>OY540803.1:11075706-12275706 GCA_961205885.1 Ptychoptera albimana | reverse complement strand
CGTTTATTTTATTGATTTCAAAATAATATACGAATTTCAATACTTTCCTATATGTATTTTTTAGTAGATTTAAAGTAATCGCAGAGTATCATTTTTCCTATTTTAAATATAGACAATGTGTCCTTATATTTCCATCACCAACGAATTCTTATTTATATCTTTTCGTTTATTTTATTGATTTCAAAAGAATATACGATTTTCAATACTTTCCTATATGTATTTTTTAGTAGATTAAAAGTAATCGCAGAGTGTAGATTTTATTAATTTGAAATACAGACAATGAGTTCTTATATTTCCATCGCCAACGAATTCTTATTTATATCTTTTCGTTTATTTTATTGATTTCAAAAGAATATACGAATTTCAATTCTTTCCTATATGTATTTTTTAGTAGATAAAAAGAAATCGCAGAGTGTAGATTTTATTAATTTGAAATACAGACAATGAGTTCTTATATTTCCATCGCCAACGAATTCTTATTTATATCTTTTCGTTTATTTAATTGATTTCAAAAGAATATACGAATTTCAATACTTTCAAATGTGTATTTTTTAGTATATTAAAAGAAATCGCAAAGTGTAGATTTTTATTAAATTTAAATATAGACAATGAGTTCTTATATTTCCATCGCCAACGAATTCTTATTTATATCTTTTCGTTTATTTTATTGATTTCAAAAGAATATACGAATTTCAATACTTTCAAATTTTTTTTTTTTTAGTAGATTAAAAGTAATCGCAGAGTATCATTTTTCTTATTTTAAATATAGACAATGAGTCCATATATTTCCATCACCAACGAATTCTTATTTTTATCTTTTCGTTTATTTAATTGATTTCAAAAGAATAAACGAATTTCAATACTTTTCTATATGTATTTTTTAGTAGAATAAAAGTAATCGCAGAGTGTAGATTTTATTAATTTGAAATACAGACAATGAATTTTTATATTTCCATTGCCAACGAATTCTTATTTATATCTTTTCGTTTATTTTATTGATTTTAAAAGAATAAACGAATTTCAATACTTTCAAATATGTATTTTTTAGTAGATTGAAAACAATTTGTAGAGAATCATTTTACTTATTTTGAATATAGACAATGAGTCCTTATATTTCCATCGCCAACGAATCCTTATTTATATCTTTTCGTTTATTTTATTGATTTCAAAAGAATATACGAATTTCAATACTTTCCTATATGTATTTTTTAGTAGATTAAAAGAAATCGCAGAGTATCATTTTTCTTATTTTAAATATAGACAATGAGTCTTTATATTTCCATCACCAACGAATTCTTATTTTTATCTTTTCGTTTATTTAATTGATTTCAAAAGAATAAACGAATTTCAATACTTTTCTATATGTATATTTTAGTAGAATAAAAGTAATCGCAGAGTGTAGATTTTATTAATTTGAAATACAGACAATGAATTCTTATATTTCCATTGCCAACGAATTCTTATTTATATCTTTTCGTTTATTTTATTGATTTTAAAAGAATAAACGAATTTCAATACTTTCAAATATGTATTTTTTAGTAGATTGAAAACAATTTGTAGAGAATCATTTTTCTTATTTTGAATATAGACAATGAGTCCTTATATTTCCATCGCCAACGAATTCTTATTTATATCTTTTCGTTTATTTTATTGATTTCAAAAGAATATACGAATTTCAATACTTTCAAATATGTATTTTTTAGTAGATTAAAAGTAATCGCAGAGTGTCATTTTTCTTATTTTAAATATAGACAATGTGTCCTTATATTTCCATCACCAACGAATTCTTATTTATATCTTTTCGTTTATTTTATTGATTTCAAAAGAATATACGAATTACAATACTTTCCTATATGTGTTTTTTAGTAGATTAAAAGTAATCGCAGAGTGTAGATTTTATTAATTTGAAATACAGACAATGAGTTCTTATATTTCCATCGCCAATGAATTCTTATTTATATCTTTTCGTTTATTTTATTGATTTCAAAAGAATATTCGAATTTCAATTCTTTCCTATATGTATTTTTTAGTAGATTAAAAGAAATCGCAGAGTGTAGATTTTATTAATTTGAAATACAGACAATGAGTTCTTATATTTCCATCGCCAACGAATTCTTATTTATATCTTTTCGTTTATTTTATTGATTTCAAAAGAATAAACGAATTTCAATACTTTTCTATATGTATTTTTTAGTAGATTAAAAGTAATCGCAGAGTGTAAATTTTATTAATTTGAAATAAAGACAATGAGTTCTTATATTTCCATCGCCAACGAATTCTTATTTATATCTTTTCGTTTATTTAATTGATTTCAAAAGAATAAACGAATTTCAATACTTTCAAATGTGTATTTTTAGTATATTAAAAAAAATCGCAAAGTGTAGATTTTTATTAAATTTAAATATAGACAATGAGTTCTTATATTTCCATCGCCAACGAATTCTTATTTATATCTTTTCATTTATTTTATTGATTTCAAAAGAATATACGAATTTCAATACTTTCCTATATGTATTTTTTAGTAGATTAAAAGTAATCGCAGAGTATCATTTTTCTTATTTTAAATATAGACAATGAGTCCTTATATTTCCATCACCAACGAATTCTTATTTTTATCTTTTCGTTTATTTAATTGATTTCAAAAGAATAAACGAATTTCAATACTTTTCTATAGTATTTTTTAGTAGAATAAAAGTAATCGCAGAGTGTAGATTTTATTAATTTGAAATACAGACAATGAATTCTTATATATCCATTGCCAACGAATTCTTATTTATATCTTTTCGTTTATTTTATTGATTTCAAAAGAATAAACGAATTTCAATACTTTCCTATATGTATTTTTTAGTAGATTAAAAGTAATCGCAGAGTGTAGATTTTATTAATTTGAAATACAGACAATGAGTTCTTATATTTCCATCGCCAACGAATTCTTATTTATATCTTTTCGTTTATTTTATTGATTTCAAAAGAATATACGAATTTCAATTCTTTCCTATATGTATTTTTTAGTAGAATAAAAGTAATCGCAGAGTGTAGATTTTATTAATTTGAAATACAGACAATGAATTCTTATATATCCATTGCCAACGAATTCTTATTTTTATCTTTTCGTTTATTTAATTGATTTCAAAAGAATAAACGAATTTCAATACTTTTCTATAGTATTTTTTAGTAGAATAAAAGTAATCGCAGAGTGTAGATTTTATTAATTTGAAATACAGACAATGAGTCCTTATATTTCCATCGCCAACGAATTCTTATTTATATCTTTTCGTTTATTTTATTGATTTCAAAAGAATATACGAATTTCAATACTTTCCTATATGTATTTTTTAGTAGATTAAAAGTAATCGCAGAGTATCATTTTTCTTATTTTAAATACAGACAATGAGTCTTTATATTTCCATCACCAACGAATTCTTATTTTTATCTTTTCGTTTATTTAATTGATTTCAAAAGAATAAACGAATTTCAATACTTTTCTATATGTATTTTTTAGTAGAATAAAAGTAATCGCAGAGTGTAGATTTAATTAAATTGAAATACAGACAATGAATTCTTATATTTCCATTGCCAACGAATTCTTATTTATATCTTTTCGTTTATTTTATTGATTTTAAAAGAATAAACGAATTTCAATACTTTCAAATATGTATTTTTTAGTAGATTGAAAACAATTTGTAGAGAATCATTTTTCTTATTTTGAATATAGACAATGAGTCCTTATATTTCCATCGCCAACGAATTCTTATTTATATCTTGTCGTTTAGTTAATTGATTTCAAAAGAATATACGAATTTCAATACTTTTCTATATGTATTTTTTAGTAGATTAAAAAAAAATCGCAGAGTTTAGTTTTTATTTAATTTAAATACAGACAATGAGTTCTTATATTTCCATCGCCAACGAATTCTTATTTATATCTTTTCGTTTATTTTATTGATTTCAAAAGAATATATGAATTTCAATACTTTCCTATATGTATTTTTTAATAAATTGAAAACAATTTGTAGAGAATCATTTTTCTTATTTAAAATATAGACAATGAGTCCTTATATTTCCATCGCCAACGAATTCTTATTTATATCTTTTCGTTTATTTTATTGATTTCAAAAGAATATACGAATTTCAATACTTTCAAATATGTATTTTTTAGTAGATTAAAAGTAATCGCAGAGTGTAGATTTTATTAATTTGAAATACAGACAATGAGTTCTTATATTTCCATCGCCAACGAATTCTTATTTATATCTTTTCGTTTATTTAATTGATTTCAAAAGAATATACGAATTTCAATACTTTCCTATATGTATTTTTTAGTAGATTAAAAGAAATCGCAGAGTGTAATTTTTATTAAATTTAAATATAGACAATGAGTTCTTATATTTCCATCGCCAACGAATTCTTATTTATATCTTTTCGTTAATTTTATTGATTTCAAAAGAATATACGAATTTCAATACTTTCAAATATGTATTTTTTAGTATATTAAAAGAAATCGCAGAGTGTAATTTTTATTTAATTTTAATATAAACAATGATTTCTTATATTTCCATCACCAACGAATTCTTATTTATATCTTTTCGTTTATTTAATTGATTTCAAAAGAATAAACGAATTTCAATACTTTCAAATATGTATTTTTTAGTAGATTAAAAGAAATCGCAGAGTGTAATTTTTTTTAAATTTTAAAATAGACAATGAGTTCTTATATTTCCATCGCCAACGAATTCTTATTTATATCTTTTCGTTAATTTTATTGATTTCAAAAGAATATACAAATTTCAATACTTTCCTATATGTATTTTTTAGTTGATTGAAAACAATTTGTAGAGAATCATTTTTCTTATTTTAAATATAGACAATGAGTCCTTATATTTCCATCGCCAACGAATTCTTATTTATATCTTTTCGTTTATTTTATTGATTTCAAAAGAATATACGAATTTCAATACTTTCAAATATGTATTTTTTAGTAGATTAAAAGTAATCGCAGAGTGTAGATTTTATTAATTTGAAATACAGACAATGAGTCCTTATATTTCCATCACCAACGAATTCTTATTTATATCTTTTCGTTTATTTTATTGATTTCAAAAGAATATACGAATTTCAATACTTTCCTATATGTATTTTTTAGTAGATTAAAAGTTATCGCAGAGTATCATTTTTCGTATTTTAAATATAGACAATGAGTCCTTATATTTCCATCACCAACGAATTCTTATTTATATCTTTTCGTTTATTTTATTGATTTCAAAAGAATATACGAATTTCAATACTTTCAAATATGTATTTTATATAGATTAAAAGTAATCGCAGAGTGTAGATTTTATTAATTTGAAATACAGACAATGAGTTCTTATATTTCCATCGCCAACGAATTCTTATTTATATCTTTTCGTTTATTTAATTGATTTCAAAAGAATATACGAATTTCAATACTTTCCTATATGTATTTTTTAGTAGATTAAAAGTAATCGCAGAGTGTAGATTTTATTAATTTGAAATACAGACAATGAGTTCTTATATTTCCATCGCCAACGAATTCTTATTTATATCTTTTCGTTTATTTAATTGATTTCAAAAGAATATACGAATTTCAATACTTTCCTATATGTATTTTTTAGTAGATTAAAAGTTATCGCAGAGTATCATTTTTCGTATTTTAAATATAGACAATGAGTCCTTATATTTCCATCACCAACGAATTCTTATTTATATCTTTTCGTTTATTTTATTGATTTCAAAAGAATATACGAATTTCAATACTTTCAAATATGTATTTTATATAGATTAAAAGTAATCGCAGAGTGTAGATTTTATTAATTTGAAATACAGACAATGAGTTCTTATATTTCCATCGCCAACGAATTCTTATTTATATCTTTTCGTTTATTTAATTGATTTCAAAAGAATATACGAATTTCAATACTTTCCTATATGTATTTTTTAGTAGATTAAAAGAAATCGCAGAGTGTAATTTTTATTAAATTTAAATATAGACAATGAGTTCTTATATTTCCATCGCCAACGAATTCTTATTTATATCTTTTCGTTTATTTAATTGATTTCAAAAGAATATACGAATTTCAATACTTTCAAATATGTATTTTTTAGTAAATTAAAAGAAATCGCAGAGTGTAATTTTTATTAAATTTTAATATAAACAATGAGTTCTTATATTTCCATCACCAACGAATTCTTATTTATATCTTTTCGTTTATTTAATTGATTTCAAAAGAATATACGAATTTCAATACTTTCCTATATGTATTTTTTAGTAAATTGAAAACAATTTGTAGAGAATTATTTTTCTTATTTTAAATATAGACAATGAGTTCTTATATTTCCATCGCCAACGAATTCTTATTTATATCTTTTCGTTTATTTTATTGATTTCAAAAGAATATACGAATTTCAATACTTTCAAATATGTATTTTTTAGTAAATTAAAAGAAATCGCAGAGTGTAATTTTTATTAAATTTTAATATAAACAATGAGTTCTTATATTTCCATCACCAACGAATTCTTATTTATATCTTTTCGTTTATTTAATTGATTTCAAAAGAATATACGAATTTCAATACTTTCAAATATGTATTTTTTAGTAGATTAAAAGTAATCGCAGAGTGTAGATTTTATTAATTTGAAATACAGACAATGAGTTCTTATATTTCCATCGCCAACGAATTCTTATTTATATCTTTTCGTTTATTTAATTGATTTCAAAAGAATAAACGAATTTCAATACTTTCAAATATGTATTTTTTAGTAGATTAAAAGAAATCGCAGAGTGTAATTTTTATTAAATTTTAATATAGACAATGAGTTCTTATATTTCCATCGCCAACGAATTCTTATTTATATCTTTTCGTTAATTTTATTGATTTCAAAAGAATATACGAATTTCAATACTTTCAAATATGTATTTTTTAGTAGATTAAAAATAATCGCAGAGTGTAGATTTTATTAATTTGAAATACAGATAATGAGTTATTATATTTCCATCGCCAACGAATTCTTATTTATATCTTTTCGTTTATTTTATTGATTTCAAAATAATATACGAATTTCAATACTTTTCTATATGTATTTTTTAGTAGATTAAAAGTAATCGCAGAGTGTAGATTTTATTAATTTGAAATACAGACAATGAGTTCTTATATTTCCATCGCCAACGAATTCTTATTTATATCTTTTCGTTTGTTTTATTGATTTCAAAAGAAAATACGAATTTCAATACTTTCCTATATGTATTTTTTAGTAGATTAAAAGAAATCGCAGAGTGTAATTTTTATTAAATTTAAATATAGACAATAAGTTCTTATATTTCCATCGCCAACGAATTCTTATTTATATCTTTTCGTTTATTTTATTGATTTCAAAAGAATATACGAATTTCAATACTTTCCTATATGTATTTTTTAGTAAATTGAAAACAATTTGTAGAGAATCATTTTTCTTATTTTAAATATAGACAATCAGTCCTTATATTTCCATCGCCAACGAATTCTTATTTATATCTTTTCGTTTATTTTATTGATTTCAAAAGAATATACGAATTTCAATACTTTCCTATATGTATTTTTTAGTATATTAAAAGTAATCGCAGAGTAACATTTTTCTTATTTTAAATATAGACAATGAGTTCTTATATTTCCATCACCAACGAATTCTTATTGATATCTTTTCGTTAATTTTATTGATTTCAAAAGAATATACGAATTTCAATACTTTTCTATATGTATTTTGAGTAGATTAAAAGTAATCGCAGAGTATCATTTTTCTTATTTTAAATATAGACAATGAGTCCTTATATTTCCATCACCAACGAATTCTTATTTATATCTTTTCGTTTATTTTATTGATTTCAAAAGAATATACGAATTTCAATACTTTCTTATATGTATTTTTTAGTAGATTAAAAGTAATCGCAGAGTGTAGATTTTATTAATTTGAAATACAGACAATGAGTTCTTATATTTCCATCGCCAACGAATTCTTATTTATATCTTTTCGTTTATTTTATTGATTTCAAAAGAATATACGAATTTCAATACTTTCCTATATGTATTTTTTAGTATATTAAAAGTAATCGCAGAGTAACATTTTTCTTATTTTAAATATAGACAATGAGTCCTTATATTTCCATCACCAACGAATTCTTATTTTTATCTTTTCGTTTATTCTATTGATTTCAAAAGAATATACGAATTTCAATACTTTCAAATATGTATTTTTTAGTAGATTAAAAGTAATCGCAGAGTGTAGATTTTATTAATTTGAAATACAGACAATGAGTTCTTATATTTCCATCGCCAACGAATTCTTATTTATATCTTTTCGTTTATTTTATTGATTTCAAAAGAATATACGAATTTCAATACTTTCCTATATGTATTTTTTAGTAGATTAAAAGAAATCGCAGAGTGTAATTTTTATTAAATTTAAATATAGACAATGAGTTCTTATATTTCCATCGCCAACGAATTCTTATTTATATCTTTTCGTTTATTTAATTGATTTCAAAAGAATATACGAATTTCAATATTTTCAAATATGTATTTTTTAGTATATTAAAAGAAATCGCAGAGTGTAATTTTTATTAAATTTTAATATAAACAATGAGTTCTTATATTTCCATCACCAACGAATTCTTATTTATATCTTTTCGTTTATTTAATTGATTTCAAAAGGATAAACGAATTTCAATACTTTCAAATATGTATTTTTTAGTAGATTAAAAGAAATCGCAGAGTGTAATTTTTTTTAAATTTTAATATAGACAATGAGTTCTTATATTTCCATCGCCAACGAATTCTTATTTATATCTTTTCGTTAATTTTATTGATTTCAAAAGAATATACGAATTTCAATACTTTCCTATATGTATTTTTTAGTAAATTGAAAACAATTTGTAGAGAATCATTTTTCTTATTTTAAATATAGACAATGAGTTCTTATATTTCCATCGCCAACGAATTCTTATTTATATCTTTTCGTTTATTTTATTGATTTCAAAAGAATATACGAATTTCAATACTTTCAAATATGTATTTTTTAGTAGATTGAAAACAATTTGTAGAGAATCATTTTTCTTATTTTGAATATAGACAATGAGTCCTTATATTTCCATCGCCAACGAATTCTTATTTATATCTTTTCGTTTATTTTATTGATTTCAAAAGAATATACGAATTTCAATACTTTCCTATATGTATTTTTTAGTAGATTAAAAGTAATCGCAGAGTGTAGATTTTATTAATTTGAAATACAGACAATGAGTTCTTATATTTCCATCGCCAACGAATTCTTATTTATATCTTTTCGTTTATTTAATTGATTTCAAAAGGATAAACGAATTTCAATACTTTCAAATATGTATTTTTTAGTAGATTAAAAGAAATCGCAGAGTGTAATTTTTTTTAAATTTTAATATAGACAATGAGTTCTTATATTTCCATCTCCAACGAATTCTTATTTATATCTTTTCGTTAATTTTATTGATTTCAAAAGAATAAACGAATTTCAATATTTTCCTATATGTATTTTTTAGTAAATTGAAAACAATTTGTAGAGAATCATTTTTCTTATTTTAAATATAGACAATGAGTTCTTATATTTCCATCGCCAACGAATTCTTATTTATATCTTTTCGTTTATTTTATTGATTTCAAAAGAATATACGAATTTCAATACTTTCCTATATGTATTTTTTAGTATATTAAAAGTAATCGCAGAGTAACATTTTTCTTATTTTAAATATAGACAATGAGTCCTTATATTTCCATCACCAACGAATTCTTATTTTTATCTTTTCGTTTATTCTATTGATTTCAAAAGAATATACGAATTTCAATACTTTCAAATATGTATTTTTTAGTAGATTAAAAGTAATCGCAGAGTGAAGATTTTATTAATTTGAAATACAGACAATGAGTTCTTATATTTCCATCGCCAACGAATTCTTATTTATATCTTTTCGTTTATTTTATTGATTTCAAAAGAATATACGAATTTCAATACTTTCCTATATGTATTTTTTAGTAGATTAAAAGAAATCGCAGAGTGTAATTTTTATTAAATTTAAATATAGACAATGAGTTCTTATATTTCCATCGCCAACGAATTCTTATTTATATCTTTTCGTTTATTTAATTGATTTCAAAAGAATATACGAATTTCAATATTTTCAAATATGTATTTTTTAGTATATTAAAAGAAATCGCAGAGTGTAATTTTTATTAAATTTTAATATAAACAATGAGTTCTTATATTTCCATCACCAACGAATTCTTATTTATATCTTTTCGTTTATTTAATTGATTTCAAAAGGATAAACGAATTTCAATACTTTCAAATATGTATTTTTTAGTAGATTAAAAGAAATCGCAGAGTGTAATTTTTTTTAAATTTTAATATAGACAATGAGTTCTTATATTTCCATCGCCAACGAATTCTTATTTATATCTTTTCGTTAATTTTATTGATTTCAAAAGAATATACGAATTTCAATACTTTCCTATATGTATTTTTTAGTAAATTGAAAACAATTTGTAGAGAATCATTTTTCTTATTTTAAATATAGACAATGAGTTCTTATATTTCCATCGCCAACGAATTCTTATTTATATCTTTTCGTTTATTTTATTGATTTCAAAAGAATATACGAATTTCAATACTTTCAAATATGTATTTTTTAGTAGATTGAAAACAATTTGTAGAGAATCATTTTTCTTATTTTGAATATAGACAATGAGTCCTTATATTTCCATCGCCAACGAATTCTTATTTATATCTTTTCGTTTATTTTATTGATTTCAAAAGAATATACGAATTTCAATACTTCCTATATGTATTTTTTAGTAGATTAAAAGTAATCGCAGAGTATCATTTTTCTTATTTTAAATACAGACAATGAGTCTTTATATTTCCATCACCAACGAATTCTTATTTTTATCTTTTCGTTTATTTAATTGATTTCAAAAGAATAAACGAATTTCAATACTTTTCTATATGTATTTTTTAGTAGAATAAAAGTAATCGCAGAGTGTAGATTTAATTAAATTGAAATACAGACAATGAATTCTTATATTTCCATTGCCAACGAATTCTTATTTATATCTTTTCGTTTATTTTATTGATTTCAAAAGAATATACGAATTTCAATACTTTCCTATATGTATTTTTTAGTAGATTAAAAGTAATCGCAGAGTATCATTTTTCTTATTTTAAATACAGACAATGAGTCTTTATATTTCCATCGCCAACGAATTCTTATTTATATCTTGTCGTTTAGTTAATTGATTTCAAAAGAATATACGAATTTCAATACTTTTCTATATGTATTTTTTAGTAGATTAAAAAAAAATCGCAGAGTTTAGTTTTTATTTAATTTAAATACAGACAATGAGTTCTTATATTTCCATCGCCAACGAATTCTTATTTATATCTTTTCGTTTATTTTATTGATTTCAAAAGAATATACGAATTTCAATACTTTCCTATATGTATTTTTTAATAAATTGAAAACAATTTGTAGAGAATCATTTTTCTTATTTAAAATATAGACAATGAGTCCTTATATTTCCATCGCCAACGAATTCTTATTTATATCTTTTCGTTTATTTTATTGATTTCAAAAGAATATACGAATTTCAATACTTTCAAATATGTATTTTTTAGTAGATTAAAAGTAATCGCAGAGTGTAGATTTTATTAATTTGAAATACAGACAATGAGTTCTTATATTTCCATCGCCAACGAATTCTTATTTATATCTTTTCGTTTATTTAATTGATTTCAAAAGAATATACGAATTTCAATACTTTCCTATATGTATTTTTTAGTAGATTAAAAGAAATCGCAGAGTGTAATTTTTATTAAATTTAAATATAGACAATGAGTTCTTATATTTCCATCGCCAACGAATTCTTATTTATATCTTTTCGTTAATTTTATTGATTTCAAAAGAATATACGAATTTCAATACTTTCAAATATGTATTTTTTAGTATATTAAAAGAAATCGCAGAGTGTAATTTTTATTAAATTTTAATATAAACAATGATTTCTTATATTTCCATCACCAACGAATTCTTATTTATATCTTTTCGTTTATTTAATTGATTTCAAAAGAATAAACGAATTTCAATACTTTCAAATATGTATTTTTTAGTAGATTAAAAGAAATCGCAGAGTGTAATTTTTTTTAAATTTTAAAATAGACAATGAGTTCTTATATTTCCATCGCCAACGAATTCTTATTTATATCTTTTCGTTAATTTTATTGATTTCAAAAGAATATACGAATTTCAATACTTTCCTATATGTATTTTTTAGTAAATTGAAAACAATTTGTAGAGAATCATTTTTCTTATTTTAAATATAGACAATGAGTCCTTATATTTCCATCGCCAACGAATTCTTATTTATATCTTTTCGTTTATTTTATTGATTTCAAAAGAATATACGAATTTCAATACTTTCAAATATGTATTTTTTAGTAGATTAAAAGTAATCGCAGAGTGTAGATTTTATTTATTTGAAATACAGACAATGAGTCCTTATATTTCCATCACCAACGAATTCTTATTTATATCTTTTCGTTTATTTTATTGATTTCAAAAGAATATACGAATTTCAATACTTTCCTATATGTATTTTTTAGTAGATTAAAAGTTATCGCAGAGTATCATTTTTCGTATTTTAAATATAGACAATGAGTCCTTATATTTCCATCACCAACGAATTCTTATTTATATCTTTTCGTTTATTTTATTGATTTCAAAAGAATATACGAATTTCAATACTTTCAAATATGTATTTTAAATAGATTAAAAGTAATCGCAGAGTGTAGATTTTATTAATTTGAAATACAGACAATGAGTTCTTATATTTCCATCGCCAACGAATTCTTATTTATATCTTTTCGTTTATTTAATTGATTTCAAAAGAATATACGAATTTCAATACTTTCCTATATGTATTTTTTAGTAGATTAAAAGAAATCGCAGAGTGTAATTTTTATTAAATTTAAATATAGACAATGAGTTCTTATATTTCCATCGCCAACGAATTCTTATTTATATCTTTTCGTTTATTTAATTGATTTCAAAAGAATATACGAATTTCAATACTTTCAAATATGTATTTTTTAGTAAATTAAAAGAAATCGCAGAGTGTAATTTTTATTAAATTTTAATATAAACAATGAGTTCTTATATTTCCATCACCAACGAATTCTTATTTATATCTTTTCGTTTATTTAATTGATTTCAAAAGAATAAACGAATTTCAATAGTTTCAAATATGTATTTTTTAGTAGATTAAAAGAAATCGCAGAGTGTAATTTTTTTTAAATTTTAATATAGACAATGAGTTCTTATATTTCCATCGCCAACGAATTCTTATTTATATCTTTTCGTTAATTTTATTGATTTCAAAAGAATATACGAATTTCAATACTTTCCTATATGTATTTTTTAGTAAATTGAAAACAATTTGTAGAGAATTATTTTTCTTATTTTAAATATAGACAATGAGTTCTTATATTTCCATCGCCAACGAATTCTTATTTATATCTTTTCGTTTATTTTATTGATTTCAAAAGAATATACGAATTTCAATACTTTCAAATATGTATTTTTTAGTTGATTAAAAGTAATCGCAGAGTGTAGATTTTATTAATTTGAAATACAGACAATGAGTTCTTATATTTCCATCGCCAACGAATTCTTATTTATATCTTTTCGTTTATTTAATTGATTTCAAAAGAATAAACGAATTTCAATACTTTCAAATATGTATTTTTTAGTAGATTAAAAGAAATCGCAGAGTGTAATTTTTATTAAATTTTAATATAGACAATGAGTTCTTATATTTCCATCGCCAACGAATTCTTATTTATATCTTTTCGTTAATTTTATTGATTTCAAAAGAATATACGAATTTCAATACTTTCAAATATGTATTTTTTAGTAGATTAAAAATAATCGCAGAGTGTAGATTTTATTAATTTGAAATACAGATAATGAGTTCTTATATTTCCATCGCCAACGAATTCTTATTTATATCTTTTCGTTTATTTTATTGATTTCAAAAGAATATACGAATTTCAATACTTTTAAATGTATTTTTTAGTAGATTAAAAGTAATTGCAGAGTGTAGATTTTATTAATTTGAAATACAGACAATGAGTTCTTATATTTCCATCGCCAACGAATTCTTATTTATATCTTTTCGTTTATTTTATTGATTTCAAAAGAATATACGAATTTCAATACTTTCCTATATGTATTTTTTAGTAGATTAAAAGTAATCGCAGAGTATCATTTTTCTTATTTTAATATAGACAATGAGTCCTTATATTTCCATCACCAACGAATTCTTATTTATATCTTTTCGTTTATTTTATTGATTTCAAAAGAATATACGAATGTCAATACTTTCCTATATGTATTTTTCAGTAGATTAAAAGTAATCGCAGAGTGTAGATTTTATTAATTTGAAATACAGACAATGAGTTCTTATATTTCCATCGCCAACGAATTCTTATTTATATCTTTTCGTTTATTTTATTGATTTCAAAAGAATATACGAATTTCAATACTTTCCTATATGTATTTTTTAGTATATTAAAAGTAATCGCAGAGTAACATTTTTCTTATTTTAAATATAGACAATGAGTCCTTATATTTCCATCACCAACGAATTCTTATTTTTATCTTTTCGTTTATTCTATTGTTTTCAAAAGAATATACGAATTTCAATACTTTTCTATATGTATTTTGAGTAGATTAAAAGTAATCGCAGAGTATCATTTTTCTTATTTTAAATATAGACAATGAGTCCTTATATTTCCATCACCAACGAATTCTTATTTATATCTTTTCGTTTATTTTATTGATTTCAAAAGAATATACGAATTTCAATACTTTCCTATATGTATTTTTTAGTAGATTAAAAGTAATCGCAGAGTGTAGATTTTATTAATTTGAAATACAGACAATGAGTTCTTATATTTCCATCGCCAACGAATTCTTATTTATATCTTTTCGTTTATTTTATTGATTTCAAAAGAATATACGAATTTCAATACTTTCCTATATGTATTTTTTAGTATATTAAAAGTAATCGCAGAGTAACATTTTTCTTATTTTAAATATAGACAATGAGTCCTTATATTTCCATCGCCAACGAATTCTTATTTATATCTTTTCGTTTATTTTATTGATTTCAAAAGAATATACGAATTTCAATACTTTCAAATATGTATTTTTTAGTAGATTAAAAGTAATCGCAGAGTGTAGATTTTATTAATTTGAAATACAGACAATGAGTTCTTATATTTCCATCGCCAACGAATTCTTATTTATATCTTTTCGTTTATTTAATTGATTTCAAAAGAATATACGAATTTCAATACTTTCCTATATGTATTTTTTAGTAGATTAAAAGAAATCGCAGAGTGTAATTTTTATTAAATTTAAATATAGACAATGAGTTCTTATATTTCCATCGCCAACGAATTCTTATTTATATCTTTTCGTTAATTTTATTGATTTCAAAAGAATATACGAATTTCAATACTTTCAAATATGTATTTTTTAGTATATTAAAAGAAATCGCAGAGTGTAATTTTTATTAAATTTTAATATAAACAATGATTTCTTATATTTCCATCACCAACGAATTCTTATTTATATCTTTTCGTTTATTTAATTGATTTCAAAAGAATAAACGAATTTCAATACTTTCAAATATGTATTTTTTAGTAGATTAAAAGAAATCGCAGAGTGTAATTTTTTTTAAATTTTAAAATAGACAATGAGTTCTTATATTTCCATCGCCAACGAATTCTTATTTATATCTTTTCGTTAATTTTATTGATTTCAAAAGAATATACGAATTTCAATACTTTCCTATATGTATTTTTTAGTAAATTGAAAACAATTTGTAGAGAATCATTTTTCTTATTTTAAATATAGACAATGAGTCCTTATATTTCCATCGCCAACGAATTCTTATTTATATCTTTTCGTTTATTTTATTGATTTCAAAAGAATATACGAATTTCAATACTTTCAAATATGTATTTTTTAGTAGATTAAAAGTAATCGCAGAGTGTAGATTTTATTTATTTGAAATACAGACAATGAGTCCTTATATTTCCATCACCAACGAATTCTTATTTATATCTTTTCGTTTATTTTATTGATTTCAAAAGAATATACGAATTTCAATACTTTCCTATATGTATTTTTTAGTAGATTAAAAGTTATCGCAGAGTATCATTTTTCGTATTTTAAATATAGACAATGAGTCCTTATATTTCCATCACCAACGAATTCTTATTTATATCTTTTCGTTTATTTTATTGATTTCAAAAGAATATACGAATTTCAATACTTTCAAATATGTATTTTAAATAGATTAAAAGTAATCGCAGAGTGTAGATTTTATTAATTTGAAATACAGACAATGAGTTCTTATATTTCCATCGCCAACGAATTCTTATTTATATCTTTTCGTTTATTTAATTGATTTCAAAAGAATATACGAATTTCAATACTTTCAAATATGTATTTTTTAGTAGATTAAAAGAAATCGCAGAGTGTAATTTTTATTAAATTTAAATATAGACAATGAGTTCTTATATTTCCATCGCCAACGAATTCTTACTTATATCTTTTCGTTTATTTAATTGATTTCAAAAGAATATACGAATTTCAATACTTTCAAATATGTATTTTTTAGTAAATTAAAAGAAATCGCAGAGTGTAATTTTTATTAAATTTTAATATAAACAATGAGTTCTTATATTTCCATCACCAACGAATTCTTATTTATATCTTTTCGTTTATTTAATTGATTTCAAAAGAATAAACGAATTTCAATAGTTTCAAATATGTATTTTTTAGTAGATTAAAAGAAATCGCAGAGTGTAATTTTTTTTAAATTTTAATATAGACAATGAGTTCTTATATTTCCATCGCCAACGAATTCTTATTTATATCTTTTCGTTAATTTTATTGATTTCAAAAGAATATACGAATTTCAATACTTTCCTATATGTATTTTTTAGTAAATTGAAAACAATTTGTAGAGAATTATTTTTCTTATTTTAAATATAGACAATGAGTTCTTATATTTCCATCGCCAACGAATTCTTATTTATATCTTTTCGTTTATTTTATTGATTTCAAAAGAATATACGAATTTCAATACTTTCAAATATGTATTTTTTAGTTGATTAAAAGTAATCGCAGAGTGTAGATTTTATTAATTTGAAATACAGACAATGAGTTCTTATATTTCCATCGCCAACGAATTCTTATTTATATCTTTTCGTTTATTTAATTGATTTCAAAAGAATAAACGAATTTCAATACTTTCAAATATGTATTTTTTAGTAGATTAAAAGAAATCGCAGAGTGTAATTTTTATTAAATTTTAATATAGACAATGAGTTCTTATATTTCCATCGCCAACGAATTCTTATTTATATCTTTTCGTTAATTTTATTGATTTCAAAAGAATATACGAATTTCAATACTTTCAAATATGTATTTTTTAGTAGATTAAAAATAATCGCAGAGTGTAGATTTTATTAATTTGAAATACAGATAATGAGTTCTTATATTTCCATCGCCAACGAATTCTTATTTATATCTTTTCGTTTATTTTATTGATTTCAAAAGAATATACGAATTTCAATACTTTTCTATATGTATTTTTTAGTAGATTAAAAGTAATCGCAGAGTGTAGATTTTATTAATTTGAAATACAGACAATGAGTTCTTATATTTCCATCGCCAACGAATTCTTATTTATATCTTTTCGTTTATTTTATTGATTTCAAAAGAATATACGAATTTCAATACTTTCCTATATGTATTTTTTAGTAGATTAAAAGTAATCGCAGAGTATCATTTTTCTTATTTTAATATAGACAATGAGTCCTTATATTTCCATCACCAACGAATTCTTATTTATATCTTTTCGTTTATTTTATTGATTTCAAAAGAATATACGAATGTCAATACTTTCCTATATGTATTTTTCAGTAGATTAAAAGTAATCGCAGAGTGTAGATTTTATTAATTTGAAATACAGACAATGAGTTCTTATATTTCCATCGCCAACGAATTCTTATTTATATCTTTTCGTTTATTTTATTGATTTCAAAAGAATATACGAATTTCAATACTTTCCTATATGTATTTTTTAGTATATTAAAAGTAATCGCAGAGTAACATTTTTCTTATTTTAAATATAGACAATGAGTCCTTATATTTCCATCACCAACGAATTCTTATTTTTATCTTTTCGTTTATTCTATTGTTTTCAAAAGAATATACGAATTTCAATACTTTTCTATATGTATTTTGAGTAGATTAAAAGTAATCGCAGAGTATCATTTTTCTTATTTTAAATATAGACAATGAGTCCTTATATTTCCATCACCAACGAATTCTTATTTATATCTTTTCGTTTATTTTATTGATTTCAAAAGAATATACGAATTTCAATACTTTCCTATATGTATTTTTTAGTAGATTAAAAGTAATCGCAGAGTGTAGATTTTATTAATTTGAAATACAGACAATGAGTTCTTATATTTCCATCGCCAACGAATTCTTATTTATATCTTTTCGTTTATTTTATTGATTTCAAAAGAATATACGAATTTCAATACTTTCCTATATGTATTTTTTAGTATATTAAAAGTAATCGCAGAGTAACATTTTTCTTATTTTAAATATAGACAATGAGTCCTTATATTTCCATCACCAACGAATTCTTATTTTTATCTTTTCGTTTATTCTATTGTTTTCAAAAGAATATACGAATTTCAATACTTTCAAATATGTATTTTTTAGTAGATTAAAAGTAATCGCAGAGTGTAGATTTTATTAATTTGAAATACAGACAATGAGTTCTTATATTTCCATCGCCAACGAATTCTTATTTATATCTTTTCGTTTATTTTATTGATTTCAAAAGAATATACGAATTTCAATACTTTCCTATATGTATTTTTTAGTAGATTAAAAGAAATCGCAGAGTGTAATTTTTATTAAATTTAAATATAGACAATGAGTTCTTATATTTCCATCGCCAACGAATTCTTATTTATATCTTTTCGTTTATTTAATTGATTTCAAAAGAATATACGAATTTCAATATTTTCAAATATGTATTTTTTAGTATATTAAAAGAAATCGCAGAGTGTAATTTTTATTAAATTTTAATATAAACAATGAGTTCTTATATTTCCATCACCAACGAATTCTTATTTATATCTTTTCGTTTATTTAATTGATTTCAAAAGAATAAACGAATTTCAATACTTTCAAATATGTATTTTTTAGTAGATTAAAAGAAATCGCAGAGTGTAATTTTTTTTAAATTTTAATATAGACAATGAGTTCTTATATTTCCATCGCCAACGAATTCTTATTTATATCTTTTCGTTAATTTTATTGATTTCAAAAGAATATACGAATTTCAATACTTTCCTATATGTATTTTTTAGTAAATTGAAAACAATTTGTAGAGAATCATTTTTCTTATTTTAAATATAGACAATGAGTTCTTATATTTCCATCGCCAACGAATTCTTATTTATATCTTTTCGTTTATTTTATTGATTTCAAAAGAATATACGAATTTCAATACTTTCAAATATGTATTTTTTAGTAGATTAAAAGTAATCGCAGAGTGTAGATTTTATTAATTTGAAATACAGACAATGAGTTCTTATATTTCCATCGCCAACGAATTCTTATTTATATCTTTTCGTTTATTTAATTGATTTCAAAAGAATAAACGAATTTCAATACTTTCAAATATGTATTTTTTAGTAGATTAAAAGAAATCGCAGAGTGTAATTTTTATTAAATTTTAATATAGACAATGAGTTCTTATATTTCCATCGCCAACGAATTCTTATTTATATCTTTTCGTTAATTTTATTGATTTCAAAAGAATATACGAATTTCAATACTTTCAAATATGTATTTTTTAGTAGATTAAAAGTAATCGCAGAGTGTAGATTTTATTAATTTGAAATACAGACAATGAGTTCTTATATTTCCATCGCCAACGAATTCTTATTTATATCTTTTCGTTTATTTTATTGATTTCAAAAAAATATACGAATTTCAATACTTTCCTATATGTATTTTTTAGTAGATTAAAAGTAATCGCAGAGTGTAGATTTTATTAATTTGAAATACAGACAATGAGTTCTTATATTTCCATCGCCAACGAATTCTTATTTATATCTTTTCGTTTATTTTATTGATTTCAAAAGAATATACGAATTTCAATACTTTCCTATATGTATTTTTTAGTAGATTAAAAGAAATCGCAGAGTGTAATTTTTATTAAATTTAAATATAGACAATAAGTTCTTATATTTCCATCGCCAACGAATTCTTATTTATATCTTTTCGTTTATTTTATTGATTTCAAAAGAATATACGAATTTCAATACTTTTCTATATGTATTTTTTAGTAAATTGAAAACAATTTGTAGAGAATCATTTTTCTTATTTTAAATATAGACAATGAGTCCTTATATTTCCATCGCCAACGAATTCTTATTTATATCTTTTCGTTTATTTTATTGATTTCAAAAGAATATACGAATTTCAATACTTTCCTATATGTATTTTTTAGTAAATTGAAAACAATTTGTAGAGAATTATTTTTCTTATTTTAAATATAGACAATGAGTCCTTATATTTCCATCACCAACGAATTCTTATTTTTATCTTTTCGTTTATTCTATTGTTTTCAAAAGAATATACGAATTTCAATACTTTTCTATATGTATTTTGAGTAGATTAAAAGTAATCGCAGAGTATCATTTTTCTTATTTTAAATATAGACAATGAGTCCTTATATTTCCATCACCAACGAATTCTTATTTATATCTTTTCGTTTATTTTATTGATTTCAAAAGAATATACGAATTTCAATACTTTCCTATATGTATTTTTTAGTAGATTAAAAGTAATCGCAGAGTGTAGATTTTATTAATTTGAAATACAGACAATGAGTTCTTATATTTCCATCGCCAACGAATTCTTATTTATATCTTTTCGTTTATTTTATTGATTTCAAAAGAATATACGAATTTCAATACTTTCCTATATGTATTTTTTAGTATATTAAAAGTAATCGCAGAGTAACATTTTTCTTATTTTAAATATAGACAATGAGTCCTTATATTTCCATCACCAACGAATTCTTATATTTATCTTTTCGTTTATTCTATTGTTTTCAAAAGAATATACGAATTTCAATACTTTTCTATATGTATTTTGAGTAGATTAAAAGTAATCGCAGAGTATCATTTTTCTTATTTTAAATATAGACAATGAGTCCTTATATTTCCATCACCAACGAATTCTTATTTATATCTTTTCGTTTATTTTATTGATTTCAAAAGAATATACGAATTTCAATACTTTCCTATATGTATTTTTTAGTAGATTAAAAGTAATCGCAGAGTGTAGATTTTATTAATTTGAAATACAGACAATGAGTTCTTATATTTCCATCGCCAACGAATTCTTATTTATATCTTTTCGTTTATTTTATTGATTTCAAAAGAATATACGAATTTCAATACTTTCCTATATGTATTTTTTAGTAGATTAAAAGTAATCGCAGAGTAACATTTTTCTTATTTTAAATATAGACAATGAGTCCATATATTTTCATCGCCAACGATTTCTTATTTATATCTTTTCGTTTATTTTATTGATTTCAAAAGAATATACGAATTTCAATACTTTCAAATATGTATTTTTTAGTATATTAAAAGAAATCGCAGAGTGTAGATTTTATGAATATGAAATACAGACAATGATTTCTTATATTTCCATCGCCAACGAATTCTTATTTATATCTTTTCGTTTATTTAATTGATTTCAAAAGAATAAACGAATTTCAATACTTTCAAATGTGTATTTTTAAAAAGATTAAAAGAAATCGCAGAGTGTAGATTTTATTAATTTGAAATACAGACAATGAATTCTTATATTTCCATCGCCAACGATTTCTTATTTATATCTTTTCGTTTATTTTATTGATTTCAAAAGAATATACGAATTTCAATACTTTCCTATATGTATTTTTTAGTATATTAAAAGTAATCGCAGAGTAACATTTTTCTTATTTTAAATATAGACAATGAGTCCTTATATTTCCATCACCAACGAATTCTTATTTTTATCTTTTCGTTTATTCTATTGTTTTCAAAAGAATATACGAATTTCAATACTTTTCTATATGTATTTTGAGTAGA
The DNA here is from genome assembly GCA_961205885.1 of Ptychoptera albimana. Classification (NCBI taxonomy): domain Eukaryota; kingdom Metazoa; phylum Arthropoda; class Insecta; order Diptera; family Ptychopteridae; genus Ptychoptera; species Ptychoptera albimana. Next base: position 12,253,376 of record OY540803.1, on the reverse strand, counting down.
TTAAAAGTAATCGCAGAGTATCATTTTTCTTATTTTAAATATAGACAATGAGTCCTTATATTTCCATCACCAACGAATTCTTATTTATATCTTTTCGTTTATTTTATTGATTTCAAAAGAATATACGAATTTCAATACTTTCCTATATGTATTTTTTAGTAGATTAAAAGTAATCGCAGAGTGTAGATTTTATTAATTTGAAATACAGACAATGAGTTCTTATATTTCCATCGCCAACGAATTCTTATTTATATCTTTTCGTTTATTTTATTGATTTCAAAAGAATATACGAATTTCAATACTTTCCTATATGTATTTTTTAGTAGATTAAAAGTAATCGCAGAGTATTATTTTTCTTATTTTAAATATAGACAATGAGTCCATATATTTTCATCGCCAACGATTTCTTATTTATATCTTTTCGTTTATTTTATTGATTTCAAAAGAATATACGAATTTCAATACTTTCAAATATGTATTTTTTAGTATATTAAAAGAAATCGCAGAGTGTAGATTTTATGAATATGAAATACAGACAATGAGTTCTTATATTTCCATCGCCAACGAATTCTTATTTATATCTTTTCGTTTATTTAATTGATTTCAAAAGAATAAACGAATTTCAATACTTTCAAATGTGTATTTTTAAGTAGATTAAAAGAAATCGCAGAGTGAAGATTTTTTTTAAATTTAAATACAGACAACGAATTCTTATATTTCCATCGCCAACGAATTCTTATTTATATCTTTTCGTTTATTTTCTTGATTTCAAAAGAATATAAGAATTTCAATACTTTCCTATATGTATTTTTTAGTAGATTGAAAACAATTTGAAGAGAATCATTTTTCTTATTTTAAATATAGACAATGAGTCCTTATATTTCCATCACCAACGAATTCTTATTTTTATCTTTTCGTTTATTTAATTGATTTCAAAAGAATAAACGAATTTCAATACTTTTCTATATGTATTTTTTAGTAGAATAAAAGTAATCGCAGAGTGTAGATTTTATTAATTTGAAATATAGACAATGAATTCTTATATTTCCATCGCCAACGATTTCTTATTTATATCTTTTCGTTTATTTTATTGATTTCAAAAGAATAAACGAATTTCAATACTTTCAAATATGTATTTTTTAGTATATTAAAAGAAATCGCAGAGTGTAGATTTTATTAATTTGAAATACAGACAATGAGTCCTTATATTTCCATCGCCAACGAATTCTTATTTATATCTTTTCGTTTATTTAATTGATTTCAAAAGAATATACAATTTCAATACTTTCCTATATGTATTTTTTAGTAGATTAAAAGTAATCGCAGAGTAACATTTTTCTTATTTTAAATATAGACAATAAGTCCTTATATTTCCATCACCAACGAATTCTTATTTTTATCTTTTCGTTTATTTTATTGATTTCAAAAGAATATACGAATTTCAATACTTTCCTATATGTATTTTTTAGTAGATTAAAAGTAATCGCAGAGTGTAGATTTTATTAATTTGAAATACAGACAATGAGTTCTTATATTTCCATCGCCAACGAATTCTTATTTATATCTTTTCGTTTATTTTATTGATTTCAAAAGAATATACGAATTTCAATACTTTCCTATATGTATTTTTTAGTAGATTAAAAGTAATCGCAGAGTATCATTTTTCTTATTTTAAATATAGACAATGAGTCCATATATTTTCATCGCCAACGATTTCTTATTTATATCTTTTCGTTTATTTTATTGATTTCAAAAGAATATACGAATTTCAATACTTTCAAATATGTATTTTTTAGTATATTAAAAGAAATCGCAGAGTGTAGATTTTATGAATATGAAATACAGACAATGAGTTCTTATATTTCCATCGCCAACGAATTCTTATTTATATCTTTTCGTTTATTTAATTGATTTCAAAAGAATAAACGAATTTCAATACTTTCAAATGTGTATTTTTAAGTAGATTAAAAGAAATCGCAGAGTGAAGATTTTTTTTAAATTTAAATACAGACAACGAATTCTTATATTTCCATCGCCAACGAATTCTTATTTATATCTTTTCGTTTATTTTATTGATTTCAAAAGAATATAAGAATTTCAATACTTTCCTATATGTATTTTTTAGTAGATTGAAAACAATTTGAAGAGAATCATTTTTCTTATTTTAAATATAGACAATGAGTCCTTATATTTCCATCACCAACGAATACTTATTTTTATCTTTTCGTTTATTTAATTGATTTCAAAAGAATAAACGAATTTCAATACTTTTCTATATGTATTTTTTAGTAGAATAAAAGTAATCGCAGAGTGTAGATTTTATTAATTTGAAATACAGACAATGAATTCTTATATTTCCATCGCCAACGATTTCTTATTTATATCTTTTCTTTTATTTTATTGATTTCAAAAGAATAAACGAATTTCAATACTTTCAAATATGTATTTTTTAGTATATTAAAAGAAATCGCAGAGTGTAGATTTTATTAATTTGAAATACAGACAATGAGTCCTTATATTTCCATCGCCAACGAATTCTTATTTATATCTTTTCGTTTATTTAATTGATTTCAAAAGAATATACGAATTTCAATACTTTCCTATATGTATTTTTTAGAAGATTAAAAGAAATCGCAGAGTGAAATTTTTATTAAATTTAAATATAGACAATGAGTTCTTATATTTCCATCGCCAACGAATTCTTATTTATATCTTTTCGTTAATTTTATTGATTTCAAAAGAATATACGAATTTCAATACTTTCCTATATGTATTTTTTAGTAAATTGAAAACAATTTGTAGAGAATCATTTTTCTTATTTTAAATATAGACAATGAGTCCTTATATTTCCATCGCCAACGAATTCTTATTTATATCTTTTCGTTTATTTAATAGATTTCAAAAGAATAAACGAATTTCAATACTTTCAAATATGTATTTTTTAGTAGATTAAAAGAAATCGCAGAGTGTAATTTTTTTTAAATTTTAATATAGACAATGAGTTCTTATATTTCCATCGCCAACGAATTCTTATTTATATCTTTTCGTTAATTTTATTGATTTCAAAAGAATATACGAATTTCAATACTTTCTTATATGTATTTTTTAGTAAATTGAAAACAATTTGTAGAGAATCATTTTTCTTATTTTAAATATAGACAATGAGTTCTTATATTTCCATCGCCAACGAATTCTTATTTATATCTTTTCGTTTATTTTATTGATTTCAAAAGAATATACGAATTTCAATACTTTCAAATATGTATTTTTTAGTAGATTAAAAGTAATCGCAGAGTGTAGATTTTATTAATTTGAAATACAGACAATGAGTTCTTATATTTCCATCGCCAACGAATTCTTATTTATATCTTTTCGTTTATTTTATTGATTTCAAAAGAATATACGAATTTCAATACTTTTCTATATGTATTTTTTAGTAAATTGAAAACAATTTGTAGAGAATCATTTTTCTTATTTTAAATATAGACAATGAGTCCTTATATTTCCATCACCAACGAATTCTTATTTATATCTTTTCGTTTATTTTATTGATTTCAAAAGAATATACGAATTTCAATACTTTCCTATATGTATTTTTTAGTAGATTAAAAGTAATCGCAGAGTAACATTTTTCTTATTTTAAATATAGACAATGAGTCCTTATATTTCCATCACCAACGAATTCTTATTTTTATCTTTTCGTTTATTCTATTGTTTTCAAAAGAATATACGAATTTCAATACTTTTCTATATGTATTTTGAGTAGATTAAAAGTAATCGCAGAGTATCATTTTTCTTATTTTAAATATAGACAATGAGTCCTTATATTTCCATCACCAACGAATTCTTATTTATATCTTTTCGTTTATTTTATTGATTTCAAAAGAATATACGAATTTCAATACTTTCCTATATGTATTTTTTAGTAGATTAAAAGTAATCGCAGAGTGTAGATTTTATTTATTTGAAATACAGACAATGAGTTCTTATATTTCCATCGCCAACGATTTCTTATTTATATCTTTTCGTTTATTTTATTGATTTCAAAAGAATATACGAATTTCAATACTTTCAAATATGTATTTTTTAGTATATTAAAAGAAATCGCAGAGTGTAGATTTTATGAATATGAAATACAGACAATGAGTTCTTATATTTCCATCGCCAACGAATTCTTATTTATATCTTTTCGTTTATTTAATTGATTTCAAAAGAATAAACGAATTTCAATACTTTCAAATGTGTATTTTTAAGTAGATTAAAAGAAATCGCAGAGTGAAGATTTTTTTTAAATTTAAATACAGACAACGAATTCTTATATTTCCATCGCCAACGAATTCTTATTTATATCTTTTCGTTTATTTTATTGATTTCAAAAGAATATAAGAATTTCAATACTTTCCTATATGTATTTTTTAGTAGATTGAAAACAATTTGAAGAGAATCATTTTTCTTATTTTAAATATAGACAATGAGTCCTTATATTTCCATCACCAACGAATTCTTATTTTTATCTTTTCGTTTATTTAATTGATTTCAAAAGAATAAACGAATTTCAATACTTTTCTATATGTATTTTTTAGTAGAATAAAAGTAATCGCAGAGTGTAGATTTTATTAATTTGAAATACAGACAATGAATTCTTATATTTCCATCGCCAACGATTTCTTATTTATATCTTTTCGTTAATTTTATTGATTTCAAAAGAATATACGAATTTCAATACTTTCCTATATGTATTTTTTAGTAAATTGAAAACAATTTGTAGAGAATCATTTTTCTTATTTTAAATATAGACAATGAGTTCTTATATTTCCATCGCCAACGAATTCTTATTTATATCTTTTCGTTTATTTTATTGATTTCAAAAGAATATACGAATTTCAATACTTTCAAATATGTATTTTTTAGTAGATTAAAAGTAATCGCAGAGTGTAGATTTTATTAATTTGAAATACAGACAATGAGTTCTTATATTTCCATCGCCAACGAATTCTTATTTATATCTTTTCGTTTATTTTATTGATTTCAAAAGAATATACGAATTTCAATACTTTTCTATATGTATTTTTTAGTAAATTGAAAACAATTTGTAGAGAATCATTTTTCTTATTTTAAATATAGACAATGAGTCCTTATATTTCCATCACCAACGAATTCTTATTTATATCTTTTCGTTTATTTTATTGATTTCAAAAGAATATACGAATTTCAATACTTTCCTATATGTATTTTTTAGTAGATTAAAAGTAATCGCAGAGTAACATTTTTCTTATTTTAAATATAGACAATGAGTCCTTATATTTCCATCACCAACGAATTCTTATTTTTATCTTTTCGTTTATTCTATTGTTTTCAAAAGAATATACGAATTTCAATACTTTTCTATATGTATTTTGAGTAGATTAAAAGTAATCGCAGAGTATCATTTTTCTTATTTTAAATATAGACAATGAGTCCTTATATTTCCATCACCAACGAATTCTTATTTATATCTTTTCGTTTATTTTATTGATTTCAAAAGAATATACGAATTTCAATACTTTCCTATATGTATTTTTTAGTAGATTAAAAGTAATCGCAGAGTGTAGATTTTATTAATTTGAAATACAGACAATGAGTTCTTATATTTCCATCGCCAACGAATTCTTATTTATATCTTTTCGTTTATTTTATTGATTTCAAAAGAATATACGAATTTCAATACTTTCCTATATGTATTTTTTAGTAGATTAAAAGTAATCGCAGAGTGTAGATTTTAATAATTTGAAATACAGACAATGAGTTCTTATATTTCCATCGCCAACGATTTCTTATTTATATCTTTTCGTTTATTTTATTGATTTCAAAAGAATATACGAATTTCAATACTTTCAAATATGTATTTTTTAGTATATTAAAAGAAATCGCAGAGTGTAGATTTTATGAATATGAAATACAGACAATGAGTTCTTATATTTCCATCGCCAACGAATTCTTATTTATATCTTTTCGTTTATTTAATTGATTTCAAAAGAATAAACGAATTTCAATACTTTCAAATGTGTATTTTTAAGTAGATTAAAAGAAATCGCAGAGTGAAGATTTTTTTTAAATTTAAATACAGACAACGAATTCTTATATTTCCATCGCCAACGAATTCTTATTTATATCTTTTCGTTTATTTTATTGATTTCAAAAGAATATAAGAATTTCAATACTTTCCTATATGTATTTTTTAGTAGATTGAAAACAATTTGAAGAGAATCATTTTTCTTATTTTAAATATAGACAATGAGTCCTTATATTTCCATCACCAACGAATTCTTATTTTTATCTTTTCGTTTATTTAATTGATTTCAAAAGAATAAACGAATTTCAATACTTTTCTATATGTATTTTTTAGAAGATTAAAAGAAATCGCAGAGTGAAATTTTTATTAAATTTAAATATAGACAATGAGTTCTTATATTTCCATCGCCAACGAATTCTTATTTATATCTTTTCGTTAATTTTATTGATTTCAAAAGAATATACGAATTTCAATACTTTCAAATATGTATTTTTTAGTATATTGAAAACAATTTGTAGAGAATCATTTTTCTTATTTTAAATATAGACAATGAGTTCTTATATTTCCATCGCCAACGAATTCTTATTTATATCTTTTCGTTTATTTTATTGATTTCAAAAGAATATACGAATTTCAATACTTTCAAATATGTATTTTTTAGTATATTAAAAGAAATCGCAGAGTGTAGATTTTATTAATTTGAAATACAGACAATGAGTCCTTATATTTCCATCGCCAACGATTTCTTATTTATATCTTTTCTTTTATTTTATTGATTTCAAAAGAATATACGAATTTCAATACTTTCAAATATGTATTTTTTAGTATATTAAAAGAAATCGCAGAGTGTAGATTTTATTAATTTGAAATACAGACAATGAGTCCTTATATTTCCATCGCCAACGAATTCTTATTTATATCTTTTCGTTTATTTAATTGATTTCAAAAGAATATACGAATTTCAATACTTTCCTATATGTATTTTTTAGAAGATTAAAAGAAATCGCAGAGTGAAATTTTTATTAAATTTAAATATAGACAATGAGTTCTTATATTTCCATCGCCAACGAATTCTTATTTATATCTTTTCGTTAATTTTATTGATTTCAAAAGAATATACGAATTTCAATACTTTCAAATATGTATTTTTTAGTATATTGAAAACAATTTGTAGAGAATCATTTTTCTTATTTTAAATATAGACAATGAGTTCTTATATTTCCATCGCCAACGAATTCTTATTTATATCTTTTCGTTTATTTTATTGATTTCAAAAGAATATACGAATTTCAATACTTTCAAATATGTATTTTTTAGTATATTAAAAGAAATCGCAGAGTGTAGATTTTATTAATTTGAAATACAGACAATGAGTCCTTATATTTCCATCGCCAACGATTTCTTATTTATATCTTTTCTTTTATTTTATTGATTTCAAAAGAATATACGAATTTCAATACTTTCAAATATGTATTTTTTAGTATATTAAAAGAAATCGCAGAGTGTAGATTTTATTAATTTGAAATACAGACAATGAGTCCTTATATTTCCATCGCCAACGAATTCTTATTTATATCTTTTCGTTTATTTAATTGATTTCAAAAGAATATACGAATTTCAATACTTTCAAATATGTATTTTTTAGTAGATTAAAAGAAATCGCAGAGTGTAATTTTTTTTAAATTTTAATATAGACAATGAGTTCTTATATTTCCATCGCCAACGAATTCTTATTTATATCTTTTCGTTAATTTTATTGATTTCAAAAGAATATACGAATTTCAATACTTTCCTATATGTATTTTTTAGTAAATTGAAAACAATTTGTAGAGAATCATTTTTCTTATTTTAAATATAGACAATGAGTTCTTATATTTCCATCGCCAACGAATTCTTATTTATATCTTTTCGTTTATTTTATTGATTTCAAAAGAATATACGAATTTCAATACTTTCAAATATGTATTTTTTAGTAGATTAAAAGTAATCGCAGAGTGTAGATTTTATTAATTTGAAATACAGACAATGAGTTCTTATATTTCCATCGCCAACGAATTCTTATTTATATCTTTTCGTTTATTTTATTGATTTCAAAAGAATATACGAATTTCAATACTTTCCTATATGTATTTTTTAGTAAATTGAAAACAATTTGTAGAGAATCATTTTTCTTATTTTAAATATAGACAATGAGTCCTTATATTTCCATCACCAACGAATTCTTATTTATATCTTTTCGTTTATTTTATTGATTTCAAAAGAATATACGAATTTCAATACTTTCCTATATGTATTTTTTAGTAGATTAAAAGTAATCGCAGAGTAACATTTTTCTTATTTTAAATATAGACAATGAGTCCTTATATTTCCATCACCAACGAATTCTTATTTTTATCTTTTCGTTTATTCTATTGTTTTCAAAAGAATATACGAATTTCAATACTTTTCTATATGTATTTTGAGTAGATTAAAAGTAATCGCAGAGTATCATTTTTCTTATTTTAAATATAGACAATGAGTCCTTATATTTCCATCACCAACGAATTCTTATTTATATCTTTTCGTTTATTTTATTGATTTCAAAAGAATATACGAATTTCAATACTTTCCTATATGTATTTTTTAGTAGATTAAAAGTAATCGCAGAGTGTAGATTTTATTAATTTGAAATACAGACAATGAGTTCTTATATTTCCATCGCCAACGAATTCTTATTTATATCTTTTCGTTTATTTTATTGATTTCAAAAGAATATACGAATTTCAATACTTTCCTATATGTATTTTTTAGTATATTAAAAGTAATCGCAGAGTAACATTTTTCTTATTTTAAATATAGACAATGAATCCTTATATTTCCATCACCAACGAATTCTTATTTTTATCTTTTCGTTTATTCTATTGTTTTCAAAAGAATATACGAATTTCAATACTTTCAAATATGTATTTTTTAGTAGATTAAAAGTAATCGCAGAGTGTAGATTTTATTAATTTGAAATACAGACAATGAGTTCTTATATTTCCATCGCCAACGAATTCTTATTTATATCTTTTCGTTTACTTTATTGATTTCAAAAGAATATACGAATTTCAATACTTTCCTATATGTATTTTTTAGTAGATTAAAAGAAATCGCAGAGTGTAATTTTTATTAAATTTAAATATAGACAATGAGTTCTTATATTTCCATCGCCAACGAATTCTTATTTATATCTTTTCGTTTATTTAATTGATTTCAAAAGAATATACGAATTTCAATACTTTCCTATATGTATTTTTTAGTAGATTAAAAGTAATCGCAGAGTGTAATTTTTATTAAATTTTAATATAAACAATGAGTTCTTATATTTCCATCACCAACGAATTCTTATTTATATCTTTTCGTTTATTTAATTGATTTCAAAAGAATAAACGTATTTCAATACTTTCAAATATGTATTTTATAGTAGATTAAAAGAAATCGCAGAGTGTAATTTTTTTTAAATTTTAATATAGACAATGAGTTCTTATATTTCCATCGCCAACGAATTCTTATTTATATCTTTTCGTTAATTTTATTGATTTCAAAAGAATATACGAATGTCAATACTTTCCTATATGTATTTTTTAGTAGATTAAAAGTAATCGCAGAGTGTAGATTTTATTAATTTGAAATACAGACAATGAGTTCTTATATTTCCATCGCCAACGAATTCTTATTTATATCTTTTCGTTTATTTTATTGATTTCAAAAGTATATACGAATTTCAATACTTTCCTATATGTATTTTTTAGTAGATTAAAAGTAATCGCAGAGTGTAGATTTTATTAATTTGAAATACAGACAATGAGTTCTTATATTTCCATCGCCAACGAATTCTTATTTATATCTTTTCGTTTATTTTATTGATTTCAAAAGAATATACGAATTTCAATACTTTTCTATATGTATTTTTTAGTAAATTGAAAACAATTTGTAGAGAATCATTTTTCTTATTTTAAATATAGACAATGAGTTCTTATATTTCCATCGCCAACGAATTCTTATTTATATCTTTTCGTTTATTTAATTGATTTCAAAAGAATAAACGAATTTCAATACTTTCAAATATGTATTTTTTAGTATATTAAAAGAAATCGCAGAGTGTAATTTTTATTAAATTTTAATATAAACAATGAGTTCTTATATTTCCATCACCAACGAATTCTTATTTATATCTTTTCGTTTATTTTATTGATTTCAAAAGAATATACGAATTTCAATACTTTCAAATATGTATTTTTTAGTATATTAAAAGAAATCGCAGAGTGTAATTTTTATTAAATTTTAATATAAACAATGAGTTCTTATATTTCCATCACCAACGAATTCTTATTTATATCTTTTCGTTTATTTAATTGATTTCAAAAGAATAAACGAATTTCAATACTATCAAATATGTATTTTTTAGTATATTAAAAGAAATCGCAGTGTGTAATTTTTATTAAATTTTAATATAAACAATGAGTTCTTATATTTCCATCACCAACGAATTCTTATTTATATCTTTTCGTTTATTTTATTGATTTCAAAAGAATATACGAATTTCAATACTTTCCTATATGTATTTTTTAGTAGATTAAAAGTAATCGCAGAGTGTAGATTTTATTAATTTGAAATACAGACAATGAGTTCTTATATTTCCATCGCCAACGAATTCTTATTTATATCTTTTCGTTTATTTAATTGATTTCAAAAGAATAAACGAATTTCAATACTTTCAAATATGTATTTTTTAGTATATTAAAAGAAATCGCAGAGTGTAATTTTTATTAAATTTTAATATAAACAATGAGTTCTTATATTTCCATCACCAACGAATTCTTATTTATATCTTTTCGTTTATTTTATTGATTTCAAAAGAATATACGAATTTCAATACTTTCCTATATGTATTTTTTAGTAGATTAAAAGTAATCGCAGAGTGTAGATTTTATTAATTTGAAATACAGACAATGAGTTCTTATATTTCCATCGCCAACGAATTCTTATTTATATCTTTTCGTTTATTTAATTGATTTCAAAAGAATAAACGAATTTCAATACTTTCAAATATGTATTTTTTAGTATATTAAAAGAAATCGCAGAGTGTAATTTTTATTAAATTTTAATATAAACAATGAGTTCTTATATTTCCATCACCAACGAATTCTTATTTATATCTTTTCGTTTATTTTATTGATTTCAAAAGAATATACGAATTTCAATACTTTTCTATATGTATTTTTTAGTAAATTGAAAACAATTTGTAGAGAATCATTTTTCTTATTTTAAATATAGACAATGAGTTCTTATATTTCCATCGCCAACGAATTCTTATTTATATCTTTTCGTTTATTTAATTGATTTCAAAAGAATATACGAATTTCAATACTTTCAAATATGTATTTTTTAGTATATTAAAAGAAATCGCAGAGTGTAATTTTTATTAAATTTTAATATAAACAATGAGTTCTTATATTTCCATCACCAACGAATTCTTATTTATATCTTTTCGTTTATTTAATTGATTTCAAAAGAATAAACGAATTTCAATACTATCAAATATGTATTTTTTAGTATATTAAAAGAAATCGCAGTGTGTAATTTTTATTAAATTTTAATATAAACAATGAGTTCTTATATTTCCATCACCAACGAATTCTTATTTATATCTTTTCGTTTATTTTATTGATTTCAAAAGAATATACGAATTTCAATACTTTCCTATATGTATTTTTTAGTAGATTAAAAGTAATCGCAGAGTGTAGATTTTATTAATTTGAAATACAGACAATGAGTTCTTATATTTCCATCGCCAACGAATTCTTATTTATATCTTTTCGTTTATTTAATTGATTTCAAAAGAATAAACGAATTTCAATACTTTCAAATATGTATTTTTTAGTATATTAAAAGAAATCGCAGAGTGTAATTTTTATTAAATTTTAATATAAACAATGAGTTCTTATATTTCCATCACCAACGAATTCTTATTTATATCTTTTCGTTTATTTTATTGATTTCAAAAGAATATACGAATTTCAATACTTTCCTATATGTATTTTTTAGTAGATTAAAAGTAATCGCAGAGTGTAGATTTTATTAATTTGAAATACAGACAATGAGTTCTTATATTTCCATCGCCAACGAATTCTTATTTATATCTTTTCGTTTATTTAATTGATTTCAAAAGAATAAACGAATTTCAATACTTTCAAATATGTATTTTTTAGTATATTAAAAGAAATCGCAGAGTGTAATTTTTATTAAATTTTAATATAAACAATGAGTTCTTATATTTCCATCACCAACGAATTCTTATTTATAGCTTTTCGTTTATTTTATTGATTTCAAAAGAATATACGAATTTCAATACTTTCAAATATGTATTTTTTAGTAGATTAAAAGTAATCGCAGAGTGTAGATTTTATAATTTGAAATACAGACAATGAGTTCTTATATTTCCATCGCCAACGAATTCTTATTTATATCTTTTCGTTTATTTTATTGATTTCAAAAGAATATACGAATTTCAATACTTTCCTATATGTATTTTTTAGTAGATTAAAAGAAATCGCAGAGTGTAATTTTTATTAAATTTAAATATAGACAATGAGTTCTTATATTTCCATCGCCAACGAATTCTTATTTATATCTTTTCGTTTATTTAATTGATTTCAAAAGAATATACGAATTTCAATACTTTCAAATATGTATTTTTTAGTATATTAAAAGAAATCGCAGAGTGTAATTTTCATTAAATTTTAATATAAACAATGAGTTCTTATATTTCCATCACCAACGAATTCTTATTTATATCTTTTCGTTTATTTAATTGATTTCAAAAGAATAAACGAATTTCAATACTTTCAAATATGTATTTTTTAGTATATTAAAAGAAATCGCAGAGTGTAATTTTTATTAAATTTTAATATAAACATTGAGTTCTTATATTTCCATCACCAACGAATTCTTATTTATATCTTTTCGTTTATTTTATTGATTTCAAAAGAATATACGAATTTCAATACTTTCAAATATGTATTTTTTAGTAGATTAAAAGTAATCGCAGAGTGTAGATTTTATTAATTTGAAATACAGACAATGAGTTCTTATATTTCCATCGCCAACGAATTCTTATTTATATCTTTTCGTTTATTTAATTGATTTCAAAAGAATAAACGAATTTCAATACTTTCAAATATGTATTTTTTAGTAGATTAAAAGAAATCGCAGAGTGTAATTTTTTTAAATTTTAATATAGACAATGAGTTCTTATATTTCCATCGCCAACGAATTCTTATTTATATCTTTTCGTTAATTTTATTGATTTCAAAAGAATATACGAATTTCAATACTTTCAAATATGTATTTTTTAGTAGATTAAAAATAATCGCAGAGTGTAGATTTTATTAATTTGAAATACAGATAATGAGTTCTTATATTTCCATCGCCAACGAATTCTTATTTATATCTTTTCGTTTATTTTATTGATTTCAAAAGAATATACGAATTTCAATACTTTCCTATATGTATTTTTTAGTAGATTAAAAGTAATCGCAGAGTGTAGATTTTATTAATTTGAAATACAGACAATGAGTTCTTATATTTCCATCGCCAACGAATTCTTATTTATATCTTTTCGTTTATTTTATTGATTTCAAAAAAATATACGAATTTCAATACTTTCCTATATGTATTTTTTAGTAGATTAAAAGAAATCGCAGAGTGTAATTTTTATTAAATTTAAATATAGACAATAAGTTCTTATATTTCCATCGCCAACGAATTCTTATTTATATCTTTTCGTTTATTTTATTGATTTCAAAAGAATATACGAATTTCAATACTTTTCTATATGTATTTTTTAGTAAATTGAAAACAATTTGTAGAGAATCATTTTTCTTATTTTGAATATAGACAATGAGTCCTTATATTTCCATCGCCAACGAATTCTTATTTATATCTTTTCGTTTATTTTATTGATTTCAAAAGAATATACGAATTTCAATACTTTCCTATATGTATTTTTTAGTATATTAAAAGTAATCGCAGAGTAACATTTTTCTTATTTTAAATATAGACAATGAGTCCTTATATTTCCATCACCAACGAATTCTTATTTTTATCTTTTCGTTTATTCTATTGTTTTCAAAAGAATATACGAATTTCAATACTTTTCTATATGTATTTTGAGTAGATTAAAAGTAATCGCAGAGTATCATTTTTCTTATTTTAAATATAGACAATGAGTCCTTATATTTCCATCACCAACGAATTCTTATTTATATCTTTTCGTTTATTTTATTGATTTCAAAAGAATATACGAATTTCAATACTTTCCTATATGTATTTTTTAGTGGAATAAAAGTAATCGCAGAGTGTAGATTTTATTAATTTGAAATACAGACAATGAATTCTTATATTTCCATCGCCAACGATTTCTTATTTATATCTTTTCGTTTATTTTATTGATTTCAAAAGAATATACGAATTTCAATACTTTCAAATATGTATTTTTTAGTATATTTAAAGTAATCGCAAAGTGTAGATTTTATTAATTTGAAATACAGACAATGAGTCCTTATATTTCCATCGCCAACGAATTCTTATTTATATCTTTTCGTTTATTTAATTGATTTCAAAAGAATATACGAATTTCAATACTTTCAAATGTGTATTTTTTAGTAGACTAAAAGAAATCGCAAAGTGTAGATTTTTATTAAATTTAAATAAAGACAATGAGTTCTTATATTTCCATCGCCAACGAATTCTTATTTATATCTTTTCGTTTATTTAATTGATTTCAAAAGAATATACGAATTTCAATACTTTCAAATGTGTATTTTTTAGTAGACTAAAAGAAATCGCAAAGTGTAGATTTTTATTAAATTTAAATATAGACAATGAGTTTTTATATTTCCATCGCCAACGAATTCTTATTTATATCTTTTCGTTTATTTTATTGATTTCAAAAGAATATACGAATTTCAATACTTTCCTATATGTATATTTTAGTAGATTAAAAGTAATCGCAGAGTGTAGATTTTATTAATTTGAAATACAGACAATTAGTTCTTATATTTCCATCGCCAACGAATTCTTATTTATATCTTTTCGTTTATTTAATTGATTTCAAAGAATATACGAATTTCAATACTTTCAAATGTGTATTTTTTAGTAGACTAAAAGAAATCGCAAAGTGTAGATTTTTATTAAATTTAAATATAGACAATGAGTTCTTATATTTCCATCGCCAATGAATTCTTATTTATATCTTTTCGTTTATTTAATTGATTTCAAAAGAATATACGAATTTCAATACTTTCCTATATGTATTTTTTAGTAGATTTAAAGTAATCGCAGAGTATCATTTTTCCTATTTTAAATATAGACAATGTGTCCTTATATTTCCATCACCAACGAATTCTTATTTATATCTTTTCGTTTATTTTATTGATTTCAAAAGAATATACGAATTTCAATACTTTCCTATATGTATTTTTTAGTAGATTGAAAACAATTTGTAGAGAATCATTTTTCTTATTTTGAATATAGACAATGAGTCCTTATATTTCCATCGCCAACGAATTCTTATTTATATCTTTTCGTTTATTTTATTGATTTCAAAAGAATATACGAGTTTCAATACTTTCCTATATGTATTTTTTAGTAGATTAAAAGTAATCGCAGAGTATCATTTTTCTTATTTTAAATATAGACAATGTGTCCTTATATTTCCATCACCAACGAATTCTTATTTATATCTTTTCGTTTATTTTATTGATTTCAAAAGAATATACGAATTTCAATACTTTCCTATATGTGTTTTTTAGTAGATTAAAAGTAATCGCAGAGTGTAGATTTTATTAATTTGAAATACAGACAATGAGTTCTTATATTTCCATCGCCAATGAATTCTTATTTATATCTTTTCGTTTATTTTATTGATTTCAAAAGAATATACGAATTTCAATTCTTTCCTATATGTATTTTTTAGTAGATTAAAAGAAATCGCAGAGTGTAGATTTTATTAATTTGAAATACAGACAATGAGTTCTTATATTTCCATCGCCAACGAATTCTTATTTATATCTTTTCGTTTATTTTATTGATTTCAAAAGAATATACGAATTTCAATACTTTCCTATATGTATTTTTTAGTAGATTAAAAGTAATCGCAGAGTGTAAATTTTATTAATTTGAAATACAGACAATGAGTTCTTATATTTCCATCGCCAACGAATTCTTATTTATATCTTTTCGTTTATTTAATTGATTTCAAAAGAATAAACGAATTTCAATACTTTCAAATGTGTATTTTTTAGTATATTAAAAGAAATCGCAAAGTGTAGATTTTTATTAAATTTAAATATAGACAATGAGTTCTTATATTTCCATCGCCAACGAATTCTTATTTATATCTTTTCGTTTATTTTATTGATTTCAAAAGAATATACGAATTTCAATACTTTCAAATATGTATTTTTTAGTAGATTAAAAGTAATCGCAGAGTTTCATTTTTCTTATTTTAAATATAGACAATGAGTCCTTATATTTCCATCACCAACGAATTCTTATTTTTATCTTTTCGTTTATTTAATTGATTTCAAAAGAATAAACGAATTTCAATACTTTTCTATATGTATTTTTTAGTAGAATAAAAGTAATCGCAGAGTGTAGATTTTATTAATTTGAAATACAGACAATGAATTCTTATATATCCATTGCCAACGAATTCTTATTTATATCTTTTCGTTTATTTTATTGATTTTAAAAGAATAAACGAATTTCAATACTTTCAAATATGTATTTTTTAGTAGATTGAAAACAATTTGTAGAGAATCATTTTTCTTATTTTGAATATAGACAATGAGTCCTTATATTTCCATCGCCAACGAATTCTTATTTATATCTTTTCGTTTATTTTATTGATTTCAAAAGAATATACGAATTTCAATACTTTCCTATATGTATTTTTTAGTAGATTAAAAGTAATCGCAGAGTATCATTTTTCTTATTTTGAATATAGACAATGAGTCCTTATATTTCCATCGCCAACGAATTCTTATTTATATCTTGTCGTTTATTTAATTGATTTCAAAAGAATATTCGAATTTCAATACTTTTCTATATTTTTTTTTTTAGTAGATTAAAAAAAAATCGCAGAGTTTAATTTTTATTAAATTTAAATACAGACAATGAGTTCTTATATTTCCATCGCCAACGAATTCTTATTTATATCTTTTCGTTTATTTTATTGATTTCAAAAGAATATACGAATTTCAATACTTTCCTATATGTATTTTTTAGTAAATTGAAAACAATTTGTAGAGAATCATTTATCTTATTTTAAATATAGACAATGAGTCCTTATATTTCCTCGCCAACGAATTCTTATTTATATATTTTCGTTTATTTAATTGATTTCAAAAGAATATACGAATTTCAATACTTTCCTATATGTATTTTTTAGTAAATTGAAAACAATTTGTAGAGAATCATTTTTCTTATTTTAAATATAGACAATGAGTCCTTATATTTCCATCGCCAACGAATTCTTATTTATATCTTTTCGTTTATTTAATTGATTTCAAAAGAATAAACGAATTTCAATACTTTCAAATGTGTATTTTTTAGTAGATTAAAAAAAATCGCAGAGTTTAATTTTTATTAAATTTTAATATAACCAATGAGTTCTTATATTTTCATCGCTAACGAATTCTTATTTATATCTTTTCGTTTATTTTATTGATTTCAAAAGAATAAACGAATTTCAATACTTTTCTATATGTATTTTTTAGTAGAATAAAAGTAATCGCAGAGTGTAGATTTAATTAAATTGAAATACAGACAATGAATTTTTATATTTCCATTGCCAACGAATTCTTATTTATATCTTTTCGTTTATTTTATTGATTTTAAAAGAATAAACGAATTTCAATACTTTCAAATATGTATTTTTTAGTAGATTGAAAACAATTTGTAGAGAATCATTTTTCTTATTTTGAATATAGACAATGAGTCCTTATATTTCCATCGCCAACGAATTCTTATTTATATCTTGTCGTTTATTTAATTGATTTCAAAAGAATATACGAATTTCAATACTTTTCTATATGTATTTTTTAGTAGAATAAAAAAAATCGCAGAGTTTAATTTTTATTAAATTTAAATACAGACAATGAGTTCTTATATTTCCATCGCCAACGAATTCTTATTTATATCTTTTCGTTTATTTTATTGATTTCAAAAGAATATACGAATTTCAATACTTTCCTATATGTATTTTTTAGTAAATTGAAAACAATTTGTAGAGAATCATTTTTCTTATTTTAAATATAGACAATGAGTCCTTATATTTCCATCGCCAACGAATTCTTATTTATATCTTTTCGTTTATTTAATTGATTTCAAAAGAATAAACGAATTTCAATATTTTCAAATGTGTATTTTTTAGTAGATAAAAAAAAATCGCAGAGTTTAATTTTTATTAAATTTTAATATAAACAATGAGTTCTTATATTTTCATTGCCAACGAATTCTTATTTATATCTTTTCGTTTATTTTATTGATTTCAAAAGAATAAACGAATTTCAATACTTTTCTATATGTATTTTTTTGTAGAATAAAAGTAATCGCAGAGTGTAGATTTAATTAAATTGAAATACAGACAATGAATTCTTATATTTCCATTGCCAACGAATTCTTATTTATATCTTTTCGTTTATTTTATTGATTTTAAAAGAATAAACGAATTTCAATACTTTCAAATATGTATTTTTTAGTAGATTGAAAACAATTTGAAGAGAATCATTTTTCTTATTTTGAATATAGACAATGAGTCCTTATATTTCCATCGCCAACGAATTCTTATTTATATCTTGTCGTTTATTTAATTGATTTCAAAAGAATATACGAATTTCAATACTTTTCTATATGTATTTTTTAGTAGATAAAAAAAAAATCGCAGAGTGTAATTTTTATTAAATTTAAATATAGACAATGAGTTCTTATATTTCCATCGCCAACGAATTCTTATTTATATCTTTTCGTTAATTTTATTGATTTCAAAAGAATATACGAATTTCAATACTTTCAAATATGTATTTTTTAGTATATTAAAAGAAATCGCAGAGTGTAATTTTTATTAAATTTTAATATAAACAATGAGTTCTTATATTTTCATTGCCAACGAATTCTTATTTATATCTTTTCGTTTATTTAATTGATTTCAAAAGAATAAACGAATTTCAATACTTTCAAATGTGTATTTTTTAGTATATTAAAAGAAATCGCAGAGTGTAATTTTTTTTAAATTTTAATATAGACAATGAGTTCTTATATTTCCATCGCCAACGAATTCTTATTTATATCTTTTCGTTAATTTTATTGATTTCAAAAGAATATACGAATTTCAATACTTTCCTATATGTATTTTTTAGTAAATTGAAAACAATTTGTAGAGAATCATTTTTCTTATTTTAAATATAGACAATGAGTCCTTATATTTCCATCGCCAACGAATTCTTATTTATATCTTTTCGTTTATTTTATTGATTTCAAAAGAATAAACGAATTTCAATACTTTCAAATATGTATTTTTTAGTAGATTAAAAGTAATCGCAGAGTGTAGATTTTATTAATTTGAAATACAGACAATGAGTTCTTATATTTCCATCGCCAACGATTTCTTATTTATATCTTTTCGTTTATTTTATTGATTTCAAAAGAATATACGAATTTCAATACTTTCCTATATGTATTTTTTAGTAGATTAAAAGTAATCGCAGAGTGTAGATTTTATTAATTTGAAATACAGACAATGAGTCCTTATATTTCCATCGCCAACGAATTCTTATTTATATCTTTTCGTTTATTTTATTGATTTCAAAAGAATATACGAATTTCAATACTTTCAAATATGTATTTTTTAGTAGATTAAAAGTAATCGCAGAGTGTATATTTTATTAATTTGAAATACAGACAATGAGTTCTTCTATTTTCCATCGCCAACGAATTCTTATTTATATCTTTTCGTTTATTTAATTGATTTCAAAAGAATATACGAATTTCAATACTTTCCTATATGTATTTTTTAGTAGATTAAAAGAAATCGCAGAGTGTAATTTTTATTAAATTTAAATATAGACAATGAGTTCTTATATTTCCATCGCCAACGAATTCTTATTTATATCTTTTCGTTAATTTTATTGATTTCAAAAGAATATACGAATTTCAATACTTTCAAATATGTATTTTTTAGTATATTAAAAGAAATCGCAGAGTGTAATTTTTATTAAATTTTAATATAAACAATGAGTTCTTATATTTTCATTGCCAACGAATTCTTATTTATATCTTTTCGTTTATTTAATTGATTTCAAAAGAATAAACGAATTTCAATACTTTCAAATGTGTATTTTTTAGTAGATTAAAAGAAATCGCAGAGTGTAATTTTTTTTAAATTTTAATATAGACAATGAGTTCTTATATTTCCATCGCCAACGAATTCTTATTTATATCTTTTCGTTAATTTTATTGATTTCAAAAGAATATACGAATTTCAATACTTTCCTATATGTATTTTTTAGTAAATTGAAAACAATTTGTAGAGAATCATTTTTCTTATTTTAAATATAGACAATGAGTTCTTATATTTCCATCGCCAACGAATTCTTATTTATATCTTTTCGTTAATTTTATTGATTTCAAAAGAATATACGAATTTCAATACTTTCAAATATGTATTTTTTAGTAGATTAAAAGTAATCGCAGAGTGTAGATTTTATTAATTTGAAATACAGACAATGAGTTCTTATATTTCCATCGCCAACGAATTCTTATTGATATCTTTTCGTTAATTTTATTGATTTCAAAAGAATATACGAATTTCAATACTTTCCTATATGTATTTTTTAGTAGATTAAAAGTAATCGCAGAGTGTATATTTTATTAATTTGAAATACAGACAATGAGTTCTTATATTTCCATCGCCAACGAATTCTTATTTATATCTTTTCGTTTATTTAATTGATTTCAAAAGAATATACGAATTTCAATACTTTCCTATATGTATTTTTTAGTAGATTAAAAGAAATCGCAGAGTGTAATTTTTATTAAATTTAAATATAGACAATAAGTTCTTATATTTCCATCGCCAACGAATTCTTATTTATATCTTTTCGTTTATTCTATTGATTTCAAAAGAATATACGAATTTCAATACTTTCCTATATGTATTTTTTAGTAAATTGAAAACAATTTGTAGAGAATCATTTTTCTTATTTTAAATATAGACAATGAGTCCTTATATGTCCATCGCCAATGAATTCTTATTTATATCTTTTCGTTTATTTTATTGATTTCAAAAGAATATACGAATTTCAATACTTTCCTATATGTATTTTTTAGTATATTAAAAGTAATCGCAGAGTAACATTTTTCTTATTTTAAATATAGACAATGAGTCCTTATATTTCCATCACCAACGAATTCTTATTTTTATCTTTTCGTTTATTCTATTGTTTTCAAAAGAATATACGAATTTCAATACTTTTCTATATGTATTTTGAGTAGATTAAAAGTAATCGCAGAGTATCATTTTTCTTATTTTAAATATAGACAATGAGTCCTTATATTTCCATCAACAACGAATTCTTATTTATATCTTTTCGTTTATTTTATTGATTTCAAAATAATATACGAATTTCAATACTTTCCTATAAGTATTTTTTAGTAGAATAAAAGTAATCGCAGAGTGTAGATTTTATTAATTTGAAATACAGACAATGAGTTCTTATATTTCCATCGCCAACGAATTCTTATTTATATCTTTTCGTTTATTTTATTGATTTCAAAAGAATATACGAATTTCAATACTTTCCTATATGTATTTTTTAGTAGAATAAAAGTAATCGCAGAGTATCATTTTTCCTATTTTAAATATAGACAATGTGTCCTTATATTTCCATCACCAACGAATTCTTATTTATATCTTTTCGTTTATTTTATTGATTTCAAAAGAATATACGAATTTCAATACTTTCCTATATGTATTTTTTAGTAGATTGAAAACAATTTGTAGAGAATCATTTTTCTTATTTTGAATATAGACAATGAGTCCTTATATTTCCATCGCCAACGAATTCTTATTTATATCTTTTCGTTTATTTTATTGATTTCAAAAGAATATACGAATTTCAATACTTTCCTATATGTATTTTTTAGTAGATTAAAAGTAATCGCAGAGTATCATTTTTCTTATTTTAAATATAGACAATGAGTCCTTATATTTCCATCACCAACGAATTCTTATTTATATCTTTTCGTTTATTTTATTGATTTCAAAAGAATATACGAATTTCAATACTTTCCTGTATGTGTTTTTTAGTAGATTAAAAGTAATCGCAGAGTGTAGATTTTATTAATTTGAAATACAGACAATGAGTTCTTATATTTCCATCGCCAATGAATTCTTATTTATATCTTTTCGTTTATTTTATTGATTTCAAAAGAATATACGAATTTCAATTCTTTCCTATATGTATTTTTTAGTAGATTAAAAGAAATCGCAGAGTGTAGATTTTATTAATTTGAAATACAGACAATGAGTTCTTATATTTCCATCGCCAACGAATTCTTATTTATATCTTTTCGTTTATTTTATTGATTTCAAAAGAATATACGAATTTCAATACTTTCCTATATGTATTTTTTAGTAGATTAAAAGTAATCGCAGAGTGTAAATTTTATTAATTTGAAATACAGACAATGAGTTCTTATATTTCCATCGCCAACGAATTCTTATTTATATCTTTTCGTTTATTTAATTGATTTCAAAAGAATAAACGAATTTCAATACTTTCAAATGTGTATTTTTTAGTATATTAAAAGAAATCGCAAAGTGTAGATTTTTATTAAATTTAAATATAGACAATGAGTTCTTATATTTCCATCGCCAACGAATTCTTATTTATATCTTTTCGTTTATTTTATTGATTTCAAAAGAATATACGAATTTCAATACTTTCAAATATGTATTTTTTAGTAGATTAAAAGTAATCACAGAGTTTCATTTTTCTTATTTTAAATATAGACAATGAGTCCTTATATTTCCATCACCAACGAATTCTTATTTTTATCTTTTCGTTTATTTAATTGATTTCAAAAGAATAAACGAATTTCAATACTTTTCTATATGTATTTTTTAGTAGAATAAAAGTAATCGCAGAGTGTAGATTTTATTAATTTGAAATACAGACAATGAATTCTTATTTATCCATTGCCAACGAATTCTTATTTATATCTTTTCGTTTATTTTATTGATTTTAAAAGAATAAACGAATTTCAATACTTTCAAATATATATTTTTTAGTAGATTGAAAACAATTTGTAGAGAATCATTTTTCTTATTTTGAATATAGACAATGAGTCCTTATATTTCCATCGCCAACGAATTCTTATTTATATCTTTTCGTTTATTTTATTGATTTCAAAAGAATATACGAATTTCAATACTTTCAAATATGTATTTTTTAGTAGATTAAAAGTAATCACAGAGTTTCATTTTTCTTATTTTAAATATAGACAATGAGTCCTTATATTTCCATCACCAACGAATTCTTATTTTTATCTTTTCGTTTATTTAATTGATTTCAAAAGAATAAACGAATTTCAATACTTTTCTATATGTATTTTTTAGTAGAATAAAAGTAATCGCAGAGTGTAGATTTTATTAATTTGAAATACAGACAATGAATTCTTATATATCCATTGCCAACGAATTCTTATTTATATCTTTTCGTTTATTTTATTGATTTTAAAAGAATAAACGAATTTCAATACTTTCAAATATGTATTTTTTAGTAGATTGAAAACAATTTGTAGAGAATCATTTTTCTTATTTTGAATATAGACAATGAGTCCTTATATTTCCATCGCCAACGAATTCTTATTTATATCTTTTCGTTTATTTTATTGATTTCAAAAGAATATACGAATTTCAATACTTTTCTATATGTATTTTTTAGTAGATTAAAAAAAAATCGCAGAGTTTAATTTTTATTAAATTTAAATACAGACAATGAGTTCTTATATTTCCATCGCCAACGAATTCTTATTTATATCTTTTCGTTTATTTTATTGATTTCAAAAGAATATACGAATTTCAATACTTTCCTATATGTATTTTTTAGTAAATTGAAAACAATTTGTAGAGAATCATTTTTCTTATTTTAAATATAGACAATGAGTCCTTATATTTCCATCGCCAACGAATTCTTATTTATATCTTTTCGTTTATTTTATTGATTTCAAAAGAATATACGAATTTCAATACTTTCAAATATGTATTTTTTAGTAGATTAAAAGTAATCGCAGAGTGTAATTTTTATTAAATTTTAATATAAACAATGAGTTCTTATATTTTCATTGCCAACGAATTCTTATTTATATCTTTTCGTTTATTTAATTGATTTCAAAAGAATAAACGAATTTCAATACTTTCAAATGTGTATTTTTTAGTAGATTAAAAGAAATCGCAGAGTGTAATTTTTTTTAAATTTTAATATAGACAATGAGTTCTTATATTTCCATCGCCAACGAATTCTTATTTATATCTTTTCGTTAATTTTATTGATTTCAAAAGAATATACGAATTTCAATACTTTCAAATATGTATTTTTTAGTATATTAAAAGAAATCGCAGATTGTAATTTTTATTAAATTTTAATATAAACAATGAGTTCTTATATTTCCATCGCCAACGAATTCTTATTTATATCTTTTCGTTTATTTAATTGATTTCAAAAGAATATACGAATTTCAATACTTTCCTATATGTATTTTTTAGTAAATTGAAAACAATTTGTAGAGAATCATTTTTCTTATTTTAAATATAGACAATGAGTCCTTATATTTCCATCGCCAACGAATTCTTATTTATATCTTTTCGTTTATTTAATTGATTTCAAAAGAATAAACGAATTTCAATACTTTCAAATGTGTATTTTTTAGTAGATTAAAAAAAATCGCAGAGTTTAATTTTTATTAAATTTTAATATAAACAATGAGTTCTTATATTTTC
Organism: Ptychoptera albimana; assembly: GCA_961205885.1. Lineage (NCBI taxonomy): Eukaryota > Metazoa > Arthropoda > Insecta > Diptera > Ptychopteridae > Ptychoptera > Ptychoptera albimana. Next base: position 12,228,237 of record OY540803.1, on the reverse strand, counting down.
ATCGCTAACGAATTCTTATTTATATCTTTTCGTTTATTTAATTGATTTCAAAAGAATAAACGAATTTCAATACTTTTCTATATGTATTTTTTAGTAGAATAAAAGTAATCGCAGAGTGTAGATTTAATTAAATTGAAATACAGACAATGAATTCTTATATTTCCATTGCCAACGAATTCTTATTTATATCTTTTCGTTTATTTTATTGATTTTAAAAGAATAAACGAATTTCAATACTTTCAAATATGTATTTTTTAGTAGATTGAAAACAATTTGTAGAGAATCATTTTTCTTATTTTGAATATAGACAATGAGTCCTTATATTTCCATCGCCAACGAATTCTTATTTATATCTTTTCGTTTATTTAATTGATTTCAAAAGAATATACGAATTTCAATACTTTCAAATATGTATTTTTTAGTAGATTAAAAAAAAATCGCAGAGTTTAATTTTTATTAAATTTAAATACAGACAATGAGTTCTTATATTTCCATCGCCAACGAATTCTTATTTATATCTTTTCGTTTATTTTATTGATTTCAAAAGAATATACGAATTTCAATACTTTCCTATATGTATTTTTTAGTAAATTGAAAACAATTTGTAGAGAATCATTTTTCTTATTTTAAATATAGACAATGAGTCCTTATATTTCCATCGCCAACGAATTCTTATTTATATCTTTTCGTTTATTTAATTGATTTCAAAAGAATAAACGAATTTCAATACTTTCAAATGTGTATTTTTTAGTAGATTAAAAAAAATCGCAGAGTTTAATTTTTATTAAATTTTAATATAAACAATGAGTTCTTATATTTTCATTGCCAACGAATTCTTATTTATATCTTTTCGTTTATTTTATTGATTTCAAAAGAATAAACGAATTTCAATACTTTTCTATATGTATTTTTTAGTAGAATAAAAGTAATCGCAGAGTGTAGATTTAATTAAATTGAAATACAGACAATGAATTCTTATATTTCCATTGCCAACGAATTCTTATTTATATCTTTTCGTTTATTTTATTGATTTTAAAAGAATAAACGAATTTCAATACTTTCAAATATGTATTTTTTAGTAGATTGAAAACAATTTGTAGAGAATCATTTTTCTTATTTTGAATATAGACAATGAGTCCTTATATTTCCTTCGCCAACGAATTCTTATTTATATCTTGTCGTTTATTTAATTGATTTCAAAAGAATATACGAATTTCAATACTTTTCTATATGTATTTTTTAGTAGATTAAAAAAAAATCGCAGAGTGTAATTTTTATTAAATTTAAATATAGACAATGAGTTCTTATATTTCCATCGCCAACGAATTCTTATTTATATCTTTTCGTTAATTTTATTGATTTCAAAAGAATATACGAATTTCAATACTTTCAAATATGTATTTTTTAGTATATTAAAAGAAATCGCAGAGTGTAATTTTTATTAAATTTTAATATAAACAATGAGTTCTTATATTTTCATTGCCAACGAATTCTTATTTATATCTTTTCGTTTATTTAATTGATTTCAAAAGAATAAACGAATTTCAATACTTTCAAATGTGTATTTTTTAGTATATTAAAAGAAATCGCAGAGTGTAATTTTTTTTAAATTTTAATATAGACAATGAGTTCTTATATTTCCATCGCCAACGAATTCTTATTTATATCTTTTCGTTAATTTTATTGATTTCAAAAGAATATACGAATTTCAATACTTTCCTATATGTATTTTTTAGTAAATTGAAAACAATTTGTAGAGAATCATTTTTCTTATTTTAAATATAGACAATGAGTCCTTATATTTCCATCGCCAACGAATTCTTATTTATATCTTTTCGTTTATTTTATTGATTTCAAAAGAATAAACGAATTTCAATACTTTCAAATATGTATTTTTTAGTAGATTAAAAGTAATCGCAGAGTGTAGATTTTATTAATTTGAAATACAGACAATGAGTTCTTATATTTCCATCGCCAACGAATTCTTATTTATATCTTTTCGTTTATTTTATTGATTTCAAAAGAATATACGAATTTCAATACTTTCCTATATGTATTTTTTAGTAGATTAAAAGTAATCGCAGAGTAAAGATTTTATTAATTTGAAATACAGACAATGAGTCCTTATATTTCCATCGCCAACGAATTCTTATTTATATCTTTTCGTTTATTTTATTGATGTCAAAAGAATATACGAATTTCAATACTTTCAAATATGTATTTTTTAGTAGATTAAAAGTAATCGCAGAGTGTAGATTTTATTAATTTGAAATACAGACAATGAGTTCTTCTATTTTCCATCGCCAACGAATTCTTATTTATATCTTTTCGTTTATTTAATTGATTTCAAAAGAATATACGAATTTCAATACTTTCCTATATGTATTTTTTAGTAGATTAAAAGAAATCGCAGAGTGTAATTTTTATTAAATTTAAATATAGACAATGAGTCCTTATATTTCCATCGCCAACGAATTCTTATTTATATCTTTTCGTTAATTTTATTGATTTCAAAAGAATATACGAATTTCAATACTTTCAAATATGTATTTTTTAGTATATTAAAAGAAATCGCAGAGTGTAATTTTTATTAAATTTTAATATAAACAATGAGTTCTTATATTTTCATTGCCAACGAATTCTTATTTATATCTTTTCGTTTATTTAATTGATTTCAAAAGAATAAACGAATTTCAATACTTTCAAATGTGTATTTTTTAGTAGATTAAAAGAAATCGCAGAGTGTAATTTTTTTTAAATTTTAATATAGACAATGAGTTCTTATATTTCCATCGCCAACGAATTCTTATTTATATCTTTTCGTTAATTTTATTGATTTCAAAAGAATATACGAATTTCAATACTTTCCTATATGTATTTTTTAGTAAATTGAAAACAATTTGTAGAGAATCATTTTTCTTATTTTAAATATAGACAATGAGTCCTTATATTTCCATCGCCAACGAATTCTTATTTATATCTTTTCGTTTATTTAATTGATTTTAAAAGAATATACGAATTTCAATACTTTCAAATATGTATTTTTTAGTAGATTAAAAGTAATCGCAGAGTGTAGATTTTATTAATTTGAAATACAGACAATGAGTCCTTATATTTCCATCGCCAACGAATTCTTATTTATATCTTTTCGTTTATTTTATTGATTTCAAAAGAATATACGAATTTCAATACTTTCAAATATGTATTTTTTAGTAGATTAAAAGTAATCGCAGAGTGTAGATTTTATTAATTTGAAATACAGACAATGAGTTCTTCTATTTTCCATCGCCAACGAATTCTTATTTATATCTTTTCGTTTATTTAATTGATTTCAAAAGAATATACGAATTTCAATACTTTCCTATATGTATTTTTTAGTAGATTAAAAGAAATCGCAGAGTGTAATTTTTATTAAATTTAAATATAGACAATGAGTTCTTATATTTCCATCGCCAACGAATTCTTATTTATATCTTTTCGTTAATTTTATTGATTTCAAAAGAATATACGAATTTCAATACTTTCAAATATGTATTTTTTAGTAAATTGAAAACAATTTGTAGAGAATCATTTTTCTTATTTTAAATATAGACAATGAGTCCTTATATTTCCATCGCCAACGAATTCTTATTTATATCTTTTCGTTTATTTTATTGATTTCAAAAGAATAAACGAATTTCAATACTTTCAAATATGTATTTTTTAGTAGATTAAAAGTAATCGCAGAGTGTAGATTTTATTAATTTGAAATACAGACAATGAGTTCTTATATTTCCATCGCCAACGAATTCTTATTTATATCTTTTCGTTTATTTTATTGATTTCAAAAGAATATACGAATTTCAATACTTTCCTATATGTATTTTTTAGTAGATTAAAAGTAATCGCAGAGTAAAGATTTTATTAATTTGAAATACAGACAATGAGTCCTTATATTTCCATCGCCAACGAATTCTTATTTATATCTTTTCGTTTATTTTATTGATTTCAAAAGAATATACGAATTTCAATACTTTCAAATATGTATTTTTTAGTAGATTAAAAGTAATCGCAGAGTGTAGATTTTATTAATTTGAAATACAGACAATGAGTTCTTCTATTTTCCATCGCCAACGAATTCTTATTTATATCTTTTCGTTTATTTAATTGATTTCAAAAGAATATACGAATTTCAATACTTTCCTATATGTATTTTTTAGTAGATTAAAAGAAATCGCAGAGTGTAATTTTTATTAAATTTAAATATAGACAATGAGTCCTTATATTTCCATCGCCAACGAATTCTTATTTATATCTTTTCGTTAATTTTATTGATTTCAAAAGAATATACGAATTTCAATACTTTCAAATATGTATTTTTTAGTATATTAAAAGAAATCGCAGAGTGTAATTTTTATTAAATTTTAATATAAACAATGAGTTCTTATATTTTCATTGCCAACGAATTCTTATTTATATCTTTTCGTTTATTTAATTGATTTCAAAAGAATAAACGAATTTCAATACTTTCAAATGTGTATTTTTTAGTAGATTAAAAGAAATCGCAGAGTATCATTTTTTTTAAATTTTAATATAGACAATGAGTTCTTATATTTCCATCGCTAACGAATTCTTATTTATATCTTTTCGTTAATTTTATTGATTTCAAAAGAATATACGAATTTCAATACTTTCCTATATGTATTTTTTAGTAAATTGAAAACAATTTGTAGAGAATCATTTTTCTTATTTTAAATATAGACAATGAGTCCTTATATTTCCATCGCCAACGAATTCTTATTTATATCTTTTCGTTTATTTTATTGATTTCAAAAGAATATACGAATTTCAATACTTTCAAATATGTATTTTTTAGTAGATTAAAAGTAATCGCAGAGTGTAGATTTTATTAATTTGAAATACAGACAATGAGTCCTTATATTTCCATCGCCAACGAATTCTTATTTATATCTTTTCGTTTATTTTATTGATTTCAAAAGAATATACGAATTTCAATACTTTCAAATATGTATTTTTTAGTAGATTAAAAGTAATCGCAGAGTGTAGATTTTATTAATTTGAAATACAGACAATGAGTTCTTCTATTTTCCATCGCCAACGAATTCTTATTTATATCTTTTCGTTTATTTAATTGATTTCAAAAGAATATACGAATTTCAATACTTTCCTATATGTATTTTTTAGTAGATTAAAAGAAATCGCAGAGTGTAATTTTTATTAAATTTAAATATAGACAATGAGTTCTTATATTTCCATCGCCAACGAATTCTTATTTATATCTTTTCGTTAATTTTATTGATTTCAAAAGAATATACGAATTTCAATACTTTCAAATATGTATTTTTTAGTAAATTGAAAACAATTTGTAGAGAATCATTTTTCTTATTTTAAATATAGACAATGAGTCCTTATATTTCCATCGCCAACGAATTCTTATTTATATCTTTTCGTTTATTTTATTGATTTCAAAAGAATATACGAATTTCAATACTTTCAAATATGTATTTTTTAGTAGATTAAAAGTAATCGCAGAGTGTAGATTTTATTAATTTGAAATACAGACAATGAGTCCTTATATTTCCATCGCCAACGAATTCTTATTTATATCTTTTCGTTTATTTTATTGATTTCAAAAGAATATACGAATTTCAATACTTTCAAATATGTATTTTTTAGTAGATTAAAAGTAATCGCAGAGTGTAGATTTTATTAATTTGAAATACAGACAATGAGTTCTTCTATTTTCCATCGCCAACGAATTCTTATTTATATCTTTTCGTTTATTTAATTGATTTCAAAAGAATATACGAATTTCAATACTTTCCTATATGTATTTTTTAGTAGATTAAAAGAAATCGCAGAGTGTAATTTTTATTAAATTTAAATATAGACAATGAGTTCTTATATTTCCATCGCCAACGAATTCTTATTTATATCTTTTCGTTAATTTTATTGATTTCAAAAGAATATACGAATTTCAATACTTTCAAATATGTATTTTTTAGTATATTAAAAGAAATCGCAGAGTGTAATTTTTATTAAATTTTAATATAAACAATGAGTTCTTATATTTTCATTGCCAACGAATTCTTATTTATATCTTTTCGTTTATTTAATTGATTTCAAAAGAATAAACGAATTTCAATACTTTCAAATGTGTATTTTTTAGTAGATTAAAAGAAATCGCAGAGTGTAATTTTTTTTAAATTTTAATATAGACAATGAGTTCTTATATTTCCATCGCCAACGAATTCTTATTTATATCTTTTCGTTAATTTTATTGATTTCAAAAGAATATACGAATTTCAATACTTTCCTATATGTATTTTTTAGTAAATTGAAAACAATTTGTAGATAATCATTTTTCTTATTTTAAATATAGACAATGAGTTTTTATATTTCCATCGCCAACTAATTCTTATTTATATCTTTTCGTTTATTTTATTGATTTCAAAAGAATATACGAATTTCAATACTTTCAAATATGTATTTTTTAGTAGATTAAAAGTAATCGCAGAGTGTAGATTTTATTAATTTGAAATACAGACAATGAGTTCTTATATTTCCATCGCCAACGAATTCTTATTTATATCTTTTCGTTTATTTAATTGATTTCAAAAGAATAAACGAATTTCAATAATTTCAAATATGTATTTTTTAGTAGATTAAAAGAAATCGCAGAGTGTAATTTTTATTAAATTTTAATATAGACAATGAGTTCTTATATTTCCATCGCCAACGAATTCTTATTTATATCTTTTCGTTAATTTTATTGATTTCAAAAGAATATACGAATTTAAATACTTTCAAATATGTATTTTTTAGTAGATTAAAAGTAATCGCAGAGTGTAGATTTTATTAATTTGAAATACAGACAATGAGTTCTTATATTTCCATCGCCAACGAATTCTTATTGATATCTTTTCGTTTATTTAATTGATTTCAAAAGAATATACGAATTTCAATACTTTCCTATATGTATTTTTTAGTAGATTAAAAGTAATCGCAGAGTGTAGATTTTATTAATTTGAAATACAGACAATGAGTTCTTATATTTCCATAGCCAACGAATTCTTATTTATATCTTTTCGTTTATTTAATTGATTTCAAAAGAATATACGAATTTCAATACTTTCCTATATGTATTTTTTAGTAGATTAAAAGAAATCGCAGAGTGTAATTTTTATTAAATTTAAATATAGACAATAAGTTCTTATATTTCCATCGCCAACGAATTCTTATTTATATCTTTTCGTTTATTTTATTGATTTCAAAAGAATATACGAATTTCAATACTTTCCTATATGTATTTTTTAGTAAATTGAAAAAAATTTGTAGAGAATCATTTTTCTTATTTTAAATATAGACAATGAGTCCTTATATTTCCATCGCCAATGAATTCTTATTTATATCTTTTCGTTTATTTTATTGATTTCAAAAGAATATACGAATTTCAATACTTTCCTATATGTATTTTTTAGTATATTAAAAGAAATCGCAGAGTGTAATTTTTATTAAATTTTAATATAAACAATGAGTTCTTATATTTTCATTGCCAACGAATTCTTATTTATATCTTTTCGTTTATTTAATTGATTTCAAAAGAATAAACGAATTTCAATACTTTCAAATGTGTATTTTTTAGTAGATTAAAAGAAATCGCAGAGTGTAATTTTTTTTAAATTTTAATATAGACAATGAGTTCTTATATTTCCATCGCCAACGAATTCTTATTTATATCTTTTCGTTAATTTTATTGATTTCAAAAGAATATACGAATTTCAATACTTTCCTATATGTATTTTTTAGTAAATTGAAAACAATTTGTAGATAATCATTTTTCTTATTTTAAATATAGACAATGAGTTCTTATATTTCCATCGCCAACTAATTCTTATTTATATCTTTTCGTTTATTTTATTGATTTCAAAAGAATATACGAATTTCAATACTTTCAAATATGTATTTTTTAGTAGATTAAAAGTAATCGCAGAGTGTAGATTTTATTAATTTGAAATACAGACAATGAGTTCTTATATTTCCATCGCCAACGAATTCTTATTTATATCTTTTCGTTTATTTAATTGATTTCAAAAGAATAAACGAATTTCAATAATTTCAAATATGTATTTTTTAGTAGATTAAAAGAAATCGCAGAGTGTAATTTTTATTAAATTTTAATATAGACAATGAGTTCTTATATTTCCATCGCCAACGAATTCTTATTTATATCTTTTCGTTAATTTTATTGATTTCAAAAGAATATACGAATTTCAATACTTTCAAATATGTATTTTTTAGTAGATTAAAAGTAATCGCAGAGTGTAGATTTTATTAATTTGAAATACAGACAATGAGTTCTTATATTTCCATCGCCAACGAATTCTTATTGATATCTTTTCGTTTATTTTATTGATTTCAAAAGAATATACGAATTTCAATACTTTCCTATATGTATTTTTTAGTAGATTAAAAGTAATCGCAGAGTGTAGATTTTATTAATTTGAAATACAGACAATGAGTTCTTATATTTCCATCGCCAACGAATTCTTATTGATATCTTTTCGTTTATTTTATTGATTTCAAAAGAATATACGAATTTCAATACTTTCCTATATGTATTTTTTAGTAGATTAAAAGAAATCGCAGAGTGTAATTTTTATTAAATTTAAATATAGACAATAAGTTCTTATATTTCCATCGCCAACGAATTCTTATTTATATCTTTTCGTTTATTTTATTGATTTCAAAAGAATATACGAATTTCAATACTTTCCTATATGTCTTTTTTAGTAAATTGAAAAAAATTTGTAGAGAATCATTTTTCTTATTTTAAATATAGACAATGAGTCCTTATATTTCCATCGCCAATGAATTCTTATTTATATCTTTTCGTTTATTTTATTGATTTCAAAAGAATATACGAATTTCAATACTTTCTTATATGTATTTTTTAGTATATTAAAAGTAATCGCAGAGTAACATTTTTCTTATTTTAAATATAGACAATGAGTCCTTATATTTCCATCACCAACGAATTCTTATTTTTATCTTTTCGTTTATTCTATTGTTTTCAAAAGAATATACGAATTTCAATACTTTTCTATATGTATTTTGAGTAGATTAAAAGTAATCGCAGAGTATCATTTTTCTTATTTTAAATATAGACAATGAGTCCTTATATTTCCATCACCAACGAATTCTTATTTATATCTTTTCGTTTATTTTATTGATTTCAAAAGAATATACGAATTTCAATACTTTCCTATATGTATTTTTTAGTAGATTAAAAGTAATCGCAGAGTGTAGATTTTATTAATTTGAAATACAGACAATGAGTTCTTATATTTCCATTGCCAACGAATTCTTATTTATATCTTTTCGTTTATTTTATTGATTTCAAAAGAATATACGAATTTCAATACTTTCCTATATGTATTTTTTAGTAGAATAAAAGTAATCGCAGAGTATCATTTTTCTTATTTTAAATATAGACAATGAGTCCATATATTTTCATCACCAACGAATTCTTATTTATATCTTTTCGTTTATTTTATTGATTTCAAAAGAATATACGAATTTCAATACTTTCCTATATGTATTTTTTTGTAGATTAAAAGTAATCGCAGAGTGTAGATTTTATTAATTTGAAATACAGACAATGAGTTCTTATATTTCCATCGCCAACGAATTCTTATTTATATCTTTTCGTTTATTTTATTGATTTCAAAAGAATAAACGAATTTCAATACTTTCCTATATGTATTTTTTAGTAGATTAAAAGAAATCGCAGAGTGTAGATTTTATTAATTTAAAATACAGACAATGAGTTCTTATATTTCCATCGCCAACGAATTCTTATTTATATCTTTTCGTTTATTTAATTGATTTCAAAAGAATATACGAATTTCAATACTTTCAAATATGTACTTTTAGTAGATTAAAAGTAATCGCAGAGTGTAGATTTTATTAATTTGAAATACAGACAATGAGTTCTTATATTTCCATCGCCAACGAATTCTTATTTATATCTGTTCGTTTATTTAATTGATTTCAAAAGAATAAACGAATTTCAATACTTTCAAATGTGTATTTTTAAGTAGATTAAAAGAAATCGCAGAGTGAAGATTTTTTTTAAATTTAAATACAGACAACGAATTCTTATATTTCCATCGCCAACGAATTCTTATTTATATCTTTTCGTTTATTTTATTGATTTCAAAAGAATATACGAATTTCAATACTTTCCTATATGTATTTTTTAGTAGATTGAAAACAATTTGAAGAGAATCATTTTTCTTATTTTAAATATAGACAATGAGTCCTTATATTTCCATCGCCAACGAATTCTTATTTTTATCTTTTCGTTTATTTAATTGATTTCAAAAGAATAAACGAATTTCAATACTTTCCTATATGTATTTTTTAGTAGATTAAAAGAAATCGCAGAGTGTAGATTTTATTAATTTGAAATACAGACAATGAGTTCTTATATTTCCATCGCCAACGATTTCTTATTTATATCTTTTCGTTTATTTTATTGATTTCAAAAGAATATACGAATTTCAATACTTTCAAATATGTATTTTTTAGTATATTAAAAAAAATCGCAGAGTGTAGATTTTATTAATTTGAAATACAGACAATGAGTCCTTATATTTCCATCGCCAACGAATTCTTATTTATATCTTTTCGTTTATTTAATTGATTTCAAAAGAATATACGAATTTCAATACTTTCCTATATGTATTTTTTAGTAGATTAAAAGAAATCGCAGAGTGTAATTTTTATTAAATTTAAATATAGACAATGAGTTCTTATATTTCCATCGCCAACGAATTCTTATTTATATCTTTTCGTTAATTTTATTGATTTCAAAAGAATATACGAATTTCAATACTTTCCTATATGTATTTTTTAGTAAATTGAAAACAATTTGTAGAGAATCATTTTTCTTATTTTAAATATAGACAATGAGTCCTTATATTTCCATCGCCAACGAATTCTTATTTATATCTTTTCGTTTATTTAATTGATTTCAAAAGAATAAACGAATTTCAATACTTTCAAATATGTATTTTTTAGTAGATTAAAAGAAATCGCAGAGTGTATTTTTTTTAAATTTTAATATAGACAATGAGTTCTTATATTTCCATCGCCAACGAATTCTTATTTATATCTTTTCGTTTATTTTATTGATTTCAAAAGAATATACGAATTTCAATACTTTCCTATATGTATTTTTTAGTAGATTAAAAGTAATCGCAGAGTATCATTTTTCTTATTTTAAATATAGACAATGTGTCCTTATATTTCCATCACCAACGAATTCTTATTTTTATCTTTTCGTTTATTTTATTGATTTCAAAAGAATATACGAATTTCAATACTTTCAAATATGTATTTTTTAGTAGATTAAAATAAATCGCAGAGTTTAATTTTTATTAAATTTAAATATAGACAATGAGTTCTTATATTTCCATCGCCAACGAATTCTTATTTATATCTTTTCGTTTATTTTATTGATTTCAAAAGAATATACGAATTTCAATACTTTCCTATATGTATTTTTTAGTAAATTGAAAACAATTTGTAGAGAATCATTTTTCTTATTTTAAATATAGACAATGAGTTCTTATATTTCCATCGCCAACGAATTCTTATTTATATCTTTTCGTTTATTTTATTGATTTCAAAAGAATATACGAATTTCAATACTTTCAAATATGTATTTTTTAGTAGATTAAAAGTAATCGCAGAGTGTAGATTTTATTAATTTGAAATACAGACAATAAGTTCTTATATTTCCATCGCCAACGAATTCTTATTTATATCTTTTCGTTTATTTAATTGATTTCAAAAGAATAAACGTATTTCAATACTTTCAAATATGTATTTTTTAGTAGATTAAAAGAAATCGCAGAGTGTAATTTTTATTAAATTTTAATATAGATAATGAGTTCTTATATTTCCATCGCCAACGAATTCTTATTTATATCTTTTCGTTAATTTTATTGATTTCGAAAGAATATACGAATTTCAATACTTTCCTATATATATTTTTTAGTAGATTAAAAGTAATCGCAGGGTGTAGATTTTATTAATTTGAAATACAGACATTGAGTCTTTATATTTCCATCGCCAACGAATTCTTATTTATATCTTTTCGTTTATTTTATTGATTTCAAAAGAATATACGAATTTCAATACTTTCCTATATGTATTTTTTAGTAGATTAAAAGTAATCGCAGAGTGTAGATTTTATTAATTTGAAATACAGACAATGAGTCCTTATATTTCCATCGCCAACGAATTCTTATTTATATCTTTTCGTTTATTTAATTGATTTCAAAAGAATATACGAATTTCAATACTTTCCTATATGTATTTTTTAGTAGATTAAAAGTAATCGCAGAGTGTAATTTTTATTAAATTTAAATATAGACAATGAGTTCTTATATTTCCATCGCCAACGAATTCTTATTTATATCTTTTCGTTTATTTTATTGATTTCAAAAGAATATACGAATTTCAATACTTTCCTATATGTATTTTTTAGTAGATTGAAAACAATTTGTAGAGAATCATTTTTCTTATTTTAAATATAGACAATGAGTTCTTATATTTCCATCGCCAACGAATTCTTATTTATATCTTTTCGTTTATTTAATTGATTTCAAAAGAATAAACGAATTTCAATACTTTCAAATATGTATTTTTTAGTAAATTGAAAACAATTTGTAGAGAATCATTTTTCTTATTTTAAATATAGACAATGAGTTCTTATATTTCCATCGCCAACGAATTCTTATTTATATCTTTTCGTTAATTTTATTGATTTCAAAAGAATATACGAATTTCAATATTTTCCTATATGTATTTTTTAGTAAATTGAAAACAATTTGTAGAGAATCATTTTTCTTATTTTAAATATAGACAATGAGTTCTTATATTTCCATCGCCAACGAATTCTTATTTATATCTTTTCGTTAATTTTATTGATTTCAAAAGAATATACGAATTTCAATACTTTCCTATATATATTTTTTAGTAGATTAAAAGTAATCGCAGAGTGTAGATTTTATTAATTTGAAATACAGACATTGAGTCTTTATATTTCCATCGCCAACGAATTCTTATTTATATCTTTTCGTTTATTTAATTGATTTCAAAAGAATAAACGAATTTCAATACTTTCAAATATATATTTTTTAGTAGAATAAAAGAAATCGCAGAGTGTAATTTTTATTAAATTTTAATATAGACAATGAGTTCTTATATTTCCATCGCCAACGAATTCTTATTTATATCTTTTCGTTAATTTTATTGATTTCAAAAGAATATACGAATTTCAATACTTTCCTATATATATTTTTTAGTAGATTAAAAGTAATCGCAGAGTGTAGATTTTATTAATTTGAAATACAGACATTGAGTCTTTATATTTCCATCGCCAACGAATTCTTATTTATATCTTTTCGTTTATTTTATTGATTTCAAAAGAATATACGAATTTCAATACTTTCCTATATGTATTTTTTAGTAGATTAAAAGTAATTGCAGAGTATCATTTTTCTTATTTTAAATATAGACAATGAGTCCTTATAATTCCATCACCAACGAATTCTTATTTATATCTTTTCGTTTATTTTATTGATTTCAAAAGAATATACGAATTTCAATACTTTCCTATATGTATTTTTTAGTAGATAAAAAGAAATCGCAGAGTTTAATTTTTATTAAATTTAAATACAGACAATGTATTCTTATATTTCCATCGCCAACGAATTCTTATTTATATCTTTTCGTTTATTTTATTGATTTTAAAAGAATATACGAATTTCAATACTTTCAAATATGTATTTTTTAGAAGATTGAAAACAATTTGTAGAGAATCATTTTTCTTATTTTGAATATAGACAATGAGTCCTTATATTTCCATCACCAACGAATTCTTATTTTTATCTTTTCGTTTATTTAATTGATTTCAAAAGAATAAACGAATTTCAATACTTTTCTATATGTATTTTTTAGTAGAATAAAAGTAATCGCAGAGTGTAGATTTTATTAATTTGAAATACAGACAATGAGTTCTTATATTTCCATCGCCAACGAATTCTTATTTATATCTTTTCGTTTATTTTATTGATTTCAAAAGAATATACGAATTTCAATACTTTCCTATATGTATTTTTTAGTAGATTAAAAGGAAATCGCAGAGTTTAATTTTTATTAAATTTAAATACAGACAATGAATACTTATATTTCCATCGCCAACGAATTCTCATTTATATCTTTTCGTTTATTTTATTGATTTCAAAAGAATATACGAATTTCAATACTTTCAAATATGTATTTTTTAGTAGATTGAAAACAATTTGTAGAGAATCATTTTTCTTATTTTAAATATAGACAATGAGTCCTTATATTTCCATCGCTAACGAATTCTTATTTATATCTTTTCGTTTATTTTATTGATTTCAAAAGAATATACGAATTTCAATACTTTTCTATATATATTTTTTAGTAGATTAAAAGTAATCGCAGAGTGTAGATTTTATTAATTTGAAATACAGACAATGAGTTCTTATATTTCCATCGCCAACGAATTCTTATGTATATCTTTTCGTTTATTTAATTGATTTCAAAAGAATATACGAATTTCAATACTTTCCTATATATATTTTTTAGTAGATTAAAAGAAATCGCAGAGTGTAATTTTTATTAATTTGAAATACAGACAATGAGTTCTTATATTTCCATCGCCAACGAATTCTTATTTATATCTTTTCGTTTATTTTATTGATTTCAAAAGAATATACGAATTTCAATACTTTCCTATATGTATTTTTTAGTAGATTAAAAGTAATCGCAGAGTGTAGATTTTATTTATTTGAAATACAGACAATGAGTTCTTATATTTCCATCACCAACGAATTCTTATTTATATCTTTTCGTTTATTTTATTGATTTCAAAAGAATATACGAATTTCAATACTTTCCTATATGTATTTTTTAGTAGATTAAAAGTAATCGCAGAGTATCATTTTTCTTATTTTAAATATAGACAATGAGTCCTTATATTTCCATCACCAACGAATTCTTATTTATATCTTTTCGTTTATTTTATTGATTTCAAAAGAATATACGAATTGCAATACTTTTCTATATGTATTTTTTAGTAGATTAAAAGAAATCGCAGAGTGTAGATTTTATTAATTTGAAATACAGACAATGAGTTCTTATATTTCCATCACCAACGAATTCTTATTTATATCTTTTCGTTTATTTTATTGATTTCAAAAGAATATACGAATTTCAATACTTTCCTATATGTATTTTTTAGTAGATCAAAAGTAATCGCAGAGTGTAGATTTTAATAATTTGAAATACAGACAATGAGTTCTTATATTTCCATCGCCAACGAATTCTTATTTATATCTTTTCGTTTATTTTATTGATTTCAAAAGAATTTACGAATTTCAATACTTTCAAATGTGTATTTTTTTGTAGATTAAAAGAAATCGCAGAGTGTTGATTTTTATTATATTTAAATATAGACAATGAGTTCTTATATTTCCATCGCCAACGAATTCTTATTTATATCTTTTCGTTTATTTTATTGATTTTAAAAGAATATACTAATTTCAATACTTTCAAATATGTATTTTTTAGTAGATTGAAAACAATTTGTAGAGAATCATTTTTCTTATTTTATATATAGACAATGAGTCCTTATATTTCCATCGCCAACGAATTCTTATTTTTATCTTTTCGTTTATTTTATTGATTTCAAAAGAATAAACGAATTTCAATACTTTTCTATATGTATTTTTTAGTAGATTAAAAGAAATCGCAGAGTGTAGATTTTATTTATTTGAAATACAGACAATGAGTTCTTATATTTCCATCGCCAACGAATTCTTATTTATATCTTTTCGTTTATTTTATTGATTTCAAAAGAATATACGAATTTCAATACTTTCCTATATGTATTTTTTAGTAGATTAAAAGTAATCGCAGAGTGTAGATTTTATTTATTTGAAATACAGACAATGAGTTCTTATATTTCCATCACCAACGAATTCTTATTTATATCTTTTCGTTTATTTTATTGATTTCAAAAGAATATACGAATTTCAATACTTTCCTATATGTATTTTTTAGTAGATTAAAAGTAATCGCAGAGTATCATTTTTCTTATTTTAAATATAGACAATGAGTCCTTATATTTCCATCACCAACGAATTCTTATTTATATCTTTTCGTTTATTTTATTGATTTCAAAAGAATATACGAATTGCAATACTTTTCTATATGTATTTTTTAGTAGATTAAAAGAAATCGCAGAGTGTAGATTTTATTAATTTGAAATACAGACAATGAGTTCTTATATTTCCATCACCAACGAATTCTTATTTATATCTTTTCGTTTATTTTATTGATTTCAAAAGAATATACGAATTTCAATACTTTCCTATATGTATTTTTTAGTAGATCAAAAGTAATCGCAGAGTGTAGATTTTAATAATTTGAAATACAGACAATGAGTTCTTATATTTCCATCGCCAACGAATTCTTATTTATATCTTTTCGTTTATTTTATTGATTTCAAAAGAATTTACGAATTTCAATACTTTCAAATGTGTATTTTTTTGTAGATTAAAAGAAATCGCAGAGTGTTGATTTTTATTATATTTAAATATAGACAATGAGTTCTTATATTTCCATCGCCAACGAATTCTTATTTATATCTTTTCGTTTATTTTATTGATTTTAAAAGAATATACTAATTTCAATACTTTCAAATATGTATTTTTTAGTAGATTGAAAACAATTTGTAGAGAATCATTTTTCTTATTTTATATATAGACAATGAGTCCTTATATTTCCATCGCCAACGAATTCTTATTTTTATCTTTTCGTTTATTTTATTGATTTCAAAAGAATAAACGAATTTCAATACTTTTCTATATGTATTTTTTAGTAGATTAAAAGAAATCGCAGAGTGTAGATTTTATTTATTTGAAATACAGACAATGAGTTCTTATATTTCCATCGCCAACGAATTCTTATTTATATCTTTTCGTTTATTTTATTAATTTCAAAAGAATATACGAATTTCAATTCTTTCCTATATGTATTTTTTAGTAGATAAAAAGTAATCGCAGAGTGTAGATTTTATTAATTTGAAATACAGACAATGAGTTCTTATATTTCCATCACCAACGAATTCTTATTTATATCTTTTCGTTTATTTTATTGATTTCAAAAGAATATACGAATTTCAATTCTTTTCTATATGTATTTTTTAGTAGATTAAAAGTAATCGTAGAGTGTAGATTTTATTAATTTGAAAAACAGACAATG
This sequence comes from Ptychoptera albimana, assembly GCA_961205885.1. Classification (NCBI taxonomy): domain Eukaryota; kingdom Metazoa; phylum Arthropoda; class Insecta; order Diptera; family Ptychopteridae; genus Ptychoptera; species Ptychoptera albimana. The sequence continues at coordinate 12,210,867 of OY540803.1, read as the reverse complement.
AGTTCTTATTTTTCCATCGCCAACGAATTCTTATTTATATCTTTTCGTTTATTTAATTGATTTCAAAAGAATAAACGAATTTCAATACTTTCCTATATGTATTGTTTAGTAGATTAAAAGTAATCGCAGAGTGTAGATTTTTATTAAATTTAAATATACACAATGAGTTCTTATATTTCCATCGCCAACGAATTCTTATTTATATCTTTTCGTTTATTTTATTGATTTCAAAAGAATATACGAATTTCAATACTTTTCTATATGTATTTTTTAGTAGATTAAAAGTAATCGCAGAGTGTAGATTTTATAAATTTGAAATACAGACAATGAGTTCTTATATTTCCATCGCCAACGAATTCTTATTTATATCTTTTCGTTTATTTTATTGATTTCAAAAGAATATACGAATTTCAATACTTTCCTATATGTATTTTTTAGTAAATTGAAAACAATTTGTAGAGAATCATTTTTCTTATTTTGAATATAGACAATGAGTCCTTAAATTTCCATCGCCAACGAATTCTTATTTATATCTTTTCGTTTATTTTATTGATTTCAAAAGAATATACGAATTTCAATACTTTGGAATATGTATTTTTTAGTAGATTATAAGTAATCGCAGGGTGTAGATTTTATTAATTAAAAATACAGACAATGATTTCTTATATTTTTATTGCCAACGAATTCTTATTTATATCTTTTCGTTTATTTAATTGATTTCAAAAGAATAAACGAATTTCAATATTTTCAAATATGTATTTTTTAGTAGATTAAAAGAAATCGCAGAGTGTAATTTTTATTAAATTTAAATATAGACAATGAGTCCTTATATTTCCATCGCCAACGAATTCTTATTTATATCTTTTCGTTTATTTTATTGATTTCAAAAGAATATACGAATTTCAATACTTTCCTATATGTATTTTTTAGTAGATTAAAAGTAATCGCAGAGTGTAGATTTTATTAATTTGTAATACAGACAATGAGTTCTTATATTTCCATCGCCAACGAATTCTTATTTATATCTTTTCGTTTATTTAATTGATTTCAAAAGAATATACGAATTTCAATACTTTCAAATATGTATTTTTTAGTAGACTAAAAGAAATCGCAGAGTGTAGATTTTATTAATTTGAAATACAGACAATGAATTCTTATATTTCCATCGCCAACGAATTCTTATTTATATCTTTTCGTTTATTTTATTGATTTTAAAAGAATAAACGAATTTCAATAGTTTCAAATATGTATTTTTTAGTAGATTGAAAACAATTTGTAGAGAATCATTTTTCTTATTTTGAATATAGACAATGAGTCCTTATATTTCCATCGCCAACGAATTCTTATTTATATCTTTTCGTTTATTTTATTGATTTCAAAACAATATACGAATTTCAATACTTTCCTATATGTATTTTTTAGTAGATTAAAAGTTATCGCAGAGTATCATTTTTCTTATTTTAAATATAGACAATGAGTCCTTATATTTCCATCGCCAACGAATTCTTATTTATATCTTTTCGTTTATTTAATTGATTTCAAAAGAATATACGAATTTCAATACTTTCAAATATGTATTTTTTAGTAGACTAAAAGAAATCGCAGAGTGTAGATTTTATTAATTTGAAATACAGACAATGAGTTCTTATATTTCCATCGCCAACGAATTCTTATTTATATCTTTTCGTTTATTTTATTGATTTCAAAAGAATATACGAATTTCAATACTTTCAAATATGTATTTTTTAGTAGACTAAAAGAAATCGCAGAGTGTAGATTTTATTAATTTGAAATACAGACAATGAATTCTTATATTTCCATTGCCAACGAATTCTTATTTATATCTTTTCGTTTATTTTATTGATTTTAAAAGAATAAACGAATTTCAATACTTTCAAATATGTATTTTTTAGTAGATTGAAAACAATTTGTAGAGAATCATTTTTCTTATTTTGAATATAGACAATGAGTCCTTATATTTCCATCGCCAACGAATTCTTATTTATATCTTTTCGTTTATTTTATTGATTTTAAAAGAATATACGAATTTCAATACTTTCCTATATGTATTTTTTAGTAGATTAAAAGTAATCGCAGAGTATCATTTTTCTTATTTTAAATATAGACAATGAGTCCTTATATTTCCATCGCCAACGAATTCTTATTTATATCTTTTCGTTTATTTTATTGATTTCAAAAGAATATACGAATTTCAATACTTTCAAATATTTTTTTTTTAGTAGACTAAAAGAAATCGCAGAGTGTAGATTTTATTAATTTGAAATACAGACAATGAATTCTTATATTTCCATTGCCAACGAATTCTTATTTATATCTTTTCGTTTATTTTATTGATTTTAAAAGAATAAACGAATTTCAATACTTTCAAATATGTATTTTTTAGTAGATTGAAAACAATTTGTAGAGAATCATTTTTCTTATTTTGAATATAGACAATGAGTCCTTATATTTCCATCGCCAACGAATTCTTATTTATATCTTTTCGTTTATTTTATTGATTTCAAAAGAATATACGAATTTCAATACTTTCCTATATGTATTTTTTAGTAGATTAAAAGTAATCGCAGAGTGTAGATTTTATTAATTTGAAATACAGACAATGAGTTCTTATATTTTAATCGCCAACGAATTCTTTTTTATATCTTTTCGTTTATTTTATTGATTTCAAAAGAATAAACGAATTTCAATACTTTCAAATATGTATTTTTTAGTAGATTGAAAACAATTTGTAGAGAATCATTTTTCTTATTTTAAATACAGACAATGAGTTCTTATATTTCCATCGCCAGCGAATTATTATTTTTATCTTTTCGTTTATTTTATTGATTTCAAAAGAATAAACGAATTTCAATACTTTCAAATATGTATTTTTTAGTAGATTAAAAGTAATCGCAGACGGTAGATTTTATTAATTTGAAATACAGACAATGAGTTCTTATATTTCCATCGCCAACGAATTTTTATTTATATCTTTTCGTTTATTTTATTGATTTCAAAAGAATATACGAATTTCAATTCTTTCCTATATGTATTTTTTAGTAGATAAAAAGAAATCGCAGACGGTAGATTTTATTAATTTGAAATACAGACAATGAGTTCTTATATTTCCATCGCCAACGAATTCTTATTTATATCTTTTCGTTTATTTAATTGATTTCAAAAGAATATACGAATTTCAATACTTTCAAATATGTATTTTTTAGTAGATTAAAAGAAATCGCAGAGTGTAGATTTTAGTAATTTGTAATAAAGACAATGAGTTCTTATATTTTCATTGCCAACGAATCCTTATTTATATCAGTTCATTTATTTTATTGATTTCAAAATAATATACGAATTTCAATACTTTCCTATATGTATTTTTTAGTAGATTAAAAATAATCACAGAGTTTAATTTTTATTAAATTTAAATACAGACAATGAGTTCTTATATTTCCATCGCCAACGAATTCTTATTTATATCTTTTCGTTTATTTTATTGATTTCAAAAGAATATACGAATTTCAATACTTTCAAATATGTATTTTTTAGTAGATTGAAAACAATTTGTAGAGAATCATTTTTCTTATTTTGAATATAGACAATGAGTCCTTATATTTCCATCGCCAACGAATTCTTATTTATATCTTTTCGTTTATTTAATTGATTTCAAAAGAATATACGAATTTCAATACTTTCCTATATGTATTGTTTTGTAGATTAAAAGTAATCGCAGAGTGTAGATTTTATTAATTTGAAATACAGACAATGAGTTCTTATATTTCCATCGCCAACGAATTCTTATTTATATCTTTTCGTTTATTTTATTGATTTCAAAAGAATATACGAATTTCAATACTTTCCTATATGTATTTTTTAGTAGATTAAAAGTAATCGCAGAGCATCATTTTTCTTATTTTAAATATAGACAATGAGTCCTTATATTTCCATCACCAACGAATTCTTATTTATATCTTTTCGTTTATTTTATTGATTTCAAAAGAATATACGAATGTCAATACTTTCCTATATGTATTTTTTAGTAGATTAAAAGTAATCGCAGAGTGTAGATTTTATTTATTTGAAATACAGACAATGAGTTCTTATATTTCCATCGCCAACGAATTCTTATTTATATCTTTTCGTTTATTTTATTGATTTCAAAAGAATATACGAATTTCAATACTTTCCTATATGTATTTTTTAGTAGATTTAAAGTAATCGCAGAGTATCATTTTTCCTATTTTAAATATAGACAATGTGTCCTTATATTTCCATCACCAACGAATTCTTATTTATATCTTTTCGTTTATTTTATTGATTTCAAAAGAATATACGATTTTCAATACTTTCCTATATGTATTTTTTAGTAGATTAAAAGTAATCGCAGAGTGTAGATTTTATTAATTTGAAATACAGACAATGAGTTCTTATATTTCCATCGCCAACGAATTCTTATTTATATCTTTTCGTTTATTTTATTGATTTCAAAAGAATATACGAATTTCAATTCTTTCCTATATGTATTTTTTAGTAGATAAAAAGAAATCGCAGAGTGTAGATTTTATTAATTTGAAATACAGACAATGAGTTCTTATATTTCCATCGCCAACGAATTCTTATTTATATCTTTTCGTTTATTTAATTGATTTCAAAAGAATATACGAATTTCAATACTTTCAAATGTGTATTTTTTAGTATATTAAAAGAAATCGCAAAGTGTAGATTTTTATTAAATTTAAATATAGACAATGAGTTCTTATATTTCCATCGCCAACGAATTCTTATTTATATCTTTTCGTTTATTTTATTGATTTCAAAAGAATATACGAATTTCAATACTTTCAAATATGTATTTTTTAGTAGATTAAAAGTAATCGCAGAGTATCATTTTTCTTATTTTAAATATAGACAATGAGTCCATATATTTCCATCACCAACGAATTCTTATTTTTATCTTTTCGTTTATTTAATTGATTTCAAAAGAATAAACGAATTTCAATACTTTTCTATATGTATTTTTTAGTAGAATAAAAGTAATCGCAGAGTGTAGATTTTATTAATTTGAAATACAGACAATGAATTTTTATATTTCCATTGCCAACGAATTCTTATTTATATCTTTTCGTTTATTTTATTGATTTTAAAAGAATAAACGAATTTCAATACTTTCAAATATGTATTTTTTAGTAGATTGAAAACAATTTGTAGAGAATCATTTTACTTATTTTGAATATAGACAATGAGTCCTTATATTTCCATCGCCAACGAATCCTTATTTATATCTTTTCGTTTATTTTATTGATTTCAAAAGAATATACGAATTTCAATACTTTCCTATATGTATTTTTTAGTAGATTAAAAGAAATCGCAGAGTATCATTTTTCTTATTTTAAATATAGACAATGAGTCTTTATATTTCCATCACCAACGAATTCTTATTTTTATCTTTTCGTTTATTTAATTGATTTCAAAAGAATAAACGAATTTCAATACTTTTCTATATGTATATTTTAGTAGAATAAAAGTAATCGCAGAGTGTAGATTTTATTAATTTGAAATACAGACAATGAATTCTTATATTTCCATTGCCAACGAATTCTTATTTATATCTTTTCGTTTATTTTATTGATTTTAAAAGAATAAACGAATTTCAATACTTTCAAATATGTATTTTTTAGTAGATTGAAAACAATTTGTAGAGAATCATTTTTCTTATTTTGAATATAGACAATGAGTCCTTATATTTCCATCGCCAACGAATTCTTATTTATATCTTTTCGTTTATTTTATTGATTTCAAAAGAATATACGAATTTCAATACTTTCAAATATGTATTTTTTAGTAGATTAAAAGTAATCGCAGAGTGTCATTTTTCTTATTTTAAATATAGACAATGTGTTCTTATATTTCCATCACCAACGAATTCTTATTTATATCTTTTCGTTTATTTTATTGATTTCAAAAGAATATACGAATTACAATACTTTCCTATATGTGTTTTTTAGTAGATTAAAAGTAATCGCAGAGTGTAGATTTTATTAATTTGAAATACAGACAATGAGTTCTTATATTTCCATCGCCAATGAATTCTTATTTATATCTTTTCGTTTATTTTATTGATTTCAAAAGAATATTCGAATTTCAATTCTTTCCTATATGTATTTTTTAGTAGATTAAAAGAAATCGCAGAGTGTAGATTTTATTAATTTGAAATACAGACAATGAGTTCTTATATTTCCATCGCCAACGAATTCTTATTTATATCTTTTCGTTTATTTTATTGATTTCAAAAGAATAAACGAATTTCAATACTTTCCTATATGTATTTTTTAGTAGATTAAAAGTAATCGCAGAGTGTAAATTTTATTAATTTGAAATAAAGACAATGAGTTCTTATATTTCCATCGCCAACGAATTCTTATTTATATCTTTTCGTTTATTTAATTGATTTCAAAAGAATAAACGAATTTCAATACTTTCAAATGTGTATTTTTAGTATATTAAAAAAAATCGCATAGTGTAGATTTTTATTAAATTTAAATATAGACAATGAGTTCTTATATTTCCATCGCCAACGAATTCTTATTTATATCTTTTCATTTATTTTATTGATTTCAAAAGAATATACGAATTTCAATACTTTCCTATATGTATTTTTTAGTAGATTAAAAGTAATCGCAGAGTATCATTTTTCTTATTTTAAATATAGACAATGAGTCCTTATATTTCCATCACCAACGAATTCTTATTTTTATCTTTTCGTTTATTTAATTGATTTCAAAAGAATAAACGAATTTCAATACTTTTCTATAGTATTTTTTAGTAGAATAAAAGTAATCGCAGAGTGTAGATTTTATTAATTTGAAATACAGACAATGAATTCTTATATATCCATTGCCAACGAATTCTTATTTATATCTTTTCGTTTATTTTATTGATTTTAAAAGAATAAACGAATTTCAATACTTTCCTATATGTGTTTTTTAGTAGATTGAAAACAATTTGTAGAGAATCATTTTTCTTATTTTGAATATAGACAATGAGTCCTTATATTTCCATCGCCAACGAATTCTTATTTATATCTTTTCGTTTATTTTATTGATTTCAAAAGAATATACGAATTTCAATACTTTCCTATATGTATTTTTTAGTAGATTAAAAGTAATCGCAGAGTATCATTTTTCTTATTTTAAATACAGACAATGAGTCTTTATATTTCCATCACCAACGAATTCTTATTTTTATCTTTTCGTTTATTTAATTGATTTCAAAAGAATAAACGAATTTCAATACTTTTCTATATGTATTTTTTAGTAGAATAAAAGTAATCGCAGAGTGTAGATTTAATTAAATTGAAATACAGACAATGAATTCTTATATTTCCATTGCCAACGAATTCTTATTTATATCTTTTCGTTTATTTTATTGATTTTAAAAGAATAAACGAATTTCAATACTTTCAAATATGTATTTTTTAGTAGATTGAAAACAATTTGTAGAGAATCATTTTTCTTATTTTGAATATAGACAATGAGTCCTTATATTTCCATCGCCAACGAATTCTTATTTATATCTTGTCGTTTAGTTAATTGATTTCAAAAGAATATACGAATTTCAATACTTTTCTATATGTATTTTTTAGTAGATTAAAAAAAAATCGCATAGTTTAGTTTTTATTTAATTTAAATACAGACAATGAGTTCTTATATTTCCATCGCCAACGAATTCTTATTTATATCTTTTCGTTTATTTTATTGATTTCAAAAGAATATACGAATTTCAATACTTTCCTATATGTATTTTTTAATAAATTGAAAACAATTTGTAGAGAATCATTTTTCTTATTTAAAATATAGACAATGAGTCCTTATATTTCCATCGCCAACGAATTCTTATTTATATCTTTTCGTTTATTTTATTGATTTCAAAAGAATATACGAATTTCAATACTTTCAAATATGTATTTTTTAGTAGATTAAAAGTAATCGCAGAGTGTAGATTTTATTAATTTGAAATACAGACAATGAGTTCTTATATTTCCATCGCCAACGAATTCTTATTTATATCTTTTCGTTTATTTAATTGATTTCAAAAGAATATACGAATTTCAATACTTTCCTATATGTATTTTTTAGTAGATTAAAAGAAATCGCAGAGTGTAATTTTTATTAAATTTAAATATAGACAATGAGTTCTTATATTTCCATCGCCAACGAATTCTTATTTATATCTTTTCGTTAATTTTATTGATTTCAAAAGAATATACGAATTTCAATACTTTCAAATATGTATTTTTTAGTATATTAAAAGAAATCGCAGAGTGTAATTTTTATTAAATTTTAATATAAACAATGATTTCTTATATTTCCATCACCAACGAATTCTTATTTATATCTTTTCGTTTATTTAATTGATTTCAAAAGAATAAACGAATTTCAATACTTTCAAATATGTATTTTTTAGTAGATTAAAAGAAATCGCAGAGTGTAATTTTTTTTAAATTTTAAAATAGACAATGAGTTCTTATATTTCCATCGCCAACGAATTCTTATTTATATCTTTTCGTTAATTTTATTGATTTCAAAAGAATATACGAATTTCAATACTTTCCTATATGTATTTTTTAGTTGATTGAAAACAATTTGTAGAGAATCATTTTTCTTATTTTAAATATAGACAATGAGTCCTTATATTTCCATCGCCAACGAATTCTTATTTATATCTTTTCGTTTATTTTATTGATTTCAAAAGAATATACGAATTTCAATACTTTCAAATATGTATTTTTTAGTAGATTAAAAGTAATCGCAGAGTGTAGATTTTATTAATTTGAAATACAGACAATGAGTCCTTATATTTCCATCACCAACGAATTCTTATTTATATCTTTTCGTTTATTTTATTGATTTCAAAAGAATATACGAATTTCAATACTTTCCTATATGTATTTTTTAGTAGATTAAAAGTTATCGCAGAGTATCATTTTTCGTATTTTAAATATAGACAATGAGTCCTTATATTTCCATCACCAACGAATTCTTATTTATATCTTTTCGTTTATTTTATTGATTTCAAAAGAATATACGAATTTCAATACTTTCAAATATGTATTTTAAATAGATTAAAAGTAATCGCAGAGTGTAGATTTTATTAATTTGAAATACAGACAATGAGTTCTTATATTTCCATCGCCAACGAATTCTTATTTATATCTTTTCGTTTATTTAATTGATTTCAAAAGAATATACGAATTTCAATACTTTCCTATATGTATTTTTTAGTAGATTAAAAGAAATCGCAGAGTGTAATTTTTATTAAATTTAAATATAGACAATGAGTTCTTATATTTCCATCGCCAACGAATTCTTATTTATATCTTTTCGTTTATTTAATTGATTTCAAAAGAATATACGAATTTCAATACTTTCAAATATGTATTTTTTAGTAAATTAAAAGAAATCGCAGAGTGTAATTTTTATTAAATTTTAATATAAACAATGAGTTCTTATATTTCCATCACCAACGAATTCTTATTTATATCTTTTCGTTTATTTAATTGATTTCAAAAGAATAAGCGAATTTCAATAGTTTCAAATATGTATTTTTTAGTAGATTAAAAGAAATCGCAGAGTGTAATTTTTTTTAAATTTTAATATAGACAATGAGTTCTTATATTTCCATCGCCAACGAATTCTTATTTATATCTTTTCGTTAATTTTATTGATTTCAAAAGAATATACGAATTTCAATACTTTCCTATATGTATTTTTTAGTAAATTGAAAACAATTTGTAGAGAATTATTTTTCTTATTTTAAATATAGACAATGAGTTCTTATATTTCCATCGCCAACGAATTCTTATTTATATCTTTTCGTTTATTTTATTGATTTCAAAAGAATATACGAATTTCAATACTTTCCTATATGTATTTTTTAGTAGATTAAAAGTAATCGCAGAGTGTAGATTTTATTAATTTGAAATACAGACAATGAGTTCTTATATTTCCATCGCCAACGAATTCTTATTTATATCTTTTCGTTTATTTAATTGATTTCAAAAGAATAAACGAATTTCAATACTTTCAAATATGTATTTTTTAGTAGATTAAAAGAAATCGCAGAGTGTAATTTTTATTAAATTTTAATATAGACAATGAGTTCTTATATTTCCATCGCCAACGAATTCTTATTTATATCTTTTCGTTAATTTTATTGATTTCAAAAGAATATACGAATTTCAATACTTTCAAATATGTATTTTTTAGTAGATTAAAAATAATCGCAGAGTGTAGATTTTATTAATTTGAAATACAGATAATGAGTTCTTATATTTCCATCGCCAACGAATTCTTATTTATATCTTTTCGTTTATTTTATTGATTTCAAAAGAATATACGAATTTCAATACTTTTCTATATGTATTTTTTAGTAGATTAAAAGTAATCGCAGAGTGTAGATTTTATTAATTTGAAATACAGACAATGAGTTCTTATATTTCCATCGCCAACGAATTCTTATTTATATCTTTTCGTTTATTTTATTGATTTCAAAAGAAAATACGAATTTCAATACTTTCCTATATGTATTTTTTAGTAGATTAAAAGAAATCGCAGAGTGTAATTTTTATTAAATTTAAATATAGACAATAAGTTCTTATATTTCCATCGCCAACGAATTCTTATTTATATCTTTTCGTTTATTTTATTGATTTCAAAAGAATATACGAATTTCAATACTTTTCTATATGTATTTTTTAGTAAATTGAAAACAATTTGTAGAGAATCATTTTTCTTATTTTAAATATAGACAATCAGTCCTTATATTTCCATCGCCAACGAATTCTTATTTATATCTTTTCGTTTATTTTATTGATTTCAAAAGAATATACGAATTTCAATACTTTCCTATATGTATTTTTTAGTATATTAAAAGTAATCGCAGAGTAACATTTTTCTTATTTTAAATATAGACAATGAGTCCTTATATTTCCATCACCAACGAATTCTTATTGATATCTTTTCGTTAATTTTATTGATTTCAAAAGAATATACGAATTTCAATACTTTTCTATATGTATTTTGAGTAGATTAAAAGTAATCGCAGAGTATCATTTTTCTTATTTTAAATATAGACAATGAGTCCTTATATTTCCATCACCAACGAATTCTTATTTATATCTTTTCGTTTATTTTATTGATTTCAAAAGAATATACGAATTTCAATACTTTTCTATATGTATTTTTTAGTAGATTAAAAGTAATCGCAGAGTGTAGATTTTATTAATTTGAAATACAGACAATGAGTTCTTATATTTCCATCGCCAACGAATTCTTATTTATATCTTTTCGTTTATTTTATTGATTTCAAAAGAATATACGAATTTCAATACTTTCCTATATGTATTTTTTAGTATATTAAAAGTAATCGCAGAGTAACATTTTTCTTATTTTAAATATAGACAATGAGTCCTTATATTTCCATCACCAACGAATTCTTATTTTTATCTTTTCGTTTATTCTATTGTTTTCAAAAGAATATACGAATTTCAATACTTTCAAATATGTATTTTTTAGTAGATTAAAAGTAATCGCAGAGTGTAGATTTTATTAATTTGAAATACAGACAATGAGTTCTTATATTTCCATCGCCAACGAATTCTTATTTATATCTTTTCGTTTATTTTATTGATTTCAAAAGAAAATACGAATTTCAATACTTTCCTATATGTATTTTTTAGTAGATTAAAAGAAATCGCAGAGTGTAATTTTTATTAAATTTAAATATAGACAATAAGTTCTTATATTTCCATCGCCAACGAATTCTTATTTATATCTTTTCGTTTATTTTATTGATTTCAAAAGAATATACGAATTTCAATACTTTTCTATATGTATTTTTTAGTAAATTGAAAACAATTTGTAGAGAATCATTTTTCTTATTTTAAATATAGACAATCAGTCCTTATATTTCCATCGCCAACGAATTCTTATTTATATCTTTTCGTTTATTTTATTGATTTCAAAAGAATATACGAATTTCAATACTTTCCTATATGTATTTTTTAGTATATTAAAAGTAATCGCAGAGTAACATTTTTCTTATTTTAAATATAGACAATGAGTCCTTATATTTCCATCACCAACGAATTCTTATTGATATCTTTTCGTTAATTTTATTGATTTCAAAAGAATATACGAATTTCAATACTTTTCTATATGTATTTTGAGTAGATTAAAAGTAATCGCAGAGTATCATTTTTCTTATTTTAAATATAGACAATGAGTCCTTATATTTCCATCACCAACGAATTCTTATTTATATCTTTTCGTTTATTTTATTGATTTCAAAAGAATATACGAATTTCAATACTTTTCTATATGTATTTTTTAGTAGATTAAAAGTAATCGCAGAGTGTAGATTTTATTAATTTGAAATACAGACAATGAGTTCTTATATTTCCATCGCCAACGAATTCTTATTTATATCTTTTCGTTTATTTTATTGATTTCAAAAGAATATACGAATTTCAATACTTTCCTATATGTATTTTTTAGTATATTAAAAGTAATCGCAGAGTAACATTTTTCTTATTTTAAATATAGACAATGAGTCCTTATATTTCCATCACCAACGAATTCTTATTTTTATCTTTTCGTTTATTCTATTGTTTTCAAAAGAATATACGAATTTCAATACTTTCAAATATGTATTTTTTAGTAGATTAAAAGTAATCGCAGAGTGTAGATTTTATTAATTTGAAATACAGACAATGAGTTCTTATATTTCCATCGCCAACGAATTCTTATTTATATCTTTTCGTTTATTTTATTGATTTCAAAAGAATATACGAATTTCAATACTTTCCTATATGTATTTTTTAGTAGATTAAAAGAAATCGCAGAGTGTAATTTTTATTAAATTTAAATATAGACAATGAGTTCTTATATTTCCATCGCCAACGAATTCTTATTTATATCTTTTCGTTTATTTAATTGATTTCAAAAGAATATACGAATTTCAATATTTTCAAATATGTATTTTTTAGTATATTAAAAGAAATCGCAGAGTGTAATTTTTATTAAATTTTAATATAAACAATGAGTTCTTATATTTCCATCACCAACGAATTCTTATTTATATCTTTTCGTTTATTTAATTGATTTCAAAAGAATAAACGAATTTCAATACTTTCAAATATGTATTTTTTAGTAGATTAAAAGAAATCGCAGAGTGTAATTTTTTTTAAATTTTAATATAGACAATGAGTTCTTATATTTCCATCGCCAACGAATTCTTATTTATATCTTTTCGTTAATTTTATTGATTTCAAAAGAATATACGAATTTCAATACTTTCCTATATGTATTTTTTAGTAAATTGAAAACAATTTGTAGAGAATCATTTTTCTTATTTTAAATATAGACAATGAGTTCTTATATTTCCATCGCCAACGAATTCTTATTTATATCTTTTCGTTTATTTTATTGATTTCAAAAGAATATACGAATTTCAATACTTTCAAATATGTATTTTTTAGTAGATTGAAAACAATTTGTAGAGAATCATTTTTCTTATTTTGAATATAGACAATGAGTCCTTATATTTCCATCGCCAACGAATTCTTATTTATATCTTTTCGTTTATTTTATTGATTTCAAAAGAATATACGAATTTCAATACTTTCCTATATGTATTTTTTAGTAGATTAAAAGTAATCGCAGAGTATCATTTTTCTTATTTTAAATACAGACAATGAGTCTTTATATTTCCATCACCAACGAATTCTTATTTTTATCTTTTCGTTTATTTAATTGATTTCAAAAGAATAAACGAATTTCAATACTTTTCTATATGTATTTTTTAGTAGAATAAAAGTAATCGCAGAGTGTAGATTTAATTAAATTGAAATACAGACAATGAATTCTTATATTTCCATTGCCAACGAATTCTTATTTATATCTTTTCGTTTATTTTATTGATTTTAAAAGAATAAACGAATTTCAATACTTTCAAATATGTATTTTTTAGTAGATTGAAAACAATTTGTAGAGAATCATTTTTCTTATTTTGAATATAGACAATGAGTCCTTATATTTCCATCGCCAACGAATTCTTATTTATATCTTGTCGTTTAGTTAATTGATTTCAAAAGAATATACGAATTTCAATACTTTTCTATATGTATTTTTTAGTAGATTAAATAAAAATCGCAGAGTTTAGTTTTTATTTAATTTAAATACAGACAATGAGTTCTTATATTTCCATCGCCAACGAATTCTTATTTATATCTTTTCGTTTATTTTATTGATTTCAAAAGAATATACGAATTTCAATACTTTCCTATATGTATTTTTTAATAAATTGAAAACAATTTGTAGAGAATCATTTTTCTTATTTAAAATATAGACAATGAGTCCTTATATTTCCATCGCCAACGAATTCTTATTTATATCTTTTCGTTTATTTTATTGATTTCAAAAGAATATACGAATTTCAATACTTTCAAATATGTATTTTTTAGTAGATTAAAAGTAATCGCAGAGTGTAGATTTTATTAATTTGAAATACAGACAATGAGTTCTTATATTTCCATCGCCAACGAATTCTTATTTATATCTTTTCGTTTATTTAATTGATTTCAAAAGAATATACGAATTTCAATACTTTCCTATATGTATTTTTTAGTAGATTAAAAGAAATCGCAGAGTGTAATTTTTATTAAATTTAAATATAGACAATGAGTTCTTATATTTCCATCGCCAACGAATTCTTATTTATATCTTTTCGTTAATTTTATTGATTTCAAAAGAATATACGAATTTCAATACTTTCAAATATGTATTTTTTAGTATATTAAAAGAAATCGCAGAGTGTAATTTTTATTAAATTTTAATATAAACAATGATTTCTTATATTTCCATCACCAACGAATTCTTATTTATATCTTTTCGTTTATTTAATTGATTTCAAAAGAATAAACGAATTTCAATACTTTCCTATATGTATTTTTTAGTAGATTAAAAGAAATCGCAGAGTGTAATTTTTTTTAAATTTTAAAATAGACAATGAGTTCTTATATTTCCATCGCCAACGAATTCTTATTTATATCTTTTCGTTTATTTTATTGATTTCAAAAGAATATACGAATTTCAATACTTTCCTATATGTATTTTTTAGTAAATTGAAAACAATTTGTAGAGAATCATTTTTCTTATTTTAAATATAGACAATGAGTCCTTATATTTCCATCGCCAACGAATTCTTATTTATATCTTTTCGTTTATTTTATTGATTTCAAAAGAATATACGAATTTCAATACTTTCAAATATGTATTTTTTAGTAGATTAAAAGTAATCGCAGAGTGTAGATTTTATTTATTTGAAATACAGACAATGAGTCCTTATATTTCCATCACCAACGAATTCTTATTTATATCTTTTCGTTTATTTTATTGATTTCAAAAGAATATACGAATTTCAATACTTTCCTATATGTATTTTTTAGTAGATTAAAAGTTATCGCAGAGTATCATTTTTCGTATTTTAAATATAGACAATGAGTCCTTATATTTCCATCACCAACGAATTCTTATTTATATCTTTTCGTTTATTTTATTGATTTCAAAAGAATATACGAATTTCAATACTTTCAAATATGTATTTTAAATAGATTAAAAGTAATCGCAGAGTGTAGATTTTATTAATTTGAAATACAGACAATGAGTTCTTATATTTCCATCGCCAACGAATTCTTATTTATATCTTTTCGTTTATTTAATTGATTTCAAAAGAATATACGAATTTCAATACTTTCCTATATGTATTTTTTAGTAGATTAAAAGAAATCGCAGAGTGTAATTTTTATTAAATTTAAATATAGACAATGAGTTCTTATATTTCCATCGCCAACGAATTCTTATTTATATCTTTTCGTTTATTTAATTGATTTCAAAAGAATATACGAATTTCAATACTTTCAAATATGTATTTTTTAGTAAATTAAAAGAAATCGCAGAGTGTAATTTTTATTAAATTTTAATATAAACAATGAGTTCTTATATTTCCATCACCAACGAATTCTTATTTATATCTTTTCGTTTATTTAATTGATTTCAAAAGAATAAACGAATTTCAATAGTTTCAAATATGTATTTTTTAGTAGATTAAAAGAAATCGCAGAGTGTAATTTTTTTTAAATTTTAATATAGACAATGAGTTCTTATATTTCCATCGCCAACGAATTCTTATTTATATCTTTTCGTTAATTTTATTGATTTCAAAAGAATATACGAATTTCAATACTTTCCTATATGTATTTTTTAGTAAATTGAAAACAATTTGTAGAGAATTATTTTTCTTATTTTAAATATAGACAATGAGTTCTTATATTTCCATCGCCAACGAATTCTTATTTATATCTTTTCGTTTATTTTATTGATTTCAAAAGAATATACGAATTTCAATACTTTCAAATATGTATTTTTTAGTAGATTAAAAGAAATCGCAGAGTGTAGATTTTATTAATTTGAAATACAGACAATGAGTTCTTATATTTCCATCGCCAACGAATTCTTATTTATATCTTTTCGTTTATTTAATTGATTTCAAAAGAATAAACGAATTTCAATACTTTCAAATATGTATTTTTTAGTAGATTAAAAGAAATCGCAGAGTGTAATTTTTATTAAATTTTAATATAGACAATGAGTTCTTATATTTCCATCGCCAACGAATTCTTATTTATATCTTTTCGTTAATTTTATTGATTTCAAAAGAATATACGAATTTCAATACTTTCAAATATGTATTTTTTAATAGATTAAAAATAATCGCAGAGTGTAGATTTTATTAATTTGAAATACAGATAATGAGTTCTTATATTTCCATCGCCAACGAATTCTTATTTATATCTTTTCGTTTATTTTATTGATTTCAAAAGAATATACGAATTTCAATACTTTTCTATATGTATTTTTTAGTAGATTAAAAGTAATCGCAGAGTGTAGATTTTATTAATTTGAAATACAGACAATGAGTTCTTATATTTCCATCGCCAACGAATTCTTATTTATATCTTTTCGTTTATTTTATTGATTTCAAAAGAATATACGAATTTCAATACTTTCCTATATGTATTTTTTAGTAGATTAAAAGTAATCGCAGAGTATCATTTTTCTTATTTTAATATAGACAATGAGTCCTTATATTTCCATCACCAACGAATTCTTATTTATATCTTTTCGTTTATTTTATTGATTTCAAAAGAATATACGAATGTCAATACTTTCCTATATGTATTTTTTAGTAGATTAAAAGTAATCGCAGAGTGTAGATTTTATTAATTTGAAATACAGACAATGAGTTCTTATATTTCCATCGCCAACGAATTCTTATTTATATCTTTTCGTTTATTTTATTGATTTCAAAAGAATATACGAATTTCAATACTTTCCTATATGTATTTTTTAGTATATTAAAAGTAATCGCAGAGTAACATTTTTCTTATTTTAAATATAGACAATGAGTCCTTATATTTCCATCACCAACGAATTCTTATTTTTATCTTTTCGTTTATTCTATTGTTTTCAAAAGAATATACGAATTTCAATACTTTTCTATATGTATTTTGAGTAGATTAAAAGTAATCGCAGAGTATCATTTTTCTTATTTTAAATATAGACAATGAGTCCTTATATTTCCATCACCAACGAATTCTTATTTATATCTTTTCGTTTATTTTATTGATTTCAAAAGAATATACGAATTTCAATACTTTCCTATATGTATTTTTTAGTAGATTAAAAGTAATCGCAGAGTGTAGATTTTATTAATTTGAAATACAGACAATGAGTTCTTATATTTCCATCGCCAACGAATTCTTATTTATATCTTTTCGTTTATTTTATTGATTTCAAAAGAATATACGAATTTCAATACTTTCCTATATGTATTTTTTAGTATATTAAAAGTAATCGCAGAGTAACATTTTTCTTATTTTAAATATAGACAATGAGTCCTTATATTTCCATCACCAACGAATTCTTATTTTTATCTTTTCGTTTATTCTATTGTTTTCAAAAGAATATACGAATTTCAATACTTTCAAATATGTATTTTTTAGTAGATTAAAAGTAATCGCAGAGTGTAGATTTTATTAATTTGAAATACAGACAATGAGTTCTTATATTTCCATCGCCAACGAATTCTTATTTATATCTTTTCGTTTATTTTATTGATTTCAAAAGAATATACGAATTTCAATACTTTCCTATATGTATTTTTTAGTAGATTAAAAGAAATCGCAGAGTGTAATTTTTATTAAATTTAAATATAGACAATGAGTTCTTATATTTCCATCGCCAACGAATTCTTATTTATATCTTTTCGTTTATTTAATTGATTTCAAAAGAATATACGAATTTCAATATTTTCAAATATGTATTTTTTAGTATATTAAAAGAAATCGCAGAGTGTAATTTTTATTAAATTTTAATATAAACAATGAGTTCTTATATTTCCATCACCAACGAATTCTTATTTATATCTTTTCGTTTATTTAATTGATTTCAAAAGAATAAACTAATTTCAATACTTTCAAATATGTATTTTTTAGTAGATTAAAAGAAATCGCAGAGTGTAATTTTTTTTAAATTTTAATATAGACAATGAGTTCTTATATTTCCATCGCCAACGAATTCTTATTTATATCTTTTCGTTAATTTTATTGATTTCAAAAGAATATACGAATTTCAATACTTTCCTATATGTATTTTTTAGTAAATTGAAAACAATTTGTAGAGAATCATTTTTCTTATTTTAAATATAGACAATGAGTTCTTATATTTCCATCGCCAACGAATTCTTATTTATATCTTTTCGTTTATTTTATTGATTTCAAAAGAATATACGAATTTCAATACTTTCAAATATGTATTTTTTAGTAGATTAAAAGTAATCGCAGAGTGTAGATTTTATTAATTTGAAATACAGACAATGAGTTCTTATATTTCCATCGCCAACGAATTCTTATTTATATCTTTTCGTTTATTTAATTGATTTCAAAAGAATAAACGAATTTCAATACTTTCAAATATGTATTTTTTAGTAGATTAAAAGAAATCGCAGAGTGTAATTTTTATTAAATTTTAATATAGACAATGAGTTCTTATATTTCCATCGCCAACGAATTCTTATTTATATCTTTTCGTTAATTTTATTGATTTCAAAAGAATATACGAATTTCAATACTTTCAAATATGTATTTTTTAGTAGATTAAAAGTAATCGCAGAGTGTAGATTTTATTAATTTGAAATACAGACAATGAGTTCTTATATTTCCATCGCCAACGAATTCTTATTTATATCTTTTCGTTTATTTTATTGATTTCAAAAGAATATACGAATTTCAATACTTTCCTATATGTATTTTTTAGTAGATTAAAAGTAATCGCAGAGTGTAGATTTTATTAATTTGAAATACAGACAATGAGTTCTTATATTTCCATCGCCAACGAATTCTTATTTATATCTTTTCGTTTATTTTATTGATTTCAAAAGAATATACGAATTTCAATACTTTCCTATATGTATTTTTTAGTAGATTAAAAGAAATCGCAGAGTGTAATTTTTATTAAATTTAAATATAGACAATAAGTTCTTATATTTCCATCGCCAACGAATTCTTATTTATATCTTTTCGTTTATTTTATTGATTTCAAAAGAATATACGAATTTCAATACTTTTCTATATGTATTTTTTAGTAAATTGAAAACAATTTGTAGAGAATCATTTTTCTTATTTTAAATATAGACAATGAGTCCTTATATTTCCATCGCCAACGAATTCTTATTTATATCTTTTCGTTTATTTTATTGATTTCAAAAGAATATACGAATTTCAATACTTTCCTATATGTATTTTTTAGTAAATTGAAAACAATTTGTAGAGAATTATTTTTCTTATTTTAAATATAGACAATGAGTCCTTATATTTCCATCACCAACGAATTCTTATTTTTATCTTTTCGTTTATTCTATTGTTTTCAAAAGAATATACGAATTTCAATACTTTTCTATATGTATTTTGAGTAGATTAAAAGTAATCGCAGAGTATCATTTTTCTTATTTTAAATATAGACAATGAGTCCTTATATTTCCATCACCAACGAATTCTTATTTATATCTTTTCGTTTATTTTATTGATTTCAAAAGAATATACGAATTTCAATACTTTCCTATATGTATTTTTTAGTAGATTAAAAGTAATCGCAGAGTGTAGATTTTATTAATTTGAAATACAGACAATGAGTTCTTATATTTCCATCGCCAACGAATTCTTATTTATATCTTTTCGTTTATTTTATTGATTTCAAAAGAATATACGAATTTCAATACTTTCCTATATGTATTTTTTAGTATATTAAAAGTAATCGCAGAGTAACATTTTTCTTATTTTAAATATAGACAATGAGTCCTTATATTTCCATCACCAACGAATTCTTATATTTATCTTTTCGTTTATTCTATTGTTTTCAAAAGAATATACGAATTTCAATACTTTTCTATATGTATTTTGAGTAGATTAAAAGTAATCGCAGAGTATCATTTTTCTTATTTTAAATATAGACAATGAGTCCTTATATTTCCATCACCAACGAATTCTTATTTATATCTTTTCGTTTATTTTATTGATTTCAAAAGAATATACGAATTTCAATACTTTCCTATATGTATTTTTTAGTAGATTAAAAGTAATCGCAGAGTGTAGATTTTATTAATTTGAAATACAGACAATGAGTTCTTATATTTCCATCGCCAACGAATTCTTATTTATATCTTTTCGTTTATTTTATTGATTTCAAAAGAATATACGAATTTCAATACTTTCAAATATGTATTTTTTAGTAGATTAAAAGTAATCGCAGAGTATCATTTTTCTTATTTTAAATATAGACAATGAGTCCATATATTTTCATCGCCAACGATTTCTTATTTATATCTTTTCGTTTATTTTATTGATTTCAAAAGAATATACGAATTTCAATACTTTCAAATATGTATTTTTTAGTATATTAAAAGAAATCGCAGAGTGTAGATTTTATGAATATGAAATACAGACAATGAGTTCTTATATTTCCATCGCCAACGAATTCTTATTTATATCTTTTCGTTTATTTAATTGATTTCAAAAGAATAAACGAATTTCAATACTTTCAAATGTGTATTTTTAAGTAGATTAAAAGAAATCGCAGAGTGTAGATTTTATTAATTTGAAATACAGACAATGAATTCTTATATTTCCATCGCCAACGATTTCTTATTTATATCTTTTCGTTTATTTTATTGATTTCAAAAGAATATACGAATTTCAATACTTTCCTATATGTATTTTTAGTATATTAAAAGTAATCGCAGAGTAACATTTTTCTTATTTTAAATATAGACAATGAGTCCTTATATTTCCATCACCAACGAATTCTTATTTTTATCTTTTCGTTTATTTAATTGATTTCAAAATAATATACGAATTTCAATACTTTTCTATATGTATTTTGAGTAGATTAAAAGTAATCGCAGAGTATCATTTTTCTTATTTTAAATATAGACAATGAGTCCTTATATTTCCATCACCAACGAATTCTTATTTATATCTTTTCGTTTATTTTATTGATTTCAAAAGAATATACGAATTTCAATACTTTCCTATATGTATTTTTTAGTAGATTAAAAGTAATCGCAGAGTGTAGATTTTATTAATTTGAAATACAGACAATGAGTTCTTATAATTCCATCGCCAACGAATTCTTATTTATATCTTTTCGTTTATTTTATTGATTTCAAAAGAATATACGAATTTCAATACTTTCCTATATGTATTTTTTAGTAGATTAAAAGTAATCGCAGAGTATCATTTTTCTTATTTTAAATATAGACAATGAGTCCATATATTTTCATCGCCAACGATTTCTTATTTATATCTTTTCGTTTATTTTATTGATTTCAAAAGAATATACGAATTTCAATACTTTCAAATATGTATTTTTTAGTATATTAAAAGAAATCGCAGAGTGTAGATTTTATGAATATGAAATACAGACAATGAGTTCTTATATTTCCATCGCCAACGAATTCTTATTTATATCTTTTCGTTTATTTAATTGATTTCAAAAGAATAAACGAATTTCAATACTTTCAAATGTGTATTTTTAAGTAGATTAAAAGAAATCGCAGAGTGAAGATTTTTTTTAAATTTAAATACAGACAACGAATTCTTATATTTCCATCGCCAACGAATTCTTATTTATATCTTTTCGTTTATTTTATTGATTTCAAAAGAATATAAGAATTTCAATACTTTCCTATATGTATTTTTTAGTAGATTGAAAACAATTTGAAGAGAATCATTTTTCTTATTTTAAATATAGACAATGAGTCCTTATATTTCCATCGCCAACGAATTCTTATTTTTATCTTTTCGTTTATTTAATTGATTTCAAAAGAATAAACGAATTTCAATACTTTTCTATATGTATTTTTTAGTAGAATAAAAGTAATCGCAGAGTGTAGATTTTATTAATTTGAAATACAGACAATGAATTCTTATATTTCCATCGCCAACGATTTCTTATTTATATCTTTTCGTTTATTTTATTGATTTCAAAAGAATATACGAATTTCAATACTTTCAAATATGTATTTTTTAGTATATTAAAAGAAATCGCAGAGTGTAGATTTTATTAATTTGAAATACAGACAATGAGTCCTTATATTTCCATCGCCAACGAATTCTTATTTATATCTTTTCGTTTATTTAATTGATTTCAAAAGAATATACGAATTTCAATACTTTCCTATATGTATTTTTTAGTAGATTAAAAGAAATCGCAGAGTAAAATTTTTATTAAATTTAAATATAGACAATGAGTTCTTATATTTCCATCGCCAACGAATTCTTATTTATATCTTTTCGTTAATTTTATTGATTTCAAAAGAATATACGAATTTCAATATTTTCCTATATGTATTTTTTAGTAAATTGAAAACAATTTGTAGAGAATCATTTTTCTTATTTTAAATATAGACAATGAGTCCTTATATTTCCATCGCCAACGAATTCTTATTTATATCTTTTCGTTTATTTAATAGATTTCAAAAGAATAAACGAATTTCAATACTTTCAAATATGTATTTTTTAGTAGATTAAAAGAAATCGCAGAGTGTAATTTTTTTTAAATTTTAATATAGACAATGAGTTCTTATATTTCCATCGCCAACGAATTCTTATTTATATCTTTTCGTTAATTTTATTGATTTCAAAAGAATATACGAATTTCAATACTTTCCTATATGTATTTTTTAGTAAATTGAAAACAATTTGTAGAGAATCATTTTTCTTATTTTAAATATAGACAATGAGTTCTTATATTTCCATCGCCAACGAATTCTTATTTATATCTTTTCGTTTATTTTATTGATTTCAAAAGAATATATGAATTTCAATACTTTCAAATATGTATTTTTTAGTAGATTAAAAGTAATCGCAGAGTGTAGATTTTATTAATTTGAAATACAGACAATGAGTTCTTATATTTCCATCGCCAACGAATTCTTATTTATATCTTTTCGTTTATTTTATTGATTTCAAAAGAATATACGAATTTCAATACTTTTCTATATGTATTTTTTAGTAAATTGAAAACAATTTGTAGAGAATCATTTTTCTTATTTTAATTATAGACAATGAGTCCTTATATTTCCATCGCCAACGAATTCTTATTTTTATCTTTTCGTTTATTCTATTGTTTTCAAAAGAATATACGAATTTCAATACTTTTCTATATGTATTTTGAGTAGATTAAAAGTAATCGCAGAGTATCATTTTTCTTATTTTAAATATAGACAATGAGTCCTTATATTTCCATCACCAACGAATTCTTATTTATATCTTTTCGTTTATTTTATTGATTTCAAAAGAATATACGAATTTCAATACTTTCCTATATGTATTTTTTAGTAGATTAAAAGTAATCGCAGAGTGTAGATTTTATTAATTTGAAATACAGACAATGAGTTCTTATATTTCCATCGCCAATGAATTCTTATTTATATCTTTTCGTTTATTTTATTGATTTCAAAAGAATATACGAATTTCAATACTTTTCTATATGTATTTTTTAGTATATTAAAAGTAATCGCAGAGTAACATTTTTCTTATTTTAAATATAGACAATGAGTCCTTATATTTCCATCACCAACGAATTCTTATTTTTATCTTTTCGTTTATTTTATTGATTTCAAAAGAATATACGAATTTCAATACTTTCCTATATGTATTTTTTAGTAGATTAAAAGTAATCGCAGAGTGTAGATTTTATTAATTTGAAATACAGACAATGAGTTCTTATATTTCCATCGCCAACGAATTCTTATTTATATCTTTTCGTTTATTTTATTGATTTCAAAAGAATATACGAATTTCAATACTTTCCTATATGTATTTTTTAGTAGATTAAAAGTAATCGCAGAGTATCATTTTTCTTATTTTAAATATAGACAATGAGTCCATATATTTTCATCGCCAACGATTTCTTATTTATATCTTTTCGTTTATTTTATTGATTTCAAAAGAATATACGAATTTCAATACTTTCAAATATGTATTTTTTAGTATATTAAAAGAAATCGCAGAGTGTAGATTTTATGAATATGAAATACAGACAATGAGTTCTTATATTTCCATCGCCAACGAATTCTTATTTATATCTTTTCGTTTATTTAATTGATTTCAAAAGAATAAACGAATTTCAATACTTTCAAATGTGTATTTTTAAGTAGATTAAAAGAAATCGCAGAGTGAAGATTTTTTTTAAATTTAAATACAGACAACGAATTCTTATATTTCCATCGCCAACGAATTCTTATTTATATCTTTTCGTTTATTTTATTGATTTCAAAAGAATATAAGAATTTCAATACTTTCCTATATGTATTTTTTAGTAGATTGAAAACAATTTGAAGAGAATCATTTTTCTTATTTTAAATATAGACAATGAGTCCTTATATTTCCATCACCAACGAATTCTTATTTTTATCTTTTCGTTTATTTAATTGATTTCAAAAGAATAAACGAATTTCAATACTTTTCTATATGTATTTTTTAGTAGAATAAAAGTAATCGCAGAGTGTAGATTTTATTAATTTGAAATACAGACAATGAATTCTTATATTTCCATCGCCAACGATTTCTTATTTATATCTTTTCTTTTATTTTATTGATTTCAAAAGAATATACGAATTTCAATACTTTCAAATATGTATTTTTTAGTATATTAAAAGAAATCGCAGAGTGTAGATTTTATTAATTTGAAATACAGACAATGAGTCCTTATATTTCCATCGCCAACGAATTCTTATTTATATCTTTTCGTTTATTTAATTGATTTCAAAAGAATATACGAATTTCAATACTTTCCTATATGTATTTTTTAGAAGATTAAAAGAAATCGCAGAGTGAAATTTTTATTAAATTTAAATATAGACAATGAGTTCTTATATTTCCATCGCCAACGAATTCTTATTTATATCTTTTCGTTAATTTTATTGATTTCAAAAGAATATACGAATTTCAATACTTTCCTATATGTATTTTTTAGTAAATTGAAAACAATTTGTAGAGAATCATTTTTCTTATTTTAAATATAGACAATGAGTCCTTATATTTCCATCGCCAACGAATTCTTATTTATATCTTTTCGTTTATTTAATAGATTTCAAAAGAATAAACGAATTTCAATACTTTCAAATATGTATTTTTTAGTAGATTAAAAGAAATCGCAGAGTGTAATTTTTTTTAAATTTTAATATAGACAATGAGTTCTTATATTTCCATCGCCAACGAATTCTTATTTATATCTTTTCGTTAATTTTATTGATTTCAAAAGAATATACGAATTTCAATACTTTCCTATATGTATTTTTTAGTAAATTGAAAACAATTTGTAGAGAATCATTTTTCTTATTTTAAATATAGACAATGAGTTCTTATA
The DNA here is from genome assembly GCA_961205885.1 of Ptychoptera albimana. Taxonomy (NCBI): domain Eukaryota; kingdom Metazoa; phylum Arthropoda; class Insecta; order Diptera; family Ptychopteridae; genus Ptychoptera; species Ptychoptera albimana. Next base: position 12,184,819 of record OY540803.1, on the reverse strand, counting down.
TTTCCATCGCCAACGAATTCTTATTTATATCTTTTCGTTTATTTTATTGATTTCAAAAGAATATACGAATTTCAATACTTTCAAATATGTATTTTTTAGTAGATTAAAAGTAATCGCAGAGTGTAGATTTTATTAATTTGAAATACAGACAATGAGTTCTTATATTTCCATCGCCAACGAATTCTTATTTATATCTTTTCGTTTATTTTATTGATTTCAAAAGAATATACGAATTTCAATACTTTTCTATATGTATTTTTTAGTAAATTGAAAACAATTTGTAGAGAATCATTTTTCTTATTTTAAATATAGACAATGAGTCCTTATATTTCCATCACCAACGAATTCTTATTTATATCTTTTCGTTTATTTTATTGATTTCAAAAGAATATACGAATTTCAATACTTTCCTATATGTATTTTTTAGTAGATTAAAAGTAATCGCAGAGTAACATTTTTCTTATTTTAAATATAGACAATGAGTCCTTATATTTCCATCACCAACGAATTCTTATTTTTATCTTTTCGTTTATTCTATTGTTTTCAAAAGAATATACGAATTTCAATACTTTTCTATATGTATTTTGAGTAGATTAAAAGTAATCGCAGAGTATCATTTTTCTTATTTTAAATATAGACAATGAGTCCTTATATTTCCATCACCAACGAATTCTTATTTATATCTTTTCGTTTATTTTATTGATTTCAAAAGAATATACGAATTTCAATACTTTCCTATATGTATTTTTTAGTAGATTAAAAGTAATCGCAGAGTGTAGATTTTATTAATTTGAAATACAGACAATGAGTTCTTATATTTCCATCGCCAACGAATTCTTATTTATATCTTTTCGTTTATTTTATTGATTTCAAAAGAATATACGAATTTCAATACTTTCCTATATGTATTTTTTAGTAGATTAAAAGTAATCGCAGAGTGTAGATTTTAATAATTTGAAATACAGACAATGAGTTCTTATATTTCCATCGCCAACGATTTCTTATTTATATCTTTTCGTTTATTTTATTGATTTCAAAAGAATATACGAATTTCAATACTTTCAAATATGTATTTTTTAGTATATTAAAAGAAATCGCAGAGTGTAGATTTTATGAATATGAAATACAGACAATGAGTTCTTATATTTCCATCGCCAACGAATTCTTATTTATATCTTTTCGTTTATTTAATTGATTTCAAAAGAATAAACGAATTTCAATACTTTCAAATGTGTATTTTTAAGTAGATTAAAAGAAATCGCAGAGTGAAGATTTTTTTTAAATTTAAATACAGACAACGAATTCTTATATTTCCATCGCCAACGAATTCTTATTTATATCTTTTCGTTTATTTTATTGATTTCAAAAGAATATAAGAATTTCAATACTTTCCTATATGTATTTTTTAGTAGATTGAAAACAATTTTAAGAGAATCATTTTTCTTATTTTAAATATAGACAATGAGTCCTTATATTTCCATCACCAACGAATTCTTATTTTTATCTTTTCGTTTATTTAATTGATTTCAAAAGAATAAACGAATTTCAATACTTTTCTATATGTATTTTTTAGTAGAATAAAAGTAATCGCAGAGTGTAGATTTTATTAATTTGAAATACAGACAATGAATTCTTATATTTCCATCGCCAACGATTTCTTATTTATATCTTTTCGTTAATTTTATTGATTTCAAAAGAATATACGAATTTCAATACTTTCCTATATGTATTTTTTAGTAAATTGAAAACAATTTGTAGAGAATCATTTTTCTTATTTTAAATATAGACAATGAGTTCTTATATTTCCATCGCCAACGAATTCTTATTTATATCTTTTCGTTTATTTTATTGATTTCAAAAGAATATACGAATTTCAATACTTTCAAATATGTATTTTTTAGTAGATTAAAAGTAATCGCAGAGTGTAGATTTTATTAATTTGAAATACAGACAATGAGTTCTTATATTTCCATCGCCAACGAATTCTTATTTATATCTTTTCGTTTATTTTATTGATTTCAAAAGAATATACGAATTTCAATACTTTCCTATATGTATTTTTTAGTAGATTAAAAGTAATCGCAGAGTAACATTTTTCTTATTTTAAATATAGACAATGAGTCCTTATATTTCCATCACCAACGAATTCTTATTTTTATCTTTTCGTTTATTCTATTGTTTTCAAAAGAATATACGAATTTCAATACTTTTCTATATGTATTTTGAGTAGATTAAAAGTAATCGCAGAGTATCATTTTTCTTATTTTAAATATAGACAATGAGTCCTTATATTTCCATCACCAACGAATTCTTATTTTTATCTTTTCGTTTATTCTATTGTTTTCAAAAGAATATACGAATTTCAATACTTTTCTATATGTATTTTGAGTAGATTAAAAGTAATCGCAGAGTATCATTTTTCTTATTTTAAATATAGACAATGAGTCCTTATATTTCCATCACCAACGAATTCTTATTTATATCTTTTCGTTTATTTTATTGATTTCAAAAGAATATACGAATTTCAATACTTTCCTATATGTATTTTTTAGTAGATTAAAAGTAATCGCAGAGTGTAGATTTTATTAATTTGAAATACAGACAATGAGTTCTTATATTTCCATCGCCAACGAATTCTTATTTATATCTTTTCGTTTATTTTATTGATTTCAAAAGAATATACGAATTTCAATACTTTCCTATATGTATTTTTTAGTAGATTAAAAGTAATCGCAGAGTGTAGATTTTAATAATTTGAAATACAGACAATGAGTTCTTATATTTCCATCGCCAACGATTTCTTATTTATATCTTTTCGTTTATTTTATTGATTTCAAAAGAATATACGAATTTCAATACTTTCAAATATGTATTTTTTAGTAGATTAAAAGTAATCGCAGAGTGTAGATTTTATGAATATGAAATACAGACAATGAGTTCTTATATTTCCATCGCCAACGAATTCTTATTTATATCTTTTCGTTTATTTTATTGATTTCAAAAGAATAAACGAATTTCAATACTTTCAAATGTGTATTTTTAAGTAGATTAAAAGAAATCGCAGAGTGAAGATTTTTTTTAAATTTAAATACAGACAACGAATTCTTATATTTCCATCGCCAACGAATTCTTATTTATATCTTTTCGTTTATTTTATTGATTTCAAAAGAATATAAGAATTTCAATACTTTCCTATATGTATTTTTTAGTAGATTGAAAACAATTTGAAGAGAATCATTTTTCTTATTTTAAATATAGACAATGAGTCCTTATATTTCCATCACCAACGAATTCTTATTTTTATCTTTTCGTTTATTTAATTGATTTCAAAAGAATAAACGAATTTCAATACTTTTCTATATGTATTTTTTAGTAGAATAAAAGTAATCGCAGAGTGAAGATTTATTAATTTGAAATACAGACAATGAATTCTTATATTTCCATCGCCAACGATTTCTTATTTATATCTTTTCTTTTATTTTATTGATTTCAAAAGAATATACGAATTTCAATACTTTCAAATATGTATTTTTTAGTATATTAAAAGAAATCGCAGAGTGTAGATTTTATTAATTTGAAATACAGACAATGAGTCCTTATATTTCCATCGCCAACGAATTCTTATTTATATCTTTTCGTTTATTTAATTGATTTCAAAAGAATATACGAATTTCAATACTTTCCTATATGTATTTTTTAGAAGATTAAAAGAAATCGCAGAGTGAAATTTTTATTAAATTTAAATATAGACAATGAGTTCTTATATTTCCATCGCCAACGAATTCTTATTTATATCTTTTCGTTAATTTTATTGATTTCAAAAGAATATACGAATTTCAATACTTTCCTATATGTATTTTTTAGTAAATTGAAAACAATTTGTAGAGAATCATTTTTCTTATTTTAAATATAGACAATGAGTCCTTATATTTCCATCGCCAACGAATTCTTATTTATATCTTTTCGTTTATTTAATAGATTTCAAAAGAATAAACGAATTTCAATACTTTCAAATATGTATTTTTTAGTAGATTAAAAGAAATCGCAGAGTGTAATTTTTTTTAAATTTTAATATAGACAATGAGTTCTTATATTTCCATCGCCAACGAATTCTTATTTATATCTTTTCGTTAATTTTATTGATTTCAAAAGAATATACGAATTTCAATACTTTCCTATATGTATTTTTTAGTAAATTGAAAACAATTTGTAGAGAATCATTTTTCTTATTTTAAATATAGACAATGAGTTCTTATATTTCCATCGCCAACGAATTCTTATTTATATCTTTTCGTTTATTTTATTGATTTCAAAAGAATATACGAATTTCAATACTTTCAAATATGTATTTTTTAGTAGATTAAAAGTAATCGCAGAGTGTAGATTTTATTAATTTGAAATACAGACAATGAGTTCTTATATTTCCATCGCCAACGAATTCTTATTTATATCTTTTCGTTTATTTTATTGATTTCAAAAGAATATACGAATTTCAATACTTTCCTATATGTATTTTTTAGTAAATTGAAAACAATTTGTAGAGAATCATTTTTCTTATTTTAAATATAGACAATGAGTCCTTATATTTCCATCACCAACGAATTCTTATTTATATCTTTTCGTTTATTTTATTGATTTCAAAAGAATATACGAATTTCAATACTTTCCTATATGTATTTTTTAGTAGATTAAAAGTAATCGCAGAGTAACATTTTTCTTATTTTAAATATAGACAATGAGTCCTTATATTTCCATCACCAACGAATTCTTATTTTTATCTTTTCGTTTATTCTATTGTTTTCAAAAGAATATACGAATTTCAATACTTTTCCATATGTATTTTGAGTAGATTAAAAGTAATCGCAGAGTATCATTTTTCTTATTTTAAATATAGACAATGAGTCCTTATATTTCCATCACCAACGAATTCTTATTTATATCTTTTCGTTTATTTTATTGATTTCAAAAGAATATACGAATTTCAATACTTTCCTATATGTATTTTTTAGTAGATTAAAAGTAATCGCAGAGTGTAGATTTTATTAATTTGAAATACAGACAATGAGTTCTTATATTTCCATCGCCAACGAATTCTTATTTATATCTTTTCGTTTATTTTATTGATTTCAAAAGAATATACGAATTTCAATACTTTCCTATATGTATTTTTTAGTATATTAAAAGTAATCGCAGAGTAACATTTTTCTTATTTTAAATATAGACAATGAGTCCTTATATTTCCATCACCAACGAATTCTTATTTTTATCTTTTCGTTTATTCTATTGTTTTCAAAAGAATATACGAATTTCAATACTTTCAAATATGTATTTTTTAGTAGATTAAAAGTAATCGCAGAGTGTAGATTTTATTAATTTGAAATACAGACAATGAGTTCTTATATTTCCATCGCCAACGAATTCTTATTTATATCTTTTCGTTTACTTTATTGATTTCAAAAGAATATACGAATTTCAATACTTTCCTATATGTATTTTTTAGTAGATTAAAAGAAATCGCAGAGTGTAATTTTTATTAAATTTAAATATAGACAATGAGTTCTTATATTTCCATCGCCAACGAATTCTTATTTATATCTTTTCGTTTATTTAATTGAATTCAAAAGAATATACGAATTTCAATACTTTCAAATATGTATTTTTTAGTATATTAAAAGAAATCGCAGAGTGTAATTTTTATTAAATTTTAATATAAACAATGAGTTCTTATATTTCCATCACCAACGAATTCTTATTTATATCTTTTCGTTTATTTAATTGATTTCAAAAGAATAAACGTATTTCAATACTTTCAAATATGTATTTTATAGTAGATTAAAAGAAATCGCAGAGTGTAATTTTTTTTAAATTTTAATATAGACAATGAGTTCTTATATTTCCATCGCCAACGAATTCTTATTTATATCTTTTCGTTAATTTTATTGATTTCAAAAGAATATACGAATGTCAATACTTTCCTATATGTATTTTTTAGTAGATTAAAAGTAATCGCAGAGTGTAGATTTTATTAATTTGAAATACAGACAATGAGTTCTTATATTTCCATCGCCAACGAATTCTTATTTATATCTTTTCGTTTATTTTATTGATTTCAAAAGTATATACGAATTTCAATACTTTCCTATATGTATTTTTTAGTAGATTAAAAGTAATCGCAGAGTGTAGATTTTATTAATTTGAAATACAGACAATGAGTTCTTATATTTCCATCGCCAACGAATTCTTATTTATATCTTTTCGTTTATTTTATTGATTTCAAAAGAATATACGAATTTCAATACTTTTCTATATGTATTTTTTAGTAAATTGAAAACAATTTGTAGAGAATCATTTTTCTTATTTTAAATATAGACAATGAGTTCTTATATTTCCATCGCCAACGAATTCTTATTTATATCTTTTCGTTTATTTAATTGATTTCAAAAGAATATACGAATTTCAATACTTTCAAATATGTATTTTTTAGTATATTAAAAGAAATCGCAGAGTGTAATTTTTATTAAATTTTAATATAAACAATGAGTTCTTATATTTCCATCACCAACGAATTCTTATTTATATCTTTTCGTTTATTTAATTGATTTCAAAAGAATAAACGAATTTCAATACTTTCAAATATGTATTTTTTAGTATATTAAAAGAAATCGCAGAGTGTAATTTTTATTAAATTTTAATATAAACAATGAGTTCTTATATTTCCATCACCAACGAATTCTTATTTATATCTTTTCGTTTATTTTATTGATTTCAAAAGAATATACGAATTTCAATACTTTCAAATATGTATTTTTTAGTAGATTAAAAGTAATCGCAGAGTGTAGATTTTATTAATTTGAAATACAGACAATGAGTTCTTATATTTCCATCGCCAACGAATTCTTATTTATATCTTTTCGTTTATTTAATTGATTTCAAAAGAATAAACGAATTTCAATACTTTCAAATATGTATTTTTTAGTATATTAAAAGAAATCGCAGAGTGTAATTTTTATTAAATTTTAATATAAACAATGAGTTCTTATATTTCCATCACCAACGAATTCTTATTTATATCTTTTCGTTTATTTTATTGATTTCAAAAGAATATACGAATTTCAATACTTTCCTATATGTATTTTTTAGTAGATTAAAAGTAATCGCAGAGTGTAGATTTTATTAATTTGAAATACAGACAATGAGTTCTTATATTTCCATCGCCAACGAATTCTTATTTATATCTTTTCGTTTATTTAATTGATTTCAAAAGAATAAACGAATTTCAATACTTTCAAATATGTATTTTTTAGTATATTAAAAGAAATCGCAGAGTGTAATTTTTATTAAATTTTAATATAAACAATGAGTTCTTATATTTCCATCACCAACGAATTCTTATTTATAGCTTTTCGTTTATTTTATTGATTTCAAAAGAATATACGAATTTCAATACTTTCAAATATGTATTTTTTAGTAGATTAAAAGTAATCGCAGAGTGTAGATTTTATAATTTGAAATACAGACAATGAGTTCTTATATTTCCATCGCCAACGAATTCTTATTTATATCTTTTCGTTTATTTTATTGATTTCAAAAGAATATACGAATTTCAATACTTTCCTATATGTATTTTTTAGTAGATTAAAAGAAATCGCAGAGTGTAATTTTTATTAAATTTAAATATAGACAATGAGTTCTTATATTTCCATCGCCAACGAATTCTTATTTATATCTTTTCGTTTATTTAATTGATTTCAAAAGAATATACGAATTTCAATACTTTCAAATATGTATTTTTTAGTATATTAAAAGAAATCGCAGAGTGTAATTTTTATTTAATTTTAATATAAACAATGAGTTCTTATATTTCCATCACCAACGAATTCTTATTTATATCTTTTCGTTTATTTAATTGATTTCAAAAGAATAAACGAATTTCAATACTTTCAAATATGTATTTTTTAGTATATTAAAAGAAATCGCAGAGTGTAATTTTTATTAAATTTTAATATAAACATTGAGTTCTTATATTTCCATCACCAACGAATTCTTATTTATATCTTTTCGTTTATTTTATTGATTTCAAAAGAATATACGAATTTCAATACTTTCAAATATGTATTTTTTAGTAGATTAAAAGTAATCGCAGAGTGTAGATTTTATTAATTTGAAATACAGACAATGAGTTCTTATATTTCCATCGCCAACGAATTCTTATTTATATCTTTTCGTTTATTTAATTGATTTCAAAAGAATAAACGAATTTCAATACTTTCAAATATGTATTTTTTAGTAGATTAAAAGAAATCGCAGAGTGTAATTTTTTTTAAATTTTAATATAGACAATGAGTTCTTATATTTCCATCGCCAACGAATTCTTATTTATATCTTTTCGTTAATTTTATTGATTTCAAAAGAATATACGAATTTCAATACTTTCAAATATGTATTTTTTAGTAGATTAAAAATAATCGCAGAGTGTAGATTTTATTAATTTGAAATACAGATAATGAGTTCTTATATTTCCATCGCCAACGAATTCTTATTTATATCTTTTCGTTTATTTTATTGATTTCAAAAGAATATACGAATTTCAATACTTTCCTATATGTATTTTTTAGTAGATTAAAAGTAATCGCAGAGTGTAGATTTTATTAATTTGAAATACAGACAATGAGTTCTTATATTTCCATCGCCAACGAATTCTTATTTATATCTTTTCGTTTATTTAATTGATTTCAAAAGAATAAACGAATTTCAATACTTTCAAATATGTATTTTTTAGTATATTAAAAGAAATCGCAGAGTGTAATTTTTATTAAATTTTAATATAAACAATGAGTTCTTATATTTCCATCACCAACGAATTCTTATTTATATCTTTTCGTTTATTTTATTGATTTCAAAAGAATATACGAATTTCAATACTTTCCTATATGTATTTTTTAGTAGATTAAAAGTAATCGCAGAGTGTAGATTTTATTAATTTGAAATACAGACAATGAGTTCTTATATTTCCATCGCCAACGAATTCTTATTTATATCTTTTCGTTTATTTAATTGATTTCAAAAGAATAAACGAATTTCAATACTTTCAAATATGTATTTTTTAGTATATTAAAAGAAATCGCAGAGTGTAATTTTTATTAAATTTTAATATAAACAATGAGTTCTTATATTTCCATCACCAACGAATTCTTATTTATAGCTTTTCGTTTATTTTATTGATTTCAAAAGAATATACGAATTTCAATACTTTCAAATATGTATTTTTTAGTAGATTAAAAGTAATCGCAGAGTGTAGATTTTATAATTTGAAATACAGACAATGAGTTCTTATATTTCCATCGCCAACGAATTCTTATTTATATCTTTTCGTTTATTTTATTGATTTCAAAAGAATATACGAATTTCAATACTTTCCTATATGTATTTTTTAGTAGATTAAAAGAAATCGCAGAGTGTAATTTTTATTAAATTTAAATATAGACAATGAGTTCTTATATTTCCATCGCCAACGAATTCTTATTTATATCTTTTCGTTTATTTAATTGATTTCAAAAGAATATACGAATTTCAATACTTTCAAATATGTATTTTTTAGTATATTAAAAGAAATCGCAAAGTGTAATTTTTATTAAATTTTAATATAAACAATGAGTTCTTATATTTCCATCACCAACGAATTCTTATTTATATCTTTTCGTTTATTTAATTGATTTCAAAAGAATAAACGAATTTCAATACTTTCAAATATGTATTTTTTAGTATATTAAAAGAAATCGCAGAGTGTAATTTTTATTAAATTTTAATATAAACATTGAGTTCTTATATTTCCATCACCAACGAATTCTTATTTATATCTTTTCGTTTATTTTATTGATTTCAAAAGAATATACGAATTTCAATACTTTCAAATATGTATTTTTTAGTAGATTAAAAGTAATCGCAGAGTGTAGATTTTATTAATTTGAAATACAGACAATGAGTTCTTATATTTCCATCGCCAACGAATTCTTATTTATATCTTTTCGTTTATTTAATTGATTTCAAAAGAATAAACGAATTTCAATACTTTCAAATATGTATTTTTTAGTAGATTAAAAGAAATCGCAGAGTGTAATTTTTTTTAAATTTTAATATAGACAATGAGTTCTTATATTTCCATCGCCAACGAATTCTTATTTATATCTTTTCGTTAATTTTATTGATTTCAAAAGAATATACGAATTTCAATACTTTCAAATATGTATTTTTTAGTAGATTAAAAATAATCGCAGAGTGTAGATTTTATTAATTTGAAATACAGATAATGAGTTCTTATATTTCCATCGCCAACGAATTCTTATTTATATCTTTTCGTTTATTTTATTGATTTCAAAAGAATATACGAATTTCAATACTTTCCTATATGTATTTTTTAGTAGATTAAAAGTAATCGCAGAGTGTAGATTTTATTAATTTGAAATACAGACAATGAGTTCTTATATTTCCATCGCCAACGAATTCTTATTTATATCTTTTCGTTTATTTTATTGATTTCAAAAAAATATACGAATTTCAATACTTTCCTATATGTATTTTTTAGTAGATTAAAAGAAATCGCAGAGTGTAATTTTTATTAAATTTAAATATAGACAATAAGTTCTTATATTTCCATCGCCAACGAATTCTTATTTATATCTTTTCGTTTATTTTATTGATTTCAAAAGAATATACGAATTTCAATACTTTTCTATATGTATTTTTTAGTAAATTGAAAACAATTTGTAGAGAATCATTTTTCTTATTTTAAATACAGACAATGAGTCCTTATATTTCCATCGCCAACGAATTCTTATTTATATCTTTTCGTTTATTTTATTGATTTCAAAAGAATATACGAATTTCAATACTTTCCTATATGTATTTTTTAGTATATTAAAAGTAATCGCAGAGTAACATTTTTCTTATTTTAAATATAGACAATGAGTCCTTATATTTCCATCACCAACGAATTCTTATTTTTATCTTTTCGTTTATTCTATTGTTTTCAAAAGAATATACGAATTTCAATACTTTTCTATATGTATTTTGAGTAGATTAAAAGTAATCGCAGAGTATCATTTTTCTTATTTTAAATATAGACAATGAGTCCTTATATTTCCATCACCAACGAATTCTTATTTATATCTTTTCGTTTATTTTATTGATTTCAAAAGAATATACGAATTTCAATACTTTCCTATATGTATTTTTTATTAGATTAAAAGTAATCGCAGAGTGTAGATTTTATTAATTTGAAATACAGACAATGAGTTCTTATATTTCCATCGCCAACGAATTCTTATTTATATCTTTTCGTTTATTTTATTGATTTCAAAAGAATATACGAATTTCAATAATTTCCTATATGTATTTTTTAGTGGAATAAAAGTAATCGCAGAGTGTAGATTTTATTAATTTGAAATACAGACAATGAATTCTTATATTTCCATCGCCAACGATTTCTTATTTATATCTTTTCGTTTATTTTATTGATTTCAAAAGAATATACGAATTTCAATACTTTCAAATATGTATTTTTTAGTATATTAAAAGTAATCGCAAAGTGTAGATTTTATTAATTTGAAATACAGACAATGAGTCCTTATATTTCCATCGCCAACGAATTCTTATTTATATCTTTTCGTTTATTTAATTGATTTCAAAAGAATATACGAATTTCAATACTTTCAAATATGTATTTTTTAGTAGATTAAAAGAAATCGCAGAGTGTAATTTTTTTTAAATTTTAATATAGACAATGAGTTCTTATATTTCCATCGCCAACGAATTCTTATTTATATCTTTTCGTTAATTTTATTGATTTCAAAAGAATATACGAATTTCAATACTTTCCTATATGTATTTTTTAGTAAATTGAAAACAATTTGTAGAGAATCATTTTTCTTATTTTAAATATAGACAATGAGTTCTTATATTTCCATCGCCAACGAATTCTTATTTATATCTTTTCGTTTATTTTATTGATTTCAAAAGAATATACGAATTTCAATACTTTCAAATATGTATTTTTTAGTAGATTAAAAGTAATCGCAGAGTGTAGATTTTATTAATTTGAAATACAGACAATGAGTTCTTATATTTCCATCGCCAACGAATTCTTATTTATATCTTTTCGTTTATTTAATTGATTTCAAAAGAATAAACGAATTTCAATACTTTCAAATATGTATTTTTTAGTAGATTAAAAGAAATCGCAGAGTGTAATTTTTATTAAATTTTAATATAGACAATGAGTTCTTATATTTCCATCGCCAACGAATTCTTATTTATATCTTTTCGTTAATTTTATTGATTTCAAAAGAATATACGAATTTCAATACTTTCCCATATATATTTTTTAGTAGATTAAAAGTAATCGCAGAGTGTAGATTTTATTAATTTGAAATACAGACAATGAGTTCTTATATTTTCATCACCAACGAATTCTTATTTATATCTTTTCGTTTATTTTATTGATTTCAAAAGAATATACGAATTTCAATACTTTCCTATATGTATTTTTTAGTAGATTAAAAATAATCGCAGAGTGTAGATTTTATTAATTTGAAATACAGATAATGAGTTCTTATATTTCCATCGCCAACGAATTCTTATTTATATCTTTTCGTTTATTTTATTGATTTCAAAAGAATATACGAATTTCAATACTTTTCTATATGTATTTTTTAGTAGAATAAAAGTAATCGCAGAGTGTAGATTTTATTAATTTGAAATACAGACAATGAATTCTTATATTTCCATCGCCAACGATTTCTTATTTATATCTTTTCGTTTATTTTATTGATTTCAAAAGAATATACGAATTTCAATACTTTCAAATATGTATTTTTTAGGTAATTAAAGAAATCGCAGAGTGTACATTTTATTAATTTGAAATACAGACAATGAGTTCTTATATTTCCATCGCCAACGAATTCTTATTTATATCTTTTCGTTTATTTAATTGATTTCAAAAGAATAAACGAATTTCAATACTTTTCTATATGTATTTTTTAGTAGATTAAAAGTAATCGCAGAGTGTAGATTTTATTAATTTGAAATACAGACAATGAATTCTTATATTTCCATCGCCAACGAATTCTTATTTATATCTTTTCGTTAATTTTATTGATTTCAAAAGAATATACGAATTTCAATACTTTCCTATATGTATTTTTTAGTAAATTGAAAACAATTTGTAGAGAATCATTTTTCTTATTTTAAATATAGACAATGAGTCCTTATATTTCCATCGCCAACGAATTCTTATTTATATCTTTTCGTTTATTTAATAGATTTCAAAAGAATAAACGAATTTCAATACTTTCAAATATGTATTTTTTAGTAGATTAAAAGAAATCGCAGAGTGTAATTTTTTTTAAATTTTAATATAGACAATGAGTTCTTATATTTCCATCGCCAACGAATTCTTATTTATATCTTTTCGTTAATTTTATTGATTTCAAAAGAATATACGAATTTCAATACTTTCCTATATGTATTTTTTAGTAAATTGAAAACAATTTGTAGAGAATCATTTTTCTTATTTTAAATATAGACAATGAGTTCTTATATTTCCATCGCCAACGAATTCTTATTTATATCTTTTCGTTTATTTTATTGATTTCAAAAGAATATACGAATTTCAATACTTTCAAATATGTATTTTTTAGTAGATTAAAAGTAATCGCATAGTGTAGATTTTATTAATTTGAAATACAGACAATGAGTTCTTATATTTCCATCGCCAACGAATTCTTATTTATATCTTTTCGTTTATTTTATTGATTTCAAAAGAATATACGAATTTCAATACTTTTCTATATGTATTTTTTAGTAAATTGAAAACAATTTGTAGAGAATCATTTTTCTTATTTTAAATATAGACAATGAGTCCTTATATTTCCATCACCAACGAATTCTTATTTATATCTTTTCGTTTATTTTATTGATTTCAAAAGAATATACGAATTTCAATACTTTCCTATATGTATTTTTTAGTAGATTAAAAGTAATCGCAGAGTAACATTTTTCTTATTTTAAATATAGACAATGAGTCCTTATATTTCCATCACCAACGAATTCTTATTTTTATCTTTTCGTTTATTCTATTGTTTTCAAAAGAATATACGAATTTCAATACTTTTCTATATGTATTTTGAGTAGATTAAAAGTAATCGCAGAGTATCATTTTTCTTATTTTAAATATAGACAATGAGTCCTTATATTTCCATCACCAACGAATTCTTATTTATATCTTTTCGTTTATTTTATTGATTTCAAAAGAATATACGAATTTCAATACTTTCCTATATGTATTTTTTAGTAGATTAAAAGTAATCGCAGAGTGTAGATTTTATTAATTTGAAATACAGACAATGAGTTCTTATATTTCCATCGCCAACGAATTCTTATTTATATCTTTTCGTTTATTTTATTGATTTCAAAAGAATATACGAATTTCAATACTTTCCTATATGTATTTTTTAGTAGATTAAAAGTAATCGCAGAGTGTAGATTTTAATAATTTGAAATACAGACAATGAGTTCTTATATTTCCATCGCCAACGATTTCTTATTTATATCTTTTCGTTTATTTTATTGATTTCAAAAGAATATACGAATTTCAATACTTTCAAATATGTATTTTTTAGTATATTAAAAGAAATCGCAGAGTGTAGATTTTATGAATATGAAATACAGACAATGAGTTCTTATATTTCCATCGCCAACGAATTCTTATTTATATCTTTTCGTTTATTTAATTGATTTCAAAAGAATAAACGAATTTCAATACTTTCAAATGTGTATTTTTAAGTAGATTAAAAGAAATCGCAGAGTGAAGATTTTTTTTAAATTTAAATACAGACAACGAATTCTTATATTTCCATCGCCAACGAATTCTTATTTATATCTTTTCGTTTATTTTATTGATTTCAAAAGAATATAAGAATTTCAATACTTTCCTATATGTATTTTTTAGTAGATTGAAAACAATTTTAAGAGAATCATTTTTCTTATTTTAAATATAGACAATGAGTCCTTATATTTCCATCACCAACGAATTCTTATTTTTATCTTTTCGTTTATTTAATTGATTTCAAAAGAATAAACGAATTTCAATACTTTTCTATATGTATTTTTTAGTAGAATAAAAGTAATCGCAGAGTGTAGATTTTATTAATTTGAAATACAGACAATGAATTCTTATATTTCCATCGCCAACGATTTCTTATTTATATCTTTTCGTTAATTTTATTGATTTCAAAAGAATATACGAATTTCAATACTTTCCTATATGTATTTTTTAGTAAATTGAAAACAATTTGTAGAGAATCATTTTTCTTATTTTAAATATAGACAATGAGTTCTTATATTTTCATCGCCAACGAATTCTTATTTATATCTTTTCGTTTATTTTATTGATTTCAAAAGAATATACGAATTTCAATACTTTCAAATATGTATTTTTTAGTAGATTAAAAGTAATCGCAGAGTGTAGATTTTATTAATTTGAAATACAGACAATGAGTTCTTATATTTCCATCGCCAACGAATTCTTATTTATATCTTTTCGTTTATTTTATTGATTTCAAAAGAATATACGAATTTCAATACTTTCCTATATGTATTTTTTAGTAGATTAAAAGTAATCGCAGAGTAACATTTTTCTTATTTTAAATATAGACAATGAGTCCTTATATTTCCATCACCAACGAATTCTTATTTTTATCTTTTCGTTTATTCTATTGTTTTCAAAAGAATATACGAATTTCAATACTTTTCTATATGTATTTTGAGTAGATTAAAAGTAATCGCAGAGTATCATTTTTCTTATTTTAAATATAGACAATGAGTCCTTATATTTCCATCACCAACGAATTCTTATTTTTATCTTTTCGTTTATTCTATTGTTTTCAAAAGAATATACGAATTTCAATACTTTTCTATATGTATTTTGAGTAGATTAAAAGTAATCGCAGAGTATCATTTTTCTTATTTTAAATATAGACAATGAGTCCTTATATTTCCATCACCAACGAATTCTTATTTATATCTTTTCGTTTATTTTATTGATTTCAAAAGAATATACGAATTTCAATACTTTCCTATATGTATTTTTTAGTAGATTAAAAGTAATCGCAGAGTGTAGATTTTATTAATTTGAAATACAGACAATGAGTTCTTATATTTCCATCGCCAACGAATTCTTATTTATATCTTTTCGTTTATTTTATTGATTTCAAAAGAATATACGAATTTCAATACTTTCCTATATGTATTTTTTAGTAGATTAAAAGTAATCGCAGAGTGTAGATTTTAATAATTTGAAATACAGACAATGAGTTCTTATATTTCCATCGCCAACGATTTCTTATTTATATCTTTTCGTTTATTTTATTGATTTCAAAAGAATATACGAATTTCAATACTTTCAAATATGTATTTTTTAGTAGATTAAAAGTAATCGCAGAGTGTAGATTTTATGAATATGAAATACAGACAATGAGTTCTTATATTTCCATCGCCAACGAATTCTTATTTATATCTTTTCGTTTATTTAATTGATTTCAAAAGAATAAACGAATTTCAATACTTTCAAATGTGTATTTTTAAGTAGATTAAAAGAAATCGCAGAGTGAAGATTTTTTTTAAATTTAAATACAGACAACGAATTCTTATATTTCCATCGCCAACGAATTCTTATTTATATCTTTTCGTTTATTTTATTGATTTCAAAAGAATATAAGAATTTCAATACTTTCCTATATGTATTTTTTAGTAGATTGAAAACAATTTGAAGAGAATCATTTTTCTTATTTTAAATATAGACAATGAGTCCTTATATTTCCATCACCAACGAATTCTTATTTTTATCTTTTCGTTTATTTAATTGATTGCAAAAGAATAAACGAATTTCAATACTTTTCTATATGTATTTTTTAGTAGAACAAAAGTAATCGCAGAGTGAAGATTTATTAATTTGAAATACAGACAATGAATTCTTATATTTCCATCGCCAACGATTTCTTATTTATATCTTTTCTTTTATTTTATTGATTTCAAAAGAATATACGAATTTCAATACTTTCAAATATGTATTTTTTAGTATATTAAAAGAAATCGCAGAGTGTAGATTTTATTAATTTGAAATACAGACAATGAGTCCTTATATTTCCATCGCCAACGAATTCTTATTTATATCTTTTCGTTTATTTAATTGATTTCAAAAGAATATACGAATTTCAATACTTTCCTATATGTATTTTTTAGAAGATTAAAAGAAATCGCAGAGTGAAATTTTTATTAAATTTAAATATAGACAATGAGTTCTTATATTTCCATCGCCAACGAATTCTTATTTATATCTTTTCGTTAATTTTATTGATTTCAAAAGAATATACGAATTTCAATACTTTCCTATATGTATTTTTTAGTAAATTGAAAACAATTTGTAGAGAATCATTTTTCTTATTTTAAATATAGACAATGAGTCCTTATATTTCCATCGCCAACGAATTCTTATTTATATCTTTTCGTTTATTTAATAGATTTCAAAAGAATAAACGAATTTCAATACTTTCAAATATGTATTTTTTAGTAGATTAAAAGAAATCGCAGAGTGTAATTTTTTTTAAATTTTAATATAGACAATGAGTTCTTATATTTCCATCGCCAACGAATTCTTATTTATATCTTTTCGTTAATTTTATTGATTTCAAAAGAATATACGAATTTCAATACTTTCCTATATGTATTTTTTAGTAAATTGAAAACAATTTGTAGAGAATCATTTTTCTTATTTTAAATATAGACAATGAGTTCTTATATTTCCATCGCCAACGAATTCTTATTTATATCTTTTCGTTTATTTTATTGATTTCAAAAGAATATACGAATTTCAATACTTTCAAATATGTATTTTTTAGTAGATTAAAAGTAATCGCAGAGTGTAGATTTTATTAATTTGAAATACAGACAATGAGTTCTTATATTTCCATCGCCAACGAATTCTTATTTATATCTTTTCGTTTATTTTATTGATTTCAAAAGAATATACGAATTTCAATACTTTCCTATATGTATTTTTTAGTAAATTGAAAACAATTTGTAGAGAATCATTTTTCTTATTTTAAATATAGACAATGAGTCCTTATATTTCCATCACCAACGAATTCTTATTTATATCTTTTCGTTTATTTTATTGATTTCAAAAGAATATACGAATTTCAATACTTTCCTATATGTATTTTTTAGTAGATTAAAAGTAATCGCAGAGTAACATTTTTCTTATTTTAAATATAGACAATGAGTCCTTATATTTCCATCACCAACGAATTCTTATTTTTATCTTTTCGTTTATTCTATTGTTTTCAAAAGAATATACGAATTTCAATACTTTTCCATATGTATTTTGAGTAGATTAAAAGTAATCGCAGAGTATCATTTTTCTTATTTTAAATATAGACAATGAGTCCTTATATTTCCATCACCAACGAATTCTTATTTATATCTTTTCGTTTATTTTATTGATTTCAAAAGAATATACGAATTTCAATACTTTCCTATATGTATTTTTTAGTAGATTAAAAGTAATCGCAGAGTGTAGATTTTATTAATTTGAAATACAGACAATGAGTTCTTATATTTCCATCGCCAACGAATTCTTATTTATATCTTTTCGTTTATTTTATTGATTTCAAAAGAATATACGAATTTCAATACTTTCCTATATGTATTTTTTAGTATATTAAAAGTAATCGCAGAGTAACATTTTTCTTATTTTAAATATAGACAATGAGTCCTTATATTTCCATCACCAACGAATTCTTATTTTTATCTTTTCGTTTATTCTATTGTTTTCAAAAGAATATACGAATTTCAATACTTTCAAATATGTATTTTTTAGTAGATTAAAAGTAATCGCAGAGTGTAGATTTTATTAATTTGAAATACAGACAATGAGTTCTTATATTTCCATCGCCAACGAATTCTTATTTATATCTTTTCGTTTACTTTATTGATTTCAAAAGAATATACGAATTTCAATACTTTCCTATATGTATTTTTTAGTAGATTAAAAGAAATCGCAGAGTGTAATTTTTATTAAATTTAAATATAGACAATGAGTTCTTATATTTCCATCGCCAACGAATTCTTATTTATATCTTTTCGTTTATTTAATTGATTTCAAAAGAATATACGAATTTCAATACTTTCAAATATGTATTTTTTAGTATATTAAAAGAAATCGCAGAGTGTAATTTTTATTAAATTTTAATATAAACAATGAGTTCTTATATTTCCATCACCAACGAATTCTTATTTATATCTTTTCGTTTATTTAATTGATTTCAAAAGAATAAACGTATTTCAATACTTTCAAATATGTATTTTATAGTAGATTAAAAGAAATCGCAGAGTGTAATTTTTTTTAAATTTTAATATAGACAATGAGTTCTTATATTTCCATCGCCAACGAATTCTTATTTATATCTTTTCGTTAATTTTATTGATTTCAAAAGAATATACGAATGTCAATACTTTCCTATATGTATTTTTTAGTAGATTAAAAGTAATCGCAGAGTGTAGATTTTATTAATTTGAAATACAGACAATGAGTTCTTATATTTCCATCGCCAACGAATTCTTATTTATATCTTTTCGTTTATTTTATTGATTTCAAAAGTATATACGAATTTCAATACTTTCCTATATGTATTTTTTAGTAGATTAAAAGTAATCGCAGAGTGTAGATTTTATTAATTTGAAATACAGACAATGAGTTCTTATATTTCCATCGCCAACGAATTCTTATTTATATCTTTTCGTTTATTTTATTGATTTCAAAAGAATATACGAATTTCAATACTTTTCTATATGTATTTTTTAGTAAATTGAAAACAATTTGTAGAGAATCATTTTTCTTATTTTAAATATAGACAATGAGTTCTTATATTTCCATCGCCAACGAATTCTTATTTATATCTTTTCGTTTATTTAATTGATTTCAAAAGAATATACGAATTTCAATACTTTCAAATATGTATTTTTTAGTATATTAAAAGAAATCGCAGAGTGTAATTTTTATTAAATTTTAATATAAACAATGAGTTCTTATATTTCCATCACCAACGAATTCTTATTTATATCTTTTCGTTTATTTAATTGATTTCAAAAGAATAAACGAATTTCAATACTTTCAAATATGTATTTTTTAGTATATTAAAAGAAATCGCAGAGTGTAATTTTTATTAAATTTTAATATAAACAATGAGTTCTTATATTTCCATCACCAACGAATTCTTATTTATATCTTTTCGTTTATTTTATTGATTTCAAAAGAATATACGAATTTCAATACTTTCAAATATGTATTTTTTAGTAGATTAAAAGTAATCGCAGAGTGTAGATTTTATTAATTTGAAATACAGACAATGAGTTCTTATATTTCCATCGCCAACGAATTCTTATTTATATCTTTTCGTTTATTTAATTGATTTCAAAAGAATAAACGAATTTCAATACTTTCAAATATGTATTTTTTAGTATATTAAAAGAAATCGCAGAGTGTAATTTTTATTAAATTTTAATATAAACAATGAGTTCTTATATTTCCATCACCAACGAATTCTTATTTATATCTTTTCGTTTATTTTATTGATTTCAAAAGAATATACGAATTTCAATACTTTCCTATATGTATTTTTTAGTAGATTAAAAGTAATCGCAGAGTGTAGATTTTATTAATTTGAAATACAGACAATGAGTTCTTATATTTCCATCGCCAACGAATTCTTATTTATATCTTTTCGTTTATTTAATTGATTTCAAAAGAATAAACGAATTTCAATACTTTCAAATATGTATTTTTTAGTATATTAAAAGAAATCGCAGAGTGTAATTTTTATTAAATTTTAATATAAACAATGAGTTCTTATATTTCCATCACCAACGAATTCTTATTTATAGCTTTTCGTTTATTTTATTGATTTCAAAAGAATATACGAATTTCAATACTTTCAAATATGTATTTTTTAGTAGATTAAAAGTAATCGCAGAGTGTAGATTTTATAATTTGAAATACAGACAATGAGTTCTTATATTTCCATCGCCAACGAATTCTTATTTATATCTTTTCGTTTATTTTATTGATTTCAAAAGAATATACGAATTTCAATACTTTCCTATATGTATTTTTTAGTAGATTAAAAGAAATCGCAGAGTGTAATTTTTATTAAATTTAAATATAGACAATGAGTTCTTATATTTCCATCGCCAACGAATTCTTATTTATATCTTTTCGTTTATTTAATTGATTTCAAAAGAATATACGAATTTCAATACTTTCAAATATGTATTTTTTAGTATATTAAAAGAAATCGCAGAGTGTAATTTTTATTTAATTTTAATATAAACAATGAGTTCTTATATTTCCATCACCAACGAATTCTTATTTATATCTTTTCGTTTATTTAATTGATTTCAAAAGAATAAACGAATTTCAATACTTTCAAATATGTATTTTTTAGTATATTAAAAGAAATCGCAGAGTGTAATTTTTATTAAATTTTAATATAAACATTGAGTTCTTATATTTCCATCACCAACGAATTCTTATTTATATCTTTTCGTTTATTTTATTGATTTCAAAAGAATATACGAATTTCAATACTTTCAAATATGTATTTTTTAGTAGATTAAAAGTAATCGCAGAGTGTAGATTTTATTAATTTGAAATACAGACAATGAGTTCTTATATTTCCATCGCCAACGAATTCTTATTTATATCTTTTCGTTTATTTAATTGATTTCAAAAGAATAAACGAATTTCAATACTTTCAAATATGTATTTTTTAGTAGATTAAAAGAAATCGCAGAGTGTAATTTTTTTTAAATTTTAATATAGACAATGAGTTCTTATATTTCCATCGCCAACGAATTCTTATTTATATCTTTTCGTTAATTTTATTGATTTCAAAAGAATATACGAATTTCAATACTTTCAAATATGTATTTTTTAGTAGATTAAAAATAATCGCAGAGTGTAGATTTTATTAATTTGAAATACAGATAATGAGTTCTTATATTTCCATCGCCAACGAATTCTTATTTATATCTTTTCGTTTATTTTATTGATTTCAAAAGAATATACGAATTTCAATACTTTCCTATATGTATTTTTTAGTAGATTAAAAGTAATCGCAGAGTGTAGATTTTATTAATTTGAAATACAGACAATGAGTTCTTATATTTCCATCGCCAACGAATTCTTATTTATATCTTTTCGTTTATTTAATTGATTTCAAAAGAATAAACGAATTTCAATACTTTCAAATATGTATTTTTTAGTATATTAAAAGAAATCGCAGAGTGTAATTTTTATTAAATTTTAATATAAACAATGAGTTCTTATATTTCCATCACCAACGAATTCTTATTTATATCTTTTCGTTTATTTTATTGATTTCAAAAGAATATACGAATTTCAATACTTTCCTATATGTATTTTTTAGTAGATTAAAAGTAATCGCAGAGTGTAGATTTTATTAATTTGAAATACAGACAATGAGTTCTTATATTTCCATCGCCAACGAATTCTTATTTATATCTTTTCGTTTATTTAATTGATTTCAAAAGAATAAACGAATTTCAATACTTTCAAATATGTATTTTTTAGTATATTAAAAGAAATCGCAGAGTGTAATTTTTATTAAATTTTAATATAAACAATGAGTTCTTATATTTCCATCACCAACGAAGTCTTATTTATAGCTTTTCGTTTATTTTATTGATTTCAAAAGAATATACGAATTTCAATACTTTCAAATATGTATTTTTTAGTAGATTAAAAGTAATCGCAGAGTGTAGATTTTATAATTTGAAATACAGACAATGAGTTCTTATATTTCCATCGCCAACGAATTCTTATTTATATCTTTTCGTTTATTTTATTGATTTCAAAAGAATAAACGAATTTCAATACTTTCAAATATGTATTTTTTAGTATATTAAAAGAAATCGCAGAGTGTAATTTTTATTAAATTTTAATATAAACAATGAGTTCTTATATTTCCATCACCAACGAATTCTTATTTATAGCTTTTCGTTTATTTTATTGATTTCAAAAGAATATACGAATTTCAATACTTTCAAATATGTATTTTTTAGTAGATTAAAAGTAATCGCAGAGTGTAGATTTTATAATTTGAAATACAGACAATGAGTTCTTATATTTCCATCGCCAACGAATTCTTATTTATATCTTTTCGTTTATTTTATTGATTTCAAAAGAATATACGAATTTCAATACTTTCCTATATGTATTTTTTAGTAGATTAAAAGAAATCGCAGAGTGTAATTTTTATTAAATTTAAATATAGACAATGAGTTCTTATATTTCCATCGCCAACGAATTCTTATTTATATCTTTTCGTTTATTTAATTGATTTCAAAAGAATATACGAATTTCAATACTTTCAAATATGTATTTTTTAGTATATTAAAAGAAATCGCAGAGTGTAATTTTTATTTAATTTTAATATAAACAATGAGTTCTTATATTTCCATCACCAACGAATTCTTATTTATATCTTTTCGTTTATTTAATTGATTTCAAAAGAATAAACGAATTTCAATACTTTCAAATATGTATTTTTTAGTATATTAAAAGAAATCGCAGAGTGTAATTTTTATTAAATTTTAATATAAACATTGAGTTCTTATATTTCCATCACCAACGAATTCTTATTTATATCTTTTCGTTTATTTTATTGATTTCAAAAGAATATACGAATTTCAATACTTTCAAATATGTATTTTTTAGTAGATTAAAAGTAATCGCAGAGTGTAGATTTTATTAATTTGAAATACAGACAATGAGTTCTTATATTTCCATCGCCAACGAATTCTTATTTATATCTTTTCGTTTATTTAATTGATTTCAAAAGAATAAACGAATTTCAATACTTTCAAATATGTATTTTTTAGTAGATTAAAAGAAATCGCAGAGTGTAATTTTTTTTAAATTTTAATATAGACAATGAGTTCTTATATTTCCATCGCCAACGAATTCTTATTTATATCTTTTCGTTAATTTTATTGATTTCAAAAGAATATACGAATTTCAATACTTTCAAATATGTATTTTTTAGTAGATTAAAAATAATCGCAGAGTGTAGATTTTATTAATTTGAAATACAGATAATGAGTTCTTATATTTCCATCGCCAACGAATTCTTATTTATATCTTTTCGTTTATTTTATTGATTTCAAAAGAATATACGAATTTCAATACTTTCCTATATGTATTTTTTAGTAGATTAAAA
Organism: Ptychoptera albimana; assembly: GCA_961205885.1. NCBI lineage: Eukaryota > Metazoa > Arthropoda > Insecta > Diptera > Ptychopteridae > Ptychoptera > Ptychoptera albimana. The sequence continues at coordinate 12,160,469 of OY540803.1, read as the reverse complement.
GTAATCGCAGAGTGTAGATTTTATTAATTTGAAATACAGACAATGAGTTCTTATATTTCCATCGCCAACGAATTCTTATTTATATCTTTTCGTTTATTTAATTGATTTCAAAAGAATAAACGAATTTCAATACTTTCAAATATGTATTTTTTAGTATATTAAAAGAAATCGCAGAGTGTAATTTTTATTAAATTTTAATATAAACAATGAGTTCTTATATTTCCATCACCAACGAATTCTTATTTATATCTTTTCGTTTATTTTATTGATTTCAAAAGAATATACGAATTTCAATACTTTCCTATATGTATTTTTTAGTAGATTAAAAGTAATCGCAGAGTGTAGATTTTATTAATTTGAAATACAGACAATGAGTTCTTATATTTCCATCGCCAACGAATTCTTATTTATATCTTTTCGTTTATTTAATTGATTTCAAAAGAATAAACGAATTTCAATACTTTCAAATATGTATTTTTTAGTATATTAAAAGAAATCGCAGAGTGTAATTTTTATTAAATTTTAATATAAACAATGAGTTCTTATATTTCCATCACCAACGAATTCTTATTTATAGCTTTTCGTTTATTTTATTGATTTCAAAAGAATATACGAATTTCAATACTTTCAAATATGTATTTTTTAGTAGATTAAAAGTAATCGCAGAGTGTAGATTTTATAATTTGAAATACAGACAATGAGTTCTTATATTTCCATCGCCAACGAATTCTTATTTATATCTTTTCGTTTATTTTATTGATTTCAAAAGAATATACGAATTTCAATACTTTCCTATATGTATTTTTTAGTAGATTAAAAGAAATCGCAGAGTGTAATTTTTATTAAATTTAAATATAGACAATGAGTTCTTATATTTCCATCGCCAACGAATTCTTATTTATATCTTTTCGTTTATTTAATTGATTTCAAAAGAATATACGAATTTCAATACTTTCAAATATGTATTTTTTAGTATATTAAAAGAAATCGCAGAGTGTAATTTTTATTAAATTTTAATATAAACAATGAGTTCTTATATTTCCATCACCAACGAATTCTTATTTATATCTTTTCGTTTATTTAATTGATTTCAAAAGAATAAACGAATTTCAATACTTTCAAATATGTATTTTTTAGTATATTAAAAGAAATCGCAGAGTGTAATTTTTATTAAATTTTAATATAAACATTGAGTTCTTATATTTCCATCACCAACGAATTCTTATTTATATCTTTTCGTTTATTTTATTGATTTCAAAAGAATATACGAATTTCAATACTTTCAAATATGTATTTTTTAGTAGATTAAAAGTAATCGCAGAGTGTAGATTTTATTAATTTGAAATACAGACAATGAGTTCTTATATTTCCATCGCCAACGAATTCTTATTTATATCTTTTCGTTTATTTAATTGATTTCAAAAGAATAAACGAATTTCAATACTTTCAAATATGTATTTTTTAGTAGATTAAAAGAAATCGCAGAGTGTAATTTTTTTTAAATTTTAATATAGACAATGAGTTCTTATATTTCCATCGCCAACGAATTCTTATTTATATCTTTTCGTTAATTTTATTGATTTCAAAAGAATATACGAATTTCAATACTTTCAAATATGTATTTTTTAGTAGATTAAAAATAATCGCAGAGTGTAGATTTTATTAATTTGAAATACAGATAATGAGTTCTTATATTTCCATCGCCAACGAATTCTTATTTATATCTTTTCGTTTATTTTATTGATTTCAAAAGAATATACGAATTTCAATACTTTCCTATATGTATTTTTTAGTAGATTAAAAGTAATCGCAGAGTGTAGATTTTATTAATTTGAAATACAGACAATGAGTTCTTATATTTCCATCGCCAACGAATTCTTATTTATATCTTTTCGTTTATTTTATTGATTTCAAAAAAATATACGAATTTCAATACTTTCCTATATGTATTTTTTAGTAGATTAAAAGAAATCGCAGAGTGTAATTTTTATTAAATTTAAATATAGACAATAAGTTCTTATATTTCCATCGCCAACGAATTCTTATTTATATCTTTTCGTTTATTTTATTGATTTCAAAAGAATATACGAATTTCAATACTTTTCTATATGTATTTTTTAGTAAATTGAAAACAATTTGTAGAGAATCATTTTTCTTATTTTAAATACAGACAATGAGTCCTTATATTTCCATCGCCAACGAATTCTTATTTATATCTTTTCGTTTATTTTATTGATTTCAAAAGAATATACGAATTTCAATACTTTCCTATATGTATTTTTTAGTATATTAAAAGTAATCGCAGAGTAACATTTTTCTTATTTTAAATATAGACAATGAGTCCTTATATTTCCATCACCAACGAATTCTTATTTTTATCTTTTCGTTTATTCTATTGTTTTCAAAAGAATATACGAATTTCAATACTTTTCTATATGTATTTTGAGTAGATTAAAAGTAATCGCAGAGTATCATTTTTCTTATTTTAAATATAGACAATGAGTCCTTATATTTCCATCACCAACGAATTCTTATTTATATCTTTTCGTTTATTTTATTGATTTCAAAAGAATATACGAATTTCAATACTTTCCTATATGTATTTTTTATTAGATTAAAAGTAATCGCAGAGTGTAGATTTTATTAATTTGAAATACAGACAATGAGTTCTTATATTTCCATCGCCAACGAATTCTTATTTATATCTTTTCGTTTATTTTATTGATTTCAAAAGAATATACGAATTTCAATAATTTCCTATATGTATTTTTTAGTGGAATAAAAGTAATCGCAGAGTGTAGATTTTATTAATTTGAAATACAGACAATGAATTCTTATATTTCCATCGCCAACGATTTCTTATTTATATCTTTTCGTTTATTTTATTGATTTCAAAAGAATATACGAATTTCAATACTTTCAAATATGTATTTTTTAGTATATTAAAAGTAATCGCAAAGTGTAGATTTTATTAATTTGAAATACAGACAATGAGTCCTTATATTTCCATCGCCAACGAATTCTTATTTATATCTTTTCGTTTATTTAATTGATTTCAAAAGAATATACGAATTTCAATACTTTCAAATATGTATTTTTTAGTAGATTAAAAGAAATCGCAGAGTGTAATTTTTTTTAAATTTTAATATAGACAATGAGTTCTTATATTTCCATCGCCAACGAATTCTTATTTATATCTTTTCGTTAATTTTATTGATTTCAAAAGAATATACGAATTTCAATACTTTCCTATATGTATTTTTTAGTAAATTGAAAACAATTTGTAGAGAATCATTTTTCTTATTTTAAATATAGACAATGAGTTCTTATATTTCCATCGCCAACGAATTCTTATTTATATCTTTTCGTTTATTTTATTGATTTCAAAAGAATATACGAATTTCAATACTTTCAAATATGTATTTTTTAGTAGATTAAAAGTAATCGCAGAGTGTAGATTTTATTAATTTGAAATACAGACAATGAGTTCTTATATTTCCATCGCCAACGAATTCTTATTTATATCTTTTCGTTTATTTAATTGATTTCAAAAGAATAAACGAATTTCAATACTTTCAAATATGTATTTTTTAGTAGATTAAAAGAAATCGCAGAGTGTAATTTTTATTAAATTTTAATATAGACAATGAGTTCTTATATTTCCATCGCCAACGAATTCTTATTTATATCTTTTCGTTAATTTTATTGATTTCAAAAGAATATACGAATTTCAATACTTTCCCATACATATTTTTTAGTAGATTAAAAGTAATCGCAAAGTGTAGATTTTATTAATTTGAAATACAGACAATGAGTTCTTATATTTTCATCACCAACGAATTCTTATTTATATCTTTTCGTTTATTTTATTGATTTCAAAAGAATATACGAATTTCAATACTTTCCTATATGTATTTTTTAGTAGATTAAAAGTAATCGCAGAGTGTAGATTTTATTAATTTGAAATACAGACAATGAGTTATTATATTTCCATCGCCAACGAATTCTTATTTATATCTTTTCGTTTATTTTATTGATTTCAAAAGAATATACGAATTTCAATACTTTTCTATATGTATTTTTTAGTAGAATAAAAGTAATCGCAGAGTGTAGATTTTATTAATTTGAAATACAGACAATGAATTCTTATATTTCCATCGCCAACGATTTCTTATTTATATCTTTTCGTTTATTTTATTGATTTCAAAAGAATATACGAATTTCAATACTTTCAAATATGTATTTTTTAGGTAATTAAAGAAATCGCAGAGTGTACATTTTATTAATTTGAAATACAGACAATGAGTTCTTATATTTCCATCGCCAACGAATTCTTATTTATATCTTTTCGTTTATTTAATTGATTTCAAAAGAATAAACGAATTTCAATACTTTTCTATATGTATTTTTTAGTAGATTAAAAGTAATCGCAGAGTGTAGATTTTATTAATTTGAAATACAGACAATGAATTCTTATATTTCCATCGCCAACGATTTCTTATTTATATCTTTTCGTTTATTTTATTGATTTCAAAAGAATATACGAATTTCAATACTTTCCTATATGTATTTTTTAGTAGATTGAAAACAATTTGAAGAGAATCATTTTTCTTATTTTAAATATAGACAATGAGTCCTTATATTTCCATCACCAACGAATTCTTATTTTTATCTTTTCGTTTATTTTATTGATTTTAAAAGAATAAACGAATTTCAATACTTTTCTATATGTATTTTTTAGTAGAATAAAAGTAATCGCAGAGTGTAGATTTTATTAATTTGAAATACAGACAATGAATTCTTATATTTCCATCGCCAACGAATTCTTATTTATATCTTTTCGTTTATTTAATTGATTTCAAAAGAATATACGAATTTCAATACTTTCCTATATGTATTTTTTAGTAGATTAAAAGTAATCGCAGAGTAACATTTTTCTTATTTTTAATATAGACAATGAGTCCTTATATTTCCATCACCAACAAATTCTTATTTTTATCTTTTCGTTTATTTAATTGATTTCAAAAGAATAAACGAATTTCAATACTTTTCTATATGTATTTTTAGTAGAATAAAAGTAATCGCAGAGTGTAGATTTTATTAATTTGAAATACAGACAATGAATTCTTATATTTCCATCGCCAACGAATTCTTATTTATATCTTTTCGTTTATTTTATTGATTTCAAAAGAATATCCGAATTTCAATACTTTCCTATATGTATTTTTTAGTAGATTAAAAGTAATCGCAGAGTATCATTTTTCGTATTTTAAATATAGACAATGAGTCCTTATATTTCCATCACCAACGAATTCTTATTTATATCTTTTCGTTTATTTTATTGATTTCAAAAGAATATACGAATTTCAATACTTTCCTATATGTATTTTTTAGAAGATTAAAAGTAATCGCAGATTGTAGATTTTATTAATTTGAAATACAGACAATGAATTATTATATTTTCATCGCCAACGATTTCTTATTTATATCTTTTCGTTTATTTTATTGATTTTAAAAGAATAAACGAATTTCAATACTTTCTTATATGTATTTTTTAGTAAATTGAAAATAATTTGTAGAGAATCATTTTTCTTATTTTAAATATAGACAATGAGTCCTTATATTTCCATCGCCAATGAATTCTTATTTATATCTTTTCGTTTATTTTATTGATTTCAAAAGTATATACGAATTTCAATACTTTCCTATATGTATTTTTTAGTAGATTAAAAGTAATCGCAGAGTATCATTTTTCTTATTTTAAATATAGACAATGAGTCCTTATATTTCCATCACCAACGAATTCTTATTTATATCTTTTCGTTTATTTAATTGATTTCAAAAGAATATACGAATTTCAATACTTTCCTATATGTATTTTTTAGTAGATTAAAAGTAATCGCAGAGTGTAGATTTTTATTAAATTTAAATACAGACAATGAGTTCTTATATTTCCATCGCCAACGAATTCTTATTTATATCTTTTCGTTTATTTTATTGATTTCAAAAGAATATACGAATTTCAATACTTTCCTATATGTATTTTTTAGTAGATTAAAAGTAATCGCAGAGTGTAGATTTTATTAATTTGAAATACAGACAATGAGTTCTTATATTTCCATCGCCAACGAATTCTTATTTATATATTTTCGATTATTTTATTGATTTCAAAAGAATATACGAATTTCAATACTTTCCTATATGTGTTTTTTAGTAGATTAAAAGTAATCGCAGAGTATCATTTTTCATATTTTAAATACAGACAATGAGTTCTTATATTTCCATCGCCAACGAATTCTTATTTATAACTTTTCGTTTATTTTATTGATTTCAAAAGAATATACGAATTTCAATACTTTCCTATATGTATTTTTTAGTAGATTAAAAGTAATCGCAGAGTGTAGATTTTATTAATTTGAAATACAGACAATGAATTATTATATTTTCATCGCCAACGAATTCTTATTTATATCTTTTCGTTTATTTTATTGATTTTAAAAGAATATACGAATTTCAATACTTTCCTTTATGTATTTTTTAGTAGATTGAAAATAATTTGTAGAGAATCATTTTTCTTATTTTAAATATAGACAATGAGTCCTTATATTTCCATCGCCAACGAATTCTTATTTATATCTTTTCGTTTATTTTATTGATTTCACAAGTATAAACGAATTTCAATACTTTCCTATATGTATTTTTTAGTAGATTAAAAGTAATCGCAGAGTATCATTTTTCTTATTTTAAATATAGACAATGAGTCCTTATATTTCCATCACCAACGAATTCTTATTTATATCTTTTCGTTTATTTTATTGATTTCAAAAGAATATACGAATTTCAATACTTTCCTATATGTGTTTTTTAGTAGATTAAAAGTAATCGCAGAGTATCATTTTTCATATTTTAAATACAGACAATGAGTCCTTATATTTCCATCACCAACGAATTCTTATTTATATCTTTTCGTTTATTTTATTGATTTCAAAAGAATATACGAATTTCAATACTTTCCTATATGTATTTTTTAGTAGATTAAAAGTAATCGCAGAGTGTAGATTTTATTTATTTGAAATACAGACAATGAATTATTATATTTTCATCGCCAACGAATTCTTATTTATATCTTTTCGTTTATTTTATTGATTTCAAAAGTATAAACGAATTTCAATACTTTCCTATATATATTTTTTAGTAGATTAAAAGTAATCGCAGAGTGTAGATTTTATTAATTTGAAATACAGACAATGAATTATTATATTTTCATCGCCAACGAATTCTTATTTATATCTTTTCGTTTATTTTATTGATTTCAAAAGTATAAACGAATTTCAATACTTTCCTATATGTATTTTTTAGTAGATTAAAAGTAATCGCAGAGTGTAGATTTTTATTAAATTTAAATACAGACAATGAGTTCTTATATTTCCATCGCCAACGAATTCTTATTTATATCTTTTCGTTTATTTCATTGATTTCAAAAGAATATACGAATTTCAATACTTTCCTATATGTATTTTTTAGTAGATTAAAAGTAATCGCAGAGTGTAGATTTTATTAATTTGAAATACAGACAATGAGTTCTTATATTTCCATCGCCAACGAATTCTTATTTATATATTTTCGATTATTTTATTGATTTCAAAAGAATATACGAATTTCAATACTTTCCTATATGTGTTTTTTAGTAGATTAAAAGTAATCGCAGAGTATCATTTTTCATATTTTAAATACAGACAATGAGTCCTTATATTTCCATCACCAACGAATTCTTATTTATATCTTTTCGTTTATTTTATTGATTTCAAAAGAATATACGAATTTCAATACTTTCTTATATGTATTTTTTAGTAGATTAAAAGTAATCGCAGAGTGTAGATTTTATTTATTTGAAATACAGACAATGAGTTCTTATATTTCCATCGCCAACGAATTCTTATTTATATATTTTCGATTATTTTATTGATTTCAAAAGAATATACAAATTTCAATACTTTCCTATATGTGTTTTTTAGTAGATTAAAAGTAATCGCAGAGTATCATTTTTCTTATTTTAAATACAGACAATGAGTCCTTATATTTCCATCACCAACGAATTCTTATTTATATCTTTTCGTTTATTTTATTGATTTCAAAAGAATATACGAATTTCAATACTTTTCTATATGTATTTTTTAATAGAATAAAAGTAATCGCAGAGTGTAGATTTTATTAATTTGAAATACAGACAATGAGTTCTTATATTTCCATCGCCAACGAATTCTTATTTATATCTTTTCGTTTATTTAATTGATTTCAAAAGAATATACGAATTTCAATACTTTCCTATATGTAGTTTTTAGTAGATTAAAAGTAATCGCAGAGTATCATTTTTCTTATTTTAAATATAGACAATGAGTCCTTATATTTCCATCACCAACGAATTCTTATTTATATCTTTTCATTTATTTTATTGATTTCAAAAGAATATACGAATTTCAATACTTTCCTATATGTATTTTTTAGTAGATTAAAAGTAATCGCAGAGTGTAGATTTATTTAATTTGAAATACAGACAATGAGTTCTTATATTTTCATCGCCAACGAATTCTTATTTATATCTTTTCGTTTATTTTATTGATTTCAAAAGAATATACGAATTTCAATACTTTCAAATATGTATTTTTTAGTAGATTGAAAACAATTTGTAGAGAATCATTTTTCTTATTTTAAATACAGACAATGAGTTCTTATATTTCCATCGCCAACGAATTCTTATTTATATCTTTTCGTTTATTTTATTGATTTCAAAAGAATATACGAATTTCAATACTTTCCTATATGTATTTTTTAGTAGATTAAAAGTAATCGCAGAGTGTAGATTTTATTAATTTGAAATACAGACAATGAGTTCTTATATTTCCATCGCCAACGAATTCTTATTTATATATTTTCGATTATTTTATTGATTTCAAAAGAATATACGAATTTCAATACTTTCCTATATGTGTTTTTTAGTAGATTAAAAGTAATCGCAGAGTATCATTTTTCATATTTTAAATACAGACAATGAGTTCTTATATTTCCATCGCCAACGAATTCTTATTTATAACTTTTCGTTTATTTTATTGATTTCAAAAGAATATACGAATTTCAATACTTTCCTATATGTATTTTTTAGTAGATTAAAAGTAATCGCAGAGTGTAGATTTTATTAATTTGAAATACAGACAATGAATTATTATATTTTCATCGCCAACGAATTCTTATTTATATCTTTTCGTTTATTTTATTGATTTTAAAAGAATATACGAATTTCAATACTTTCCTTTATGTATTTTTTAGTAGATTGAAAATAATTTGTAGAGAATCATTTTTCTTATTTTAAATATAGACAATGAGTCCTTATATTTCCATCGCCAACGAATTCTTATTTATATCTTTTCGTTTATTTTATTGATTTCACAAGTATAAACGAATTTCAATACTTTCCTATATGTATTTTTTAGTAGATTAAAAGTAATCGCAGAGTATCATTTTTCTTATTTTAAATATAGACAATGAGTCCTTATATTTCCATCACCAACGAATTCTTATTTATATCTTTTCGTTTATTTTATTGATTTCAAAAGAATATACGAATTTCAATACTTTCCTATATGTGTTTTTTAGTAGATTAAAAGTAATCGCAGAGTATCATTTTTCATATTTTAAATACAGACAATGAGTCCTTATATTTCCATCACCAACGAATTCTTATTTATATCTTTTCGTTTATTTTATTGATTTCAAAAGAATATACGAATTTCAATACTTTCCTATATGTATTTTTTAGTAGATTAAAAGTAATCGCAGAGTGTAGATTTTATTTATTTGAAATACAGACAATGAATTATTATATTTTCATCGCCAACGAATTCTTATTTATATCTTTTCGTTTATTTTATTGATTTCAAAAGTATAAACGAATTTCAATACTTTCCTATATATATTTTTTAGTAGATTAAAAGTAATCGCAGAGTGTAGATTTTATTAATTTGAAATACAGACAATGAATTATTATATTTTCATCGCCAACGAATTCTTATTTATATCTTTTCGTTTATTTTATTGATTTCAAAAGTATAAACGAATTTCAATACTTTCCTATATGTATTTTTTAGTAGATTAAAAGTAATCGCAGAGTGTAGATTTTTATTAAATTTAAATACAGACAATGAGTTCTTATATTTCCATCGCCAACGAATTCTTATTTATATCTTTTCGTTTATTTCATTGATTTCAAAAGAATATACGAATTTCAATACTTTCCTATATGTATTTTTTAGTAGATTAAAAGTAATCGCAGAGTGTAGATTTTATTAATTTGAAATACAGACAATGAGTTCTTATATTTCCATCGCCAACGAATTCTTATTTATATATTTTCGATTATTTTATTGATTTCAAAAGAATATACGAATTTCAATACTTTCCTATATGTGTTTTTTAGTAGATTAAAAGTAATCGCAGAGTATCATTTTTCATATTTTAAATACAGACAATGAGTCCTTATATTTCCATCACCAACGAATTCTTATTTATATCTTTTCGTTTATTTTATTGATTTCAAAAGAATATACGAATTTCAATACTTTCTTATATGTATTTTTTAGTAGATTAAAAGTAATCGCAGAGTGTAGATTTTATTTATTTGAAATACAGACAATGAGTTCTTATATTTCCATCGCCAACGAATTCTTATTTATATATTTTCGATTATTTTATTGATTTCAAAAGAATATACAAATTTCAATACTTTCCTATATGTGTTTTTTAGTAGATTAAAAGTAATCGCAGAGTATCATTTTTCTTATTTTAAATACAGACAATGAGTCCTTATATTTCCATCACCAACGAATTCTTATTTATATCTTTTCGTTTATTTTATTGATTTCAAAAGAATATACGAATTTCAATACTTTTCTATATGTATTTTTTAATAGAATAAAAGTAATCGCAGAGTGTAGATTTTATTAATTTGAAATACAGACAATGAGTTCTTATATTTCCATCGCCAACGAATTCTTATTTATATCTTTTCGTTTATTTAATTGATTTCAAAAGAATATACGAATTTCAATACTTTCCTATATGTAGTTTTTAGTAGATTAAAAGTAATCGCAGAGTATCATTTTTCTTATTTTAAATATAGACAATGAGTCCTTATATTTCCATCACCAACGAATTCTTATTTATATCTTTTCATTTATTTTATTGATTTCAAAAGAATATACGAATTTCAATACTTTCCTATATGTATTTTTTAGTAGATTAAAAGTAATCGCAGAGTGTAGATTTATTTAATTTGAAATACAGACAATGAGTTCTTATATTTTCATCGCCAACGAATTCTTATTTATATCTTTTCGTTTATTTTATTGATTTCAAAAGAATATACGAATTTCAATACTTTCAAATATGTATTTTTTAGTAGATTGAAAACAATTTGTAGAGAATCATTTTTCTTATTTTAAATACAGACAATGAGTTCTTATATTTTCATCGCCAACGAATTATTATTTATATCTTTTCGTTTATTTAATTGATTTCAAAAGAATATACGAATTTCAATACTTTCCTATATGTATTTTTTAGTAGATTAAAAGTAATCGCAGAGTGTAGATTTTAATAATTTGAAATACAGACAATGAGTTCTTATATTTCCATCGCCAACGAATTCTTATTTATATCTTTTCGTTTATTTTATTGATTTCAAAAGAATATACGAATTTCAATACTTTCCTATATGTATTTTTTAGTAGATTAAAAGTAATCGCAGAGTATCATTTTTCTTATTTTAAATATAGACAATGAGTCCTTATATTTCCATCACCAACGAATTCTTATTTTTATCTTTTCGTTTATTTAATTGATTTCAAAAGAATATACGAATTTCAATACTTTTCTATATGTATTTTTTAGTAGAATAAAAGTAATCGCAGAGTGTAGATTTTATTAATTTGAAATACAGACAATGAGTTCTTATATTTCCATCGCCAACGAATTCTTATTTATATCTTTTCGTTTATTTAATTGATTTCAAAAGAATATACGAATTTCAATACTTTCCTATATGTATTTTTTAGTAGATTAAAAGTAATCGCAGAGTATCATTTTTCGTATTTTAAATATAGACAATGAGTCCTTATATTTCCATCACCAACGAATTCTTATTTATATCTTTTCGTTTATTTTATTGATTTCAAAAGAATATACGAATTTAAATACTTTCCTATATGTATTTTTTAGTAGATTAAAAGTAATCGCAGAGTGTAGATTTTATTAATTTGAAATACAGACAATGAATTCTTATATTTCCATCGCCAACGAATTCTTATTTATATCTTTTCGTTTATTTTATTGATTTTAAAAGAATATACGAATTTCAATACTTTCCTATATGTATTTTTTAGTAAATTGAAAACAATTTGTAGAGAATCATTTTTCTTATTTTAAATATAGACAATGAGTCCATATATTTCAATCGCCAACGAATTCTTATTTATATCTTTTCGTTTATTTTATTGATTTCAAAAGTATATACGAATTTCAATACTTTCCTATATGTATTTTTTAGTAGATTAAAAGTAATCGCAGAGTATCATTTTTCTTATTTTAAATATAGACAATGAGTTCTTATATTTCCATCACCAACGAATTCTTATTTATATCTTTTCGTTTATTTTATTGATTTCAAAAGAATATACGAATTTCAATACTTTTCTATATGTATTTTTTAGTAGATTAAAAGTAATCGCAGAGTGTAGATTTTTATTAAATTTAAATACAGACAATGAGTTCTTATATTTCCATCGCCAACGAATTCTTATTTATATCTTTTCGTTTATTTTATTGATTTCAAAAGAATATACGAATTTCAATACTTTCCTATATGTATTTTTTAGTAGATTAAAAGTAATCGCAGAGTGTAGATTTTATTTATTTGAAATACAGACAATGAGTTCTTATATTTCCATCGCCAACGAATTCTTATTTATATATTTTCGATTATTTTATTGATTTCAAAAGAATATACGAATTTCAATACTTTCCTATATGTGTTTTTTAGTAGATTAAAAGTAATCGCAGAGTATCATTTTTCATATTTTAAATATAGACAATGAGTCCTTATATTTCCATCACCAACGAATTCTTATTTATATCTTTTCGTTTATTTTATTGATTTCAAAAGAATATACGAATTTCAATACTTTCCTATATGTATTTTTTAGTAGATTAAAAGTAATCGCAGAGTGTAGATTTAATTTATTTGAAATACAGACAATGAGTTCTTATATTTCCATCGCCAACGAATTCTTATTTATATATTTTCGATTATTTTATTGATTTCAAAAGAATATCCGAATTTCAATACTTTCCTATATGTATTTTTTAGTAGATTAAAAGTAATCGCAGAGTATCATTTTTCGTATTTTAAATATAGACAATGAGTCCTTATATTTCCATCACCAACGAATTCTTATTTATATCTTTTCGTTTATTTTATTGATTTCAAAAGAATATACGAATTTCAATACTTTCCTATATGTATTTTTTAGTAGATTAAAAGTAATCGCAGAGTGTAGATTTAATTTATTTGAAATACAGACAATGAGTTCTTATATTTCCATCGCCAACGAATTCTTATTTATATATTTTCGATTATTTAATTGATTTCAAAAGAATATACGAATTTCAATACTTTCCTATATGTATTTTTTAGTAGATTAAAAGTAATCGCAGAGTAACATTTTTCTTATTTTTAATATAGACAATGAGTCCTTATATTTCCATCACCAACAAATTCTTATTTTTATCTTTTCGTTTATTTAATTGATTTCAAAAGAATAAACGAATTTCAATACTTTTCTATATGTATTTTTAGTAGAATAAAAGTAATCGCAGAGTGTAGATTTTATTAATTTGAAATACAGACAATGAGTTCTTATATTTCCATCGCCAACGAATTCTTATTTATATCTTTTCGTTTATTTTATTGATTTCAAAAGAATATCCGAATTTCAATACTTTCCTATATGTATTTTTTAGTAGATTAAAAGTAATCGCAGAGTATCATTTTTCGTATTTTAAATATAGACAATGAGTCCTTATATTTCCATCACCAACGAATTCTTATTTATATCTTTTCGTTTATTTTATTGATTTCAAAAGAATATACGAATTTCAATACTTTCCTATATGTATTTTTTAGAAGATTAAAAGTAATCGCAGATTGTAGATTTTATTAATTTGAAATACAGACAATGAATTATTATATTTTCATCGCCAACGATTTCTTATTTATATCTTTTCGTTTATTTTATTGATTTTAAAAGAATAAACGAATTTCAATACTTTCTTATATGTATTTTTTAGTAAATTGAAAATAATTTGTAGAGAATCATTTTTCTTATTTTAAATATAGACAATGAGTCCTTATATTTCCATCGCCAATGAATTCTTATTTATATCTTTTCGTTTATTTTATTGATTTCAAAAGTATATACGAATTTCAATACTTTCCTATATGTATTTTTTAGTAGATTAAAAGTAATCGCAGAGTATCATTTTTCTTATTTTAAATATAGACAATGAGTCCTTATGTTTCCATCACCAACGAATTCTTATTTATATCTTTTCGTTTATTTAATTGATTTCAAAAGAATATACGAATTTCAATACTTTCCTATATGTATTTTTTAGTAGATTAAAAGTAATCGCAGAGTGTAGATTTTTATTAAATTTAAATACAGACAATGAGTTCTTATATTTCCATCGCCAACGAATTCTTATTTATATCTTTTCGTTTATTTTATTGATTTCAAAAGAATATACGAATTTCAATACTTTCCTATATGTATTTTTTAGTAGATTAAAAGTAATCGCAGAGTGTAGATTTTATTAATTTGAAATACAGACAATGAGTTCTTATATTTCCATCGCCAACGAATTCTTATTTATATATTTTCGATTATTTTATTGATTTCAAAAGAATATACGAATTTCAATACTTTCCTATATGTGTTTTTTAGTAGATTAAAAGTAATCGCAGAGTATCATTTTTCATATTTTAAATACAGACAATGAGTTCTTATATTTCCATCGCCAACGAATTCTTATTTATAACTTTTCGTTTATTTTATTGATTTCAAAAGAATATACGAATTTCAATACTTTCCTATATGTATTTTTTAGTAGATTAAAAGTAATCGCAGAGTGTAGATTTTATTAATTTGAAATACAGACAATGAATTATTATATTTTCATCGCCAACGAATTCTTATTTATATCTTTTCGTTTATTTTATTGATTTTAAAAGAATATACGAATTTCAATACTTTCCTTTATGTATTTTTTAGTAGATTGAAAATAATTTGTAGAGAATCATTTTTCTTATTTTAAATATAGACAATGAGTCCTTATATTTCCATCGCCAACGAATTCTTATTTATATCTTTTCGTTTATTTTATTGATTTCACAAGTATAAACGAATTTCAATACTTTCCTATATGTATTTTTTAGTAGATTAAAAGTAATCGCAGAGTATCATTTTTCTTATTTTAAATATAGACAATGAGTCCTTATATTTCCATCACCAACGAATTCTTATTTATATCTTTTCGTTTATTTTATTGATTTCAAAAGAATATACGAATTTCAATACTTTCCTATATGTGTTTTTTAGTAGATTAAAAGTAATCGCAGAGTATCATTTTTCATATTTTAAATACAGACAATGAGTCTTTATATTTCCATCACCAACGAATTCTTATTTATATCTTTTCGTTTATTTTATTGATTTCAAAAGAATATACGAATTTCAATACTTTCCTATATGTATTTTTTAGTAGATTAAAAGTAATCGCAGAGTGTAGATTTTATTTATTTGAAATACAGACAATGAATTATTATATTTTCATCGCCAACGAATTCTTATTTATATCTTTTCGTTTATTTTATTGATTTCAAAAGTATAAACGAATTTCAATACTTTCCTATATATATTTTTTAGTAGATTAAAAGTAATCGCAGAGTGTAGATTTTATTAATTTGAAATACAGACAATGAATTATTATATTTCCATCGCCAACGAATTCTTATTTATATCTTTTCGTTTATTTTATTGATTTCAAAAGTATAAACGAATTTCAATACTTTCCTATATGTATTTTTTAGTAGATTAAAAGTAATCGCAGAGTGTAGATTTTTATTAAATTTAAATACAGACAATGAGTTCTTATATTTCCATCGCCAACGAATTCTTATTTATATCTTTTCGTTTATTTCATTGATTTCAAAAGAATATACGAATTTCAATACTTTCCTATATGTATTTTTTAGTAGATTAAAAGTAATCGCAGAGTGTAGATTTTATTAATTTGAAATACAGACAATGAGTTCTTATATTTCCATCGCCAACGAATTCTTATTTATATATTTTCGATTATTTTATTGATTTCAAAAGATATACGAATTTCAATACTTTCCTATATGTGTTTTTTAGTAGATTAAAAGTAATCGCAGAGTATCATTTTTCATATTTTAAATACAGACAATGAGTCCTTATATTTCCATCACCAACGAATTCTTATTTATATCTTTTCGTTTATTTTATTGATTTCAAAAGAATATACGAATTTCAATACTTTCTTATATGTATTTTTTAGTAGATTAAAAGTAATCGCAGAGTGTAGATTTTATTTATTTGAAATACAGACAATGAGTTCTTATATTTCCATCGCCAACGAATTCTTATTTATATATTTTCGATTATTTTATTGATTTCAAAAGAATATACAAATTTCAATACTTTCCTATATGTGTTTTTTAGTAGATTAAAAGTAATCGCAGAGTATCATTTTTCTTATTTTAAATACAGACAATGAGTCCTTATATTTCCATCACCAACGAATTCTTATTTATATCTTTTCGTTTATTTTATTGATTTCAAAAGAATATACGAATTTCAATACTTTTCTATATGTATTTTTTAATAGAATAAAAGTAATCGCAGAGTGTAGATTTTATTAATTTGAAATACAGACAATGAGTTCTTATATTTCCATCGCCAACGAATTCTTATTTATATCTTTTCGTTTATTTAATTGATTTCAAAAGAATATACGAATTTCAATACTTTCCTATATGTAGTTTTTAGTAGATTAAAAGTAATCGCAGAGTATCATTTTTCTTATTTTAAATATAGACAATGAGTCCTTATATTTCCATCACCAACGAATTCTTATTTATATCTTTTCATTTATTTTATTGATTTCAAAAGAATATACGAATTTCAATACTTTCCTATATGTATTTTTTAGTAGATTAAAAGTAATCGCAGAGTGTAGATTTTATTAATTTGAAATACAGACAATGAGTTCTTATATTTTCATCGCCAACGAATTCTTATTTATATCTTTTCGTTTATTTTATTGATTTCAAAAGAATATACGAATTTCAATACTTTCAAATATGTATTTTTTAGTAGATTGAAAACAATTTGTAGAGAATCATTTTTCTTATTTTAAATACAGACAATGAGTTCTTATATTTTCATCGCCAACGAATTATTATTTATATCTTTTCGTTTATTTAATTGATTTCAAAAGAATATACGAATTTCAATACTTTCCTATATGTATTTTTTAGTAGATTAAAAGTAATCGCAGAGTGTAGATTTTAATAATTTGAAATACAGACAATGAGTTCTTATATTTCCATCGCCAACGAATTCTTATTTATATCTTTTCGTTTATTTTATTGATTTCAAAAGAATATACGAATTTCAATACTTTCCTATATGTATTTTTTAGTAGATTAAAAGTAATCGCAGAGTATCATTTTTCTTATTTTAAATATAGACAATGAGTCCTTATATTTCCATCACCAACGAATTCTTATTTTTATCTTTTCGTTTATTTAATTGATTTCAAAAGAATATACGAATTTCAATACTTTTCTATATGTATTTTTTAGTAGAATAAAAGTAATCGCAGAGTGTAGATTTTATTAATTTGAAATACAGACAATGAGTTCTTATATTTCCATCGCCAACGAATTCTTATTTATATCTTTTCGTTTATTTAATTGATTTCAAAAGAATATACGAATTTCAATACTTTCCTATATGTATTTTTTAGTAGATTAAAAGTAATCGCAGAGTATCATTTTTCGTATTTTAAATATAGACAATGAGTCCTTATATTTCCATCACCAACGAATTCTTATTTATATCTTTTCGTTTATTTTATTGATTTCAAAAGAATATACGAATTTAAATACTTTCCTATATGTATTTTTTAGTAGATTAAAAGTAATCGCAGAGTGTAGATTTTATTAATTTGAAATACAGACAATGAATTCTTATATTTCCATCGCCAACGAATTCTTATTTATATCTTTTCGTTTATTTTATTGATTTTAAAAGAATATACGAATTTCAATACTTTCCTATATGTATTTTTTAGTAAATTGAAAACAATTTGTAGAGAATCATTTTTCTTATTTTAAATATAGACAATGAGTCCATATATTTCAATCGCCAACGAATTCTTATTTATATCTTTTCGTTTATTTTATTGATTTCAAAAGTATATACGAATTTCAATACTTTCCTATATGTATTTTTTAGTAGATTAAAAGTAATCGCAGAGTATCATTTTTCTTATTTTAAATATAGACAATGAGTTCTTATATTTCCATCACCAACGAATTCTTATTTATATCTTTTCGTTTATTTTATTGATTTCAAAAGAATATACGAATTTCAATACTTTTCTATATGTATTTTTTAGTAGATTAAAAGTAATCGCAGAGTGTAGATTTTTATTAAATTTAAATACAGACAATGAGTTCTTATATTTCCATCGCCAACGAATTCTTATTTATATCTTTTCGTTTATTTTATTGATTTCAAAAGAATATACGAATTTCAATACTTTCCTATATGTATTTTTTAGTAGATTAAAAGTAATCGCAGAGTGTAGATTTTATTTATTTGAAATACAGACAATGAGTTCTTATATTTCCATCGCCAACGAATTCTTATTTATATATTTTCGATTATTTTATTGATTTCAAAAGAATATACGAATTTCAATACTTTCCTATATGTGTTTTTTAGTAGATTAAAAGTAATCGCAGAGTATCATTTTTCATATTTTAAATATAGACAATGAGTCCTTATATTTCCATCACCAACGAATTCTTATTTATATCTTTTCGTTTATTTTATTGATTTCAAAAGAATATACGAATTTCAATACTTTCCTATATGTATTTTTTAGTAGATTAAAAGTAATCGCAGAGTGTAGATTTAATTTATTTGAAATACAGACAATGAGTTCTTATATTTCCATCGCCAACGAATTCTTATTTATATATTTTCGATTATTTTATTGATTTCAAAAGAATATACAAATTTCAATACTTTCCTTTATGTGTTTTTTAGTAGATTAAAAGTAATCGCAGAGTATCATTTTTCTTATTTTAAATACAGACAATGAGTCCTTATATTTCCATCACCAACGAATTCTTATTTATATCTTTTCGTTTATTTTATTGATTTCAAAAGAATATACGAATTTCAATACTTTCCTATATGTATTTTTTAGTAGATTAAAAGTAATCGCAGAGTGTAGATTTTATTTATTTGAAATACAGACAATGAGTTCTTATATTTCCATCGCCAACGAATTCTTATTTATATCTTTTCGTTTATTTTATAGATTTTAAATGAATATACGAATTTCAATACTTTCCTATATGTATTTTTTAGTAGATTGAAAATAATTTGTAGAGAATCATTTTTCTTATTTTAAATATAGACAATGAGTCCTTATATTTCCATCGCCAACGAATTCTTATTTATATATTTTCGATTATTTTATTGAATTCAAAAGAATATACGAATTTCAATACTTTCCTATATGTATTTTTTAGTAGATTAAAAGTAATCGCAAAGTATCATTTTTCTTATTTTAAATATAGACAATGAGTCCTTATATTTCCATCACCAATGAATTCTTATTTTTATCTTTTCGTTTATTTTATTGATTTCAAAAGAGTATACGAATTTCAATACTTTTCTATATGTATTTTTTAGTAGATTAAAAGTAATCGCAGAGTATCATTTTTCCTATTTTAAATATAGACAATGAGTCCTTATATTTCCATCGCCAACGAATTATTATTTATATCTTTTCTTTTATTTAATTGATTTCAAAAGAATATACGAATTTCAATACTTTCCTATATGTATTTTTTAGTAGATTAAAAGTAATCGCAGAGTGTAGATTTTATTAATTTGAAATACAGACAATGAGTTCTTATATTTCCATCGCCAACGAATTCTTATTTATATCTTTTCGTTTATTTTATTGATTTCAAAAGAATATACGAATTTCAATACTTTCAAGTATGTATTTTCTAGTAGATTAAAAGTAATCGCAGAGTGTAGATTTTATTAATTTGAAATACAGACAATGAGTCCTTATATTTCCATCGCCAACGAATTCTTATTTATATCTTTTCGTTTATTTTATTGATTTCAAAAGTATATACGAATTTCAATACTTTTCTATATGTATTTTTTAGTAGATTAAAAGTAATCGCAGAGTATCATTTTTCCTATTTTAAATATAGACAATGAGTCCTTATATTTTCATCGCCAACGATTTCTTATTTATATCTTTTCGTTTATTTTATTGATTTCAAAAGAATATACGAATTTCAATACTTTCCTTTATGTATTTTTTAGTAGATTGAAAATAATTTGTAGAGAATCATTTTTCTTATTTTAAATATAGACAATGAGTCCTTATATTTCCATCGCCAACGAATTCTTATTTATATCTTTTCGTTTATTTTATTGATTTCAAAAGTATATACGAATTTCAATACTTTCCTATATGTATTTTTTAGTAGATTAAAAGTAATCGCAGAGTATCATTTTTCTTATTTTAAATATAGACAATGAGTCCTTATATTTCCATCACCAACGAATTCTTATTTATATCTTTTCGTTTATTTTATTGATTTCAAAAGAATATACGAATTTCAATACTTTCCTATATGTATTTTTTAGTAGATTAAAAGTAATCGCAGAGTGTAGATTTTTATTAAATTTAAATACAGACAATGAGTTCTTATATTTCCATCGCCAACGAATTCTTATTTATATCTTTTCGTTTATTTTATTGATTTCAAAAGAATATACGAATTTCAATACTTTCCTATATGTATTTTTTAGTAGATTAAAAGTAATCGCAGAGTGTAGATTTTATTAATTTGAAATACAGACAATGAGTTCTTATATTTCCATCGCCAACGAATTCTTATTTATATATTTTCGATTATTTTATTGATTTCAAAAGAATATACGAATTTCAATACTTTCCTATATGTGTTTTTTAGTAGATTAAAAGTAATCGCAGAGTATCATTTTTCATATTTTAAATACAGACAATGAGTCCTTATATTTCCATCACCAACGAATTCTTATTTATATCTTTTCGTTTATTTTATTGATTTCAAAAGAATATACGAATTTCAATACTTTCCTATATGTATTTTTTAGTAGATTAAAAGTAATCGCAGAGTGTAGATTTTATTTATTTGAAATACAGACAATGAGTTCTTATATTTCCATCGCCAACGAATTCTTATTTATATATTTTCGATTATTTTATTGATTTCAAAAGAATATACAAATTTCAATACTTTCCTATATGTGTTTTTTAGTAGATTAAAAGTAATCGCAGAGTATCATTTTTCTAATTTTAAATACAGACAATGAGTCCTTATATTTCCATCACCAACGAATTCTTATTTATATCTTTTCGTTTATTTTATTGATTTCAAAAGAATATACGAATTTCAATACTTTTCTATATGTATTTTTTAGTAGAATAAAAGTAATCGCAGAGTGTAGATTTTATTAATTTGAAATACAGACAATGAGTCCTTATATTTCCATCGCCAACGAATTCTTATTTATATCTTTTCGTTTATTTTATTGATTTCAAAAGTATATACGAATTTCAATACTTTTCTATATGTATTTTTTAGTAGATTAAAAGTATTCGCAGAGTATTATTTTTCCTATTTTAAATATAGACAATGAGTCCTTATATTTCCATCGCCAACGAATTCTTATTTATATCTTTTCGTTTATTTTATTGATTTCAAAAGTATATACGAATTTCAATACTTTTCTTTATGTATTTTTTTTTGTAGATTAAAAGTAATCGCAGAGTATCATTTTTCCTATTTTAAATATAGACAATGAGTCCTTATATTTTCATCGCCAACGATTTCTTATTTATATCTTTTCGTTTATTTTATTGATTTCAAAAGAATATACGAATTTCAATACTTTCCTTTATGTATTTTTTAGTATATTGAAAATAATTTGTAGAGAATCATTTTTCTTATTTTAAATATAGACAATGAGTCCTTATATTTCCATCGCCAACGAATTCTTATTTATATCTTTTCGTTTATTTTATTGATTTCAAAAGTATATACGAATTTCAATACTTTCCTATATGTATTTTTTAGTAGATTAAAAGTAATCGCAGAGTATCATTTTTCTTATTTTAAATATAGACAATGAGTTCTTATATTTCCATCACCAACGAATTCTTATTTATATCTTTTCGTTTATTTTATTGATTTCAAAAGAATATACGAATTTCAATACTTTTCTATATGTATTTTTTAGTAGATTAAAAGTAATCGCAGAGTGTAGATTTTTATTAAATTTAAATACAGACAATGAGTTCTTATATTTCCATCGCCAACGAATTCTTATTTATATCTTTTCGTTTATTTTATTGATTTCAAAAGAATATACGAATTTCAATACTTTCCTATATGTATTTTTTAGTAGATTAAAAGTAATCGCAGAGTGTAGATTTTATTAATTTGAAATACAGACAATGAGTTCTTATATTTCCATCGCCAACGAATTCTTATTTATATCTTTTCGTTTATTTTATTGATTTCAAAAGTATATACGAATTTCAATACTTTCCTATATGTATTTTTTAGTAGATTAAAAGTAATCGCAGAGTATCATTTTTCTTATTTTAAATATAGACAATGAGTTCTTATATTTCCATCACCAACGAATTCTTATTTATATCTTTTCGTTTATTTTATTGATTTCAAAAGAATATACGAATTTCAATACTTTTCTATATGTATTTTTTAGTATATTGAAAATAATTTGTAGAGAATCATTTTTCTTATTTTAAATATAGACAATGAGTCCTTATATTTCCATCGCCAACGAATTCTTATTTATATATTTTCGATTATTTTATTGAATTCAAAAGAATATACGAATTTCAATACTTTCCTATATGTATTTTTTAGTAGATTAAAAGTAATCGCAAAGTATCATTTTTCTTATTTTAAATATAGACAATGAGTCCTTATATTTCCATCACCAATGAATTCTTATTTTTATCTTTTCGTTTATTTTATTGATTTCAAAAGAGTATACGAATTTCAATACTTTTCTATATGTATTTTTTAGTAGATTAAAAGTAATCGCAGAGTATCATTTTTCCTATTTTAAATATAGACAATGAGTCCTTATATTTCCATCGCCAACGAATTATTATTTATATCTTTTCTTTTATTTAATTGATTTCAAAAGAATATACGAATTTCAATACTTTCCTATATGTATTTTTTAGTAGATTAAAAGTAATCGCAGAGTGTAGATTTTATTAATTTGAAATACAGACAATGAGTTCTTATATTTCCATCGCCAACGAATTCTTATTTATATCTTTTCGTTTATTTTATTGATTTCAAAAGAATATACGAATTTCAATACTTTCAAGTATGTATTTTCTAGTAGATTAAAAGTAATCGCAGAGTGTAGATTTTATTAATTTGAAATACAGACAATGAGTCCTTATATTTCCATCGCCAACGAATTCTTATTTATATCTTTTCGTTTATTTTATTGATTTCAAAAGTATATACGAATTTCAATACTTTTCTATATGTATTTTTTAGTAGATTAAAAGTAATCGCAGAGTATCATTTTTCCTATTTTAAATATAGACAATGAGTCCTTATATTTTCATCGCCAACGATTTCTTATTTATATCTTTTCGTTTATTTTATTGATTTCAAAAGAATATACGAATTTCAATACTTTCCTTTATGTATTTTTTAGTAGATTGAAAATAATTTGTAGAGAATCATTTTTCTTATTTTAAATATAGACAATGAGTCCTTATATTTCCATCGCCAACGAATTCTTATTTATATCTTTTCGTTTATTTTATTGATTTCAAAAGAATATACGAATTTCAATACTTTCCTATATGTGTTTTTTAGTAGATTAAAAGTAATCGCAGAGTATCATTTTTCATATTTTAAATACAGACAATGAGTCCTTATATTTCCATCACCAACGAATTCTTATTTATATCTTTTCGTTTATTTTATTGATTTCAAAAGAATATACGAATTTCAATACTTTCCTATATGTATTTTTTAGTAGATTAAAAGTAATCGCAGAGTGTAGATTTTATTTATTTGAAATACAGACAATGAGTTCTTATATTTCCATCGCCAACGAATTCTTATTTATATATTTTCGATTATTTTATTGATTTCAAAAGAATATACAAATTTCAATACTTTCCTATATGTGTTTTTTAGTAGATTAAAAGTAATCGCAGAGTATCATTTTTCTAATTTTAAATACAGACAATGAGTCCTTATATTTCCATCACCAACGAATTCTTATTTATATCTTTTCGTTTATTTTATTGATTTCAAAAGAATATACGAATTTCAATACTTTTCTATATGTATTTTTTAGTAGAATAAAAGTAATCGCAGAGTGTAGATTTTATTAATTTGAAATACAGACAATGAGTCCTTATATTTCCATCGCCAACGAATTCTTATTTATATCTTTTCGTTTATTTTATTGATTTCAAAAGTATATACGAATTTCAATACTTTTCTATATGTATTTTTTAGTAGATTAAAAGTATTCGCAGAGTATTATTTTTCCTATTTTAAATATAGACAATGAGTCCTTATATTTCCATCGCCAACGAATTCTTATTTATATCTTTTCGTTTATTTTATTGATTTCAAAAGTATATACGAATTTCAATACTTTTCTTTATGTATTTTTTTTTGTAGATTAAAAGTAATCGCAGAGTATCATTTTTCCTATTTTAAATATAGACAATGAGTCCTTATATTTTCATCGCCAACGATTTCTTATTTATATCTTTTCGTTTATTTTATTGATTTCAAAAGAATATACGAATTTCAATACTTTCCTTTATGTATTTTTTAGTATATTGAAAATAATTTGTAGAGAATCATTTTTCTTATTTTAAATATAGACAATGAGTCCTTATATTTCCATCGCCAACGAATTCTTATTTATATCTTTTCGTTTATTTTATTGATTTCAAAAGTATATACGAATTTCAATACTTTCCTATATGTATTTTTTAGTAGATTAAAAGTAATCGCAGAGTATCATTTTTCTTATTTTAAATATAGACAATGAGTTCTTATATTTCCATCACCAACGAATTCTTATTTATATCTTTTCGTTTATTTTATTGATTTCAAAAGAATATACGAATTTCAATACTTTTCTATATGTATTTTTTAGTAGATTAAAAGTAATCGCAGAGTGTAGATTTTTATTAAATTTAAATACAGACAATGAGTTCTTATATTTCCATCGCCAACGAATTCTTATTTATATCTTTTCGTTTATTTTATTGATTTCAAAAGAATATACGAATTTCAATACTTTCCTATATGTATTTTTTAGTAGATTAAAAGTAATCGCAGAGTGTAGATTTTATTAATTTGAAATACAGACAATGAGTTCTTATATTTCCATCGCCAACGAATTCTTATTTATATCTTTTCGTTTATTTTATTGATTTCAAAAGTATATACGAATTTCAATACTTTCCTATATGTATTTTTTAGTAGATTAAAAGTAATCGCAGAGTATCATTTTTCTTATTTTAAATATAGACAATGAGTTCTTATATTTCCATCACCAACGAATTCTTATTTATATCTTTTCGTTTATTTTATTGATTTCAAAAGAATATACGAATTTCAATACTTTTCTATATGTATTTTTTAGTATATTGAAAATAATTTGTAGAGAATCATTTTTCTTATTTTAAATATAGACAATGAGTCCTTATATTTCCATCGCCAACGAATTCTTATTTATATATTTTCGATTATTTTATTGAATTCAAAAGAATATACGAATTTCAATACTTTCCTATATGTATTTTTTAGTAGATTAAAAGTAATCGCAAAGTATCATTTTTCTTATTTTAAATATAGACAATGAGTCCTTATATTTCCATCACCAATGAATTCTTATTTTTATCTTTTCGTTTATTTTATTGATTTCAAAAGAGTATACGAATTTCAATACTTTTCTATATGTATTTTTTAGTAGATTAAAAGTAATCGCAGAGTATCATTTTTCCTATTTTAAATATAGACAATGAGTCCTTATATTTCCATCGCCAACGAATTATTATTTATATCTTTTCTTTTATTTAATTGATTTCAAAAGAATATACGAATTTCAATACTTTCCTATATGTATTTTTTAGTAGATTAAAAGTAATCGCAGAGTGTAGATTTTATTAATTTGAAATACAGACAATGAGTTCTTATATTTCCATCGCCAACGAATTCTTATTTATATCTTTTCGTTTATTTTATTGATTTCAAAAGAATATACGAATTTCAATACTTTCAAGTATGTATTTTCTAGTAGATTAAAAGTAATCGCAGAGTGTAGATTTTATTAATTTGAAATACAGACAATGAGTCCTTATATTTCCATCGCCAACGAATTCTTATTTATATCTTTTCGTTTATTTTATTGATTTCAAAAGTATATACGAATTTCAATACTTTTCTATATGTATTTTTTAGTAGATTAAAAGTAATCGCAGAGTATCATTTTTCCTATTTTAAATATAGACAATGAGTCCTTATATTTTCATCGCCAACGATTTCTTATTTATATCTTTTCGTTTATTTTATTGATTTCAAAAGAATATACGAATTTCAATACTTTCCTTTATGTATTTTTTAGTAGATTGAAAATAATTTGTAGAGAATCATTTTTCTTATTTTAAATATAGACAATGAGTCCTTATATTTCCATCGCCAACGAATTCTTATTTATATCTTTTCGTTTATTTTATTGATTTCAAAAGTATATACGAATTTCAATACTTTCCTATATGTATTTTTTAGTAGATTAAAAGTAATCGCAGAGTATCATTTTTCTTATTTTAAATATAGACAATGAGTCCTTATATTTCCATCACCAACGAATTCTTATTTATATCTTTTCGTTTATTTTATTGATTTCAAAAGAATATACGAATTTCAATACTTTCCTATATGTATTTTTTAGTAGATTAAAAGTAATCGCAGAGTGTAGATTTTTATTAAATTTAAATACAGACAATGAGTTCTTATATTTCCATCGCCAACGAATTCTTATTTATATCTTTTCGTTTATTTTATTGATTTCAAAAGAATATACGAATTTCAATACTTTCCTATATGTATTTTTTAGTAGATTAAAAGTAATCGCAGAGTGTAGATTTTATTAATTTGAAATACAGACAATGAGTTCTTATATTTCCATCGCCAACGAATTCTTATTTATATATTTTCGATTATTTTATTGATTTCAAAAGAATATACGAATTTCAATACTTTCCTATATGTGTTTTTTAGTAGATTAAAAGTAATCGCAGAGTATCATTTTTCATATTTTAAATACAGACAATGAGTCCTTATATTTCCATCACCAACGAATTCTTATTTATATCTTTTCGTTTATTTTATTGATTTCAAAAGAATATACGAATTTCAATACTTTCCTATATGTATTTTTTAGTAGATTAAAAGTAATCGCAGAGTGTAGATTTTATTTATTTGAAATACAGACAATGAGTTCTTATATTTCCATCGCCAACGAATTCTTATTTATATATTTTCGATTATTTTATTGATTTCAAAAGAATATACAAATTTCAATACTTTCCTATATGTGTTTTTTAGTAGATTAAAAGTAATCGCAGAGTATCATTTTTCTAATTTTAAATACAGACAATGAGTCCTTATATTTCCATCACCAACGAATTCTTATTTATATCTTTTCGTTTATTTTATTGATTTCAAAAGAATATACGAATTTCAATACTTTTCTATATGTATTTTTTAGTAGAATAAAAGTAATCGCAGAGTGTAGATTTTATTAATTTGAAATACAGACAATGAGTCCTTATATTTCCATCGCCAACGAATTCTTATTTATATCTTTTCGTTTATTTTATTGATTTCAAAAGTATATACGAATTTCAATACTTTTCTATATGTATTTTTTAGTAGATTAAAAGTATTCGCAGAGTATTATTTTTCCTATTTTAAATATAGACAATGAGTCCTTATATTTCCATCGCCAACGAATTCTTATTTATATCTTTTCGTTTATTTTATTGATTTCAAAAGTATATACGAATTTCAATACTTTTCTTTATGTATTTTTTTTTGTAGATTAAAAGTAATCGCAGAGTATCATTTTTCCTATTTTAAATATAGACAATGAGTCCTTATATTTTCATCGCCAACGATTTCTTATTTATATCTTTTCGTTTATTTTATTGATTTCAAAAGAATATACGAATTTCAATACTTTCCTTTATGTATTTTTTAGTATATTGAAAATAATTTGTAGAGAATCATTTTTCTTATTTTAAATATAGACAATGAGTCCTTATATTTCCATCGCCAACGAATTCTTATTTATATCTTTTCGTTTATTTTATTGATTTCAAAAGTATATACGAATTTCAATACTTTCCTATATGTATTTTTTAGTAGATTAAAAGTAATCGCAGAGTATCATTTTTCTTATTTTAAATATAGACAATGAGTTCTTATATTTCCATCACCAACGAATTCTTATTTATATCTTTTCGTTTATTTTATTGATTTCAAAAGAATATACGAATTTCAATACTTTTCTATATGTATTTTTTAGTAGATTAAAAGTAATCGCAGAGTGTAGATTTTTATTAAATTTAAATACAGACAATGAGTTCTTATATTTCCATCGCCAACGAATTCTTATTTATATCTTTTCGTTTATTTTATTGATTTCAAAAGAATATACGAATTTCAATACTTTCCTATATGTATTTTTTAGTAGATTAAAAGTAATCGCAGAGTGTAGATTTTATTAATTTGAAATACAGACAATGAGTTCTTATATTTCCATCGCCAACGAATTCTTATTTATATCTTTTCGTTTATTTTATTGATTTCAAAAGTATATACGAATTTCAATACTTTCCTATATGTATTTTTTAGTAGATTAAAAGTAATCGCAGAGTATCATTTTTCTTATTTTAAATATAGACAATGAGTTCTTATATTTCCATCACCAACGAATTCTTATTTATATCTTTTCGTTTATTTTATTGATTTCAAAAGAATATACGAATTTCAATACTTTTCTATATGTATTTTTTAGTATATTGAAAATAATTTGTAGAGAATCATTTTTCTTATTTTAAATATAGACAATGAGTCCTTATATTTCCATCGCCAACGAATTCTTATTTATATCTTTTCGTTTATTTTATTGATTTCAAAAGTATATACGAATTTCAATACTTTTCTATATGTATTTTTTAGTAGATTAAAAGTAATCGCAGAGTATTATTTTTCCTATTTTAAATATAGACAATGAGTCCTTATATTTCCATCGCCAACGAATTCTTATTTATATCTTTTCGTTTATTTTATTGATTTCAAAAGTATATACGAATTTCAATACTTTTCTATATGTATTTTTTAGTAGATTAAAAGTAATCGCAGAGTATCATTTTTCCTATTTTAAATATAGACAATGAGTCCTTATATTTTCATCGCCAACGATTTCTTATTTATATCTTTTCGTTTATTTTATTGATTTCAAAAGAATATACGAATTTCAATACTTTCCTTTATGTATTTTTTAGTATATTGAAAATAATTTGTAGAGAATCATTTTTCTTATTTTAAATATAGACAATGAGTCCTTATATTTCCATCGCCAACGAATTCTTATTTATATCTTTTCGTTTATTTTATTGATTTCAAAAGTATATACGAATTTCAATACTTTCCTATATGTATTTTTTAGTAGATTAAAAGTAATCGCAGAGTATCATTTTTCTTATTTTAAATATAGACAATGAGTCCTTATATTTCCATCGCCAACGAATTCTTATTTATATCTTTTCGTTTATTTTATTGATTTCAAAAGTATATACGAATTTCAATACTTTTCTATATGTATTTTTTAGTAGATTAAAAGTAATCGCAGAGTATCATTTTTCCTATTTTAAATATAGACAATGAGTCCTTATATTTTCATCGCCAACGATTTCTTATTTATATCTTTTCGTTTATTTTATTGATTTCAAAAGAATATACGAATTTCAATACTTTCCTTTATGTATTTTTTAGTATATTGAAAATAATTTGTAGAGAATCATTTTTCTTATTTTAAATATAGACAATGAGTCCTTATATTTCCATCGCCAACGAATTCTTATTTATATCTTTTCGTTTATTTTATTGATTTCAAAAGTATATACGAATTTCAATACTTTCCTATATGTATTTTTTAGTAGATTAAAAGTAATCGCAGAGTATCATTTTTCTTATTTTAAATATAGACAATGAGTTCTTATATTTCCATCACCAACGAATTCTTATTTATATCTTTTCGTTTATTTTATTGATTTCAAAAGAATATACGAATTTCAATACATTCCTATATGTGTTTTTTAGTAGATTAAAAGTAATCGCAGAGTATCATTTTTCATATTTTAAATACAGACAATGAGTTCTTATATTTCCATCGCCAACGAATTCTTATTAATATCTTTTCGTTTATTTTATTGATTTCAAAAGAATATACGAATTTCAATACTTTCCTATATGTATTTTTTAGTAGATTAAAAGTAATCGCAGAGTGTAGATTTTATTAATTTGAAATACAGACAATGAGTTCTTATATTTCCATCGCCAACGAATTCTTATTTATATCTTTTCGTTTATTTTATTGATTTCAAAAGTATATACGAATTTCAATACTTTCCTATATGTATTTTTTAGTAGATTAAAAGTAATCGCAGAGTATCATTTTTCTTATTTTAAATATAGACAATGAGTTCTTATATTTCCATCACCAACGAATTCTTATTTATATCTTTTCGTTTATTTTATTGATTTCAAAAGAATATACGAATTTCAATACTTTTCTATATGTATTTTTTAGTAGATTAAAAGTAATCGCAGAGTGTAGATTTTTATTAAATTTAAATACAGACAATGAGTTCTTATATTTCCATCGCCAACGAATTCTTATTTATATCTTTTCGTTTATTTTATTGATTTCAAAAGAATATACGAATTTCAATACTTTCCTATATGTATTTTTTAGTAGATTAAAAGTAATCGCAGAGTGTAGATTTTATTTATTTGAAATACAGACAATGAGTTCTTATATTTCCATCGCCAACGAATTCTTATTTATATATTTTCGATTATTTTATTGATTTCAAAAGAATATACGAATTTCAATACTTTCCTATATGTGTTTTTTAGTAGATTAAAAGTAATCGCAGAGTATCATTTTTCATATTTTAAATATAGACAATGAGTCCTTATATTTCCATCACCAACGAATTCTTATTTATATCTTTTCGTTTATTTTATTGATTTCAAAAGAATATACGAATTTCAATACTTTCCTATATGTATTTTTTAGTAGATTAAAAGTAATCGCAGAGTGTAGATTTAATTTATTTGAAATACAGACAATGAGTTCTTATATTTCCATCGCCAACGAATTCTTATTTATATATTTTCGATTATTTTATTGATTTCAAAAGAATATACAAATTTCAATACTTTCCTTTATGTGTTTTTTAGTAGATTAAAAGTAATCGCAGAGTATCATTTTTCTTATTTTAAATACAGACAATGAGTCCTTATATTTCCATCACCAACGAATTCTTATTTATATCTTTTCGTTTATTTTATTGATTTCAAAAGAATATACGAATTTCAATACTTTCCTATATGTATTTTTTAGTAGATTAAAAGTAATCGCAGAGTGTAGATTTTATTTATTTAAAATACAGACAATGAGTTCTTATATTTCCATCGCCAACGAATTCTTATTTATATCTTTTCGTTTATTTTATAGATTTTAAATGAATATACGAATTTCAATACTTTCCTATATGTATTTTTTAGTAGATTGAAAATAATTTGTAGAGAATCATTTTTCTTATTTTAAATATAGACAATGAGTCCTTATATTTCCATCGCCAACGAATTCTTATTTATATATTTTCGATTATTTTATTGAATTCAAAAGAATATACGAATTTCAATACTTTCCTATATGTATTTTTTAGTAGATTAAAAGTAATCACAAAGTATCATTTTTCTTATTTTAAATATAGACAATGAGTCCTTATATTTCCATCACCAATGAATTCTTATTTTTATCTTTTCGTTTATTTTATTGATTTCAAAAGAGTATACGAATTTCAATACTTTTCTATATGTATTTTTTAGTAGATTAAAAGTAATCGCAGAGTATCATTTTTCCTATTTTAAATATAGACAATGAGTCCTTATATTTCCATCGCCAACGAATTATTATTTATATCTTTTCGTTTATTTAATTGATTTCAAAAGAATATACGAATTTCAATACTTTCCTATATGTATTTTTTAGTAGATTAAAAGTAATCGCAGAGTATCATTTTTCCTATTTTAAATATAGACAATGAGTCCTTATATTTTCATCGCCAACGATTTCTTATTTATATCTTTTCGTTTATTTTATTGATTTCAAAAGAATATACGAATTTCAATACTTTCCTTTATGTATTTTTTAGTAGATTGAAAATAATTTGTAGAGAATCATTTTTCTTATTTTAAATATAGACAATGAGTCCTTATATTTCCATCGCCAACGAATTCTTATTTATATCTTTTCGTTTATTTTATTGATTTCAAAAGTATATACGAATTTCAATACTTTCCTATATGTATTTTTTAGTAGATTAAAAGTAATCGCAGAGTATCATTTTTCTTATTTTAAATATAGACAATGAGTCCTTATATTTCCATCACCAACGAATTCTTATTTATATCTTTTCGTTTATTTTATTGATTTCAAAAGAATATACGAATTTCAATACTTTCCTATATGTATTTTTTAGTAGATTAAAAGTAATCGCAGAGTGTAGATTTTTATTAAATTTAAATACAGACAATGAGTTCTTATATTTCCATCGCCAACGAATTCTTATTTATATCTTTTCGTTTATTTTATTGATTTCAAAAGAATATACGAATTTCAATACTTTCAAGTATGTATTTTCTAGTAGATTAAAAGTAATCGCAGAGTGTAGATTTTATTAATTTGAAATACAGACAATGAGTCCTTATATTTCCATCGCCAACGAATTCTTATTTATATCTTTTCGTTTATTTTATTGATTTCAAAAGTATATACGAATTTCAATACTTTTCTATATGTATTTTTTAGTAGATTAAAAGTAATCGCAGAGTATCATTTTTCCTATTTTAAATATAGACAATGAGTCCTTATATTTTCATCGCCAACGATTTCTTATTTATATCTTTTCGTTTATTTTATTGATTTCAAAAGAATATACGAATTTCAATACTTTCCTTTATGTATTTTTTAGTAGATTGAAAATAATTTGTAGAGAATCATTTTTCTTATTTTAAATATAGACAATGAGTCCTTATATTTCCATCGCCAACGAATTCTTATTTATATCTTTTCGTTTATTTTATTGATTTCAAAAGTATATACGAATTTCAATACTTTCCTATATGTATTTTTTAGTAGATTAAAAGTAATCGCAGAGTATCATTTTTCTTATTTTAAATATAGACAATGAGTCCTTATATTTCCATCACCAACGAATTCTTATTTATATCTTTTCGTTTATTTTATTGATTTCAAAAGAATATACGAATTTCAATACTTTCCTATATGTATTTTTTAGTAGATTAAAAGTAATCGCAGAGTGTAGATTTTTATTAAATTTAAATACAGACAATGAGTTCTTATATTTCCATCGCCAACGAATTCTTATTTATATCTTTTCGTTTATTTTATTGATTTCAAAAGAATATACGAATTTCAATACTTTCCTATATGTATTTTTTAGTAGATTAAAAGTAATCGCAGAGTGTAGATTTTATTAATTTGAAATACAGACAATGAGTTCTTATATTTCCATCGCCAACGAATTCTTATTTATATATTTTCGATTATTTTATTGATTTCAAAAGAATATACGAATTTCAATACTTTCCTATATGTGTTTTTTAGTAGATTAAAAGTAATCGCAGAGTATCATTTTTCATATTTTAAATACAGACAATGAGTCCTTATATTTCCATCACCAACGAATTCTTATTTATATCTTTTCGTTTATTTTATTGATTTCAAAAGAATATACGAATTTCAATACTTTCCTATATGTATTTTTTAGTAGATTAAAAGTAATCGCAGAGTGTAGATTTTATTTATTTGAAATACAGACAATGAGTTCTTATATTTCCATCGCCAACGAATTCTTATTTATATATTTTCGATTATTTTATTGATTTCAAAAGAATATACAAATTTCAATACTTTCCTATATGTGTTTTTTAGTAGATTAAAAGTAATCGCAGAGTATCATTTTTCTAATTTTAAATACAGACAATGAGTCCTTATATTTCCATCACCAACGAATTCTTATTTATATCTTTTCGTTTATTTTATTGATTTCAAAAGAATATACGAATTTCAATACTTTTCTATATGTATTTTTTAGTAGAATAAAAGTAATCGCAGAGTGTAGATTTTATTAATTTGAAATACAGACAATGAGTCCTTATATTTCCATCGCCAACGAATTCATATTTATATCTTTTCGTTTATTTTATTGATTTCAAAAGTATATACGAATTTCAATACTTTTCTATATGTATTTTTTAGTAGATTAAAAGTAATCGCAGAGTATTATTTTTCCTATTTTAAATATAGACAATGAGTCCTTATATTTCCATCGCCAACGAATTCTTATTTATATCTTTTCGTTTATTTTATTGATTTCAAAAGTATATACGAATTTCAATACTTTTCTATATGTATTTTTTAGTAGATTAAAAGTAATCGCAGAGTATCATTTTTCCTATTTTAAATATAGACAATGAGTCCTTATATTTTCATCGCCAACGATTTCTTATTTATATCTTTTCGTTTATTTTATTGATTTCAAAAGAATATACGAATTTCAATACTTTCCTTTATGTATTTTTTAGTATATTGAAAATAATTTGTAGAGAATCATTTTTCTTATTTTAAATATAGACAATGAGTCCTTATATTTCCATCGCCAACGAATTCTTATTTATATCTTTTCGTTTATTTTATTGATTTCAAAAGTATATACGAATTTCAATACTTTCCTATATGTATTTTTTAGTAGATTAAAAGTAATCGCAGAGTATCATTTTTCTTATTTTAAATATAGACAATGAGTCCTTATATTTCCATCACCAACGAATTCTTATTTATATCTTTTCGTTTATTTTATTGATTTCAAAAGAATATACGAATTTCAATACTTTCCTATATGTATTTTTTAGTAGATTAAAAGTAATCGCAGAGTGTAGATTTTTATTAAATTTAAATACAGACAATGAGTTCTTATATTTCCATCGCCAACGAATTCTTATTTATATCTTTTCGTTTATTTTATTGATTTCAAAAGAATATACGAATTTCAATACTTTCCTATATGTATTTTTTAGTAGATTAAAAGTAATCGCAGAGTGTAGATTTTATTAATTTGAAATACAGACAATGAGTTCTTATATTTCCATCGCCAACGAATTCTTATTTATATATTTTCGATTATTTTATTGATTTCAAAAGAATATACGAATTTCAATACTTTCCTATATGTGTTTTTTAGTAGATTAAAAGTAATCGCAGAGTATCATTTTTCATATTTTAAATACAGACAATGAGTCCTTATATTTCCATCACCAACGAATTCTTATTTATATCTTTTCGTTTATTTTATTGATTTCAAAAGAATATACGAATTTCAATACTTTCCTATATGTATTTTTTAGTAGATTAAAAGTAATCGCAGAGTGTAGATTTTATTTATTTGAAATACAGACAATGAGTTCTTATATTTCCATCGCCAACGAATTCTTATTTATATATTTTCGATTATTTTATTGATTTCAAAAGAATATACAAATTTCAATACTTTCCTATATGTGTTTTTTAGTAGATTAAAAGTAATCGCAGAGTATCATTTTTCTTATTTTAAATACAGACAATGAGTCCTTATATTTCCATCACCAACGAATTCTTATTTATATCTTTTCGTTTATTTTATTGATTTCAAAAGAATATACGAATTTCAATACTTTTCTATATGTATTTTTTAGTAGAATAAAAGTAATCGCAGAGTGTAGATTTTATTAATTTGAAATACAGACAATGAGTTCTTATATTTCCATCGCCAACGAATTCTTATTTATATCTTTTCGTTTATTTTATTGATTTCAAAAGAATATACGAATTTCAATACTTTCCTATATGTAGTTTTTAGTAGATTAAAAGTAATCGCAGAGTATCATTTTTCTTATTTTAAATATAGACAATGAGTCCTTATATTTCCATCACCAACGAATTCTTATTTATATCTTTTCATTTATTTTATTGATTTCAAAAGAATATACGAATTTCAATACTTTCCTATATGTATTTTTTAGTAGATTAAAAGTAATCGCAGAGTGTAGATTTTATTAATTTGAAATACAGACAATGAGTTCTTATATTTCCATCGCCAACGAATTCTTATTTATATCTTTTCGTTTATTTTATTGATTTCAAAAGAATATACGAATTTCAATACTTTCAAATATGTATTTTTTAGTAGATTAAAAGTAATCGCAGAGTATCATTTTTCTTATTTTAAATATAGACAATGAGTCCTTATATTTCCATCACCAACGAATTCTTATTTTTATCTTTTCGTTTATTTAATTGATTTCAAAAGAATATACGAATTTCAATACTTTTCTATATGTATTTTTTAGTAGAATAAAAGTAATCGCAGAGTGTAGATTTTATTAATTTGAAATACAGACAATGAGTTCTTATATTTCCATCGCCAACGAATTCTTATTTATATCTTTTCGTTTATTTAATTGATTTCAAAAGAATATACGAATTTCAATACTTTCCTATATGTATTTTTTAGTAGATTAAAAGTAATCGCAGAGTATCATTTTTCGTATTTTAAATATAGACAATGAGTCCTTATATTTCCATCACCAACGAATTCTTATTTATATCTTTTCGTTTATTTTATTGATTTCAAAAGAATATACGAATTTAAATACTTTCCTATATGTATTTTTTAGTAGATTAAAAGTAATCGCAGAGTGTAGATTTTATTAATTTGAAATACAGACAATGAATTCTTATATTTCCATCGCCAACGAATTCTTATTTATATCTTTTCGTTTATTTTATTGATTTCAAAAGTATATACGAATTTCAATACTTTCCTATATGTATTTTTTAGTAGATTAAAAGTAATCGCAGAGTATCATTTTTCGTATTTTAAATATAGACAATGAGTCCTTATATTTCCATCACCAACGAATTCTTATTTATATCTTTTCGTTTATTTTATTGATTTCAAAAGAATATACGAATTTAAATACTTTCCTATATGTATTTTTTAGTAGATTAAAAGTAATCGCAGAGTGTAGATTTTATTAATTTGAAATACAGGCAATGAGTTCTTATATTTCCATCGCCAACGAATTCTTATTTATATATTTTCGATTATTTTATTGATTTCAAAAGAATATACGAATTTCAATACTTTCCTATATGTGTTTTTTAGTAGATTAAAAGTAATCGCAGAGTATCATTTTTCATATTTTAAATAAAGACAATGAGTCCTTATATTTCCATCACCAACGAATTCTTATTTATATCTTTTCGTTTATTTTATTGATTTCAAAAGAATATACGAATTTCAATACTTTCCTATATGTATTTTTTAGTAGATTAAAAGTAATCGCAGAGTGTAGATTTTATTTATTTGAAATACAGACAATGAGTTCTTATATTTCCATCGCCAACGAATTCTTATTTATATATTTTCGATTATTTTATTGATTTCAAAAGAATATACAAATTTCAATACTTTCCTATATGTGTTTTTTAGTAGATTAAAAGTAATCGCAGAGTATCATTTTTCTTATTTTAAATACAGACAATGAGTCCTTATATTTCCATCACCAACGAATTCTTATTTATATATTTTCGATTATTTTATTGATTTCAAAAGAATAAACGAATTTCAATACTTTCCTATATGTGTTTTTTAGTAGATTAAAAGTAATCGCAGAGTATCATTTTTCATATTTTAAATACAGACAATGAGTCCTTATATTTCCATCACCAACGAATTCTTATTTATATCTCTTCGTTTATTTTATTGATTTCAAAAGAATATACGAATTTCAATACTTTCCTATATGTATTTTTTAGTAGATTGAAAATAATTTGTAGAGAATCATTTTTCTTTTTTTAAATATAGACAATGAGTCCTTATATTTCCATCGCCAACGAATTCTTATTTATATATTTTCGATTATTTTATTGATTTCAAAAGAATATACGAATTTCAATACTTTCCTATATGTATTTTTTAGTAGATTAAAAGTAATCGCAGAGTATCATTTTTCTTATTTTAAATATAGACAATGAGTCCTTATATTTCCATCACCAATGATTTCTTATTTTTATCTTTCCGTTTATTTTATTGATTTCAAAAGAGTATACGAATTTCAATACTTTTCTATATGTATTTTTTAGTAGATTAAAAGTAATCGCAGAGTATCATTTTTCCTATTTTAAATATAGACAATGAGTCCTTATATTTCCATCGCCAACGAATTATTATTTATATCTTTTCGTTTATTTAATTGATTTCAAAAGAATATACGAATTTCAATACTTTCCTATATGTATTTTTTAGTAGATTAAAAGTAATCGCAGAGTGTAGATTTTATTAATTTGAAATACAGACAATGAGTTCTTATATTTCCATCGCCAACGAATTCTTATTTATATCTTTTCGTTTATTTTATTGATTTCAAAAGAATATACGAATTTCAATACTTTCCTATATGTATTTTTTAGTAGATTAAAAGTAATCGCAGAGTGTAGATTTTATTAATTTGAAATACAGACAATGAGTTCTTATATTTCCATCGCCAACGAATTCTTATTTATATCTTTTCGTTTATTTTATTGATTTCAAAAGTATATACGAATTTCAATACGTTTCTATATGTATTTTTTAGTAGATTAAAAGTAATCGCAGAGTATCATTTTTCTTATTTTAAATATAGACAATGAGTCCTTATATTTCCATCACCAACGAATTCTTATTTTTATCTTTTCGTTTATTTTATTGATTTCAAAAGAATATACGAATTTCAATACTTTTCTATATGTATTTTTTAGTAGATTAAAAGTAATCGCAGAGTATCATTTTTCCTATTTTAAATATAGACAATGAGTCCTT
Source organism: Ptychoptera albimana (assembly GCA_961205885.1). Taxonomy (NCBI): domain Eukaryota; kingdom Metazoa; phylum Arthropoda; class Insecta; order Diptera; family Ptychopteridae; genus Ptychoptera; species Ptychoptera albimana. The sequence continues at coordinate 12,120,647 of OY540803.1, read as the reverse complement.
ATATTTCCATCACCAACGAATTCTTATTTATATCTTTTCGTTTATTTTATTGATTTCAAAAGAATATACGAATTTCAATACTTTCCTATATGTATTTTTTAGTAGATTAAAAGTAATCGCAGAGTGTAGATTTTTATTAAATTTAAATACAGACAATGAGTTCTTATATTTCCATCGCCAACGAATTCTTATTTATATCTTTTCGTTTTTTTTATTGATTTCAAAAGAATATACGAATTTCAATACTTTCAAATATGTATTTTTTAGTAGATTGAAAACAATTTGTAGAGAATCATTTTTCTTATTTTAAATACAGACAATGAGTCCTTATATTTCCATCACCAACGAATTCTTATTTATATCTTTTCGTTTATTTTATTGATTTCAAAAGAATATACGAATTTCAATACTTTCCTATATGTGTTTTTTAGTAGATTAAAAGTAATCGCAGAGTATCATTTTACTTTTTTTAAATACAGACAATGAGTCCTTATATTTCCATCACCAACGAATTCTTATTTATATCTTTTCGTTTATTTTATTGATTTCAAAAGAATATACTAATTTCAATACTTTTCTATATGTATTTTTTAGTAGATTAAAAGTAATCGCAGAGTGTAGATTTTATTAATTTGAAATACAGACAATGAGTTCTTATATTTCCATCGCCAACGAATTCTTATTTATATATTTTCGATTATTTTATTGATTTCAAAAGAATATACGAATTTCAATACTTTCCTATATGTATTTTTTAGTAGATTAAAAGTAATCGCAGAGTATCATTTTTCTTATTTTAAATATAGACAATGAGTCCTTATATTTCCATCGCCAACGAATTCTTATTTATATCTTTTCATTTATTTTATTGATTTCAAAAGAATATACGAATTTCAATACTTTCCTATATGTATTTTTTAGTAGATTAAAAGTAATCGCAGAATGTAGATTTTATTAATTTGAAATAAAGACAATGAGTTCTTATATTTCCATCGCCAACGAATTCTTATTTATATCTTTTCGTTTATTTTATTGATTTCAAAAGAATATACGAATTTCAATACTTTCAAATATGTATTTTTTAGTAGATTAAAAGTAATCGCAGAGTGTAGATTTTATTAATTTGAAATACAGACAATGAGTTCTTATATTTCCATCGCCAACGAATTCTTATTTATATCTTTTCGTTTATTTTATTGATTTCAAAAGAATATACGAATTTCAATACTTTCAAATATGTATTTTTTAGTAGATTGAAAACAATTTGTAGAGAATCATTTTTCTTTTTTTAAATACAGACAATGAATTCTTATATTTCCATCGCCAACGAATTATTATTTATATCTTTTCGTTTATTTAATTGATTTCAAAAGAATATACGAATTTCAATACTTTCCTATATGTATTTTTTAGTAGATTAAAAGTAATCGCAGAGTTTAATTTTTATTAATTTGAAATAAAGACAATGAGTTCTTATATTTCCATCGCCAACGAATTCTTATTTATATCTTTTCGTTTATTTTATTGATTTCAAAAGAATATACGAATTTCAATTCTTTCCTATATGTATTTTTTAGTAAATTAAAAGAAATCGCAGAGTTTAGATTTTATTAATTTGAAATACAGACAATGAGTTCTTATATTTCCATCGCCAACGAATTCTTATTTATATATTTTCGATTATTTTATTGATTTCAAAGAATATACGAATTTCAATACTTTTCTATATGTATTTTTTAGTAGATTAAAAGTAATCGCAGAGTGTAGATTTTATAAATTTGAAATACAGACAATGAGTTCTTATATTTCCATCGCCAACGAATTCTTATTTATATCTTTTCGTTTATTTTATTGATGTCAAAAGAATATACGAATTTCAATACTTTCAAATATGTATTTTTTAGTAGATTAAAAGTAATTGCAGAGTATCATTTTTCTTATTTTAAATATAGACAATGAGTCCTTATATTTCCATCGCCAACGAATTCTTATTTATATCTTTTCATTTATTTTATTGATTTCAAAAGAATATACGAATTTCAATTCTTTCCTATATGTATTTTTTAGTAGATTAAAAGTAATCGCAGAGTGTAGATTTTATTAATTTGAAATAAAGACAATGAGTTCTTATATTTCCATCGCCAACGAATTCTTATTTATATCTTTTCGTTTATTTTATTGATTTCAAAAGAATATACGAATTTCAATACTATCAAATATGTATTTTTTAGTAGATTAAAAGTAATCGCAGAGTGTAGATTTTATTAATTTGAAATACAGACAATGAGTTCTTATATTTCCATCGCCAACGAATTCTTATTTATATCTTTTCGTTTATTTTATTGATGTCAAAAGAATATACGAATTTCAATACTTTCTTATATGTATTTTTTAGTAGATTAAAAGTAATCGCAGAGTATCATTTTTCTTATTTTAAATATAGACAATGAGTCCTTATATTTCCATCGCCAACGAATTCTTATTTATATCTTTTCGTTTATTTTATTGATTTCAAAAGAATATACGAATTTCAATACTTTCAAATATGTATTTTTTAGTAGATTGAAAACAATTTGTAGAGAATCATTTTTCTTATTTTAAAAATATACAATGAGTCCTTATATTTCCATCACCAACGAATTCTTATTTTTATCTTTTCGTTTATTTTATTGATTTCAAAAGAATATACGAATTTCAATACTTTTCTATATGTATTTTTTAGTAGATTAAAAGTAATCGCAGAGTATAATTTTTCTTATTTTAAATATAGACAATGAGTCCTTATATTTCCATCGCCAACGAATTCTTATTTATATCTTTTCGTTTATTTTATTGATTTCAAAAGAATAAACGAATTTCAATTCTTTCCTATATGTATTTTTTAGTAGATTAAAAGTAATCGCAGAGTGTAGATTTTATTAATTTGAAATAAAGACAATGAGTTCTTATATTTCCATCGCCAACGAATTATTATTTATATCTTTTCGTTTATTTAATTGATTTCAAAAGAATATACGAATTTCAATACTTTCCTATATGTATTTTTTAGTAGATTAAAAGTAATCGCAGAGTTTAATTTTTATTAATTTGAAATAAAGACAATGAGTTCTTATATTTCCATCGCCAACGAATTCTTATTTATATCTTTTCGTTTATTTTATTGATTTCAAAAGAATATACGAATTTCAATTCTTTCCTATATGTATTTTTTAGTAGATTAAAAGTAATCGCAGAGTGTAGATTTTATTAATTTGAAATAAAGACAATGAGTTCTTATATTTCCATCGCCAACGAATTCTTATTTATATCTTTTCGTTTATTTTATTGATTTCAAAAGAATATACGAATTTCAATACTATCAAATATGTATTTTTTAGTAGATTAAAAGTAATCGCAGAGTGTAGATTTTATTAATTTGAAATACAGACAATGAGTTCTTATATTTCCATCGCCAACGAATTCTTATTTATATCTTTTCGTTTATTTTATTGATGTCAAAAGAATATACGAATTTCAATACTTTCTTATATGTATTTTTTAGTAGATTAAAAGTAATCGCAGAGTATCATTTTTCTTATTTTAAATATAGACAATGAGTCCTTATATTTCCATCGCCAACGAATTCTTATTTATATCTTTTCGTTTATTTTATTGATTTCAAAAGAATATACGAATTTCAATACTTTCAAATATGTATTTTTTAGTAGATTGAAAACAATTTGTAGAGAATCATTTTTCTTATTTTAAAAATATACAATGAGTCCTTATATTTCCATCACCAACGAATTCTTATTTTTATCTTTTCGTTTATTTTATTGATTTCAAAAGAATATACGAATTTCAATACTTTTCTATATGTATTTTTTAGTAGATTAAAAGTAATCGCAGAGTATAATTTTTCTTATTTTAAATATAGACAATGAGTCCTTATATTTCCATCGCCAACGAATTCTTATTTATATCTTTTCGTTTATTTTATTGATTTCAAAAGAATAAACGAATTTCAATACTTTCCTATATGTATTTTTTAGTAGATTAAAAGTTATCGCAGAGTAACATTTTTCTTATTTTAAATATAGACAATGAGTCCTAATATTTCCATCACCAACGAATTCTTATTTTTATCTTTTCGTTTATTTTATTGATTTCAAAAGAATAAACGAATTTCAATACTTTTCTATATGTATTTTTTAGTAGATTAAAAGTAATCGCAGAGTATCATTTTTCTTATTTTATATATAGACAATGAGTCCTTATATTTCCATCACCAACGAATTCTTATTTATATCTTTTCGTTTATTTTATTGATTTCAAAAGAATATACGAATTTCAATACTTTCAAATATGTATTTTTTAGTAGATTATAAGTAATCGCAGAGTGTAGATTTTTATTAAATTTAAATACAGACAATGAGTTCTTATATTTCCATCGCCAACGAATTCTTATTTATATCTTTTCGTTTATTTTATTGATTTCAAAAGAATATACGAATTTCAATACTTTCAAATATGTATTTTTTAGTAGATTGAAAACAATTTGTAGAGAATCATTTTTCTTATTTTAAATACAGACAATGAGTCCTTATATTTCCATCACCAACGAATTCTTATTTATATCTTTTCGTTTATTTTATTGATTTCAAAAGAATATACGAATTTCAATACTTTCCTATATGTGTTTTTTAGTAGATTAAAAGTAATCGCAGAGTATCATTTTACTTTTTTTAAATACAGACAATGAGTCCTTATATTTCCATCACCAACGAATTCTTATTTATATCTTTTCGTTTATTTTATTGATTTCAAAAGAATATACGAATTTCAATACTTTTCTATATGTATTTTTTAGTAGATTAAAAGTAATCGCAGAGTGTAGATTTTATTAATTTGAAATACAGACAATGAGTTCTTATATTTCCATCGCCAACGAATTCTTATTTATATATTTTCGATTATTTTATTGATTTCAAAAGAATATACGAATTTCAATACTTTCCTATATGTATTTTTTAGTAGATTAAAAGTAATCGCAGAGTATCATTTTTCTTATTTTAAATATAGACAATGAGTCCTTATATTTCCATCGCCAACGAATTCTTATTTATATCTTTTCATTTATTTTATTGATTTCAAAAGAATATACGAATTTCAATACTTTCCTATATGTATTTTTTAGTAGATTAAAAGTAATCGCAGAATGTAGATTTTATTAATTTGAAATAAAGACAATGAGTTCTTATATTTCCATCGCCAACGAATTCTTATTTATATCTTTTCGTTTATTTTATTGATTTCAAAAGAATATACGAATTTCAATACTTTCAAATATGTATTTTTTAGTAGATTAAAAGTAATCGCAGAGTGTAGATTTTATTAATTTGAAATACAGACAATGAGTTCTTATATTTCCATCGCCAACGAATTCTTATTTATATCTTTTCGTTTATTTTATTGATTTCAAAAGAATATACGAATTTCAATACTTTCAAATATGTATTTTTTAGTAAATTAAAAGAAATCGCAGAGTGTAGATTTTATTAATTTGAAATACAGACAATGAGTTCTTATATTTCCATCGCCAACGAATTCTTATTTATATATTTTCGATTATTTTATTGATTTCAAAGAATATACGAATTTCAATACTTTTCTATATGTATTTTTTAGTAGATTAAAAGTAATCGCAGAGTGTAGATTTTATAAATTTGAAATACAGACAATGAGTTCTTATATTTCCATCGCCAACGAATTCTTATTTATATCTTTTCGTTTATTTTATTGATGTCAAAAGAATATACGAATTTCAATACTTTCAAATATGTATTTTTTAGTAGATTAAAAGTAATCGCAGAGTATCATTTTTCTTATTTTAAATATAGACAATGAGTCCTTATATTTTCATCGCCAACGAATTCTTATTTATATCTTTTCATTTATTTTATTGATTTCAAAAGAATATACGAATTTCAATACTTTCCTATATGTATTTTTTAGTAGATTAAAAGTAATCGCAGAGTGTAGATTTTATTAATTTGAAATAAAGACAATGAGTTCTTATATTTCCATCGCCAACGAATTCTTATTTATATATTTTCGTTTATTTTATTGATTTCAAAAGAATATACGAATTTCAATACTATCAAATATGTATTTTTTAGTAGATTAAAAGTAATCGCAGAGTGTAGATTTTATTAATTTGAAATACAGACAATGAGTTCTTATATTTCCATCGCCAACGAATTCTTATTTATATCTTTTCGTTTATTTTATTGATGTCAAAAGAATATACGAATTTCAATACTTTCTTATATGTATTTTTTAGTAGATTAAAAGTAATCGCAAAGTATCATTTTTCTTATTTTAAATATAGACAATGAGTCCTTATATTTCCATCGCCAACGAATTCTTATTTATATCTTTTCGTTTATTTTATTGATTTCAAAAGAATATACGAATTTCAATACTTTCAAATATGTATTTTTTAGTAGATTGAAAACAATTTGTAGAGAATCATTTTTCTTATTTTAAAAATATACAATGAGTCCTTATATTTCCATCACCAACGAATTCTTATTTTTATCTTTTCGTTTATTTTATTGATTTCAAAAGAATATACGAATTTCAATACTTTTCTATATGTATTTTTTAGTAGATTAAAAGTAATCGCAGAGTATAATTTTTCTTATTTTAAATATAGACAATGAGTCCTTATATTTCCATCGCCAACGAATTCTTATTTATATCTTTTCGTTTATTTTATTGATTTCAAAAGAATAAACGAATTTCAATACTTTCCTATATGTATTTTTTAGTAGATTAAAAGTTATCGCAGAGTAACATTTTTCTTATTTTAAATATAGACAATGAGTCCTTATATTTCCATCACCAACGAATTCTTATTTTTATCTTTTCGTTTATTTTATTGATTTCAAAAGGATAAACGAATTTCAATACTTTTCTATATGTATTTTTTAGTAGATTAAAAGTAATCGCAGAGAATCATTTTTCTTATTTTAAATATAGACAATGAGTCCTTATATTTCCATCACCAACGAATTCTTATTTATATCTTTTCGTTTATTTTATTGATTTCAAAAGAATATACGAATTTCAATACTTTCCTATATGTATTTTTTAGTAGATTAAAAGTAATCGCAGAGTGTAGATTTTATTAATTTGAAATACAGACAATGAGTCCTTATATTTCCATCGCCAACGAATTCTTATTTATATATTTTCGATTATTTTATTGATTTCAAAAGAGTATACGAATTTCAATACTTTCCTATATGTGTTTTTTAGTAGATTAAAAGTAATCGCAGAGTATCATTTTTCGTATTTTAAATACAGACAATGAGTCCTTATATTTCCATCGCCAACGAATTCTTATTTATATCTTTTCGTTTATTTTATTGATTTCAAAAGAATATACGAATTTCAATACTTTCCTATATGTATTTTTTAGTAGATTAAAAGTAATCGCAGAGTGTAGATTTTTATTAAATTTAAATACAGACAATGAGTTCTTATATTTCCATCGCCAACGAATTCTTATTTATATCTTTTCGTTTATTTTATTGATTTCAAAAGAATATACGAATTTCAATTCTTTCCTATATGTATTTTTTAGTAAATTAAAAGAAATCGCAGAGTGTAGATTTTTATTAAATTTAAATACAGACAATAAGTTCTTATATTTCCATCGCCAACGAATTCTTATTTATATCTTTTCGTTTATTTTATTGATTTCAAAAGAATATACGAATTTCAATACTTTCCTATATGTATTTTTTAGTAGATTAAAAGTAATCGCAGAGTGTAGATTTTTATTAAATTTGAAATACAGACAATGAGTTTTTATATTTCCATCGCCAACGAATTCTTATTTATATATTTTCGATTATTTTATTGATTTCAAAAGAATATACGAATTTCAATACTTTCCTATATGTGTTTTTTAGTAGATTAAAAGTAATCGCAGAGTATCATTTTTCGTATTTTAAATACAGACAATGAGTCCTTATATTTCCATCGCCAACGAATTCTTATTTATATCTTTTCGTTTATTTTATTGATTTCAAAAGAATATACGAATTTCAATACTTTCCTATATGTATTTTTTAGTAGATTAAAAGTAATCGCAGAGTATCATTTTTCTTATTTTAAATATAGACAATGAGTCCTTATATTTCCATCACCAACGAATTCTTATTTATATCTTTTCGTTTATTTTATTGATTTCAAAAGAATATACGAATTTCAATACTTTCCTATATGTATTTTTTAGTAGATTAAAAGTAATCGCAGAGTGTAGATTTTATTAATTTGAAATACAGACAATGAGTCCTTATATTTCCATCGCCAACGAATTCTTATTTATATATTTTCGATTATTTTATTGATTTCAAAAGAGTATACGAATTTCAATACTTTCCTATATGTGTTTTTTAGTAGATTAAAAGTAATCGCAGAGTATCATTTTTCGTATTTTAAATATAGACAATGAGTCCTTATATTTCCATCACCAACGAATTCTTATTTATATCTTTTCGTTTATTTTATTGATTTCAAAAGAATATACGAATTTCAATACTTTCCTATATGTATTTTTTAGTAGATTAAAAGTAATCGCAGAGTAACATTTTTCTTATTTTAAATATAGACAATGAGTCCTTATATTTCCATCGCCAACGAATTCTTATTTATATCTTTTCGTTTATTTTATTGATTTCAAAAGAATATACGAATTTCAATTCTTTCCTATATGTATTTTTTAGTAAATTAAAAGAAATCGCAGAGTGTAGATTTTTATTAAATTTAAATACAGACAATAAGTTCTTATATTTCCATCGCCAACGAATTCTTATTTATATCTTTTCGTTTATTTTATTGATTTCAAAAGAATATACGAATTTCAATACTTTCCTATATGTATTTTTTAGTAGATTAAAAGTAATCGCAGAATGTAGATTTTTATTAAATTTAAATACAGACAATGAGTTCTTATATTTCCATCGCCAACGAATTCTTATTTATATCTTTTCGTTTATTTTATTGATTTCAAAAGAATATACGAATTTCAATACTTTCCTATATGTGTTTTTTAGTAGATTAAAAGTAATCGCAGAGTATCATTTTTCGTATTTTAAATACAGACAATGAGTCCTTATATTTCCATCGCCAACGAATTCTTATTTATATCTTTTCGTTTATTTTATTGATTTCAAAAGAATATACGAATTTCAATACTTTCCTATATGTATTTTTTAGTAGATTAAAAGTAATCGCAGAGTATCATTTTTCTTATTTTAAATATAGACAATGAGTCCTTATATTTCCATCACCAACGAATTCTTATTTATATCTTTTCGTTTATTTTATTGATTTCAAAAGAATATACGAATTTCAATACTTTCCTATATGTATTTTTTAGTAGATTAAAAGTAATCGCAGAGTGTAGATTTTTATTAAATTTAAATACAGACAATGAGTCCTTATATTTCCATCGCCAACGAATTCTTATTTATATCTTTTCGTTTATTTTATTGATTTCAAAAGAATATACGAATTTCAATACTTTCCTATATGTATTTTTTAGTAGATTAAAAGTAATCGCAGAGTATCATTTTTCTTATTTTAAATATAGACAATGAGTCCTTATATTTCCATCACCAACGAATTCTTATTTATATCTTTTCGTTTATTTTATTGATTTCAAAAGAATATACGAATTTCAATACTTTCCTATATGTATTTTTTAGTAGATTAAAAGTAATCGCAGAGTGTAGATTTTATTAATTTGAAATACAGACAATGAGTCCTTATATTTCCATCGCCAACGAATTCTTATTTATATATTTTCGATTATTTTATTGATTTCAAAAGAGTATACGAATTTCAATACTTTCCTATATGTGTTTTTTAGTAGATTAAAAGTAATCGCAGAGTATCATTTTTCGTATTTTAAATATAGACAATGAGTCCTTATATTTCCATCACCAACGAATTCTTATTTATATCTTTTCGTTTATTTTATTGATTTCAAAAGAATATACGAATTTCAATACTTTCCTATATGTATTTTTTAGTAGATTAAAAGTAATCGCAGAGTAACATTTTTCTTATTTTAAATATAGACAATGAGTCCTTATATTTCCATCGCCAACGAATTCTTATTTATATCTTTTCGTTTATTTTATTGATTTCAAAAGAATATACGAATTTCAATTCTTTCCTATATGTATTTTTTAGTAAATTAAAAGAAATCGCAGAGTGTAGATTTTTATTAAATTTAAATACAGACAATAAGTTCTTATATTTCCATCGCCAACGAATTCTTATTTATATCTTTTCGTTTATTTTATTGATTTCAAAAGAATATACGAATTTCAATACTTTCCTATATGTATTTTTTAGTAGATTAAAAGTAATCGCAGAGTGTAGATTTTTATTAAATTTAAATACAGACAATGAGTTCTTATATTTCCATCGCCAACGAATTCTTATTTATATCTTTTCGTTTATTTTATTGATTTCAAAAGAATATACGAATTTCAATACTTTCCTATATGTGTTTTTTAGTAGATTAAAAGTAATCGCAGAGTATCATTTTTCGTATTTTAAATACAGACAATGAGTCCTTATATTTCCATCGCCAACGAATTCTTATTTATATCTTTTCGTTTATTTTATTGATTTCAAAAGAATATACGAATTTCAATACTTTCCTATATGTATTTTTTAGTAGATTAAAAGTAATCGCAGAGTATCATTTTTCTTATTTTAAATATAGACAATGAGTCCTTATATTTCCATCACCAACGAATTTTTATTTATATCTTTTCGTTTATTTTATTGATTTCAAAAGAATATACGAATTTCAATACTTTCCTATATGTATTTTTTAGTAGATTAAAAGTAATCGCAGAGTGTAGATTTTTATTAAATTTAAATACAGACAATGAGTTCTTATATTTCCATCGCCAACGAATTCTTATTTATATCTTTTCGTTTATTTTATTGATTTCAAAAGAATATACGAATTTCAATTCTTTCCTATATGTATTTTTTAGTAAATTAAAAGAAATCGCAGAGTGTAGATTTTTATTAAATTTAAATACAGACAATAAGTTCTTATATTTCCATCGCCAACGAATTCTTATTTATATCTTTTCGTTTATTTTATTGATTTCAAAAGAATATACGAATTTCAATACTTTCCTATATGTATTTTTTAGTAGATTAAAAGTAATCGCAGAGTGTAGATTTTTATTAAATTTGAAATACAGACAATGAGTTTTTATATTTCCATCGCCAACGAATTCTTATTTATATATTTTCGATTATTTTATTGATTTCAAAAGAATATACGAATTTCAATACTTTCCTATATGTGTTTTTTAGTAGATTAAAAGTAATCGCAGAGTATCATTTTTCGTATTTTAAATACAGACAATGAGTCCTTATATTTCCATCGCCAACGAATTCTTATTTATATCTTTTCGTTTATTTTATTGATTTCAAAAGAATATACGAATTTCAATACTTTCCTATATGTATTTTTTAGTAGATTAAAAGTAATCGCAGAGTATCATTTTTCTTATTTTAAATATAGACAATGAGTCCTTATATTTCCATCACCAACGAATTCTTATTTATATCTTTTCGTTTATTTTATTGATTTCAAAAGAATATACGAATTTCAATACTTTCCTATATGTATTTTTTAGTAGATTAAAAGTAATCGCAGAGTGTAGATTTTTATTAAATTTAAATACAGACAATGAGTTCTTATATTTCCATCGCCAACGAATTCTTATTTATATCTTTTCGTTTATTTTATTGATTTCAAAAGAATATACGAATTTCAATTCTTTCCTATATGTATTTTTTAGTAAATTAAAAGAAATCGCAGAGTGTAGATTTTATTAATTTGAAATACAGACAATGAGTTCTTATATTTCCATCGCCAACGAATTCTTATTTATATCTTTTCGTTTATTTTATTGATTTCAAAAGAATATACGAATTTCAATACTTTTCTATATGTATTTTTTAGTAGATTAAAAGTAATCGCAGAGTATAATTTTTCTTATTTTAAATATAGACAATGAGTCCTTATATTTCCATCACCAACGAATTCTTATTTATATCTTTTCGTTTATTTTATTGATTTCCAAAGAATATACGAATTTCAATTCTTTCAAATATGTATTTTTTAGTAGATTGAAAACAATTTGTAGAGAATCATTTTTCTTATTTTAAATATAGACAATGAGTCCTTATATTTCCATCACCAACGAATTCTTATTTTTATCTTTTCGTTTATTTTATTGATTTCAAAAGAATAAACGAATTTCAATACTTTTCTATATGTATTTTTTAGTAGATTAAAAGTAATCGCAGAGTATCATTTTTCTTATTTTTAATAAAGACAATGAGTCCTTATATTTCCATCACCAACGAATTCTTATTTATATCTTTTCGTTTATTTTATTGATTTCAAAAGAATATACGAATTTCAATACTTTCCTATATGTATTTTTTAGTAGATTAAAAGTAATCGCAGAGTGTAGATTTTTATTAATTTGAAATACAGACAATGAGTTCTTATATTTCCATCGCCAACGAATTCTTATTTATATCTTTTCGTTTATTTTATTGATTTCAAAAGAATATACGAATTTCAATACTTTCAAATATGTATTTTTTAGTAGATTGAAAACAATTTGTAGAGAATCATTTTTCTTATTTTAAATACAGACAATGAGTCCTTATATTTCCATCACCAACGAATTCTTATTTATATCTTTTCGTTTATTTTATTGATTTCAAAAGAATATACGAATTTCAATACTTTCCTATATGTATTTTTAGAAGATTAAAAGTAATCGCAGAGTGTAGATTTTATTAATTTGAAATACAGACAATGAGTTCTTATATTTCCATCGCCAACGAATTCTTATTTATATATTTTCGATTATTTTATTGATTTCAAAAGAATATACGAATTTCAATACTTTCCTATATGTAGTTTTTAGTAGATTAAAAGTAATCGCAGAGTATCATTTTTCTTATTTTAAATATAGACAATGAGTCCTTATATTTCCATCACCAACGAATTCTTATTTATATCTTTTCGTTTATTTTATTGATTTCCAAAGAATATACGAATTTCAATTCTTTCCTATATGTATTTTTTAGTAGATTAAAAGAAATCGCAGAGTGTAGATTTTATTAATTTGAAATACAGACAATGAGTCCTTATATTTCCATCGCCAACGAATTCTTATTTATATCTTTTCGTTTATTTTATTGATTTCAAAAGAATATACGAATTTCAATTCTTTACTATATGTATTTTTTACTAGATTAAAAGTAATCGCAGAGTGTAGATTTTATTAATTTGAAATACAGACAATGAGTTCTTATATTTCCATCGCCAACGAATTCTTAGTTATATCTTTTCGTTTATTTTATTGATTTCAAAAGAATATACGAATTTCAATACTTTCCTATATGTATTTTTTAGTAGATTAAAAGTAATCGCAGAGTGTAGATTTTATTAATTTGAAATAAAGACAATGAATTCTTATATTTCCATCGCCAACGAATTCTTATTTATATCTTTTCGTTTATTTTATTGATTTCAAAAGAATATACGAATTTCAATACTTTCCTATATGTATTTTTTAGTAGATTAAAAGTAATCGCAGAGTGTAGATTTTATTAATTTGAAATACAGACAATGAGTTCTTATATTTCCATCGCCAACGAATTCTTATTTATATCTTTTCGTTTATTTAATTGATTTCAAAAGATTAAACGTATTTCAATACTTTCAAATGTGTATTTTTTAGTAGATTAAAAGAAATCGCAGAGTGTAGATTTTTATTAAATTTAAATATAGACAATGAGTTCTTATATTTCCATCACCAACGAATTCTTATTTATATCTTTTCGTTTATTTTATTGATTTCAAAAGAATATACGAATTTCAATACTTTCCTATATGTATTTTTTAGTAGATTGAAAACAATTTGTAGAGAATCATTTTTCTTATTTTAAATATAGATAATGAGTTCTTATATTTATATCTTTTCGTTTATTTAATTGATTTCAAAAGAATATACGAATTTCAATTCTTTCCTATATGTATTTTTTAGTAGATTTAAAGAACTCGCAGAGTTTAATTTTTATTAAATTTAAATACAGACAATGAATTCTTATATTTCCATCGCCAACGAATTCTTATTTATATCTTTTCGTTTATTTTATTGATTTCAAAAGAATATACGAATTTCAATACTTTCATATATGTATTTTTTAGTAGATTGAAAAAAATTTGTAGAGAATCATTTTTCTTATTTTAAATAAAGATAATGAGTTCTTATATTTCCATCGCCAACGAATTCTTATTTATATCTTTTCGTTTATTTTATTGATTTCAAAAGAATATACGAATTTCAATTCTTTCCTATATGTATTTTTTAGTAGATTAAAAGAAATCGCAGAGTGTAGATTTTTATTAAATTTAAATACAGACAATGAGTTCTTATATTTCCATCGCCAACGAATTCTTATTTATATCTTTTCTTTTATTTTATTGATTTCAAAAGAATATACGAATTTCAATACTTTCAAATATGTATTTTTTAGTAGATTGAAAACAATTTGTAGAGAATCATTTTTCTTATTTTAAATACAGACAATGAGTCCTTATATTTCCATCACCAACGAATTCTTATTTATATCTTTTCGTTTATTTTATTGATTTCAAAAGAATATACGAATTTCAATACTTTCCTATATGTATTTTTTAGTAGATTAAAAGTAATCGCAGAGTATCATTTTTCTTATTTTAAATATAGACAATGAGTCCTTATATTTCCATCACCAACGAATTCTTATTTATATCTTTTCGTTTATTTTATTGATTTCAAAAGAATATACGAATTTCAATACATTCCTATATGTATTTTTTAGTAGATTAAAAGTAATCGCAGAGTGTAGATTTTTATTAAATTTAAATACAGACAATGAGTTCTTATATTTCCATCGGCAAAGAATTCTTATTTATATCTTTTCGTTTATTTTATTGATTTCAAAAGAATATACGAATTTCAATACTTTCAAATATGTATTTTTTAGTAGATTGAAAACAATTTGTAGAGAATCATTTTTCTTATTTTAAATACAGACAATGAGTCCTTATATTTCCATCACCAACGAATTCTTATTTATATCTTTTCGTTTATTTTATTGATTTCAAAAGAATATACGAATTTCAATACTTTCCTATATGTATTTTTTAGTAGATTAAAAGTAATCGCAGAGTGTAGCTTTTATTAATTTGAAATACAGACAATGAGTTCTTATATTTCCATCGCCAACGAATTCTTATTTATATCTTTTCGTTTATTTAATTGATTTCAAAAGAATATACGAATTTCAATACTTTCCTATATATATTTTTTAGTAGATTAAAAGTAATCGCAGAGTGTAGATTTTATTAATTTGAAATAAAGACAATGAGTTCTTATATTTCCATCGCCAACGAATTCTTATTTATATCTTTTCGTTTATTTAATTGATTTCAAAAGAATATACGAATTTCAATACTTTCCTATATATATTTTTTAGTAGATTAAAAGTAATCGCAGAGAATCATTTTTCTTATTTTAAATACAGACAATGAGTCCTTATATTTCCATCACCAACGAATTCTTATTTATATCTTTTCATTTATTTTATTGATTTCAAAAGAATATACGAATTTCAATACTTTCCTATATATATTTTTTAGTAGATTAAAAGTAATCGCAGAGTGTAGATTTTATTAATTTGAAATAAAGACAATGAGTTCTTATATTTCCATCGCCAACGAATTCTTATTTATATCTTTTCGTTTATTTAATTGATTTCAAAAGAATATACGAATTTCAATACTTTCCTATATATATTTTTTAGTAGATTAAAAGTAATCGCAGAGTGTAGATTTTATTAATTTGAAATAAAGACAATGAGTTCTTATATTTCCATCGCCAACGAATTCTTATTTATATCTTTTCGTTTATTTAATTGATTTCAAAAGAATATACGAATTTCAATACTTTCCTATATATATTTTTTAGTAGATTAAAAGTAATCGCAGAGCGTAGCTTTTATTAATTTGAAATACAGACAATGAGTTCTTATATTTCCATCGCCAACGAATTCTTATTTATATCTTTTCGTTTATTTAATTGATTTCAAAAGAATATACGAATTTCAATACTTTCCTATATATATTTTTTAGTAGATTAAAAGTAATCGCAGAGTGTAGATTTTATTAATTTGAAATACAGACAATGAGTTCTTATATTTCCATCGCCAACGAATTCTTATTTATATCTTTTCGTTTATTTAATTGATTTCAAAAGAATATACGAATTTCAATACTTTCCTATATATATTTTTTAGTAGATTAAAAGTAATCGCAGAGAATCATTTTTCTTATTTTAAATACAGACAATGAGTCCTTATATTTCCATCACCAACGAATTCTTATTTATATCTTTTCATTTATTTTATTGATTTCAAAAGAATATACGAATTTCAATACTTTCCTATATATATTTTTTAGTAGATTAAAAGTAATCGCAGAGTGTAGATTTTATTAATTTGAAATAAAGACAATGAGTTCTTATATTTCCATCGCCAACGAATTCTTATTTATATCTTTTCGTTTATTTAATTGATTTCAAAAGAATATACGAATTTCAATACTTTCCTATATGTATTTTTTAGTAGATTAAAAGTAATCGCAGAGTGTAGATTTTATAAATTTGAAATACAGACAATGAGTTCTTATATTTCCATCGCCAACGAATTCTTATTTATATCTCTTCGTTTATTTAATTGATTTCAAAAGAATATACGAATTTCAATACTTTCCTATATATATTTTTTAGTAGATTAAAAGTAATCGCAGAGAATCATTTTTCTTATTTTAAATACAGACAATGAGTCCTTATATTTCCATCACCAACGAATTCTTATTTATATCTTTTCATTTATTTTATTGATTTAAAAAGAATATACGAATTTCAATACATTCCTATATGTATTTTTTAGTAGATTAAAAGTAATCGCAGAGTGTAGATTTTATTAATTTGAAATAAAGACAATGAGTTCTTATATTTCCATCGCCAACGAATTCTTATTTATATCTTTTCGTTTATTTTATTGATTTCAAAAGAATATACGAATTTCAATATTTTCAAATATGTATTTTTTAGTAGATTAAAAGTAATCGCAGAGTGTAGATTTTATTAATTTGAAATACAGACAATGAGTTCTTATATTTCCATCGCCAACGATCTTATTTATATCTTTTCGTTTATTTTATTGATTTCAAAAGAATATACGAATTTCAATACTTTCCTATATGTATTTTTTAGTAGATTGAAAACAATTTGTAGAGAATCATTTTTCTTATTTTAAATACAGACAATGAGTTCTTATATTTCCATCGCCAACGAATTCTTATTTTTATCTTTTCGTTTATTTTATTGATTTCAAAAGAATATACGAATTTCAATACTTTCCTATATGTATTTTTTAGTAGATTAAAAGTAATCGCAGAGTGTAGATTTTTATTAAATTTAAATACAGACAATGAGTTCTTATATTTCCATCGCCAACGAATTCTTATTTATATCTTTTCGTTTATTTTATTGATTTCAAAAGAATATACGAATTTCAATACTTTCCTATATGTATTTTTTAGTAAATTGAAAACAATCGCAGAGTGTAGATTTTTATTAAATTTAAATACGGACAATGAGTTCTTATATTCCCATCGCCAACGAATTCTTATTTATATCTCTTCGTTTATTTTATTGATTTCAAAAAAATGTACGAATTTCAGTACTTTCCTATATGTATTTTTTAGTAAATTGAAAACAATTTGTAGAGAATCATTTTTCTTATTTTAAATATAGACAATGAGTCCTTAAATTTCCATCGCCAACGAATTCTTATTTATATCTTTTCGTTTATTTTATTGATTTCAAAAGAATATACGAATTTCAATACTTTCCTAAATGTATTTTTTAGTAGATTAAAAGTAATCGCAGAGTTTAATTTTTATTAAATTTAAATATAGACAATGAGTTCTTATATTTCCATCGCCAACGAATTCTTATTTATATCTCTTCGTTTATTTTATTGATTTCAAAAGAATATACGAATTTCAGTACTTTCTAATATGTATTTTTTAGTAGATTAAAAGAAATCGCAGAGTGTAATTTTATTAATTTGAAATACAGAAAATGAGTTCTTATATTTCCATCGCCAACGAATTCTTATTTATATCTTTTTGTTTATTTTATTGATTTCAAAAGAATATACGAATTTCAATACTTTCAAATATGTATTTTTTAGTAGATTGAAAACAATTTGTAGAGAATCATTTTTCTTATTTTAAATACAGACAATGAGTCCTTATATTTCCATCACCAACGAATTCTTATTTATATCTTTTCGTTTATTTTATTGATTTCAAAAGAATATACGAATTTCAATACTTTCCTATATGTATTTTTTAGTAGATTAAAAGTAATCGCAGAGTGTAGATTTTTATTAAATTTAAATACAGACAATGAGTTCTTATATTTCCATCGCCAACGAATTCTTATTTATATATTTTCGATTATTTTATTGATTTCAAAAGAATATATGAATTTCAATACTTTCCTATATGTATTTTTTAGTAGATTAAAAGTAATCGCAGAGTGTAGATTTTTATTAAATTTAAATACAGACAATGAGTTCTTATATTTCCATCGCCAACGAATTCTTATTTATATATTTTCGATTATTTTATTGATTTCAAAAGAATATACGAATTTCAATACTTTCCTATATGTATTTTTTAGTAGATTAAAAGTAATCGCAGAGTGTAGATTTTTATTAAATTTAAATACAGACAATGAGTTCTTATATTTCCATCGCCAACGAATTCTTATTTATATATTTTCGATTATTTTATTGATTTCAAAAGAATATACGAATTTCAATACTTTCCTATATGTATTTTTTAGTAGATTAAAAGTAATCGCAGAGTGTAGATTTTATTAATTTGAAATAAAGACAATGAGTTCTTATATTTCCATCGCCAACGAATTCTTATTTATATCTTTTCGTTTATTTTATTGATTTCAAAAGAATATACGAATTTCAATACTTTCCTATATGTATTTTTTAGTAGATTAAAAGTAATCGCAGAGTGTAGATTTTATTAATTTGAAATAAAGACAATGAGTTCTTATATTTCCATCGCCAACGAATTCTTATTTATATCTTTTCGTTTATTTTATTGATTTCAAAAGAATATACGAATTTCAATACTTTCCTAAATGTATTTTTTAGTAGATTAAAAGTAATCGCAGAGTGTAGATTTTTATTAAATTAAAATACAGACAATGAGTTCTTATATTGCCATCGCCAACGAATTCTTATTTATATCTCTTCGTTTATTTTATTGATTTCAAAAGAATATACGAATTTCAGTACTTTCCTATATGTATTTTTTAGTAAATTGAAAACAATTTGTAGAGAATCATTTTTCTTATTTTAAATATAGACAATGAGTCCTTAAATTTCCATCGCCAACGAATTCTTATTTATATCTTTTCGTTTATTTTATTGATTTCAAAAGAATATATGAATTTCAATACTTTCCTAAATGTATTTTTTAGTAGATTAAAAGTAATCGCAGAGTTTAATTTTTATTAAATTTAAATATAGACAATGAGTTCTTATATTTCCATCGCCAACGAATTCTTATTTATATCTTTTCGTTTATTTTATTGATTTCAAAAGAATATACGAATTTCAGTTCTTTCTAATATGTGTTTTTTAGTAGATTAAAAGTAATCGCAGAGTATCATTTTTCTTATTTTAAATATAGACAATGAGTCCTTATATTTCCATCACCAACGAATTCTTATTTATATCTTTTCGTTTATTTTATTGATTTCAAAAGAATATACGAATTTCAATACTTTTCTATATGTATTTTTTAGTAGTTTAAAAGTAATCGCAGAGTGTATATTTTATAAATTTGAAATACAGACAATGAGTTCTTATATTTCCATCGCCAACGAATTCTTATTTATATCTTTTCGTTTATTTAATTGATTTCAAAAGAATATACGAATTTCAATACTTTCCTATATATATTTTTTAGTAGATTAAAAGTAATCGCAGAGTATCATTTTCCTTATTTTAAATACAGACAATGAGTCCTTTTATTTCCATCACCAACGAACTCTTATTTATATCTTTTCATTTATTTTATTGATTTAAAAAGAATATACGAATTTCAATACTTTCCTATATGTATTTTTTAGTAGATTAAAAGTAATCGCAGAGTGTAGATTTTATTAATTTGAAATAAAGACAATGAGTTCTTATATTTCCATCGCCAACGAATTCTTATTTATATCTTTTCGTTTATTTTATTGATTTCAAAAGAATATACGAATTTTAATACTTTCCTATATGTATTTTTTAGTAGATTAAAAGAAATCGCAGAGTGTAGATTTTATTAATTTGAAATACAGACAATGAGTTCTTATATTTCCATCGCCAACGAATTCTTATTTATATCTTTTCGTTTATTTTATTGATTTCAAAAGAATATACGAATTTCAGTACTTTCAAATATGTATTTTTTAGTAGATTAAAAGTAATCGCAGAGTGTAGATTTTATTAATTTGAAATACAGACAATGAGTTCTTATATTTCCATCGCCAACGATCTTATTTATATCTTTTCGTTTATTTTATTGATTTCAAAAGAATATACGAATTTCAATACTTTCAAATATGTATTTTTTAGTAGATTGAAAAAAATTTGTAGAGAATCATTTTTCTTATTTTAAATACAGACAATGAGTTCTTATATTTCCATCGCCAACGAATTATTATTTATATCTTTTCGTTTATTTAATTGATTTCAAAAGAATATACGAATATCAACACTTTCCTATATGTATTTTTTAGTAGATTAAAAGTAATCGCAGAGTTTAATTTTTATTAAATTTAAATACAGACAATGAGTTCTTATATTTCCATCGCCAACGAATTCTTATTTATATCTTTTCGTTTATTTTATTGATTTTAAAAGAATATACGAATTTCAATACTTTCAAATGTGTATTTTTTAGTAGATTAAAAGTAATCGCAGAGTATCATTTTTCATATTTTAAATACAGACAATGAGTTCTTATATTTCCATCGCCAACGAATTCTTATTTATATCTTTTCGTTTATTTAATTGATTTCAAAAGAATAAACGAATTTCAATACTTTCTAATATGTATTTTTTAGTAGATTAAAAGAAATCGCAAAGTGAAATTTTATTAATTTGAAATACAGACAATGAGTTCTTATATTTCCATCGCCAACGAATTCTTATTTATATCTTTTCGTTTATTTTATTGATTTCAAAAGAATATACGAATTTCAATACTTTCAAATATGTATTTTTTAGTAGATTGAAAACAATTTGTAGAGAATCATTGTTCTTATTTTAAATACAGACAATGAGTTCTTATATTTCCATCGCCAACGAATTCTTATTTTTATCTTTTCGTTTATTTAATTGATTTCAAAAGAATATACGAATTTCAATACTTTCCTATATGTATTTTTTAGTAGATTAAAAGTAATCGCAGAGTATCATTTTTTTTATTTTAAATATAGACAATGAGTCCTTATATTTCCATCACCAACGAATTCTTATTTATATCTTTTCGTTTATTTTATTGATTTAAAAAGAATATACGAATTTCAATACTTTCCTAAATGTATTTTTTAGTAGATTAAAAGTAATCGCAGAGTTTAATTTTTATTAAATTTAAATACAGACAATGAGTTCTTATATTTCCATCGCCAACGAATTCTTATTTATATCTCTTCGTTTATTTTATTGATTTCAAAAGAATATACGAATTTCAGTACTTTCCTATATGTATTTTTTAGTAGATTAAAAGAAATCGCAGAGTGTAGTTTTATTAATTTGAAATACAGAAAATGAGTTCTTATATTTCCATCGCCAACGAATTCTTATTTATATCTTTTCGTTTATTTTATTGATTTCAAAAGAATATACGAATTTCAATACTTTCAAATATGTATTTTTTAGTAGATTGAAAACAATTTGTAGAGAATCATTGTTCTTATTTTAAATACAGACAATGAGTCCTTATATTTCCATCGCCAACGAATTCTTATTTATATCTTTTCGTTTATTTTATTGATTTCAAAAGAATATACGAATTTCAATACTTTCCTATATGTATTTTTTAGTAGATTAAAAGTAATCGCAGAGTGTAGATTTTTATTAAATTTAAATACAGACAATGAGTTCTTATATTTCCATCGCCAACGAATTCTTATTTATATCTTTTCGTTTATTTTATTGATTTCAAAAGAATATACGAATTTCAATACTTTCCTAAATGTATTTTTTAGTAGATTAAAAGTAATCGCAGAGTGTAGATTTTTATTAAATTTAAATACAGACAATCAGTTCTTATATTCCCATCGCCAACGAATTCTTATTTATATCTCTTCGTTTATTTTATTGATTTCAAAAGAATATACGAATTTCAATACTTTCCTATATGTATTTTTTAGTAAATTGAAAACAATTTGTAGAGAATCATTTTTCTTATTTTAAATATAGACAATGAGTCCTTAAATTTCCATCGCCAACGAATTCTTATTTATATCTTTTCGTTTATTTTATTGATTTCAAAAGAATATACGAATTTCAATACTTTCCTATATGTATTTTTTAGTAGATTAAAAGTAATCGCAGAGTTTAATTTTTATTAAATTTAAATATAGACAATGAGTTCTTATATTTCCATCGCCAACGTATTCTTATTTATATCTCTTCGTTTATTTTATTGATTTCAAAAGAATATACGAAATTCAATACTTTCAAATATGTATTTTTTAGTAGATTGAAAACAATTTGTATAGAATCATTTTTCTTATTTTAAATACAGACAATGAGTCCTTATATTTCCATCACCAACGAATTCTTATTTATATCTTTTCGTTTATTTTATTGATTTCAAAAGAATATACGAATTTCAATACTTTCCTATATGTATTTTTTAGTAGATTAAAAGTAATCGCAGAGTGTAGATTTTATTAATTTGAAATACAGACAATGAGTTCTTATATTTCCATCGCCAACGAATTCTTATTTATATCTTTTCGTTTATTTTATTGATTTCAAAAGAATATACGAATTTCAATACTTTCCTATATGTATTTTTTAGTAGATTAAAAGTAATCGCAGAGTGTAGATTTTTTTTAAATTTAAATACAGACAATAAGTTCTTATATTTCCATCGCCAACGAATTCTTATTTATATCTTTTCGTTTATTTTATTGATTTCAAAAGAATATACGAATTTCAATACTTTCAAATATGTATTTTTTAGTAGATTGAAAACAATTTGTAGAGAATCATTTTTCTTATTTTAAATACAGACAATGAGTCCTTATATTTCCATCACCATCGAATTCTTATTTATATCTTTTCGTTTATTTTATTGATTTCAAAAGAATATACGAATTTCAATACTTTCCTAAATGTATTTTTAGTAGATTAAAAGTAATCGCAGAGTGTAGATTTTTATTAAATTTAAATACAGACAATGAGTTCTTATATTCCCATCGCCAACGAATTCTTATTTATATCTTTTCGTTTATTTTATTGATTTCAAAAGAATATACGAATTTCAATACTTTCAAATATGTATTTTTTAGTAGATTGAAAACAATTTGTAGAGAATCATTTTTCTTATTTTAAATACAGACAATGAGTCCTTATATTTCCATCACCATCGAATTCTTATTTATATCTTTTCGTTTATTTTATTGATTTCAAAAGAATATACGAATTTCAATACTTTCCTATATGTGTTTTTTAGTAGATTAAAAGTAATCGCAGAGTGTAGATTTTATTAATTTGAAATACAGACAATGAGTTCTTATATTTCCATCGCCAACGAATTCTTATTTATATATTTTCGATTATTTTATTGATTTCAAAAGAATATACGAATTTCAATACTTTCCTATATGTGTTTTTTAGTAGATTAAAAGTAATCGCAGAGTATCATTTTTCGTATTTTAAATATAGACAATGAGTCCTTATATTTCCATCACCAACGAATTCTTATTTATATCTTTTCGATTATTTTATTGATTTCAAAAGAATATACGAATTTCAATACTTTCCTATATGTATTTTTTAGTAGATTAAAAGTAATCGCAGAGTGTAGATTTTTTTTAAATTTAAATACAGACAATAAGTTCTTATATTTCCATCGCCAACGAATTCTTATTTATATCTTTTCGTTTATTTTATTGATTTCAAAAGAATATACGAATTTCAATACTTTCAAATATGTATTTTTTAGTAGATTGAAAACAATTTGTAGAGAATCATTTTTCTTATTTTAAATACAGACAATGAGTCCTTATATTTCCATCACCATCGAATTCTTATTTATATCTTTTCGTTTATTTTATTGATTTCAAAAGAATATACGAATTTCAATACTTTCCTAAATGTATTTTTAGTAGATTAAAAGTAATCGCAGAGTGTAGATTTTTATTAAATTTAAATACAGACAATGAGTCCTTATATTTCCATCACCAACGAATTCTTATTTATATCTTTTCGTTTATTTTATTGATTTCAAAAGAATATACGAATTTCAATACTTTCCTATATGTATTTTTTAGTAGATTAAAAGTAATCGCAGAGTTTAATTTTTATTAAATTTAAATATAGACAATGAGTTCTTATATTTCCATCGCCAACGTATTCTTATTTATATCTCTTCGTTTATTTTATTGATTTCAAAAGAATATACGAAATTCAATACTTTCAAATATGTATTTTTTAGTAGATTGAAAACAATTTGTATAGAATCATTTTTCTTATTTTAAATACAGACAATGAGTCCTTATATTTCCATCACCAACGAATTCTTATTTATATCTTTTCGTTTATTTTATTGATTTCAAAAGAATATACGAATTTCAATACTTTCCTATATGTATTTTTTAGTAGATTAAAAGTAATCGCAGAGTGTAGATTTTTTTTAAATTTAAATACAGACAATAAGTTCTTATATTTCCATCGCCAACGAATTCTTATTTATATCTTTTCGTTTATTTTATTGATTTCAAAAGAATATACGAATTTCAATACTTTCCTATATGTATTTTTTAGTAGATTAAAAGTAATCGCAGAGTGTAGATTTTTATTAAATTTAAATACAGACAATGAGTTCTTATATTTCCATCGCCAACGAATTCTTATTTATATCTTTTCGTTTATTTTTTTGATTTCAAAAGAATATACGAATTTCAGTACTTTCCTATATGTATTTTTTAGTAAATTGAAAACAATTTGTAGAGAATCATTTTTCTTATTTTAAATATAGACAATGAGTCCTTAAATTTCCATCGCCAACGAATTCTTATTTATATCTTTTCGTTTATTTTATTGATTTCAAAAGAATATACGAATTTCAATACTTTCCTATATGTATTTTTTAGTAGATTAAAAGTAATCGCAGAGTATCATTTTTCTTATTTTAAATATAGACAATGAGTCCTTATATTTCCATCACCAACGAATTCTTATTTATATCTTTTCGTTTATTTTATTGATTTCAAAAGAATATACGAATTTCAATACTTTCCTATATGTATTTTTTAGTAGATTAAAAGTAATCGCAGAGTTTAATTTTTATTAAATTTAAATATAGACAATGAGTTCTTATATTTCCATCGCCAACGTATTCTTATTTATATCTCTTCGTTTATTTTATTGATTTCAAAAGAATATACGAAATTCAATACTTTCAAATATGTATTTTTTAGTAGATTGAAAACAATTTGTATAGAATCATTTTTCTTATTTTAAATACAGACAATGAGTCCTTATATTTCCATCACCAACGAATTCTTATTTATATCTTTTCGTTTATTTTATTGATTTCAAAAGAATATACGAATTTCAATACTTTCCTATATGTATTTTTTAGTAGATTAAAAGTAATCGCAGAGTGTAGATTTTATTAATTTGAAATACAGACAATGAGTTCTTATATTTCCATCGCCAACGAATTCTTATTTATATATTTTCGATTATTTTATTGATTTCAAAAGAATATACGAATTTCAATACTTTCCTATATGTGTTTTTTAGTAGATTAAAAGTAATCGCAGAGTATCATTTTTCTTATTTTAAATATAGACAATGAGTCCTTATATTTCCATCACCAACGAATTCTTATTTATATCTTTTCGATTATTTTATTGATTTCAAAAGAATATACGAATTTCAATACTTTCCTATATGTATTTTTTAGTAGATTAAAAGTAATCGCAGAGTGTAGATTTTTTTTAAATTTAAATACAGACAATAAGTTCTTATATTTCCATCGCCAACGAATTCTTATTTATATCTTTTCGTTTATTTTATTGATTTCAAAAGAATATACGAATTTCAATACTTTCAAATATGTATTTTTTAGTAGATTGAAAACAATTTGTAGAGAAACATTTTTCTTATTTTAAATACAGACAATGAGTCCTTATATTTCCATCACCATCGAATTCTTATTTATATCTTTTCGTTTATTTTATTGATTTCAAAAGAATATACGAATTTCAATACTTTCCTAAATGTATTTTTAGTAGATTAAAAGTAATCGCAGAGTGTAGATTTTTATTAAATTTAAATACAGACAATGAGTTCTTATATTCCCATCGCCAACGAATTCTTATTTATATCTTTTCGTTTATTTTATTGATTTCAAAAGAATATACGAATTTCAATACTTTCAAATATGTATTTTTTAGTAGATTGAAAACAATTTGTAGAGAATCATTTTTCTTATTTTAAATACAGACAATGAGTCCTTATATTTCCATCACCATCGAATTCTTATTTATATCTTTTCGTTTATTTTATTGATTTCAAAAGAATATACGAATTTCAATACTTTCCTATATGTATTTTTTAGTAGATTAAAAGTAATCGCAGAATGTAGATTTTATTAATTTGAAATAAAGACAATGAGTTCTTATATTTCCATCGCCAACGAATTCTTATTTATATATTTTCGATTATTTTATTGATTTCAAAAGAATATACGAATTTCAATACTTTCCTATATGTGTTTTTTAGTAGATTAAAAGTAATCGCAGAGTATCATTTTTCGTATTTTAAATATAGACAATGAGTCCTTATATTTCCATCACCAACGAATTCTTATTTATATCTTTTCGATTATTTTATTGATTTCAAAAGAATATACGAATTTCAATACTTTCCTATATGTATTTTTTAGTAGATTAAAAGTAATCGCAGAGTGTAGATTTTTTTTAAATTTAAATACAGACAATAAGTTCTTATATTTCCATCGCCAACGAATTCTTATTTATATCTTTTCGTTTATTTTATTGATTTCAAAAGAATATACGAATTTCAATACTTTCAAATATGTATTTTTTAGTAGATTGAAAACAATTTGTAGAGAATCATTTTTCTTATTTTAAATACAGACAATGAGTCCTTATATTTCCATCACCATCGAATTCTTATTTATATCTTTTCGTTTATTTTATTGATTTCAAAAGAATATACGAATTTCAATACTTTCCTAAATGTATTTTTAGTAGATTAAAAGTAATCGCAGAGTGTAGATTTTTATTAAATTTAAATACAGACAATGAGTCCTTATATTTCCATCACCAACGAATTCTTATTTATATCTTTTCGTTTATTTTATTGATTTCAAAAGAATATACGAATTTCAATACTTTCCTATATGTATTTTTTAGTAGATTAAAAGTAA
Source organism: Ptychoptera albimana (assembly GCA_961205885.1). Taxonomy (NCBI): domain Eukaryota; kingdom Metazoa; phylum Arthropoda; class Insecta; order Diptera; family Ptychopteridae; genus Ptychoptera; species Ptychoptera albimana. Next base: position 12,092,695 of record OY540803.1, on the reverse strand, counting down.
TCGCAGAGTTTAATTTTTATTAAATTTAAATATAGACAATGAGTTCTTATATTTCCATCGCCAACGTATTCTTATTTATATCTCTTCGTTTATTTTATTGATTTCAAAAGAATATACGAAATTCAATACTTTCAAATATGTATTTTTTAGTAGATTGAAAACAATTTGTAGAGAATCATTTTTCTTATTTTAAATACAGACAATGAGTCCTTATATTTCCATCACCAACGAATTCTTATTTATATCTTTTCGTTTATTTTATTGATTTCAAAAGAATATACGAATTTCAATACTTTCCTATATGTATTTTTTAGTAGATTAAAAGTAATCGCAGAGTGTAGATTTTATTAATTTTAAATACAGACAATGAGTCCTTATATTTCCATCACCAACGAATTCTTATTTATATCTTTTCGTTTATTTTATTGATTTCAAAAGAATATACCAATTCCAATACTTTTCTATATGTATTTTTTAGTAGATTAAAAGTAATCGCAGAGTATCATTTTTTTTATTTTAAATATAGACAATGAGTCTTTATATTTCCATCACCAACGAATTCTTATTTATATCTTTTCGTTTATTTTATTGATTTCAAAAGAATATACGAATTTCAATACTTTCCTAAATGTATTTTTAGTAGATTAAAAGTAATCGCAGAGTGTAGATTTTTATTAAATTTAAATACAGACAATGAGTTCTTATATTCCCATCGCCAACGAATTCTTATTTATATCTTTTCGTTTATTTTATTGATTTCAAAAGAATATACGAATTTCAATACTTTCAAATATGTATTTTTTAGTAGATTGAAAACAATTTGTAGAGAATCATTTTTCTTATTTTAAATACAGACAATGAGTCCTTATATTTCCATCACCATCGAATTCTTATTTATATCTTTTCGTTTATTTTATTGATTTCAAAAGAATATACGAATTTCAATACTTTCCTATATGTATTTTTTAGTAGATTAAAAGTAATCGCAGAGTGTAGATTTTATTAATTTGAAATACAGACAATGAGTTCTTATATTTCCATCGCCAACGAATTCTTATTTATATATTTTCGATTATTTTATTGATTTCAAAAGAATATACGAATTTCAATACTTTCCTATATGTGTTTTTTAGTAGATTAAAAGTAATCGCAGAGTATCATTTTTCTTATTTTAAATGTAGACAATGAGTCCTTATATTTCCATCACCAACGAATTCTTATTTATATCTTTTTGTTTATTTTATTGATTTCAAAAGAATATACGAATTTCAATACTTTTCTATATGTATTTTTAAGTAGATTAAAAGTAATCGCAGAGTGTAGATTTTATAAATTTGAAATACAGACAATGAGTTCTTATATTTCCATCGCCAACGAATTCTTATTTATATCTTTTCGTTTATTTAATTGATTTCAAAAGAATATACGAATTTCAATACTTTCCTATATGTATTTTTTAGTAGATTAAAAGTAATCGCAGAGTATCATTTTTCTTATTTTAAATATAGACAATGAGTCCTTATATTTCCATCTTCAACGAATTCTTATTTATATCTTTTCATTTATTTTATTGATTTCAAAAGAATATACGAATTTCAATACTTTCCTATATGTATTTTTTAGTAGATTAAAAGTAATCGCAGAGTGTAGATTTTATTAATTTGAAATAAAGACAATGAGTTCTTATATTTCCATCGCCAACGAATTCTTATTTATATCTTTTCGTTTATTTTATTGATTTCAAAAGAATATACGAATTTCAATACTTTCCTATATGTATTTTTAAGTAGATTAAAAGAAATCGCAGAGTGTAGATTTTATTAATTTCAATACAGACAATGAGTTCTTATATTTCCATCGCCAACGAATTCTTATTTATATCTTTTCGTTTATTTTATTGATTTCAAAAGAATATACGAATTTCAATACTTTCAAATATGTATTTTTTAGTAGATTTAAAGTAATCGCAGAGTGTAGATTTTATTAATTTGAAATACAGACAATGAGTTCTTATATTTCCATCGCCAACGAATTCTTATTTATATCTTTTCGTTTATTTTATTGATTTCAAAAGAATATACGAATTTCAATACTTTCAAATATGTATTTTTTAGTAGATTGAAAACAATTTGTAGAGAATCATTTTTCTTATTTTAAATACAGACAATGAGTCCTTATATTTCCATCACCAACGAATTCTTATTTATATCTTTTCGTTTATTTAATTGATTTCAAAAGAATATACGAATATCAACACTTTCCTATATGTATTTTTTAGTAGATTAAAAGTAATCGCAGAGTTTAATTTTTATTAAATTTAAATACAGACAATGAGTTCTTATATATCCATCGCCAACGAATTATTATTTATATCTTTTCGTTTATTTTATTGATTTCAAAAGAATATACGAATTTCAATACTTTCCTATATGTATTTTTTAGTAGATTAAAAGTAATCGCAGAGTATCATTTTTCTTATTTTAAATACAGACAATGAGTTCTTATATTTCCATCGCCAACGAATTCTTATTTATATCTTTTCGTTTATTTAATTGATTTCAAAAGAATAAACGAATTTCAATACTTTCAAATATGTATTTTTTAGTAGATTAAAAGAAATCGCAGAGTGTAATTTTATTAATTTGAAATACAGAAAATGAGTTCTTATATTTCCATCGCCAACGAATTCTTATTTATATCTTTTCGTTTATTTTATTGATTTCAAAAGAATATACGAATTTCAATACTTTCAAATATGTATTTTTTAGTAGATTGAAAACAATTTGTAGAGAATCATTTTTCTTATTTTAAATACAGACAATGAGTTCTTATATTTCTATCGCCAACGAATTCTTATTTATATCTTTTCGTTAATTTTATTGATTTCAAAAGAATATACGAATTTCAATACTTTCCTATATGTATTTTTTAGTAAATTGAAAACAATTTGTAGAGAATCATTTTTCTTCTTTTAAATATAGACAATAAGTCCTTAAATTTCCATCGCCAACGAATTTTTATTTATATCTTTTCGTTTATTTTATTGATTTCAAAAGAATATACGAATTTCAATACTTTCAAATATGTATTTTTTAGTAGATTATAAGTAATCGCAGGGTGTAGATTTTATTAATTTGAAATACAGACAATGAGTTCTTATATTTTTATCGCCAACGAATTCTTATTTATATCTTTTCGTTTATTTAATTGATTTCAAAAGAATAAACGAATTTCAATATTTTCAAATATGTATTTTTTAGTAGATTAAAAGAAATCGCAGAGTGTAATTTTTATTAAATTTAAATATACACAATAAGTTCTTATATTTCCATTGCCAACGAATTCTTATTTATATCTCTTCGTTAATTTTATTGATTTCAAAAGAATATACGAATTTTAATACTTTCCTATATGTATTTTTTAGTAAATTGAAAACAATTTGTAGAGAATCATTTTTCTTATTTTAAATATAGACAATGAGTCCTTATATTTCCATCGCCAACGAATTCTTATTTATATCTTTTCGTTTATTTTATTGATTTCAAAAGTATATACGAATTTCAATACTTTCCTATATGTATTTTTTAGTAGATTAAAAGTAATCGCAGAGTAACATTTTTCTTATTTTAAATATAGACAATGAGTCCTTATATTTCCATCACCAACAAATTCTTATTTTTATCTTTTCGTTTATTTTATTGATTTCAAAAGAATAAACGAATTTCAATACTTTCCTATATGTATTTTTTAGTAGATTAAAAGTAATCGCAGAGTGTAGAATTTTTCTTATTTTAAATATAGACAATGAGTCCTTATATTTCCATCACCAACGAATTCTTATTTATATCTTTTCGTTTATTTTATAGATTTCAAAAGAATATACGAATTTCAATACTTTCCTATATGTATTTTTTAGTAGATTAAAAGTAATCGCAGAGTGTAGATTTTTATTAAATTTAAATACAGACAATGAGTTCTTATATTTCCATCGCCAACGAATTCTTATTTATATCTTTTCGTTTATTTTATTGATTTCAAAAGAATATACGAATTTCAATACTTTCAAATATGTATTTTTTAGTAGATTGAAAACAATTTGTAGAGAATCATTTTTCTTATTTTAAATATAGACAATGAGTCCTTATATTTCCATCGACAACGAATTCTTATTTATATCTTTTCGTTTATTTTATTGATTTCAAAAGAATATACGAATTTCAATACTTTTCTATATGTATTTTTTAGTAGATTAAAAGTAATCGCAGAGTGTAGATTTTATAAATTTGAAATACAGACAATGAGTTCTTATATTTCCATCGCCAACGAATTCTTATTTATATCTTTTCGTTTATTTTATTGATTTCAAAAGAATATACGAATTTCAATACTTTCCTATATGTATTTTTTAGTAAATTGAAAACAATTTGTAGAGAATCATTTTTCTTATTTTAAATATAGACAATGAGTCCTTAAATTTCCATCGCCAACGAATTCTTATTTATATCTTTTCGTTTATTTTATTGATTTCAAAAGAATATACGAATTTCAATACTTTCAAATATGTATTTTTTAGTAGATTATAAGTAATCGCAGGGTGTAGATTTTATTAATTAAAAATACAGACAATGAGTTCTTATATTTTTATCGCCAACGAATTCTTATTTATATCTTTTCGTTTATTTAATTGATTTCAAAAGAATAAACGATTTTCAATATTTTCAAATATGTATTTTTTAGTAAATTGAAAACAATTTGTAGAGAATCATTTTTCTTATTTTAAATATAGACAATGAGTCCTTAAATTTCCATCGCCAACGAATTCTTATTTATATCTTTTCGTTTATTTTATTGATTTCAAAAGTATATACGAATTTCAATACTTTCCTATATGTATTTTTTAGTAGATTAAAAGTAATCGCAGAGTAACATTTTTCTTATTTTAAATATAGACAATAAGTCCTTATATTTCCATCACCAACGAATTCTTATTTTTATCTTTTCGTTTATTTTATTGATTTCAAAAGAATAAACGAAATTCAATACTTTTCTATATGTATTTTTTAGTAGATTAAAAGTAATCGCAGAGTATCATTTTTCTTATTTTAAATATAGACAATGAGTCCTTATATTTCCATCACCAACGAATTCTTATTTATATCTTTTCGTTTATTTTATTGATTTCAAAAGAATATACGAATTTCAATACTTTTCTATATGTATTTTTTAGTAGATTAAAAGTAATCGCAGAGTGTAGATTTTTATTAAATTTAAATACAGACAATGAGTTCTTATATTTCCATCGCCAACGAATTCTTATTTATATCTTTTCGTTTATTTTATTGATTTCAAAAGAATATACGAATTTCAATACTTTCAAATATGTATTTTTTAGTAGATTGAAAACAATTTGTAGAGAATCATTTTTCTTATTTTAAATATAGACAATGAGTCCTTATATTTCCATCGACAACGAATTCTTATTTATATCTTTTCGTTTATTTAATTGATTTCAAAAGAATATACGAATTTAAATACTTTCAAATATGTATTTTTTAGTAGATTAAAAGTAATCGCAGAGTGTAGATTTTATTAATTTGAAATACAGACAATGAGTTCTTATATTTCCATCGCCAACGAATTCTTATTTATATATTTTCGTTTATTTTATTGATTTCAAAAGAATATACGAATTTCAATACTTTCCTATATGTGTTTTTTAGTAGATTAAAAGTAATCGCAGAGTATCATTTTTCTTATTTTAAATACAGACAATGAGTCCTTATATTTCCATCACCAACGAATTCTTATTTATATCTTTTCGTTTATTTTATTGATTTCAAAAGAATATACGAATTTCAATACTTTTCTATATGTATTTTTTAGTAGATTAAAAGTAATCGCAGAGTGTAGATTTTATAAATTTGAAATACAGACAATGAGTTCTTATATTTCCATCGCCAACGAATTCTTATTTATATCTTTTCGTTTATTTTATTGATTTCAAAAGAATAAACGAATTTCAATACTTTTCTATATGTATTTTTTAGTAGATTAAAAGTAATCGCAGAGTGTAGATTTTATTAATTTGAAATAAAGACAATGAGTTCTTATATTTCCATCGCCAACGAATTCTTATTTATATCTTTTCGTTTATTTTATTGATTTCAAAAGAATATACGAATTTCAATTCTTTCCTATATGTATTTTTTAGTAGATTAAAAGAAATCGCAGAGTGTAGATTTTATTAATTTGAAATACAGACAATGAGTTCTTATATTTCCATCGCCAACGAATTCTTATTTATATCTTTTCGTTTATTTTATTGATTTCAAAAGAATATACGAATTTAAATACTTTCCTATATGTATTTTTTAGTAGATTAAAAGTAATCGCAGAGTGTATATTTTATTAATTTGAAATACAGACAATGAGTTCTTATATTTCCATCGCCAACGAATTCTTATTTATATCTTTTCGTTTATTTAATTGATTTCAAAAGAAAAAACGAATTTCAATACTTTCTTATATATATTTTTAAGTAGATTAAAAGTAATCGCAGAGTATCATTTTTCTTATTTTAAATATAGACAATGAGTCCTTATATTTCCTTCACCAACGAATTCTTATTTATATCTTTTCATTTATTTTTTTATTTCAAAAGAATATACGAATTTCAATACTTTACTATATGTATTTTTTAGTAGATTAAAAGTAATCGCAGAGTGTAGATTTTATTAATTTGAAATAAAGACAATGAGTTCTTATATTTCCACCGCCAACGAATTCTTATTTATATCTTTTCGTTTATTTTATTGATTTCAAAAGAATATACGAATTTCAATTCTTTCCTATATGTATTTTTTAGTAGATTAAAAGAAATCGCAGAGTGTAGATTTTATTAATTTGAAATACAGACAATGAGTTCTTATATTTCCATCGCCAACGAATTCTTATTTATATCTTTTCGTTTATTTTATTGATTTCAAAAGAATATACGAATTTAAATACTTTCCTATATGTATTTTTTAGTAGATTAAAAGTAATCGCAGAGTGTAGATTTTATTAATTTGAAATACAGACAATGAGTTCTTATATTTCCATCGCCAACGAATTCTTATTTATATCTTTTCGTTTATTTAATTGATTTCAAAAGAACAAACGAATTTCAATACTTTCTTATATGTATTTTTTAGTAGATTAAAAGAAATCGCAGAGTGTAATTTTTATTAAATTTAAATATACACAATGAGTTCTTATATTTCCATTGCCAACGAATTCTTATTTATATCTCTTCGTTAATTTTATTGATTTCAAAAGAATATACGAATTTCAATACTTTCCTATATGTATTTTTTAGTAAATTGAAAACAATTTGTAGAGAATCATTTTTCTTATTTTAAATATAGACAATGAGTCCTTATATTTCCATCGCCAACGAATTCTTATTTATATCTTTTCGTTTATTTTATTGATTTCAAAAGTATATACGAATTTCAATACTTTCCTATATGTATTTTTTAGTAGATTAAAAGTAATCGCAGAGTAACATTTTTCTTATTTTAAATATAGACAATGAGTCCTTATATATCCATCACCAACAAATTCTTATTTTTATCTTTTCGTTTATTTTATTGATTTCAAAAGAATAAACGAATTTCAATACTTTTCTATATGTATTTTTTAGTAGATTAAAAGTAATCGCAGAGTATCATTTTTCTTATTTTAAATATAGACAATGAGTCCTTATATTTCCATCACCAACGAATTCTTATTTATATCTTTTCGTTTATTTTATAGATTTCAAAAGAATATACGAATTTCAATACTTTCCTATATGTATTTTTTAGTAGATTAAAAGTAATCGCAGAGTGTAGATTTTTATTTAATTTAAATACAGACAATGAGTTCTTATATTTCCATCGCCAACGAATTCTTATTTATATCTTTTCGTTTATTTTATTGATTTCAAAAGAATAAACGAATTTCAATACTTTCAAATATGTATTTTTTAGTAGATTGAAAACAATTTGTAGAGAATCATTTTTCTTATTTTAAATATAGAAAATGAGTCCTTATATTTCCATCACCAACGAATTCTTATTTATATCTTTTCGTTTATTTTATTGATTTCAAAAGTATATACGAATTTCAATACTTTCCTATATGTATTTTTTAGTAGATTAAAAGTAATCGCAGAGTAACATTTTTCTTATTTTAAATATAGACAATGAGTCCTTATATTTCCATCACCAACGAATTCTTATTTTTATCTTTTCGTTTATTTTATTGATTTCAAAAGAATAAACGAATTTCAATACTTTTCTATATGTATTTTTTAGTAGATTAAAAGTAATCGCAGAGTGTAAATTTTTATTAAATTTAAATACAGACAATGAGTTCTTATATTTCCATCGCCAACGAATTCTTATTTATATCTTTTCGTTTATTTTATTGATTTCAAAAGAATATACGAATTTCAATACTTTCAAATATGTATTTTTTAGTAGATTGAAAACAATTTGTAGAGAATCATTTTTCTTATTTTAAATATAGACAATGAGTCCTTATATTTCCATCACCAACGAATTCTTATTTATATCTTTTCGTTTATTTTATTGATTTCAAAAGAATATACGAATTTCAATACTTTTCTATATGTATTTTTTAGTAGATTAAAAGTAATCGCAGAGTGTAGATTTTATAAATTTGAAATACAGACAATGAGTTCTTATATTTCCATCGCCAACGAATTCTTATTTATATCTTTTCGTTTATTTTATTGATTTCAAAAGAATATACGAATTTCAATACTTTCCTATATGTATTTTTTAGTAAATTGAAAACAATTTGTAGAGAATCATTTTTCTTATTTTAAATATAGACAATGAGTCCTTATATTTCCATCACCAACGAATTCTTATTTTTATCTTTTCGTTTATTTTATTGATTTCAAAAGAATAAACGAATTTCAATACTTTCCTATATGTATTTTTTAGTAGATTAAAAGTAATCGCAGAGTATCATTTTTCTTATTTTAAATATAGAAAATGAGTCCTTATATTTCCATCACCAACGAATTCTTATTTATATCTTTTCGTTTATTTTATTGATTTCAAAAGAATATACGAATTTCAATACTTTCAAATATGTATTTTTTAGTAGATTGAAAACAATTTGTAGAGAATCATTTTTCTTATTTTAAATATAGACAATGAGTCCTTATATTTCCATCGACAACGAATTCTTATTTATATCTTTTCGTTTATTTAATTGATTTCAAAAGAATATACGAATTTAAATACTTTCCTATATGTATTTTTTAGTAGATTAAAAGTAATCGCAGAGTGTAGATTTTATTAATTTGAAATACAGACAATGAGTTCTTATATTTCCATCGCCAACGAATTCTTATTTATATATTTTCGTTTATTTTATTGATTTCAAAAGAATATACGAATTTCAATACTTTCCTATATGTGTTTTTTAGTAGAATAAAAGTAATCGCAGATTATCATTTTTCTTATTTTAAATACAGACAATGAGTCCTTATATTTCCATCACCAACGAATTCTTATTTATATCTTTTCGTTTATTTTATTGATTTCAAAAGAATATACGAATTTCAATACTTTTCTATATGTATTTTTTAGTAGATTAAAAGTAATCGCAGAGTGTAGATTTTATAAATTTGAAATACAGACAATGAGTTCTTATATTTCCATCGCCAACGAATTCTTATTTATATCTTTTCGTTTATTTTATTGATTTCAAAAGAATATACGAATTTCAATACTTTCCTATATGTATTTTTTAGTAGATTAAAAGTAATCGCAGAGTGTAGATTTTATTAATTTGAAATAAAGACAATGAGTTCTTATATTTCCATCGCCAACGAATTCTTATTTATATCTTTTCGTTTATTTTATTGATTTCAAAAGAATATACGAATTTCAATACTTTCCTATATGTGTTTTTTAGAAGATTAAAAGAAATCGCAGAGTGTAGATTTTATTAATTTGAAATACAGACAATGAGTTCTTATATTTCCATCGCCAACGAATTCTTATTTATATCTTTTCGTTTATTTTATTGATTTCAAAAGAATATACGAATTTAAATACTTTCCTATATGTATTTTTTAGTAGATTAAAAGTAATCGCAGAGTGTAGATTTTATTAATTTGAAATACAGACAATGAGTTCTTATATTTCCATCGCCAACGAATTCTTATTTATATCTTTTCGTTTATTTAATTGATTTCAAAAGAACAAACGAATTTCAATACTTTCTTATATGTATTTTTAAGTAAATTAAAAGTAATCGCAGAGTATCATTTTTCTTATTTTAAATACAGACAATGAGTTCTTATATTTCCATCGCCAACGAATTCTTATTTATATCTTTTCGTTTATTTTATTGATTTCAAAAGAATTTACGAATTTCAATACTTTCCTATATGTATTTTTTAGTAGATTGAAAACAATTTGTAGAGAATCATTTTTCTTATTTTAAATATAGACAATGAGTCCTTATATTTCCATCGCCAACGAATTCTTATTTATATCTTTTCGTTTATTTTATTGATTTCAAAAGAATATACGAATTTCAATTCTTTCCTATATGTATTTTTTAGTAGATTAAAAGTTATCGCAGAGTATCATTTTTCTTATTTTAAATATAGACAATGAGTCCTTATATTTCCATCACCAACGAATTCTTATTTTTATCTTTTCGTTTATTTTATTGATTTCAAAAGAATTTACGAATTTCAATACTTTCCTATATGTATTTTTTAGTAGATTGAAAACAATTTGTAGAGAATCATTTTTCTTATTTTAAATATAGACAATGAGTCCTTATATTTCCATCGCCAACGAATTCTTATTTATATCTTTTCGTTTATTTTATTGATTTCAAAAGAATATACGAATTTCAATACTTTCCTATATGTATTTTTTAGTAGATTAAAAGTAATCGCAGAGTATAATTTTTCTTATTTTAAATATAGACAATGAGTCCTTATATTTCCATCACCAACGAATTCTTATTTTTATCTTTTCGTTTATTTTATTGATTTCAAAAGAATAAACGAATTTCAATACTTTCAAATATGTATTTTTTAGTAGATTAAAAGTAATCGCAGAGTGTAGATTTTATTAATTTCAAATAAAGACAATGAGTTCTTATATTTCCATTGCCAACGAATTCTTATTTATATCTTTTCGTTTATTTAATTGATTTCAAAAGAATATACGAATTTCAATTCTTTCCTATATGTATTTTTTAGTAGATAAAAAGAAATCGCAGAGTGTAGATTTTATTAATTTGAAATACAGACAATGAGTTCTTATATTTCCATCGCCAACGAATTCTTATTTATATCTTTTCGTTTATTTTATTGATTTCAAAAGAATATACGAATTTCAATACTTTCAAATATGTATTTTTTAGTAGATTAAAAGTAATCACAGAGTGTAGATTTTTATTAAATTTAAATATAGACAATGAGTTCTTATATTTCCATCGCCAACGAATTCTTATTTATATCTTTTCGTTTATTTAATTGATTTCAAAAGAATATACGAATTTAAATACTTTCCTATATGTATTTTTCAGTAGATTAAAAGTAATTGCAGAGTGTAGATTTTATTAATTTGAAATACAGACAATGAGTTCTTATATTTCCATCGCCAACGAATTCTTATTTATATATTTTCGTTTATTTTATTGATTTCAAAAGAATATACGAATTTCAATACTTTCCTATATGTGTTTTTTAGTAGATTAAAAGTAATCGCAGAGTATCATTTTTCTTATTTTAAATACAGACAATGAGTCCTTATATTTCCATCACCAACGAATTCTTATTTATATCTTTTCGTTTATTTTATTGATTTCAAAAGAATATACGAATTTCAATACTTTTCTATATGTATTTTTTAGTAGATTAAAAGTAATCGCAGAGTGTAGATTTTATTAATTTGAAATACAGACAATGAGTTCTTATATTTCCATCGCCAACGAATTCTTATTTATATCTTTTCGTTTATTTTATTGATTTCAAAAGAATATACGAATTTCAATACTTTCATATATGTATTTTTTAGTAAATTGAAAACAATTTGTAGAGAATCATTTTTCTTATATTAAATATAGACAATGAGTCCTTAAATTTCCATCGCCAACGAATTCTTATTTATATCTTTTCGTTTATTTTATTGATTTCAAAAGAATATACGAATTTCAATACTTTGAAATATGTATTTTTTAGTAGATTATAAGTAATCGCAGGGTGTAGATTTTATTAATTAAAAATACAGACAATGATTTCTTATATTTTTATCGCCAACGAATTCTTATTTATATCTTTTCGTTTATTTAATTGATTTCAAAAGAATAAACGAATTTCAATATTTTCAAATATGTATTTTTTAGTAGATTAAAAGAAATCGCAGAGTGTAATTTTTATTAAATTTAAATATACACAATGAGTTCGTATATTTCCATCGCCAACGAATTCTTATTTATATCTTTTCGTTTATTTTATTGATTTCAAAAGAATATACGAATTTCAATACTTTGAAATATGTATTTTTTAGTAGATTATAAGTAATCGCAGGGTGTAGATTTTATTAATTAAAAATACAGACAATGATTTCTTATATTTTTATCGCCAACGAATTCTTATTTATATCTTTTCGTTTATTTAATTGATTTCAAAAGAATAAACGAATTTCAATATTTTCAAATATGTATTTTTTAGTAGATTAAAAGTAATCACAGAGTGTAGATTTTTATTAAATTTAAATACAGACAATGAGTCCTTATATTTCCATCGCCAACGAATTCTTATTTATATCTTTTCGTTTATTTTATTGATTTCAAAAGAATATACGAATTTCAATACTTTCAAATATGTATTTTTTAGTAGATTGAAAACAATTTGTAGAGAATCATTTTTCTTATTTTAAATATAGACAATGAGTCCTTATATTTCCATCGCCAACGAATTCTTATTTATATCTTTTCGTTTATTTAATTGATTTCAAAAGAATATACGAATTTAAATACTTTCCTATATGTATTTTTTGTAGAATAAAAGAAATCGCAGAGTGTAGATTTTATTAAATTTAAATATAGACAATGAGTTCTTATATTTCCATCGCCAACGAATTCTTATTTATATATTTTCGTTTATTTTATTGATTTCAAAAGAATATACGAATTTCAATACTTTCCTATATGTGTTTTTTAGTAGATTAAAAGTAATCGCAGAGTATAATTTTTCTTATTTTAAATACAGACAATGAGTCCTTATATTTCCATCACCAACGAATTCTTATTTATATCTTTTCCTTTATTTTATTGATTTCAAAAGAATATACGAATTTCAATACTTTTCTATATGTATTTTTTAGTAGATTAAAAGTAATCGCAGAGTGTAGATTTTATAAATTTGAAATACAGACAATGAGTTCTTATATTTCCATCGCCAAAGAATTCTTATTTATATCTTTTCGTTTATTTTATTGATTTCAAAAGAATATACGAATTTCAATACTTTCAAATGTGTATTTTTTAGTAGATTAAAAGAAATCGCAGAGTGTAGATTTTTATTAAATTTAAATATAGACAATGAGTCCTTATATTTCCATCGCCAAAGAATTCTTATTTATATCTTTTCGTTTATTTTATTGATTTCAAAAGAATATACGAATTTCAATACTTTCCTATATGTATTTTTTAGTAGATTAAAAGAAATCGCAGAGTGTAGATTTTATTAATTTGAAATACAGACAATGAGTTCTTATATTTCCATCGCCAACGAATAAGAACTCATTGTCTGTATTTAAATTTAATAAAAATTAAACTCTGCGATTTCTTTTAATCTACTAAAAAATACATATAGGAAAGTATTGAAATTCGTATATTCTTTTGAAATCAATTAAATAAACGAACTGATATAAATAAGGATTCGTTGGCGATGGAAATATAAGGACTCATTGTCTTTATTTCAAATTAATAAAATTTACACTTTGCGATTTCTTTTAAACTACTAAACAATACATATAGAAAAGTATTGAAATTCGTATATTCTTTTGAAATCAATAAAATAAACGAAAAGATATAAATAAGAATTCGTTGGTGATGGAAATATAAGAACTCATTGTCTGTATTTAAATTTAATAAAAATTAAACACTGCGATTTATTTTAATCTACTAAAAAATACATATTTGAAAGTATTGAAATTCGTATATTCTTTTGAAATCAATAAAATAAACGAAAAGATATAAATAAGAATTCGTTGGTGATGGAAATATAAGGACTCATTGTCTATATTTAAAATAAGAAAACTGATACTCTGCGATTACTTTTAATCTACTAAAAAATACATATAGGAAAGTATTGAAATTCGTATATTCTTTTAAAATCAATTAAATAAACGAAAAGATATAAATAAGAATTCGTTGGCGATGGAAATATAAGGACTCATTGTCTATATTTAAAATAAGAAAAATGATTCTCTACCAATTGTTTTCAAGCTACTAAAAAATACATATAGGAAAGTATTGAAATTCGTATATTCTTTTGAAATCAATAAAATAAACGAAAAGATATAAATAAGAATTCGTTGGCGATGGAAATATAAGAACTCATTGTCTGTATTTAAATTTAATAAAAATTAAACACTGCGATTTCTTTTAATCTACTAAAAAATACATATAGGAAAGTATTGAAATTCGTATATTCTTTTGAAATCAATTAAATAAACGAACTGATATAAATAAGGATTCGTTGGCGATGGAAATATAAGGACTCATTGTCTATATTTAAAATAAGAAAAATGATACTCTGCGATTACTTTTAATCTACTAAAAAATACATATAGGAAAGTATTGAAATTCCTATATTCTTTTGAAATCAATAAAATAAACGAAAAGATATAAATAAGAATTCGCTGGCGATGGAAATATAAGAATTCATTGTATGTATTTAAATTTAATAAAAATTAAACTCTGCGATTTCTTTTAATCTACTAAAAAATACATATAGGAAAGTATTGAAATTCGTATATTCTTTTGAAATCAATTAAATAAACGAACTGATATAAATAAGGATTCGTTGGTGATGGAAATATAAGGACTCATTGTCTATATTTAAAATAAGAAAAATGATTCTCTACCAATTGTTTTCAAGCTACTAAAAAATACATATAGGAAAGTATTGAAAATCGTATATTCTTTTGAAATCAATAAAATAAACGAAAAGATATAAATAAGAATTCGTTGGCGATGGAAATATAAGAACTCATTGTCTATATTTAAATTTAATAAAATCTACACTCTGCGATTTCTTTTAATCTATTAAACAATACATATAGAAAAGTATTGAAATTCGTATATTCTTTTGAAATCAATAAAATAAACGAAAAGATATAAATAAGAATTCGTTGGTGATGGAAATATAAGAACTCATTGTCTGTATTTAAATTTAATAAAAATTAAACTCTGCGATTTCTTTTAATCTACTAAAAAATACATATAGGAAAGTATTGAAATTCGTATATTCTTTTGAAATCAATTAAATAAACGAACTGATATAAATAAGGATTCGTTGGCGATGGAAATATAAGGACTCATTGTCTTTATTTCAAATTAATAAAATCTACACTCTGCGATTTCTTTTAATCTACTAAACAATACATATAGAAAAGTATTGAAATTCATATATTCTTTTGAAATCAATAAAATAAACGAAAAGATATAAATAAGAATTCGTTGGCGATGGAAATATAAGGACTCATTGTCTATATTTAAAATAAGAAAAATGATACTCTGCGATTACTTTTAATCTACTAAAAAATACATATTTGAAAGTATTGAAATTCGTATATTCTTTTGAAATCAATAAAATAAACGAAAAGATAAAAATAAGAATTCGTTGGTGATGGAAATATAAGGACTCATTGTCTATATTTAAAATAAGAAAAATTTTACTCTGCGATTACTTTTAATCTACTAAAAAATACATATAGGAAAGTATTGAAATTCGTATATTCTTTTGAAATCAATAAAATAAACGAAAAGATATAAATAAGAATTCGTTGGCGATGGAAATATAAGGACTCATTGTCTATATTTAAAATAAGAAAAATGATTCTCTACCAATTGTTTTCAAGCTACTAAAAAATACATATAGGAAAGTATTGAAATTCGTATATTCTTTTGAAATCAATAAAATAAACGAAAAGATATAAATAAGAATTCGTTGGCGATGGAAATATAAGAACTCATTGTCTATATTTAAATTTAATAAAATCTACACTCTGCGATTACTTTTATTCTACTAAAAAATACATATATGAAAGTATTGAAATTCGTATATTCTTTTGAAATCAATAAAATAAACGAAAAGATATAAATAAGAATTCGTTGGCGATGGAAATATAAGGACTCATTGTCTATATTTAAAATAAGAAAAATGATACTCTGCGATTTCTTTTAATGTACTAAAAAATACATATAGGAAAGAATTGAAATTCGTATATTCTTTTAAAATCAATTAAATAAACGAACGGATATAAATAAGAATTCGTTGGCGATTAAAATATAAGAACTCATTGTCTTTATTTCAAATTAATAAAATCTACACTCTGCGATTTCTTTTAAACTACTAAACAATACATATAGAAAAGTATTGAAATTCGTATATTCTTTTGAAATCAATTAAATAAACGAAAAGATATAAATAAGAATTCGTTGGCGATGGAAATATAAGAACTCATTGTCTGTATTTAAATTTAATAAAAATTAAACTCTGCGATTTATTTTAATCTACTAAAAAATACATATAGGAAAGTATTGAAATTCGTATATTCTTTTGAAATCAATAAAATAAACGAAAAGATATAAATAAGAATTCGTTGGCGATGGAAATATAAGAATTCATTGTCTATATTTAAAATAAGAAAAATGATACTCTGCAAGTTGTTTTTAATCTACTAAAAAATACATATAGGAAAGTATTGAAATTCGTATATTCTTTTGAAATCAATAAAATAAACGAAAAGATATAAATAAGAATTCGTTGGCGATGGAAATATAAGAACTCATTGTCTGTCTTTAAATTTAATAAAAATCTACACTCTGCGATTACTTTTAATCTACTAAAAAATACATATAGGAAAGTAATGAACTTCGTTTATTCTTTTGAAATCAATAAAATAAACGAAAAGATATAAATAAGAATTCGTTGGCGATGGATATATAAGGACTCATTGTCTGTATATAAATAATAAAAATTAAATTCTGTGGTTTATTTAATCTACTAAAAAATACATATAGGAAAGTATTGAAATTCGTATATTCTTTTGAAATCAATAAAATAAAAGAAAAGATATAAATAAGAATTCGTTGGCGATCGAAATATAAGAACTCATTGTCTATATTTAAATTTAATAAAATCTACACTCTGCGATTACTTTTAATCTACTAAAAAATACATATAGGAAAGTAATGAACTTCGTTTATTCTTTTGAAATCAATAAAATAAACGAAAAGATATAATAAGAATTCGTTGGCGATGGAAATATAAGGACTCATTGTCTGTATTTAAATAATAAAAATTAAACTCTGCGATTTCTTTTAATCTACTAAAAAATACATATAGGAAAGTATTGAAATTCGTATATTCTTTTGAAATCAATAAAATAAACGAAAAGATATAAATAAGAATTCGTTGGCGATGAAAATATAAGGACTCATTGTCTATATTTAAAATAAGAAAAATGATACTCTGCAAGTTGTTTTTAATCTACTAAAAAATACATATAGGAAAGTATTGAAATTCGTATATTCTTTTGAAATCAATAAAATAAACGAAAAGATATAAATAAGAATTCGTTGGCGATGGAAATATAAGAACTCATTGTCTGTATTTAAATTTAATAAAAATCTACACTCTGCGATTACTTTTAATATACTAAAAAATACATATAGGAAAGTAATGAACTTCGTTTATTCTTTTGAAATCAATAAAATAAACGAAAAGATATAAATAAGAATTCGTTGGCGATGGATATATAAGGACTCATTGTCTGTATATAAATAATAAAAATTAAATTCTGTGGTTTATTTAATCTACTAAAAAATACATATAGGAAAGTATTGAAATTCGTATATTCTTTTGAAATCAATAAAATAAAAGAAAAGATATAAATAAGAATTCGTTGGCGATCGAAATATAAGAACTCATTGTCTATATTTAAATTTAATAAAATCTACACTCTGCGATTACTTTTAATGTACTAAAAAATACATATAGGAAAGTAATGAACTTCGTTTATTCTTTTGAAATCAATAAAATAAACGAAAAGATATAATAAGAATTCGTTGGCGATGGAAATATAAGGACTCATTGTCTGTATTTAAATAATAAAAATTAAACTCTGCGATTTCTTTTAATCTACTAAAAAATACATATAGGAAAGTATTGAAATTCGTATATTCTTTTGAAATCAATAAAGTAAACGAAAAGATATAAATAAGAATTCGTTGGCGATGGAAATATAAGAACTCATTGTCTGTATTTCAAATTAATAAAATCTACACTCTGCGATTAATTTTAATCTACTAAAAAATACATACTTGAAAGTATTGAAATTCGTATATTCTTTTGAAATCAATAAAATAAACGAAAAGATATAAATAAGAATTCGTTGGCGATGGAAATATAAGATCCCATTGTCTGTATTTCAAATAAATAAAATCTACACTCTGCGATTACTTTTAATCTACTAAATGTACATATAGGAAAGTATTGAAATTCGTTTATTCTTTTGAAATCAATAAAATAAACGAAAAGATATAAATAAGAATTCGTTGGCGATGGATATATAAGGACTCATTGTCTGTATATAAATAATAAAAATTAAATTCTGTGGTTTATTTAATCTACTAAAAAATACATATAGGAAAGTATTGAAATTCGTATATTCTTTTGAAATCAATAAAATAAAAGAAAAGATATAAATAAGAATTCGTTGGCGATCGAAATATAAGAACTCATTGTCTATATTTAAATTTAATAAAATCTACACTCTGCGATTACTTTTAATCTACTAAAAAATACATATAGGAAAGTAATGAACTTCGTTTATTCTTTTGAAATCAATAAAATAAACGAAAAGATATAAATAAGAATTCGTTGGCGATGGATATATAAGGACTCATTGTCTGTATATAAATAATAAAAATTAAATTCTGTGGTTTATTTAATCTACTAAAAAATACATATAGGAAAGTATTGAAATTCGTATATTCTTTTGAAATCAATAAAATAAAAGAAAAGATATAAATAAGAATTCGTTGGCGATGGAAATATAAGGACTCATTGTCTGTATTTCAAATTAATAAAATCTACACTCTGCGATTACTTTTAATCTACTAAAAAATTCATATAGGAAAGTATTGAAATTCGTATATTCTTTTGAAATCAATTAAATAAACGAAAAGATATAAATAAGAATTCGTTGGCGATGCAAATATAAGGACTCATTGTCTATATTTAAAATAAGAAAAATTAAACTCTGCGATTTCTTTTAATCTACTAAAAAATACATATAGGAAAGTATTGAAATTCGTATATTCTTTTGAAATCAATAAAGTAAACGAAAAGATATAAATAAGAATTCGTTGGCGATGGAAATATAAGAACTCATTGTCTGTATTTCAAATTAATAAAATCTACACTCTGCGATTAATTTTAATCTACTAAAAAATACATACTTGAAAGTATTGAAATTCGTATATTCTTTTGAAATCAATAAAATAAACGAAAAGATATAAATAAGAATTCGTTGGCGATGGAAATATAAGATCCCATTGTCTGTATTTCAAATAAATAAAATCTACACTCTGCGATTACTTTTAATCTACTAAATGTACATATAGGAAAGTATTGAAATTCGTATATTCTTTTGAAATCAATAAAGTAAACGAAAAGATATAAATAAGAATTCGTTGGCGATGGAAATATAAGAACTCATTGTCTGTATTTCAAATTAATAAAATCTACACTCTGCGATTAATTTTAATCTACTAAAAAATACATACTTGAAAGTATTGAAATTCGTATATTCTTTTGAAATCAATAAAATAAACGAAAAGATATAAATAAGAATTCGTTGGCGATGGAAATATAAGATCCCATTGTCTGTATTTCAAATAAATAAAATCTACACTCTGCGATTACTTTTAATCTACTAAAAAATACATATAGGAAAGTAATGAACTTCGTTTATTCTTTTGAAATCAATAAAATAAACGAAAAGATATAAATAAGAATTCGTTGGTGATGGAAATATAAGATCCCATTGTCTGTATTTCAAATAAATAAAATCTACACTCTGCGATTACTTTTAATCTACTAAATGTACATATAGGAAAGTATTGAAATTCGTATATTCTTTTGAAATCAATAAAATAAACGAAAAGATATAAATAAGAATTCGTTGGCGATCGAAATATAAGAACTCATTGTCTATATTTAAATTTAATAAAATCTACACTCTGCGATTACTTTTAATCTACTAAAAAATACATATAGGAAAGCAATGAACTTCGTTTATTCTTTTGAAATCAATAAAATAAACGAAAAGATATAATAAGAATTCGTTGGCGATGGAAATATAAGGACTCATTGTCTGTATTTAAATAATAAAAATTAAACTCTGCGATTTCTTTTAATCTACTAAAAAATACATATAGGAAAGTATTGAAATTCGTATATTCTTTTGAAATCAATAAAATAAACGAAAAGATATAAATAAGAATTCGTTGGCGATGAAAATATAAGGACTCATTGTCTATATTTAAAATAAGAAAAATGATACTCTGCAAAATGTTTTTAATCTACTAAAAAATACATATTTAAAAGTATTGAAATTCGTATATTCTTTTGAAATCAATAAAATAAACGAAAAGATATAAATAAGAATTCGTTGGCGATGAAAATATAAGAACTCATTGTCTGTATTTAAATTTAATAAAAATCTACACTCTGCGATTACTTTTAATCTACTAAAAAATACATATAGGAAAGTAATGAACTTCGTTTATTCTTTTGAAATCAATAAAATAAACGAAAAGATATAAATAAGAATTCGTTGGCGATGGATATATAAGGACTCATTGTCTGTATATAAATAATAAAAATTAAATTCTGTGGTTTATTTAATCTACTAAAAAATACATATAGGAAAGTATTGAAATTCGTATATTCTTTTGAAATCAATAAAGTAAACGAAAAGATATAAATAAGAATTCGTTGGCGATGGAAATATAAGAACTCATTGTCTGTATTTCAAATTAATAAAATCTACACTCTGCGATTAATTTTAATCTACTAAAAAATACATACTTGAAAGTATTGAAATTCGTATATTCTTTTGAAATCAATAAAATAAACGAAAAGATATAAATAAGAATTCGTTGGCGATGGAAATATAAGATCCCATTGTCTGTATTTCAAATAAATAAAATCTACACTCTGCGATTACTTTTAATCTACTAAATGTACATATAGGAAAGTATTGAAATTCGTTTATTCTTTTGAAATCAATAAAATAAACGAAAAGATATAAATAAGAATTCGTTGGTGATGGAAATATAAGGACTCATTGTCTGTATTTAAAATAAGAAAATCTACACTCTGCGATTACTTTTAATCTACTAAAAAATACATATAGGAAAGTATTGAAATTCGTATATTCTTTTGAAATCAATAAAATAAACGAAAAGATATAAATAAGAATTCGTTGGCGATGGAAATATAAGAACTCATTGTCTGTATTTCAAATTAATAAAATCTACACTCTGCGATTACTTTTAATCTACTAAAAAATACATATAGGAAAGTATTGAAATTCGTATATTCTTTTGAAATCAATAAAATAAACGAAAAGATATAAATAAGAATTCGTTGGTGATGGAAATATAAGGACTCATTGTCTATATTTAAAATAAGAAAAATGATACTTTGCGATTACTTTTAATCTACTAAAAAATACATATAGGAAAGTATTGAAATTCGTATATTCTTTTGAAATCAATAAAATAAACGAAAAGATATAAATAAGAATTCGTTGGCGATGGAAATATAAGAACTCATTGTCTGTATTTTAAATTTATAAAATCTACACTCTGCGATTACTTTTAATCTACTAAAAAATACATATAGGAAAGTATTGAAATTCGTATATTCTTTTGAAATCAATAAAATAAACGAAAAGATATAAATAAGAATTCGTTGGCGATGGAAATATAAGAATTCATTGTCTGTATTTAAATTTAATAAAAATTAAACTCTGCGATTTCTTTTAATCTACTAAAAAATACATATAGGAAAGTATTGAAATTCGTATATTCTTTTGAAATCAATTAAATAAACGAACTGATATAAATAAGGATTCGTTGGCGATAAAAATATAAGAACTCATTGTCTTTATTTCAAATTAATAAAATCTACACTCTGCGATTTCTTTTAAACTACTAAACAATACATATAGAAAAGTATTGAAATTCGTATATTCTTTTGAAATCAATTAAATAAACGAAAAGATATAAATAAGAATTCGTTGGCGATGGAAATATAAGAACTCATTGTCGGTAATTAAATTTAATAAAAATTAAACTCTGCGATTTATTTTAATCTACTAAAAAATACACATTTGAAAGTATTGAAATTCGTATATTCTTTTGAAATCAATAAAATAAACGAAAAGATATAAATAAGAATTCGTTGGCGATGGAAATATAAGAACTCATTGTCTATATTTAAATTTAATAAAATCTACACTCTGCGATTTCTTTTAATCTATTAAACAATACATATAGAAAAGTATTGAAATTCGTATATTCTTTTGAAATCAATAAAATAAACGAAAAGATATAAATAAGAATTCGTTGGCTATGGAAATATAAGAATTCATTGTCTGTATTTAAATTTAATAAAAATTAAACTCTGCGATTTCTTTTAATCTACTAAAAAATACATATAGGAAAGTATTGAAATTCGTATATTCTTTTGAAATCAATTAAATAAACGAACTGATATAAATAAGGATTCGTTAGCGATAAAAATATAAGAACTCATTGTCTTTATTTCAAATTAATAAAATCTACACTCTGCGATTTCTTTTAAACTACTAAACAATACATATAGAAAAGTATTGAAATTCGTATATTCTTTTGAAATCAATAAAATAAACGAAAAGATATAAATAAGAATTCGTTGGCGATGGAAATATAAGAACTCATTGTCTGTATTTAAATTTAATAAAATCTACACTCTGCGATTTCTTTTAATCTATTAAAAAATACATATAGAAAAGTATTGAAATTCGTATATTCTTTTGAAATCAATAAAATAAACGAAAAGATATAAATAAGAATTCGTTGGCTATGGAAATATAAGAATTCATTGTCTGTATTTAAATTTAATAAAAATTAAACTCTGCGATTTCTTTTAATCTACTAAAAAATACATATAGGAAAGTATTGAAATTCGTATATTCTTTTGAAATCAATTAAATAAACGAACTGATATAAATAAGGATTCGTTGGCGATAAAAATATAATAACTCATTGTCTTTATTTCAAATTAATAAAATCTACACTCTGCGATTTCTTTTAAACTACTAAACAATACATATAGAAAAGTATTGAAATTCGTATATTCTTTTGAAATCAATAAAATAAACGAAAAGATATAAATAAGAATTCGTTGGCAATGGAAATATAAGAACTCATTGTCTGTATTTAAATTTAATAAAAATTAAACTCTGCGATTTATTTTAATCTACTAAAAAATACATATTTGAAAGTATTGAAATTCGTATATTCTTTTGAAATCAATAAAATAAACGAAAAGATAAAAATAAGAATTCGTTGGCAATGGAAATATAAGAACTCATTGTCTTTATTTAAAATAAGAAAAATGATACTCTGCGATTACTTTTAATCTACTAAAAAATACATATAGGAAAGTATTGAAATTCGTATATTCTTTTGAAATCAATAAAATAAACGAAAAGATATAAATAAGAATTCGTTGGCGATGGAAATATAAGGACTCATTGTCTATATTTAAAATAAGAAAAATGATACTCTGCGATTTCTTTTAATCTACTAAAAAATACATATAGGAAAGAATTGAAATTCGTATATTCTTTTAAAATCAATAAAATAAACGAACGGATATAAATAAGGATTCGTTGGCGATTAAAATATAAGAACTCATTGTCTTTATTTCAAATTAATAAAATCTACACTCTGCGATTTCTTTTAATCTACTAAACAATACATATAGAAAAGTATTGAAATTCGTATATTCTTTTGAAATCAATTAAATAAACGAAAAGATATAAATAAGAATTCGTTGGCGATGGAAATATAAGAACTCATTGTCTGTATTTAAATTTAATAAAAATTAAACTCTGCGATTTATTTTAATCTACTAAAAAATACATATTTGAAAGTATTGAAATTCGTATATTCTTTTGAAATCAATAAAATAAACGAAAAGATATAAATAAGAATTCATTGGCGATGAAAATATAAGGACTCATTGTCTATATTTAAAATAAGAAAAATGATACTCTGCAAGTTGTTTTTAATCTACTAAAAAATACATATAGGAAGGTATTGAAATTCGTATATTCTTTTGAAATCAATAAAATAAACGAAAAGATATAAATAAGAATTCGTTGGCGATGGAAATATAAGAACTCATTGTCTGTATTTAAATTTAATAAAAATCTACACTCTGTGATTACTTTTAATCTACTAAAAAATACATATAGGAAAGTAATGAACTTCGTTTATTCTTTTGAAATCAATAAAATAAACGAAAAGATATAAATAAGAATTCGTTGGCGATGGATATATAAGGACTCATTGTCTGTATTTAAATAATAAAAATTAAATTCTGTGGTTTATTTAATCTACTAAAAAATACATATAGGAAAGTATTGAAATTCGTATATTCTTTTGAAATCAATAAAATAAATGAAAAGATATAAATAAGAATTCGTTGGCGATCGAAATATAAGAACTCATTGTCTATATTTAAATTTAATAAAATCTACACTCTGCGATTACTTTTAATCTACTAAAAAATACATAAAGGAAAGTAATGAACTTCGTTTATTCTTTTGAAATCAATAAAGTAAACGAAAAGATATAAATAAGAATTCGTTGGCGATGGAAATATAAGAACTCATTGTCTGTATTTAAATAATAAAAATTAAATTCTGTGGTTTATTTAATCTACTAAAAAATACATATAGGAAAGTATTGAAATTCGTATATTCTTTTGAAATCAATAAAATAAACGAAAAGATATAAATAAGAATTCGTTGGCGATGGAAATATAAGAACTCATTGTCTGTATTTAAATTTAATAAAAATCTACACTCTGTGATTACTTTTAATCTACTAAAAAATACATATAGGAAAGTAATGAACTTCGTTTATTCTTTTGAAATCAATAAAATAAACGAAAAGATATAAATAAGAATTCGTTGGCGATGGATATATAAGGACTCATTGTCTGTATTTAAATAATAAAAATTAAATTCTGTGGTTTATTTAATCTACTAAAAAATACATATAGGAAAGTATTGAAATTCGTATATTCTTTTGAAATCAATAAAATAAATGAAAAGATATAAATAAGAATTCGTTGGCGATCGAAATATAAGAACTCATTGTCTATATTTAAATTTAATAAAATCTACACTCTGCGATTACTTTTAATCTACTAAAAAATACATAAAGGAAAGTAATGAACTTCGTTTATTCTTTTGAAATCAATAAAGTAAACGAAAAGATATAAATAAGAATTCGTTGGCGATGGAAATATAAGAACTCATTGTCTGTATTTCAAATTAATAAAATCTACACTCTGCGATTTCTTTTAATCTACTAAAAAATACATATAGGAAAGTATTGAAATTCGTATATTCTTTTGAAATCAATAAAGTAAACGAAAAGATATAAATAAGAATTCGTTGGCGATGGAAATAAAAGAACTCATTGTCTGTATTTCAAATTAATAAAATCTACACTCTGCGATTACTTTTAATCTACTAAAAAATACATATAGGAAAGAATTGAAATTCGTATATTCTTTTGAAATCAATCAAATAAACGAAAAGATATAAATAAGAATTCGTTGGCGATGGAAATATAAGAATTCATTGTCTGTATTTCAAATAAATAAAATCTACACTCTGCGATTACTTTTAATCTACTAAATATACATATAGGAAAGTATTGAAATTCGTATATTCTTTTGAAATCAATAAAGTAAACGAAAAGATATAAATAAGAATTCGTTGGCGATGGAAATATAAGAACTCATTGTCTGTATTTCAAATTAATAAAATCTACACTCTGCGATTACTTTTAATCTACTAAAAAATACATATAGGAAAGTATTGAAATTCGTATATTCTTTTGAAATCAATAAAATAAACGAACAGATATAAATAAGAATTCGTTGGCGATGGAAATATAAGAACTCATTGTCTGTATTTCAAATTTATAAAATCTACACTCTGCGATTACTTTTAATCTACTAAAAAATACATATAGGAAAGTATTGAAATTCATATATTCTTTTGAAATCAATAAAATAAACGAAAAGATATAAATAAGAATTCGTTGGTGATGGAAATATAAGGACTCATTGTCAATATTTAAAATAAGAAAAATGATACTCTGCGATTACTTTTAATCTACTAAAAAATACATATATTAAAGTATTGAAATTCGTATATTCTTTTGAAATCAATAAAATAAACGAAAAGATATAAATAAGAATTCGTTGGCGATGGAAATATAAGAACTCATTGTCTGTATTTCAAATTAATAAAATCTACACTCTGCGATTACTTTTAATCCACTAAAAAATACATATAGGAGAGTATTGAAATTCGTTTATTCTTTTGAAATCAATAAAATAAACGAAAAGATAAAAATAAGAATTCGTTGGTGATGGAAATATAAGGACTCATTGTCTATATTTAAAATAAGAAAAATGATTCTCTACAAATTGTTTTCAATCTACTAAAAAATACATATAGGAAAGTATTGAAATTCGTATATTCTTTTGAAATCAATAAAATAAACGAAAAGATATAAATAAGAATTCGTTGGCGATGGAAATATAAGAATTCATTGTCTGTATTTAAATTTAATAAAAATTAAACTCTGCGATTTCTTTTAATCTACTTAAAAATACATATAGGAAAGTATTGAAATTCGTATATTCTTTTGAAATCAATTAAATAAACGAACTGATATAAATAAGGATTCGTTGGCGATAAAAATATAAGAACTCATTGTCTTTATTTCAAATTAATAAAATTTACACTCTGCGATTTCTTTTAAACTACTAAACAATACATATAGAAAAGTATTGAAATTCGTATATTCTTTTGAAATCAATTAAATAAACGAAAAGATATAAATAAGAATTCGTTGGCGATGGAAATATAAGACCTCATTGTCTGTATTTAAATTTAATAAAAATTAAACTCTGCGATTTATTTTAATCTACTAAAAAATACATATTTAAAAGTATTGAAATTCGTATATTCTTTTGAAATCAATAAAATAAACGAAAAGATAAAAATAAGAATTCGTTGGTGATGGAAATATAAGGACTCATTGTCTATATTTAAAATAAGAAAAATGATACTCTGCGATTACTTTTAATCTACTAAAAAATACATATAGGAAAGTATTGAAATTCGTATATTCTTTTGAAATCAATAAAATAAACGAAAAGATATAAATAAGAATTCTTTGCGATGGAAATATAAGGACTCATTGTCTTTATTTAAAATAAGAAAAATGATTCTCTACCAATTGTTTTCAAGCTACTAAAAAATACATATAGGAAAGTATTGAAATTCGTATATTCTTTTGAAATCAATAAAATAAACGAAAAGATATAAATAAGAATTCGTTGGCGATGGAAATATAAGGACTCATTGTCTATATTTAAAATAAGAAAAATGATTCTCTACCAATTGTTTTCAAGCTACTAAAAAATACATATAGGAAAGTATTGAAATTCGTATATTCTTTTGAAATCAATAAAATAAACGAAAAGATATAAATAAGAATTCGTTGGCGATGGAAATATAAGAACTCATTGTCTATATTTAAATTTAATAAAATCTACACTCTGCGATTACTTTTATTCTACTAAAAAATACATATAGGAAAGTATTGAAATTCGTATATTCTTTTGAAATCAATAAAATAAACGAAAAGATATAAATAAGAATTCGTTGGCGATGGAAATATAAGGACTCATTGTCTATATTTAAAATAAGAAAAATGATACTCTGCGATTTCTTTTAATCTACTAAAAAATACATATAGGAAAGAATTGAAATTCGTATATTCTTTTAAAATCAATTAAATAAACGAACGGATATAAATAAGGATTCGTTGGCGATGGAAATATAAGAACTCATTGTCTTTATTTCAAATTAATAAAATCTACACTCTGCGATTTCTTTTAAACTACTAAACAATACATATAGAAAAGTATTGAAATTCGTATATTCTTTTGAAATCAATTAAATAAACGAAAAGATATAAATAAGAATTCGTTGGCGATGGAAATATAAGAACTCATTGTCTGTATTTAAATTTAATAAAAATTAAACTCTGCGATTTATTTTAATCTACTAAAAAATACATATTTGAAAGTATTGAAATTCGTATATTCTTTTGAAATCAATAAAATAAACGAAAAGATATAAATAAGAATTCATTGGCGATGAAAATATAAGGACTCATTGTCTGTATTTAAAATAAGAAAAATGATACTCTGCAAGTTGTTTTTAATCTACTAAAAAAAAAAAAAAAGGAAGGTATTGAAATTCGTATATTCTTTTGAAATCAATAAAATAAACGAAAAGATATAAATAAGAATTCGTTGGCGATGGAAATATAAGAACTCATTGTCTGTATTTAAATTTAATAAAAATCTACACTCTGTGATTACTTTTAATCTACTAAAAATACATATAGGAAAGTAATGAACTTCGTTTATTCTTTTGAAATCAATAAAATAAACGAAAAGATATAAATAAGAATTCGTTGGCGATGGATATATAAGGACTCATTGTCTGTATTTAAATAATAAAAATTAAATTCTGTGGTTTATTTAATCTACTAAAAAATACATATAGGAAAGTATTGAAATTCGTATATTCTTTTGAAATCAATAAAATAAATGAAAAGATATAAATAAGAATTCGTTGGCGATCGAAATATAAGAACTCATTGTCTATATTTAAAATAAATAAAATCTACACTCTGCGATTACTTTTAATCTACTAAAAAATACATATAGGAAAGTAATGAACTTCGTTTATTCTTTTGAAATCAATAAAGTAAACGAAAAGATATAAATAAGAATTCGTTGGCGATGGAAATATAAGAACTCATTGTCTGTATTTCAAATTAATAAAATCTAAACTCTGCGATTACTTTTAATCTACTAAAAAATACATATAGGAAAGTATTGAAATTCGTATATTCTTTTGAAATCAATCAAATAAACGAAAAGATATAAATAAGAATTCGTTGGCGATGGAAATATAAGAATTCATTGTCTGTATTTCAAATAAATAAAATCTACACTCTGCGATTACTTTTAATCTACTAAATATACATATAGGAAAGTATTGAAATTCGTTTATTCTTTTGAAATCAATAAAATAAACTAAAAGATATAAATAAGAATTCGTTGGTGATGGAAATATAAGGACTCATTGTCTATATTTAAAATAAGAAAAATAATACTCTGCGATTACTTTTAATCTACTAAAAAATACATATAGGAAAGTATTGAAATTCGTATATTCTTTTGAAATCAATAAAATAAACGAAAAGATATAAATAAGAATTCGTTGGTGATGGAAATATAAGGACTCATTGTCAATATTTAAAATAAGAAAAATGATACTCTGCGATTACTTTTAATCTACTAAAAAATACATATAGAAAAGTATTGAAATTCGTATATTCTTTTGAAATCAATAAAATAAACGAAAAGATATAAATAAGAATTCGTTGGTGATGGAAATATAAGGACTCATTGTCAATATTTAAAATAAGAAAAATGATACTCTGCGATTACTTTAAATCTACTAAAAAATACATATATTAAAGTATTGAAATTCGTATATTCTTTTGAAATCAATAAAATAAACGAAAAGATATAAATAAGAATTCGTTGGCGATGGAAATATAAGAACTCATTGTCTGTATTTCAAATTAATAAAATCTACACTCTGCGATTACTTTTAATCCACTAAAAAATACATATAGGAGAGTATTGAAATTCGTATATTCTTTTGAAATCAATAAAATAAACGAAAAGATATAAATAAGAATTCGTTGGCGATGGAAATATAAGGACTCATTGTCTATATTTAAAATAAGAAAAATGATTCTCTACAAATTGTTTTCAATCTACTAAAAAATACATATAGGAAAGTATTGAAATTCGTATATTCTTTTGAAATCAATAAAATAAACGAAAAGATATAAATAAGAATTCGTTGGCGATGGAAATATAAGAATTCATTGTCTGTATTTAAATTTAATAAAAATTAAACTCTGCGATTTCTTTTAATCTACTTAAAAATACATATAGGAAAGTATTGAAATTCGTATATTCTTTTGAAATCAATTAAATAAACGAACTGATATAAATAAGGATTCGTTGGCGATAAAAATATAAGAACTCATTGTCTTTATTTCAAATTAATAAAATTTACACTCTGCGATTTCTTTTAAACTACTAAACAATACATATAGAAAAGTATTGAAATTCGTATATTCTTTTGAAATCAATTAAATAAACGAAAAGATATAAATAAGAATTCGTTGGCGATGGAAATATAAGACCTCATTGTCTGTATTTAAATTTAATAAAAATTAAACTCTGCGATTTATTTTAATCTACTAAAAAATACATATTTAAAAGTATTGAAATTCGTATATTCTTTTGAAATCAATAAAATATACGAAAAGATAAAAATAAGAATTCGTTGGTGATGGAAATATAAGGACTCATTGTCTATATTTAAAATAAGAAAAATGATACTCTGCGATTACTTTTAATCTACTAAAAAATACATATAGGAAAGTATTGAAATTCGTATATTCTTTTGAAATCAATAAAATAAACGAAAAGATATAAATAAGAATTCTTTGCGATGGAAATATAAGGACTCATTGTCTATATTTAAAATAAGAAAAATGATTCTCTACCAATTGTTTTCAAGCTACTAAAAAATACATATAGGAAAGTATTGAAATTCGTATATTCTTTTGAAATCAATAAAATAAACGAAAAGATATAAATAAGAATTCGTTGGCGATGGAAATATAAGAACTCATTGTATGTATTTAAATTTAATAAAAATTAAACTCTGCGATTTTTTTTAATCTACTAAAAAATACATATAGGAAAGTATTGAAATTCGTATATTCTTTTGAAATCAATTAAATAAACGAAAAGATATAAATAAGGATTCGTTGGCGATGGAAATATAAGGACTCATTGTCTATATTTAAAATAAGAAAAATGATTCTCTACCAATTGTTTTCAAGCTACTAAAAAATACATATAGGAAAGTATTGAAATTCGTATATTCTTTTGAAATCAATAAAATAAACGAAAAGATATAAATAAGAATTCGTTGGCGATGGAAATATAAGAACTCATTGTCTATATTTAAATTTAATAAAATCTACACTCTGCGATTTCTTTTAATCTATTAAACAATACATATAGAAAAGTATTGAAATTCGTATATTCTTTTGAAATCAATAAAATAAACGAAAAGATATAAATAAGAATTCGTTGGCGATGGAAATATAAGAATTCATTGTCTATATTTAAATTTAATAAAATCTACACTCTGCGATTACTTTTATTCTACTAAAAAATACATATAGGAAAGTATTGAAATTCGTATATTCTTTTGAAATCAATAAAATAAACGAAAAGATATAAATAAGAATTCGTTGGCGATGGAAATATAAGGACTCACTGTTTGTATTTAAAATAAGAAAAATGATACTCTGCGATTTCTTTTAATCTACTAAAAAATACATATAGGAAAGTATTGAAATTCGTATATTCTTTTGAAATCAATAAAATAAACGAAAAGATATAAATAAGAATTCGTTGGCGATGGAAATATAAGACCTCATTGTCTGTATTTAAATTTAATAAAAATTAAACTCTGCGATTTATTTTAATCTACTAAAAAATACATATTTAAAAGTATTGAAATTCGTATATTCTTTTGAAAACAATAAAATATACGAAAAGATAAAAATAAGAATTCGTTGGTGATGGAAATATAAGGACTCATTGTCTATATTTAAAATAAGAAAAATGATACTCTGCGATTACTTTTAATCTACTAAAAAATACATATAGGAAAGTATTGAAATTCGTATATTCTTTTGAAATCAATAAAATAAACGAAAAGATATAAATAAGAATTCTTTGCGATGGAAATATAAGGACTCATTGTCTATATTTAAAATAAGAAAAATGATTCTCTACCAATTGTTTTCAAGCTACTAAAAAATACATATAGGAAAGTATTGAAATTCGTATATTCTTTTGAAATCAATAAAATAAACGAAAAGATATAAATAAGAATTCGTTGGCGATGGAAATATAAGAACTCATTGTATGTATTTAAATTTAATAAAAATTAAACTCTGCGATTTTTTTTAATCTACTAAAAAATACATATAGGAAAGTATTGAAATTCGTATATTCTTTTGAAATCAATTAAATAAACGAAAAGATATAAATAAGGATTCGTTGGCGATGGAAATATAAGGACTCATTGTCTATATTTAAAATAAGAAAAATGATTCTCTACCAATTGTTTTCAAGCTACTAAAAAATACATATAGGAAAGTATTGAAATTCGTATATTCTTTTGAAATCAATAAAATAAACGAAAAGATATAAATAAGAATTCGTTGGCGATGGAAATATAAGAACTCATTGTCTATATTTAAATTTAATAAAATCTACACTCTGCGATTTCTTTTAATCTATTAAACAATACATATAGAAAAGTATTGAAATTCGTATATTCTTTTGAAATCAATAAAATAAACGAAAAGATATAAATAAGAATTCGTTGGCGATGGAAATATAAGAATTCATTGTCTGTATTTCAAATAAATAAAATCTACACTCTGCGATTACTTTTAATCTACTAAATATACATATAGGAAAGTATTGAAATTCGTTTATTCTTTTGAAATCAATAAAATAAACGAAAAGATATAAATAAGAATTCGTTGGTGATGGAAATATAAGGACTCATTGTCTATATTTAAAATAAGAAAAATAATACTCTGCGATTACTTTTAATCTACTAAAAAATACATATAGGAAAGTATTGAAATTCGTATATTCTTTTGAAATCAATAAAATAAACGAAAAGATATAAATAAGAATTCGTTGGTGATGGAAATATAAGGACTCATTGTCAATATTTAAAATAAGAAAAATGATACTCTGCGATTACTTTTAATCTACTAAAAAATACATATAGAAAAGTATTGAAATTCGTATATTCTTTTGAAATCAATAAAATAAACGAAAAGATATAAATAAGAATTCGTTGGTGATGGAAATATAAGGACTCATTGTCAATATTTAAAATAAGAAAAATGATACTCTGCGATTACTTTTAATCTACTAAAAAATACATATATTAAAGTATTGAAATTCGTATATTCTTTTGAAATCAATAAAATAAACGAAAAGATATAAATAAGAATTCGTTGGCGATGGAAATATAAGAACTCATTGTCTGTATTTCAAATTAATAAAATCTACACTCTGCGATTACTTTTAATCCACTAAAAAATACATATAGGAGAGTATTGAAATTCGTATATTCTTTTGAAATCAATAAAATAAACGAAAAGATATAAATAAGAATTCGTTGGCGATGGAAATATAAGGACTCATTGTCTATATTTAAAATAAGAAAAATGATTCTCTACAAATTGTTTTCAATCTACTAAAAAATACATATAGGAAAGTATTGAAATTCGTATATTCTTTTGAAATCAATAAAATAAACGAAAAGATATAAATAAGAATTCGTTGGCGATGGAAATATAAGAATTCATTGTCTGTATTTAAATTTAATAAAAATTAAACTCTGCGATTTCTTTTAATCTACTTAAAAATACATATAGGAAAGTATTGAAATTCGTATATTCTTTTGAAATCAATTAAATAAACGAACTGATATAAATAAGGATTCGTTGGCGATAAAAATATAAGAACTCATTGTCTTTATTTCAAATTAATAAAATTTACACTCTGCGATTTCTTTTAAACTACTAAACAATACATATAGAAAAGTATTGAAATTCGTATATTCTTTTGAAATCAATTAAATAAACGAAAAGATATAAATAAGAATTCGTTGGCGATGGAAATATAAGACCTCATTGTCTGTATTTAAATTTAATAAAAATTAAACTCTGCGATTTATTTTAATCTACTAAAAAATACATATTTAAAAGTATTGAAATTCGTATATTCTTTTGAAATCAATAAAATATACGAAAAGATAAAAATAAGAATTCGTTGGTGATGGAAATATAAGGACTCATTGTCTATATTTAAAATAAGAAAAATGATACTCTGCGATTACTTTTAATCTACTAAAAAATACATATAGGAAAGTATTGAAATTCGTATATTCTTTTGAAATCAATAAAATAAACGAAAAGATATAAATAAGAATTCTTTGCGATGGAAATATAAGGACTCATTGTCTATATTTAAAATAAGAAAAATGATTCTCTACCAATTGTTTTCAAGCTACTAAAAAATACATATAGGAAAGTATTGAAATTCGTATATTCTTTTGAAATCAATAAAATAAACGAAAAGATATAAATAAGAATTCGTTGGCGATGGAAATATAAGAACTCATTGTATGTATTTAAATTTAATAAAAATTAAACTCTGCGATTTTTTTTAATCTACTAAAAAATACATATAGGAAAGTATTGAAATTCGTATATTCTTTTGAAATCAATTAAATAAACGAAAAGATATAAATAAGGATTCGTTGGCGATGGAAATATAAGGACTCATTGTCTATATTTAAAATAAGAAAAATGATTCTCTACCAATTGTTTTCAAGCTACTAAAAAATACATATAGGAAAGTATTGAAATTCGTATATTCTTTTGAAATCAATAAAATAAACGAAAAGATATAAATAAGAATTCGTTGGCGATGGAAATATAAGAACTCATTGTCTATATTTAAATTTAATAAAATCTACACTCTGCGATTTCTTTTAATCTATTAAACAATACATATAGAAAAGTATTGAAATTCGTATATTCTTTTGAAATCAATAAAATAAACGAAAAGATATAAATAAGAATTCGTTGGCGATGGAAATATAAGAATTCATTGTCTATATTTAAATTTAATAAAATCTACACTCTGCGATTACTTTTATTCTACTAAAAAATACATATAGGAAAGTATTGAAATTCGTATATTCTTTTGAAATCAATAAAATAAACGAAAAGATATAAATAAGAATTCGTTGGCGATGGAAATATAAGGACTCATTGTTTGTATTTAAAATAAGAAAAATGATACTCTGCGATTTCTTTTAATCTACTAAAAAATACATATAGGAAAGTATTGAAATTCGTATATTCTTTTGAAATCAATAAAATAAACGAAAAGATATAAATAAGAATTCGTTGGCGATGGAAATATAAGACCTCATTGTCTGTATTTAAATTTAATAAAAATTAGACTCTGCGATTTATTTTAATCTACTAAAAAATACATATTTAAAAGTATTGAAATTCGTATATTCTTTTGAAATCAATAAAATATACGAAAAGATAAAAATAAGAATTCGTTGGTGATGGAAATATAAGGACTCATTGTCTATATTTAAAATAAGAAAAATGATACTCTGCGATTACTTTTAATCTACTAAAAAATACATATAGGAAAGTATTGAAATTCGTATATTCTTTTGAAATCAATAAAATAAACGAAAAGATATAAATAAGAATTCGTTGGCGATGGAAATATAAGAATTCATTGTCTATATTTAAATTTAATAAAATCTACACTCTGCGATTACTTTTATTCTACTAAAAAATACATATAGGAAAGTATTGAAATTCGTATATTCTTTTGAAATCAATAAAATAAACGAAAAGATATAAATAAGAATTCGTTGGCGATGGAAATATAAGGACTCATTGTCTGTATTTAAAATAAGAAAAATGATACTCTGCGATTTCTTTTAATCTACTAAAAAATACATATAGGAAAGAATTGAAATTCGTATATTCTTTTGAAATCAATTAAATAAACGAACGGATATAAATAAGGATTCGTTGGCCATTAAAATATAAGAACTCATTGTCTTTATTTCAAATTAATAAAATCTACACTCTGCGATTTCTTTTAAACTACTAAACAATACATATAGGAAAGTATTGAAATTCGTATATTCTTTTGAAATCAATTAAATAAACGAAAAGATATAAATAAGAATTCGTTGGCGATGGAAATATAAGAACTCATTGTCTGTATTTAAATTTAATAAAAATCTACACTCTGCGATTTCTTTTAATCTACTAAAAAATACATATAGGAAAGTATTGAAATTCGTTTATTCTTTTGAAATCAATAAAATAAACGAAAAGATAAAAATAAGAATTCGTTGGTGATGGATATATAAGGATTCATTGTCTTTATTTAAAATAAGAAAAATGATACTCTGCGATTACTTTTAATCTACTAAAAAATACATATAGGAAAGTATTGAAATTCGTATATTCTTTTGAAATCAATAAAATAAACGAAAAGATATAAATAAGAATTCGTTGGCGATGGAAATATAAGGACTCATTGTCTATATTTAAATAAAGAAAAATGATACTCTGCGATTACTTTTAATCTACTAAAAAATACATATAGGAAAGTATTGAAATTCGTATATTCTTTTGAAATCAATAAAATAAACGAAAAGATATAAATAAGAATTCGTTGGCGATGGAAATATAAGGACTCATTGTCTATATTTAAAATAAGAAAAATGATTCTCTACCAATTGTTTTCAAGCTACTAAAAAATACATATAGGAAAGTATTGAAATTCGTATATTCTTTTGAAATCAATAAAATAAACGAAAAGATATAAATAAGAATTCGTTGGCGATGGAAATATAAGGACTCATTATCTATATTTAAAATAAGAAAAATGATTCTCTACCAATTGTTTTCAAGCTACTAAAAAATACATATAGGAAAGTATTGAAATTCGCATATTCTTTTGAAATCAATAAAATAAACGAAAAGATATAAATAAGAATTCGTTGGCGATGGAAATATAAGAACTCATTGTCTATATTTAAATTTAATAAAATCTACACTCTGCGATTACTTTTATTCTACTAAAAAATACATATAGGAAAGTATTGAAATTCGTATATTCTTTTGAAATCAATAAAATAAACGAAAAGATATAAATAAGAATTCGTTGGCGATGGAAATATAAGGACTCATTGTCTATATTTAAAATAAGAAAAATGATACTCTGCGATTACTTTTAATCTACTAAAAAATACATATAGGAAAGTATTGAAATTCGTTTATTCTTTTGAAATCAATAAAATAAACGAAAAGATATAAATAAGAATTTGTTGGCGATGGAAATATAAGAACTCATTGTCTGTATTTCAAATTTATAAAATCTACACTCTGCGATTACTTTTAAAATAAACTTTTAAAATAAACGAAAAGATAAAAATAAGAATTCGTTGGTGATGGAAATATAAGGACTCATTGTCTATATTTAAAATAAGAAAAATGATACTCTGCGATTACTTTTAATCTACTAAAAAATACATATAGGAAAGTATTGAAATTCGTATATTCTTTTGAAATCAATAAAATAAACGAAAAGATATAAATAAGAATTCGTTGGCGATGGAAATATAAGGACACATTGTCTGTATTTAAATAATAAAAATTAAATTCTGTGGCTTATTTAATTTACTAAAAAATACATATAGGAAAGTATTGAAATTCGTATATTCTTTTGAAATCAATAAAATAAATGAAAAGATATAAATAAGAATTCGTTGGCGATGGAAATATAAGAACTCATTGTCTGTATTTAAATTTAATAAAAATCTACACTCTGCGATTACTTTTAATCTACTAAAAAATACATATAGGAAAGTATTGAAATTCGTATATTCTTTTGAAATCAATAAAATAAACGAAAAGATATAAATAAGAATTCGTTGGCGATGGATATATAAGGACTCATTGTCTGTATTTAAATAATAAAAATTAAATTCTGTGGCTTATATAATCTACTAAAAAATACATATAGAAAAGTATTGAAATTCGTATATTCTTTTGAAATCAATAAAATAAATGAAAAGATATAAATAAGAATTCGTAGGCGATCGAAATATAAGAACTCATTGTCTATATTTAAATTTAATAAAATCTACACTCTGCGATTACTTTTAATCTACTAAAAAATACATATAGGAAAGTAATGAACTTCTTTTATTCTTTTGAAATCAATAAAAAAAACGAAAAGATATAAATAAGAATTCGTTGGCGATGGAAATATAAGAACTCATTGTCTGTATTTCAAATTAATAAAATCTACACTCTGCGATTTCTTTTAATCTACTAAAAAATACATATAGGAAAGTATTGAAATTCGTATATTCTTTTGAAATCAATAAAGTAAACGAAAAGATATAAATAAGAATTCGTTGGCGATGGAAATATAAGAACTCATTGTCTGTATTTCAAATTAATAAAATCTACACTCTGCGATTACTTTTAATCTACTAAAAAATACATATAGGAAAGAATTGAAATTCGTATATTCTTTTGAAAGCAATAAAATAAACGAAAAGATATAAATAAGAATTCGTTGGCGATGGAAATATAAGAACTCATTGTCTGTATTTCAAATAAATAAAATCTACACTCTGCGATTACTTTTAATCTACTAAATATACATATAGGAAAGTATTGAAATTCGTTTATTCTTTTGAAATCAATAAAATAAACGAAAAGATATAAATAAGAATTCGTTGGTGATGGAAATATAAGGACTTATTGTCTATATTTAAAATAAGAAAAATGATACTCTGCGATTACTTTTAATCTACTAAAAAATACATATAGGAAAGTATTGAAATTCGTATATTCTTTTGAAATCAATAAAATAAACGAAAAGATATAAATAAGAATTCGTTGGCGATGGATATATAAGGACTCATTGTCTGTATTTAAATAATAAAAATTAAATTCTGTGGCTTATTTAATCTACTAAAAAATACATATAGGAAAGTATTGAAATTCGTATATTCTTTTGAAATCAATAAAATAAATGAAAAGATATAAATAAGAATTCGTTGGCGATGGAAATATAAGAACTCATTGTCTGTATTTAAAATAAGAAAAATCTACACTCTGCGATTACTTTTAATCTACTAAAAAATACATATAGGAAAGTATTGAAATTCGTTTATTCTTTTGAAATCAATAAAATAAACGAAAAGATATAAATAAGAATTCGTTGGTGATGGAAATATAAGGACTCATTGTCTATATTTAAAATAAGAAAAATGATTCTCTACCAATTGTTTTCAAGCTACTAAAAAATACATATAGGAAAGTATTGAAATTCGTATATTCTTTTGAAATCAATAAAATAAACGAAAAGATATAAATAAGAATTCGTTGGCGATGGAAATATAAGGACTCATTGTCTGTATTTAAATAATAAAAATTAAATTCTGTGGCTTATTTAATTTACTAAAAAATACATATAGGAAAGTATTGAAATTCGTATATTCTTTTGAAATCAATAAAATAAATGAAAAGATATAAATAAGAATTCGTTGGCGATGGAAATATAAGAACTCATTGTCTGTATTTAAATTTAATAAAAATCTACACTCTGCGATTACTTTTAATCTACTAAAAAATACATATAGGAAAGTAATGAACTTCGTTTATTCTTTTGAAATCAATAAAATAAACAAAAAGATATAAATAAGAATTCGTTGGCGATGGATATATAAGGACTCATTGTCTGTATTTTAATAATAAAAATTAAATTCTGTGGCTTATTTAATCTACTAAAAAATACATATAGGAAAGTATTGAAATTCGTATATTCTTTTGAAATCAATAAAATAAATGAAAAGATATAAATAAGAATTCGTAGGCGATCGAAATATAAGAACTCATTGTCTATATTTAAATTTAATAAAATCTACACTCTGCGATTACTTTTAATCTACTAAAAAATACATATAGGAAAGTAATGAACTTCTTTTATTCTTTTGAAATCAATAAAGTAAACGAAAAGATATAAATAAGAATTCGTTGGCGATGGAAATATAAGAACTCATTGTCTGTATTTCAAATTAATAAAATCTACACTCTGCGATTACTTTTAATCTACTAAAAAATACATATAGGAAAGTATTGAAATTCGTATATTCTTTTGAAATCAATAAAGTAAACGAAAAGATATAAATAAGAATTCGTTGGCGATGGAAATATAAGAACTCATTGTCTGTATTTCAAATTAATAAAATCTACACCCTGCGATTACTTTTAATCTACTAAAAAATACATATAGGAAAGAATTGAAATTCGTATATTCTTTTGAAAGCAATAAAATAAACGAAAAGATATAAATAAGAATTCGTTGGCGATGGAAATATAAGAACTCATTGTCTGTATTTCAAATAAATAAAATCTACACTCTGCGATTACTTTTAATCTACTAAATATACATATAGGAAAGTATTGAAATTCGTTTATTCTCTTGAAATCAATAAAATAAACGAAAAGATATAAATAAGAATTCGTTGGTGATGGAAATATAAGGACTTATTGTCTATATTTAAAATAAGAAAAATGATACTCTGCAATTACTTTTAATCTACTAAAAAATACATATAGGAAAGTATTGAAATTCGTATATTCTTTTGAAATCAATA
Organism: Ptychoptera albimana; assembly: GCA_961205885.1. Taxonomy (NCBI): domain Eukaryota; kingdom Metazoa; phylum Arthropoda; class Insecta; order Diptera; family Ptychopteridae; genus Ptychoptera; species Ptychoptera albimana. The sequence continues at coordinate 12,051,494 of OY540803.1, read as the reverse complement.
AAATAAACGAAAAGATATAAATAAGAATTCGTTGGCGATGGATATATAAGGACTCATTGTCTGTATTTAAATAATAAAAATTAAATTCTGTGGCTTATTTAATCTACTAAAAAATACATATAGAAAGTAATGAACTTCTTTTATTCTTTTGAAATCAATTAAGTAAACGAAAAGATATAAATAAGAATTCGTTGGCGATGGAAATATAAGAACTCATTGTCTGTATTTCAAATTAATAAAATCTACACTCTGCGATTACTTTTAATCTACTAAAAAATACATATAGGAAAGAATTGAAATTCGTATATTCTTTTGAAAGCAATAAAATAAACGAAAAGATATAAATAAGAATTCGTTGGCGATGGAAATATAAGAACTCATTGTCTGTATTTCAAATAAATAAAATCTACACTCTGCGATTACTTTTAATCTACTAAATATACATATAGGAAAGTATTGAAATTCGTTTATTCTTTTGAAATCAATAAAATAAACGAAAAGATATAAATAAGAATTCGTTGGCGATGGAAATATAAGAACTCATTGCCTGTATTTCAAATAAATAAAATCTACACTCTGCGATTACTTTTAATCTACTAAATATACATATAGGAAAGTATTGAAATTCGTTTATTCTTTTGAAATCAATAAAATAAACGAAAAGATATAAATAAGAATTCGTTGGTGATGGAAATATAAGGACTTATTGTCTATATTTAAAATAAGAAAAATGATACTCTGCAATTACTTTTAATCTACTAAAAAATACATATAGGAAAGTATTGAAATTCGTATATTCTTTTGAAATCAATAAAATAAACGAAAAGATATAAATAAGAATTCGTTGGCGATGGATATATAAGGACTCATTGTCTGTATTTAAATAATAAAAATTAAATTCTGTGGCTTATTTAATCTACTAAAAAATACATATAGGAAAGTATTGAAATTCGTATATTCTTTTGAAATCAATAAAATAAATGAAAAGATATAAATAAGAATTCGTTGGCGATGGAAATATAAGAACTCATTGTCTGTATTTAAAATAAGAAAAATCTACACTCTGCGATTACTTTTAATCTACTAAAAAATACATATAGGAAAGTAATGAACTTCTTTTATTCTTTTGAAATCAATTAAGTAAACGAAAAGATATAAATAAGAATTCGTTGGCGATGGAAATATAAGAACTCATTGTCTGTATTTCAAATTAATAAAATCTACACTCTGCGATTACTTTTAATCTACTAAAAAATACATATAGGAAAGAATTGAAATTCGTATATTCTTTTGAAAGCAATAAAATAAACGAAAAGATATAAATAAGAATTCGTTGGCGATGGAAATATAAGAACTCATTGTCTGTATTTCAAATAAATAAAATCTACACTCTGCGATTACTTTTAATCTACTAAATATACATATAGGAAAGTATTGAAATTCGTTTATTCTTTTGAAATCAATAAAATAAACGAAAAGATATAAATAAGAATTCGTTGGTGATGGAAATATAAGGACCCATTGTCTATATTTAAAATAAGAAAAATGATACTCTGCGATTACTTTTAATCTACTAAAAAATACATATAGGAAAGTATTGAAATTCGTATATTCTTTTGAAATCAATAAAATAAACGAAAAGATATAAATAAGAATTCGTTGGCAATGGAAATATAAGGACTCATTGTCTATATTTAAAATAAGAAAAATGATTCTCTACCAATTGTTTTCAAGCTACTAAAAAATACATATAGGAAAGTATTGAAATTCGTATATTCTTTTGAAATCAATAAAATAAACGAAAAGATATAAATAAGAATTCGTTGGCGATGGAAATATAAGAACTCATTGTCTGTATTTAAATTTAATAAAAATTAAACTCTGCGATTTCTTTTAATCTACTAAAAAATACATATAGGAAAGTATTGAAATTCGTATATTCTTTTGAAATCAATTAAATAAACGAACTGATATAAATAAGGATTCGTTGGCGATGGAAATATAAGGACTCATTGTCTATATTTAAAATAAGAAAAATGATTCTCTACCAATTGTTTTCAAGCTACTAAAAAATACATATAGGAAAGTATTGAAATTCGTATATTCTTTTGAAATCAATAAAATAAACGAAAAGATATAAATAAGAATTCGTTGGCGATGGAAATATAAGAACTCATTGTCTATATTTAAATTTAATAAAATCTACACTCTGCGATTTCTTTTAATCTATTAAACAATACATATAGAAAAGTATTGAAATTCGTATATTCTTTTGAAATCAATAAAATAAACGAAAAGATATAAATAAGAATTCGTTGGCGATGGAAATATAAGAATTCATTGTCTGTATTTTAATTTAATAATAATTAAACTCTGCGATTTCTTTTAATCTACTAAAAAATACATATAGGAAAGTATTGAAATTCGTATATTCTTTTGAAATCAATTAAATAAACGAACTGATATAAATAAGGATTCGTTGGCGATGGAAATATAAGGACTCATTGTCTATATTTAAAATAAGAAAAATGATTCTCTACCAATTGTTTTCAAGCTACTAAAAAATACATATAGGAAAGTATTGAAATTCGTATATTCTTTTGAAATCAATAAAATAAACGAAAAGATATAAATAAGAATTCGTTGGCGATGGAAATATAAGAACTCATTGTCTATATTTAAATTTAATAAAATCTACACACTGCGATTTCTTTTAATCTATTAAACAATACATATAGAAAAGTATTGAAATTCGTATATTCTTTTGAAATCAATAAAATAAACGAAAAGATATAAATAAGAATTCGTTGGCGATGGAAATATAAGAATTCATTGTCTGTATTTAAATTTAATAAAAATTAAACTCTGCGATTTCTTTTAATCTACTAAAAAATACATATAGGAAAGTATTGAAATTCGTATATTCTTTTAAAATCAATAAAATAAACGAAAAGATATAAATAAGAATTCGTTGGCGATGGAAATATAAGGACTCATTGTCTTTATTTCAAATTAATAAAATCTACACTCTGCGATTTCATTTAATCTACTAAACAATACATATAGAAAAGTATTGAAATTCGTATATTCTTTTGAAATCAATAAAATAAACGAAAAGATATAAATAAGAATTCGTTGGCGATGGAAATATAAGAACTCATTGTCTGTATTTAAATTTAATAAAATCTACACTCTGCGATTACTTTTATTCTACTAAAAAATACATATAGGAAAGTATTGAAATTCGTATATTCTTTTGAAATCAATAAAATAAACGAAAAGATAAAAATAAGAATTCGTTGGTGATGGAAATATAAGGACTCATTGTCTGTATTTAAAATAAGAAAAATGATACACTGCGATTACTTTTAATCTACTAAAAAATACATATAGGAAAGTATTGAAATTCGTATATTCTTTTGAAATCAATAAAATAAACGAAAAGATATAAATAAGAATTCGTTGGCGATGGAAATATAAGAACTCATTGTCTATATTTAAAATAAGAAAAATGATTCTCTACCAATTGTTTTCAAGCTACTAAAAAATACATATAGGAAAGTATTGAAATTCGTATATTCTTTTGAAATCAATAAAATAAACGAAAAGATATAAATAAGAATTCGTTGGCGATGGAAATATAAGAACTCATTGTCTATATTTAAATTTAATAAAATCTACACTCTGCGATTTCTTTTAATCTATTAAACAATACATATAGAAAAGTATTGAAATTCGTATATTCTTTTGAAATCAATAAAATAAACGAAAAGATATAAATAAGAATTCGCTGGCGATGGAAATATAAGAATTCATTGTCTGTATTTAAATTTAATAAAAATTAAACTCTGCGATTTCTTTTAATCTACTAAAAAATACATATAGGAAAGTATTGAAATTCGTATATTCTTTTGAAATCAATTAAATAAACGAACTGATATAAATAAGGATTCGTTGGCGATGGAAATATAAGGACTCATTGTCTTTATTTCAAATTAATAAAATCTACACTCTGCGATTTCTTTTAATCTACTAAACAATACATATAGAAAAGTATTGAAATTCGTATATTCTTTTGAAATCAATAAAATAAACGAAAAGATATAAATAAGAATTCGTTGGCGATGAAAATATAAGAACTCATTGTCTGTATTTAAATTTAATAAAAATTAAACTCTGCGATTTATTTTAATCTACTAAAAAATACATATTTGAAAGTATTGAAATTCGTATATTCTTTTGAAATCAATAAAATAAACGAAAAGATAAAAATAAGAATTCGTTGGCGATGGAAATATAAGGACTCATTGTCTTTATTTCAAATTAATAAAATCTACACTCTGCGATTTCTTTTAATCTACTAAACAATACATATAGAAAAGTATTGAAATTCGTATATTCTTTTGAAATCAATAAAATAAACGAAAAGATATAAATAAGAATTCGTTGGCGATGGAAATATAGGAACTCATTGTCTGTATTTAAATTTAATAAAAATTAAACTCTGCGATTTGTTTTAATCTACTAAAAAATACATATTTGAAAGTATTGAAATTCGTATATTCTTTTGAAATCAATAAAATAAACGAAAAGATAAAAATAAGAATTCGTTGGCGATGGAAATATAAAAACTCATTGTCTATATTTAAAATAAGAAAAATTATACTCTGCGATTACTTTTAATCTACTAAAAAATACATATAGGAATGTATTGAAATTCGTATATTCTTTTGAAATCAATTAAATAAACGAAAAGATATAAATAAGAATTCGTTGGCGATGGAAATATAAGGACTCATTGTCTATATTTAAAATAAGAAAAATGATTCTCTACCAATTGTTTTCAAGATACTAAAAAATACATATAGAAAAGTATTGAAATTCGTATATTCTTTTGAAATCAATAAAATAAACGAAAAGATATAAATAAGAATTCGTTGGCGATGGAAATATAAGAACTCATTGTCTGTATTTAAATTTAATAAAATCTACACTCTGCGATTACTTTTATTCTACTAAACAATACATATAGGAAAGTATTGAAATTCGTATATTCTTTTGAAATCAATAAAATAAACGAAAAGATAAAAATAAGAATTCGTTGGTGATGGAAATATAAGGACTCATTGTCTATATTTAAAATAAGAAAAATGATACTCTGCGATTACTTTTAATCTACTAAAAAATACATATAGGAAAGTATTGAAATTCGTATATTCTTTTGAAATCAATAAAATAAACGAAAAGATATAAATAAGAATTCGTTGGCGATGGAAATATAAGAACTCATTGACTATATTTAAAATAAGAAAAATGATTCTCTACCAATTGTTTTCAAGCTACTAAAAAATACATATAGGAAAGTATTGAAATTCGTATATTCTTTTGAAATCAATAAAATAAACGAAAAGATATAAATAAGAATTCGTTGGCGTTGGAAATATAAGAACTCATTGTCTATATTTAAATTTAATAAAATCTACACTCTGCGATTACTTTTAATCTATTAAACAATACATATAGAAAAGTATTGAAATTCGTATATTCTTTTGAAATCAATAAAATAAACGAAAAGATATAAATAAGAATTCGTTGGCGATGGAAATATAAGAATTCATTGTCTGTATTTAAATTTAATAAAAATTAAACTCTGCGATTTCTTTTAATCTACTAAAAAATACATATAGGAAAGAATTGAAATTCGTATATTCTTTTGAAATCAATTAAATAAACGAACTGATATAAATAAGGATTCGTTGGCGATGGAAATATAAGGACTCATTGTCTTTATTTCAAATTAATAAAATCTACACTCTGCGATTTCTTTTAATCTACTAAACAATACATATAGAAAAGTATTGAAATTCGTATATTCTTTTGAAATCAATAAAATAAACGAAAAGATATAAATAAGAATTCGTTGGCGATGGAAATATAAGAACTCATTGTCTGTATTTAAATTTAATAAAAATTTAACTCTGCGATTTATTTTAATCTACTAAAAAATACATATTTGAAAGTATTGAAATTCGTATATTCTTTTGAAATCAATAAAATAAACGAAGAGATAAAAATAAGAATTCGTTGGTGATGGAAATATAAGGACTCATTGTCTATATTTAAAATAAGAAAAATTATACTCTGCGATTACTTTTAATCTACTAAAAAATACATATAGGAAAGTATTGAAATTCGTATATTCTTTTGAAATCAATAAAATAAACGAAAAGATATAAATAAGAATTCGTTGGCGATGGAAATATAAGGACTCATTGTCTATATTTAAAATAAGAAAAATGATTCTCTACCAATTGTTTTTAAGCTACTAAAAAATACATATAGGAAAGTATTGAAATTCGTATATTCTTTTGAAATCAATAAAATAAACGAAAAGATATAAATAAGAATTCGTTGGCGATGGAAATATAAGAACTCATTGTCTTTATTTAAATTTAATAAAATCTACATTCTGCGATTACTTTTATTCTACTAAAAAATACATATAGGAAAGTATTAAAATTCGTATATTCTTTTGAAATCAATAAAATAAATGAAAAGATATTAATAAGAATTCGTTGGCGATGGAAATATAAGGACTCATTGTCTATATTTAAAATAAGAAAAATGATACTCTGCGATTACTTTTAATCAACTAAAAAATACATATAGGAAAGAATTGAAATTCGTATATTCTTTTAAAATCAATTAAATAAACGAACGGATATAAATAAGGATTCGTTGGCGATTAAAATATAAGAACTCATTGTCTTTATGTCAAATTAATAAAATCTACACTCTGCGATTTCTTTTAAACTACTAAACAACACATATAGAAAAGTATTGAAATTCGTATATTCTTTTGAAATCAATTAAATAAACGAAAAGATATAAATAAGAATTCGTTGGCGATGGAAATATAAGAACTCATTGTCTGTATTTAAATTTAATAAAAATTAAACTCTGCGATTTATTTTAAACTACTAAAAAATACATATAGGAAAGTATTGAAATTCGTATATTCTTTTGAAATCAATAAAATAAACGAAAAGATATAAATAAGAATTCGTTGGCGATGGAAATATAAAAACTCATTGTCAATATTTAAAATAAGAAAAATGATACTCTGCGATTACTTTTAATCTAATAAAAAATACATATAGGAAAGAATTGAAATTCGTATATTCTTTTAAAATCAATTAAATAAACGAACGGATATAAATAAGGATTCGTTGGCGATTAAAATATAAGAACTCATTGTCTTTATTTCAAATTAATAAAATCTACACTCTGCGATTTCTTTTAAACTACTAAACAATACATATAGAAAAGTATTGAAATTCGTAAATTCTTTTGAAATCAATTAAATAAACGAAAAGATATAAATAAGAATTCGTTGGCGATGGAAATATAAGAACTCATTGTCTGTATTTAAATTTAATAAAAATTAAACTCTGCGATTTATTTTAATCTACTAAAAAATACATATTTGAAAGTATTGAAATTCGTATATTCTTTTGAAATCAATAAAATAAACGAAAAGATATAAATAAGAATTCGTTGGCGATGGAAATATAAGGACTCATTGTCTATATTTAAAATAAGAAAAATGATACTCTGCGATTACTTTTAATCTACTAAAAAATACATATAGGAAAGAATTGAAATTCGTATATTCTTTTAAAATCAATTAAATAAACGAACGGATATAAATAAGGATTCGTTGGCGATTAAAATATAAGAACTCATTGTCTTTGTTTCAAATAAATAAAATCTACACTCTGCGATTTCTTTTAATCTACTAAACAATACATATAGAAAAGTATTGAAATTCGTATATTCTTTTGAAATCAATTAAATAAACGAAAAGATATAAATAAGAATTCGTTGGCGATGGAAATATAAGAACTCATTGTCTGTATTTAAATTTAATAAAAATTAAACTCTGCGATTTATTTTAATCTACTAAAAAATACATATTTTAAAGTATTGAAATTCGTATATTCTTTTGAAATCAATAAAATAAACGAAAAGATATAAATAAGAATTCGTTGGCGATGGAAATATAAGGACTCATTGTCTATATTTAAAATAAGAAAAATGATACTCTGCGATTACTTTTAATCTACTAAAAAATACATATAGGAAAGAATTGAAATTCGTATATTCTTTTAAAATCAATTAAATAAACGAACGGATATAAATAAGGATTCGTTGGCGATTAAAATATAAGAACTCATTGTCTTTGTTTCAAATTAATAAAATCTACACTCTGCGATTTCTTTTAAACTACTAAACAATACATATAGAAAAGTATTGAAATTCGTATATTCTTTTGAAATCAATTAAATAAACGAAAAGATATAAATAAGAATTCGTTGGCGATGGAAATATAAGAACTCATTGTCTGTATTTAAATTTAATAAAAATTAAACTCTGCGATTTATTTTAATCTACTAAAAAATACATATTTTAAAGTATTGAAATTCGTATATTCTTTTGAAATCAATAAAATAAACGAAAAGATATAAATAAGAATTCGTTGGCGATGGAAATATAAGGACTCATTGTCTATATTTAAAATAAGAAAAATGATACTCTGCGATTTCTTTTAATCTACTAAAAAATACATATAGGAAAGAATTGAAATTCGTATATTCTTTTAAAATCAATTAAATAAACGAACGGATATAAATAAGGATTCGTTGGCGATTAAAATATAAGAACTCATTGTCTTTATTTCAAATTAATAAAATCTACACTCTGCGATTTCTTTTAAACTACTAAACAATACATATAGAAAAGTATTGAAATTCGTATATTCTTTTGAAATCAATTAAATAAACGAAAAGATATAAATAAGAATTCGTTGGCGATGGAAATATAAGAACTCATTGTCTGTATTTAAATTAAATAAAAATTAAACTCTGCGATTTATTTTAATCTACTAAAAAATACATATAGGAAAGTATTGAAATTCGTATATTCTTTTGAAATCAATAAAATAAACGAAAAGATATAAATAAGAATTCGTTGGCGATGGAAATATAAGGACTCATTGTCTATATTTAAAATAAGAAAAATGATACTCTGCGATTTCTTTTAATCTACTAAAAAATACATATTTGAAAGTATTGAAATTCGTATATTCTTTTAAAATCAATTAAATAAACGAACGGATATAAATAAGGATTCGTTGGCGATTAAAATATAAGAACTCATTGTCTTTATTTCAAATTAATAAAATCTACACTCTGCGAGTTCTTTTAATCTACAAAAAAATACATATAGGAAAGTATTGAAATTCGTATATTCTTTTAAAATCAATAAAATAAACGAAAAGATATAAATAAGAATTCGTTGGCGATGGAAATATAAGGACTCATTGTCTATATTTAAAATAAGAAAAATGATTCTCTACCAATTGTTTTTAAGCTACTAAAAAATACATATAGGAAAGTATTGAAATTCGTATATTCTTTTGAAATCAATAAAATAAACGAAAAGATATAAATAAGAATTCGTTGGCGATGGAAATATAAGAACTCATTGTCTTTATTTAAATTTAATAAAATCTACATTCTGCGATTACTTTTATTCTACTAAAAAATACATATAGGAAAGTATTAAAATTCGTATATTCTTTTGAAATCAATAAAATAAACGAAAAGATATTAATAAGAATTCGTTGGCGATGGAAATATAAGGACTCATTGTCTATATTTAAAATAAGAAAAATGATACTCTGCGATTACTTTTAATCAACTAAAAAATACATATAGGAAAGAATTGAAATTCGTATATTCTTTTAAAATCAATTAAATAAACGAACGGATATAAATAAGGATTCGTTGGCGATTGAAATATAAGAACTCATTGTCTTTATGTCAAATTAATAAAATCTACACTCTGCGATTTCTTTTAAACTACTAAACAACACATATAGAAAAGTATTGAAATTCGTATATTCTTTTGAAATCAATTAAATAAACGAAAAGATATAAATAAGAATTCGTTGGCGATTGAAATATAAGAACTCATTGTCTGTATTTAAATTTAATAAAAATTAAACTCTGCGATTTATTTTAATCTACTAAAAAATACATATAGGAAAGTATTGAAATTCGTATATTCTTTTGAAATCAATAAAATAAACGAAAAGATATAAATAAGAATTCGTTGGCGATGGAAATATAAAAACTCATTGTCAATATTTAAAATAAGAAAAATGATACTCTGCGATTACTTTTAATCTAATAAAAAATACATATAGGAAAGAATTGAAATTCGTATATTCTTTTAAAATCAATTAAATAAACTAACGGATATAAATAAGGATTCGTTGGCGATTAAAATATAAGAACTCATTGTCTTTATTTCAAATTAATAAAATCTACACTCTGCGATTTCTTTTAAACTACTAAACAATACATATAGAAAAGTATTGAAATTCGTAAATTCTTTTGAAATCAATTAAATAAACGAAAAGATATAAATAAGAATTCGTTGGCGATGGAAATATAAGAACTCATTGTCTGTATTTAAATTTAATAAAAATTAAACTCGGCGATTTATTTTAATCTACTAAAAAATACATATTTGAAAGTATTGAAATTCGTATATTCTTTTGAAATCAATAAAATAAACGAAAAGATATAAATAAGAATTCGTTGGCGATGGAAATATAAGGACTCATTGTCTATATTTAAAATAAGAAAAATGATACTCTGCGATTACTTTTAATCTACTAAAAAATACATATAGGAAAGAATTGAAATTCGTATATTCTTTTAAAATCAATTAAATAAACGAACGGATATAAATAAGGATTCGTTGGCGATTAAAATATAAGAACTCATTGTCTTTGTTTCAAATAAATAAAATCTACACTCTGCGATTTCTTTTAATCTATTAAACAATACATATAGAAAAGTATTGAAATTCGTATATTCTTTTGAAATCAATTAAATAAACGAAAAGATATAAATAAGAATTCGTTGGCGATGGAAATATAAGAACTCATTGTCTGTATTTAAATTTAATAAAAATTAAACTCTGCGATTTATTTTAATCTACTAAAAAATACATATTTTAAAGTATTGAAATTCGTATATTCTTTTGAAATCAATAAAATAAACGAAAAGATATAAATAAGAATTCGTTGGCGATGGAAATATAAGGACTCATTGTCTATATTTAAAATAAGAAAAATGATACTCTGCGATTTCTTTTAATCTACTAAAAAATACATATAGGAAAGAATTGAAATTCGTATATTCTTTTAAAATCAATTAAATAAACGAACGGATATAAATAAGGATTCGTTGGCGATTAAAATATAAGAACTCATTGTCTTTATTTCAAATTAATAAAATCTACACTCTGCGATTTCTTTTAAACTACTAAACAATACATATAGAAAAGTATTGAAATTCGTATATTCTTTTGAAATCAATTAAATAAACGAAAAGATATAAATAAGAATTCGTTGGCGATGGAAATATAAGAACTCATTGTCTGTATTTAAATTAAATAAAAATTAAACTCTGCGATTTATTTTAATCTACTAAAAAATACATATAGGAAAGTATTGAAATTCGTATATTCTTTTGAAATCAATAAAATAAACGAAAAGATATAAATAAGAATTCGTTGGCGATGGAAATATAAGGACTCATTGTCTATATTTAAAATAAGAAAAATGATACTCTGCGATTTCTTTTAATCTACTAAAAAATACATATTTGAAAGTATTGAAATTCGTATATTCTTTTAAAATCAATTAAATAAACGAACGGATATAAATAAGGATTCGTTGGCGATTAAAATATAAGAACTCATTGTCTTTATTTCAAATTAATAAAATCTACACTCTGCGAGTTCTTTTAATCTACAAAAAAATACATATAGGAAAGTATTGAAATTCGTATATTCTTTTAAAATCAATAAAATAAACGAAAAGATATAAATAAGAATTCATTGGCGATGAAAATATAAGGACTCATTGTCTATATTTAAAATAAGAAAAATGATACTCTGCAAGTTGTTTTTAATCTACTAAAAAATACATATAGGAAAGTATTGAAATTCGTATATTCTTTTGAAATCAATAAAATAAACGAAAAGATATAAATAAGAATTCGTTGGCGATGGAAATATAAGAACTCATTGTTTGTATATAAATAATAAAAATTAAATTCTGTGGTTTATTTAATCAACTAAAAAATACATATAGGAAAGTATTGAAATTCGTATATTCTTTTGAAATCAATAAAATAAATGAAAAAATATAAATAAGAATTCGTTGGCGATTGAAATATAAGAACTAATTGTCTATATTTAAATTTAATAAAATATACACTCTGCGATTACTTTTAATCTACTAAAAAATACATATAGGAAAGTAATGAACTTCGTTTATTCTTTTGAAATCAATAAAATAAATGAAAAGATATAAATTAGAATTCGTTGGCGATTGAAATATAAGAACTCATTGTCTATTTTTAAATTAAATAAAATCTACACTCTGCGATTACTTTTAATCTACTAAAAAATACATATAGGAAAGTAATGAACTTCGTTTATTCTTTTGAAATCAATAAAATAAACGAAAAGATATAAATAAGAATTCGTTGGCGATGAAAATATAAGGACTCATTGTCTGTATTTAAATAATAAAAATTAAATTCTGTGGTTTATTTAATCTACTAAAAAATACATATAGGAAAGTATTGAAATTCGTATATTCTTTTGAAATCAATAAAATAAATGAAAAGATATAAATAAGAATTCGTTGGCGATGGAAATATAAGAACTCATTGTCTATATTTAAATTTAATAAAATCTACACTCTGCGATTACTTTTAATCTACTAAAAAATACATATAGGAAAGTAATGAACTTCGTTTATTCTTTTGAAATCAATAAAATAAACGAAAAGATATAAATAAGAATTCGTTGGCGATGGAAATGTAAAAACTCATTGTCTATATTTAAATTTAATAAAATATACACTCTGCGATTACTTTTAATCTACTAAAAAATACATATTTGAAAGTAATGAACTTCGTTTATTCATTTTGAAATCAATAAAATAAACGAAAAGATATAAATAAGAATTCGTTGGCGATGGAAATATAAGGACTCATTGTCTGTATTTTAATAATAAAAATTAAATTCTGTGGTTTATTTAATCTACTAAAAAATACATATAGGAAAGTATTGAAATTCGTATATTCTTTTGAAATCAATAAAATAAATGAAAAGATATAAATAAGAATTCGTTGGCGATCGAAATATAAGAACTCATTGTCTATATTTAAATTTAATAAAATCTACACTCTGCGATTACTTTTAATCTACTAAAAAATACATATAGGAAAGTAATGAACTTCGTTTATTCTTTTGAAATCAATAAAATAAACGAAAAGATATAAATAAGAATTCGTTGGCGATGGAAATATAAGAATTCATTGTCTATATTTAAATTTAATAAAATATACACTCTGCGATTACTTTTAATCTACTAAAAAATACATATAGGAAAGTAATGAACTTCGTTTATTCTTTTGAAATCAATAAAATAAACGAAAAGATATAAATAAGAATTCGTTGGCGAACGAAATATAAGAACTCATTGTCTGTTTTTAAATTTAATAAAAATTAAACTCTGCGATTACTTTTAATCTACTAAAAAATACATATAGGAAAGTAATGAACTTCGTTTATTCTTTTGAAATCAATAAAATAAACGAAAAGATATAAATAAGAATTCGTTGGCGATGGAAATATAAGAATTCATTGTCTATATTTAAATTTAATAAAATATACACTCTGCGATTACTTTTAATCTACTAAAAAATACATATAGGAAAGTAATGAACTTCGTTTATTCTTTTGAAATCAATAAAATAAACGAAAAGATATAAATAAGAATTCGTTGGCGATGGAAATATAAGAACTCATTGTTTGTATATAAATAATAAAAATTAAATTCTGTGGTTTATTTAATCAACTAAAAAATACATATAGGAAAGTATTGAAATTCGTATATTCTTTTGAAATCAATAAAATAAATGAAAAAATATAAATAAGAATTCGTTGGCGATTGAAATATAAGAACTAATTGTCTATATTTAAATTTAATAAAATATACACTCTGCGATTACTTTTAATCTACTAAAAAATACATATAGGAAAGTAATGAACTTCGTTTATTCTTTTGAAATCAATAAAATAAATGAAAAGATATAAATTAGAATTCGTTGGCGATTGAAATATAAGAACTCATTGTCTATTTTTAAATTAAATAAAATCTACACTCTGCGATTACTTTTAATCTACTAAAAAATACATATAGGAAAGTAATGAACTTCGTTTATTCTTTTGAAATCAATAAAATAAACGAAAAGATATAAATAAGAATTCGTTGGCGATGAAAATATAAGGACTCATTGTCTGTATTTAAATAATAAAAATTAAATTCTGTGGTTTATTTAATCTACTAAAAAATACATATAGGAAAGTATTGAAATTCGTATATTCTTTTGAAATCAATAAAATAAATGAAAAGATATAAATAAGAATTCGTTGGCGATGGAAATATAAGAACTCATTGTCTATATTTAAATTTAATAAAATCTACACTCTGCGATTACTTTTAATCTACTAAAAAATACATATAGGAAAGTAATGAACTTCGTTTATTCTTTTGAAATCAATAAAATAAACGAAAAGATATAAATAAGAATTCGTTGGCGATGGAAATGTAAAAACTCATTGTCTATATTTAAATTTAATAAAATATACACTCTGCGATTACTTTTAATCTACTAAAAAATACATATTTGAAAGTAATGAACTTCGTTTATTCATTTTGAAATCAATAAAATAAACGAAAAGATATAAATAAGAATTCGTTGGCGATGGAAATATAAGGACTCATTGTCTGTATTTTAATAATAAAAATTAAATTCTGTGGTTTATTTAATCTACTAAAAAATACATATAGGAAAGTATTGAAATTCGTATATTCTTTTGAAATCAATAAAATAAATGAAAAGATATAAATAAGAATTCGTTGGCGATCGAAATATAAGAACTCATTGTCTATATTTAAATTTAATAAAATCTACACTCTGCGATTACTTTTAATCTACTAAAAAATACATATAGGAAAGTAATGAACTTCGTTTATTCTTTTGAAATCAATAAAATAAACGAAAAGATATAAATAAGAATTCGTTGGCGATGGAAATATAAGAATTCATTGTCTATATTTAAATTTAATAAAATATACACTCTGCGATTACTTTTAATCTACTAAAAAATACATATAGGAAAGTAATGAACTTCGTTTATTCTTTTGAAATCAATAAAATAAACGAAAAGATATAAATAAGAATTCGTTGGCGAACGAAATATAAGAACTCATTGTCTGTTTTTAAATTTAATAAAAATTAAACTCTGCGATTACTTTTAATCTACTAAAAAATACATATAGGAAAGTAATGAACTTCGTATATTCTTTTGAAATCAATAAAATAAACGAAAAGATATATATAAGGATTCGTTTGCGATGGAAATATAAGGACTCATTGTCTGTATTTAAAATTTAAAAAATTAAACTCTGTAAAATAAACGAAAAGATATAAATAAGAATTCATTGGCGATGAAAATATAAGGACTCATTGTCTATATTTAAAATAAGAAAAATGATACTCTGCAAGTTGTTTTTAATCTTCTAAAAAATACATATAGGAAAGTATTGAAATTCGTATATTCTTTTGAAATCAATAAAATAAACGAAAAGATATAAATAAGAATTCGTTGGCGATCGAAATATAAGAACTCATTGTCTGTATTTAAATTTAATAAAAATTAAACTCTGCGATTACTTTTAATCTACTAAAAAATACATATAGGAAAGTAATGAACTTCGTTTATTCTTTTGAAATCAATAAAATAAACGAAAAGATATAAATAAGAATTCGTTGGCGATGGAAATATAAGGACTCATTGTCTGTATTTAAATAATAAAAATTAAATTCTGTGGTTTATTTAATCTACTAAAAAATACATATAGGAAAGTATTGAAATTCGTATATTATTTTGAAATCAATAAAATAAATGAAAAGATATAAATAAGAATTCGTTGGCGATGGAAATATAAGAACTCATTGTCTATATTCAAATTTAATAAAATCTACACTCTGCGATTACTTTTAATCTACTAAAAAATACATATAGGAAAGTAATGAACTTCGTTTATTCTTTTGAAATCAATAAAATAAATGAAAAAATATAAATAAGAATTCGTTGGCGATTGAAATATAAGAACTCATTGTCTATTTTTAAATTTAATAAAATCTACACTCTGCGATTACTTTTAATCTACTAAAAAATACATATAGGAAAGTAATGAACTTCGTTTATTCTTTTAAAATCAATTAAATAAACGAAAAGATATAATAAGAATTCGTTGGCGATGGAAATATAAGGACTCATTGTCTGTATTTAAATAATAAAAATTAAATTCTGTGGTTTATTTAATCTACTAAAAAATACATATAGGAAAGTATTGAAATTCGTATATTCTTTTAAAATCAATAAAATAAATGAAAAGATATAAATAAGAATTCGTTGGCGATGGAAATATAAGAACTAATTGTCTATATTTAAATTTAATAAAATATACACTCTGCGATTACTTTTAATCTACTAAAAAATACATATAGGAAAGTAATGAACTTCGTTTATTCTTTTGAAATCAATAAAATAAATGAAAAGATATAAATAAGAATTCGTTGGCGATTGAAATATAAGAACTCATTGTCTTTTTTTTAAATTTAAAAAAATCTACACTCTGCGATTACTTTTAATCTACTAAAAAATACATATAGGAAAGTAATGAACTTCGTTTATTCTTTTAAAATCAATTAAATAAACGAAAAGATATAATAAGAATTCGTTGGCGATGGAAATATAAGGACTCATTGTCTGTATTTAAATAATAAAAATTAAATTCTGTGGTTTATTTAATCTACTAAAAAATACATATAGGAAAGTATTGAAATTCGTATATTCTTTTAAAATCAATAAAATAAATGAAAAGATATAAATAAGAATTCGTTGGCGATGGAAATATAAGAACTAATTGTCTATATTTAAATTTAATAAAATATACACTCTGCGATTACTTTTAATCTACTAAAAAATACATATAGGAAAGTAATGAACTTCGTTTATTCTTTTGAAATCAATAAAATAAATGAAAAGATATAAATAAGAATTCGTTGGCGATTGAAATATAAGAACTCATTGTCTATTTTTAAATTTAATAAAATCTACACTCTGCGATTACTTTTAATCTACTAAAAAATACATATAGGAAAGTAATGAACTTCGTTTATTCTTTTGAAATCAATAAAATAAACGAAAAGATATAAATAAAAATTCGTTGGCGATGGAAATATAAGGACTCATTGTCTGTATTTAAATAATAAAAATTAAATTCTGTGGTTTATTTAATCTACTAAAAAATACATATAGGAAAGTATTGAAATTCGTATATTCTTTTGAAATCAATAAAATAAATGAAAAGATATAAATAAGAATTCGTTGGCGATGGAAATATAAGAACTCATTGTCTATATTTAAATTTAATAAAATCGACACTCTGCGATTACTTTTAATCTACTAAAAAATACATATAGGAAAGTAATGAACTTCGTTTATTCTTTTGAAATCAATAAAATAAACGAAAAGATATAAATAAGAATTCGTTGGCGATGGAAATGTAAAAACTCATTGTCTATATTTAAATTTAATAAAATATACACTCTGCGATTACTTTTAATCTACTAAAAAATACATATTTGAAAGTATTGAACTTCGTTTATTCTTTTGAAATCAATAAAATAAACGAAAAGATATAAATAAGAATTCGTTGGCGATGGAAATATAAGGACTCATTGTCTGTATTTTAATAATAAAAATTAAATTCTGTGGTTTATTTAATCTACTAAAAAATACATATAGGAAAGTATTGAAATTCGTATATTCTTTTGAAATCAATAAAATAAATGAAAAGATATAAATAAGAATTCGTTGGCGATCGAAATATAAGAACTCATTGTCTATATTTAAATTAATTAAAATCTACACTCTGCGATTACTTTTAATCTACTAAAAAATACATATAGGAAAGTAATGAACTTCGTTTATTCTTTTGAAATCAATAAAATAAACGAAAAGATATAAATAAGAATTCGTTGGCGATGGAAATATAAGGACTCATTGTCTGTATTTAAATAATAAAAATTAAATTCTGTGGCGTATTTAGTCTACTAAAAAATACATATAGGAAAGTATTGAAATTCGTATATTCTTTTGAAATCAATAAAATAAACGAAAAGATATAAATAAGAATTCGTTGGCGATGGAAATATAAGGACTCATTGTCTGTATTTAAATAAGAAATATTAAATTCTGATGTTTATTTAATCTACTAAAAAATACTTATAGGAAAGTATTGAAATTCGTATATTCTTTTGAAATCAATAAAATAAATGAAAAGATATAAATAAGAATTCGTTGGCGATCGAAATATAAGAACTCATTGTCTATATTTAAATTTAATAAAATCTACACTCTGCGATTACTTTTAATCTACTAAAAAATACATATAGGAAAGTAATGAACTTCGTTTATTCTTTTGAAATCAATAAAATAAATGAAAAGATATAAATAAGAATTCGTTGGAGATGGAAATATAAGGACTCATTGTCTGTATTTAAATTTAATAAAAATTAAACTCTGCGATTACTTTTAATCTACTAAAAAATACATATAGGAAAGTAATGAACTTCGTATATTCTTTTGAAATCAATAAAACAAACGAAAAGATATAAATAAGGATTCGTTTGCGATGGAAATATAAGGACTCATTGTCTGTATTTAAAATTTAAAAAATTAAACTCTGTAAAATAAACGAAAAGATATAAATAAGAATTCATTGGCGATGAAAATATAAGGACTCATTGTCTATATTTAAAATAAGAAAAATGATACTCTGCAAGTTGTTTTTAATCTTCTAAAAAATACATATAGGAAAGTATTGAAATTCGTATATTCTTTTGAAATCAATAAAATAAATGAAAAGATATAAATAAGAATTCGTTGGCGATGGAAATATAAGAACTCATTGTCTATATTTAAATTTAATAAAATCTACACTCTGCGATTTCTTTTAATCTACTAAAAAATACATATAGGAAAGTAATGAACTTCGTTTATTCTTTTGAAATCAATAAAATAAACGAAAAGATATAAATAAGAATTCGTTGGCGATGGAAATGTAAAAACTCATTGTCTATATTTAAATTTAATAAAATATACACTCTGCGATTACTTTTAATCTACTAAAAAATACATATTTGAAAGTATTGAACTTCGTTTATTCTTTTGAAATCAATAAAATAAACGAAAAGATATAAATAAGAATTCGTTGGCGATGGAAATATAAGGACTCATTGTCTGTATTTTAATAATAAAAATTAAATTCTGTGGTTTATTTAATCTACTAAAAAATACATATAGGAAAGTATTGAAATTCGTATATTCTTTTGAAATCAATAAAATAAATGAAAAGATATAAATAAGAATTCGTTGGCGATCGAAATATAAGAACTCATTGTCTATATTTAAATTTAATAAAATCTACACTCTGCGATTACTTTTAATCTACTAAAAAATACATATAGGAAAGTAATGAACTTCGTTTATTCTTTTGAAATCAATAAAATAAACGAAAAGATATAAATAAGAATTCGTTGGCGATGGAAATATAAGGACTCATTGTCTGTATTTAAATAATAAAAATTAAATTCTGTGGCGTATTTAGTCTACTAAAAAATACATATAGGAAAGTATTGAAATTCGTATATTCTTTTGAAATCAATAAAATAAACGAAAAGATATAAATAAGAATTCGTTGGCGATGGAAATATAAGGACTCATTGTCTGTATTTAAATAAGAAATATTAAATTCTGAGGTTTATTTAATCTACTAAAAAATACTTATAGGAAAGTATTGAAATTCGTATATTCTTTTGAAATCAATAAAATAAATGAAAAGATATAAATAAGAATTCGTTGGCGATCGAAATATAAGAACTCATTGTCTATATTTAAATTTAATAAAATCTACACTCTGCGATTACTTTTAATCTACTAAAAAATACATATAGGAAAGTAATGAACTTCGTTTATTCTTTTGAAATCAATAAAATAAATGAAAAGATATAAATAAGAATTCGTTGGAGATGGAAATATAAGGACTCATTGTCTGTATTTAAATTTAATAAAAATTAAACTCTGCGATTACTTTTAATCTACTAAAAAATACATATAGGAAAGTAATGAACTTCGTATATTCTTTTGAAATCAATAAAATAAACGAAAAGATATAAATAAGGATTCGTTTGCGATGGAAATATAAGGACTCATTGTCTGTATTTAAAATTTAAAAAATTAAACTCTGTAAAATAAACGAAAAGATATAAATAAGAATTCATTGGCGATGAAAATATAAGGACTCATTGTCTATATTTAAAATAAGAAAAATGATACTCTGCAAGTTGTTTTTAATCTTCTAAAAAATACATATAGGAAAGTATTGAAATTCGTATATTCTTTTGAAATCAATAAAATAAACGAAAAGATATAAATAAGAATTCGTTGGCGATCGAAATATAAGAACTCATTGTCTGTATTTAAATTTAATAAAAATTAAACTCTGCGATTACTTTTAATCTACTAAAAAATACATATAGGAAAGTAATGAACTTCGTTTATTCTTTTGAAATCAATAAAATAAACGAAAAGATATAAATAAGAATTCGTTGGCGATGGAAATATAAGGACTCATTGTCTGTATTTAAATAATAAAAATTAAATTCTGTGGTTTATTTAATCAACTAAAAAATACATATAGGAAAGTATTGAAATTCGTATATTCTTTTGAAATCAATAAAATAAATGAAAAGATATAAATAAGAATTCGTTGGCGATGGAAATATAAGAACTCATTGTCTATATTCAAATTTAATAAAATCTACACTCTGCGATTACTTTTAATCTACTAAAAAATACATATAGGAAAGTAATGAACTTCGTTTATTCTTTTGAAATCAATAAAATAAACGAAAAGATATAAATAAGAATTCGTTGGCGATGGAAATATAAGGACTCATTGTCTGTATTTAAATAATAAAAATTAAATTCTGTGGTTTATTTAATCTACTTAAAAATACATATAGGAAAGTATTGAAATTCGTATATTCTTTTGAAATCAATAAAATAAATGAAAAGATATAAATAAGAATTCGTTGGCGATGGAAATATAAGAACTCATTGTCTATATTTAAATTTAATAAAATATACACTCTGCGATTACTTTTAATCTACTAAAAAATACATATAGGAAAGTAATGAACTTCGTTTATTCTTTTGAAATCAATAAAATAAACGAAAAGATATAAATAAAAATTCGTTGGCGATGGAAATATAAGGACTCATTGTCTGTATTTAAATAATAAAAATTAAATTCTGTGGTTTATTTAATCTACTAAAAAATACATATAGGAAAGTATTGAAATTCGTATATTCTTTTGAAATCAATAAAATAAATGAAAAGATACAAATAAGAATTCGTTGGCAATGGAAATATAAGAACTCATTGTCTATATTTAAATTTAATAAAATCTACACTCTGCGATTACTTTTAATCTACTAAAAAATACATATAGGAAAGTAATGAACTTCGTTTATTCTTTTGAAATCAATAAAATAAACGAAAAGATATAAATAAGAATTCGTTGGCGATGGAAATATAAGAATTCATTGTCTGTATTTAAATAATAAAAATTAAATTCTGTGGTTTATTTAATCTACTAAAAAATACATATACGAAAGGATTGAAATTCGTATATTCTTTTGAAATCAATAAAATAAATGAAAAGATATAAATAAGAATTCGTTGGCGATGGAAATATAAGAACTCATTGTCTATATTTAAATTTAATAAAATCTACACTCTGCGATTACTTTTAATCTACTAAAAAATACATATAGGAAAGTAATGAACTTCGTTTATTCTTTTGAAATCATTAAAATAAACGAAAAGATATAAATAAGAATTCGTTGGCGATGGAAATATAAGGACTCATTGTCTGTATTTAAATAATAAAAATTAAATTCTGTTGTTTATTTAATCTACTAAAAAATACATATAGGAAAGTATTGAAATTCGTATATTCTTTTGAAATCAATAAAATAAATGAAAAGATATAAATAAGAAATCGTTGGCGATGGAAATATAAGAACTCATTGTCTATATTTAAATTTAATAAAATCTACACTCTGCGATTACTTTTAATCTACTAAAAAATACATATAGGAAAGTAATGAACTTCGTTTATTCTTTTGAAATTAATAAAATAAACGAAAAGATATAAATAAGAATTCGTTGGCGATGGAAATATAAGGACTCATTGTCTGTATTTAAATAATAAAAATTAAATTCTGTGGTTTATTTAATCTACTTAAAAATACATATAGGAAAGTATTGAAATTCGTATATTCTTTTGAAAACAATAAAATAAATGAAAAGATATAAATAAGAATTCGTTGGCGATGGAAATATAAGAACTCATTGTCTATATTTAAATTTAATAAAATCTACACTCTGCGATTACTTTTAATCTACTAAAAAATACATATAGGAAAGTAATGAAATTCGTATATTCTTTTGAAATCAATAAAATAAACGAAAAGATATAAATAAGAATTCGTTGGCGATGGAAATATAAGAACTCATTATCTATATTTAAAATAAGAAAAATGATTCTCTACAAATTGTTTTCAATCTACTAAAAAATACATATATGTTAGAGAATATAATTATTATTCTCTTATTTTATTATATTCAATAATTACAAACAATATTATTCTCAATTATTAACAATCAATTATTATTACAATAAATACAACTTAATAATAAATACAATATAACAAGCACTCAGAGCCGCACGGAACGACCGACTGGTCTGGAACATTCTATCAATCTCCCCAACCAGTACTTCTGACTGCCTTTTTATATTATATTTCTTCAAATATATCATAACCTTCTTCGATATTTATAACCTTTTCTTTTAAATTCAAAGTAATTATTAAAATATCCATAGCTCTGCCAGCTATGATATTTTAATTATTCTTTACACTAATTATTTAACTTCAAAGTGCTCTATCACGGCCAGACTGACATTCAACTCGCTCTCGAGTTGTCTTCATTATCTTTATCTAAAACGAATCTCAAAGAAAACAACATACTTTTAACAATTAACTAATGATCATCAGATCATCCCAAATATCGAATATTCAGAAAGCTCAGAGGATCCTTCAGATCATGTCTTTCTCATAATTATACAAATATAAACAGATTAGCTCAGAGGATTGTACAGATCATGACTCATCTCACAAATAATAACTTATGCAGATAGCTCAGAGGATAGTACAGATCGTGTCTCATTTCACAAACAATAACTTATGCAGATAGCTCAGAGGTCCCTACAGAACATGTCTCATCTCATAAAAACAGTTTTGTGCAAATAGCTCAGAGGATCTTACTTATCATGTCTCATCTCATAAATATTAAATTGTGTAAATAGCTCAGAGGATCTTACAAATCGTGTCTAATCAAATCCAGATTAGCTCAGAGGATCTTACAAATCGTGTCTAATCAAATCCAGATTAGCTCAGAGGATAGTACAGATCATGTCTAATCATATCAAATCCAGATTAGCTCAGAGGACCAAACAGGTCATGTCTAATCAAACAAACAACTCTTTAAATCCAGATTAGCTCAGAGGACCACACAGGTCATGTCTAATCAAACAAACAACTCTTTAAAATCCAGATTAGCTCAGAGGACCACTCTGGTCATGTCTAATCTCTTCCAAATCATTATCATTACTATCACTACTAAAATAACAAATTTTTATTGTATCTCACCATAATTTTATTAAATTAGAAATTGAAAACTTAAATTTCACCATCGACTCTATCATGGTTACATCCTGTTTCAGGGATTACTCGAATTTGTTCCCTAGCTGCATTTATAATTCTTTTAGTACACGCTCTTTTCAACTTATATCGGTCGTTAGGTAATACTCCAACAATTTCGTACACTCCTTGATATTGAGCATCTAATTTAGATTTTCGTATTTGATTGGTTTTATATACCACCTTGGTACCTATACTGAGTATACTACATTTACTTTTGGATACATCAAATCTTAGTTTTTGTCTTTCCTGTGCTTGAATTATTCTTTCATTTGCTAATTTTTTAATTTCCTCTATATTATCATATTCAGGCTCAAAGTTCAAGTTATTTATAAGAGGACCCAAATCTGGCGTTTTACCATTAATTCCAGTTAATATTTTTAATGGTGATAATTTTGTTGTTTTATTTTCTGTTGTATTTAATACTAATTGGATTTTGCTCAAATAAGAAACCCAGTCATTTATTTTTTCTATATTTGTCCTTAATAAATTTGTTACTGTGTCAACATAACGCTCTACCTGTCCATTAGCTCTACTCATTCCTGGAGATATAAAATGTTGTTCTATTCCATATGTCTTACACATATCTTTAAACAAAGAACCAGTAAAATTTACTCCTCGATCACTAATAATTCTTTCTGGAGCACCAAATAACATTATGAAATCATTCATCGCTTCTACAGTTTCTATCATATGCAACGATTTAAGAGGTTTTAACATCACAAATTTTGTAAATGCATCGATTATAATCAAAACGAAGATATAATTTAGATTTGATCCTGTATCAATTGGACCCATACAATCAATATGAATTGTGTGAAATGGTACTGGCAATTTTTTAATTGGATGTAATTGACACTGCTTTTTGCCCGAAGGTCTTTTGGCTACTAAACAAATTACACAATGATTTATAAATTTTCTAACATTTCGTGACATTTTTGGCATCCAAAAATACTGTTTAAGTTTTGACAAAGTCTTTTCCCATCCAACATGACAATTCTGTTCATGTACCCGTCGTATGATCATCAAACGACATTGTTTAGGAGTGAATAATTTATTCTTTTCACCAGATACAATTTTGTATAGTAAACCTTTTTCATAAACATAATCTTTTTGTGATTCACCACATCGGCCTTCCTGCTCTAATTTCTTAATAATATCTAATACTTCTGGATCTTTTTGTTGTTCCACTTTTAACCAATTATCAGATAGTGTAGAAACATGGTATATTTTATGTTGCCTTGGATTTCTGCTAAAGTAATCCACATGCTGTATGTATTTACCTTTGCGATATGCAATTTCAAAATCAAAATCTTGCAAATACATCCACCATCTTGCAACTCTTGGTAAAATATCTTTCTTACTTTTAGTTGATTTTAGAGCATTACAATCAGTAACTAAAGTAAATCGTATTCCCAGCAAATAAGTTCGAAAATGCTTGATAGCATTAACCACTGCTAGTGTTTCTAATTCGTAACTATGGTATTTACTTTCTTCTGGTTTTGTTGCTTTACTATAATACGCTACAACTCGCATATTCCCATCATGTTCTTGGAAAAGTATCGCTCCATATCCAATTGAGCTAGCATCGGTATGTAACTCTGTTTTCAATTCTGATTGAAATATTGCTAATAAAGGTCTCTCTGTTAATTGCTTTATGATATATTGGCGAGCATTTTCACATTCAGTATCCCAATTCCATTGCACATTTAATTTAGTTAATTTTATAATACAAGCAGTTTTAGCAGCGAATTCAGGTACAAATTTTCTAAAATAATTAGCTAAACCAAGAAACTGTCTAACCTGTTTTACATTCTGAGGCACTGGTGATTTTATTAATGCATCAACTTTATTTTTTCCTGGTTGAACACCATTTATTGAAATTTCACGTCCTAGGTATTCAATTCTTTGTTGTAGAAATCTACACTTATCAATATTCAAAGAAAACCCAGCTTCGGTTAAAACTTTTAAAATTTAATCTAAATTTTCAATTCCTTCGTCTACAGTCATTGAAGGGATTAACACATCATCCAAATAAACAAGTGCAATAGTATCTTTTAGTGTTCCTAAGGCTCTATTGATGGCTCTTTGAAAATCGCAGGTGCATTGCATAGCCCAAATGGCATTCTCAAATATTCATAGTGACCATCCGGCGTAACAAAGGCTGTTTTCTCAATAGAAGATTTTTCAATAGGAATTTGATGAAACCCGGAAGCCATATCTAAAGATGTAAAATATCGATGATTTTTTAAGCGATCCAGTTGATCATCTACTCTTGGTAATGGATATCGGTCTTTGATAGTTATATTATTTAACGCTCGAAAATCTACACAAAGACGATTTTGCCCATTTTTCTTTTTAACTAATATAATTGGACTTGCATACGGTGAAACACTATCACGGATGATTCCATTATTTTTAAGCTCATTTATTATTTTTAAAACAATGTCTCGTTCTGATACAGACAAACGATAAGGATGATAAAAAATTGGTATATCTTTACTTAATCGAATTTGCAATTCTCCGGTTGATACTGCAGATACAGCACATCCCTTTGAAAAATGTTTTTCAAATTTTTGTAACACACTTAATAGCTTTTTATTATCTTCTGCATTCAATTCCGGAATTAAAGAAAATCTTTTCCTGAATATTAAAAATATCACAGGGCTTTCGTAATATTTTTGCTCCATATTTGTCAACAGTAATTTGCAGTGATGGATCTTGCAAAACATCTCTTCCAATAATTACTTCCGCAGTCATCTTGCTACTAGAAATGATACATGGAGAAAATTCAAATATAACGTTTTCAAACACAACTTTTAAATTTATTTGTTCATGAGATATAATTTCTTCAAAACCAATTCCTTGTAATACTGTAAGATTTGGTGTTCTAGGCTTATTAAATTTAGAAGCAATATCCTCTCTTATTAAGGAACAGTCAGCTCCTGAATCCAATAAACATTGAATAGTTTGTCCATCAATTGTTGCAATAGTAATGTTCGAACCAATATAATTATGACACATGTTAATTTGCCTTTTCGTATCACGTTGTTTAATGAAACACGTTACTTCATTATGACCAATTTTTCCACAAAACGAACAAGCAGGAATTTTTGGTGCAGTCGTCACATCTATTTTATTACTAAAAAGAGGACACCGCATTTTAATATGACCAAATTTTCCACAATGAAAACATTTTAATTCATCTCGAAATTTCTTTGTATAATTTATTTCGTAGTCATTTTTTTTTTTATCTCTAGAATTTTCTAATGGTCGTTTAGAACCATGTGCTACAGAAAAATGTTTCATATCTTGTCTTGATCTTGGTACATTTCTTATTAGTACCAAAGAGTCAATCAAAGATTGTACTGATGACGGCTTAGCAAATGTTAGGGAATTGCGCATCCCTACATCCGTAATACATCCAATAATAATTTTAATAATATAAGTATCATTCAATTCAAATGGAAGTCTGTTGATCTGTGTTAATTTTTTCATTGCAAAATCTTGATAAGACACGGCATCACAACTTTCGTAATTAACAACATCTCTTAATAACTTAATAATATCACATCCATCAACAAAATGATTTATAAGACGCAATTTTAAATCTTCCCAAACATAAATTTGATAACCATATTTCTGATACCAAATCTTTGCTTTTCCTTGGAGTGCCATTCCAACTTTTGAAACAATTTCAAAATCTGTAAGTTTAGCTTTGCATATTCACTCACATTAAGACACCATTTTTTTATAGTCGTGGTAGAATAATCTGGATCAAAGGGTGCAAAAACTACAACATCTCGGATTTGACCTTCATTTTTATTTTGCATAATTTTAAAAAATTCATTCAAAGTCTCTAATCCAGCTCCCAAAGAAGCAGATTCGGAACTATTGTCCTGCAAAAATTCTTCATTTGTAAAATTCTCAGCTCATTCTATTTTTTTTTTTTTTTTTTTTTTTTTTATTTATTATTTGGACGTTTATTTGGTAGATATCCCACTTCTGATGTTAGAGAATATAATTATTATTCTCTTATTTTATTATATTCAATAATTACAAACAATATTATTCTCAATTATTAACAATCAATTATTATTATAATAAATACAACTTAATAATAAATACAATATAACAAGCACTCAGAGCCGCACGGAACGACCGACTGGTCTGGAACATTCTATCAATCTCCCCAACCAGTACTTCTGACTGCCTTTTTATATTATATTTCTTCAAATATATCATAACCTTCTTCGATATTTATAACCTTTTCTTTTAAATTCAAAGTAATTATTAAAATATCCATAGCTCTGCAAGCTATGATATTTTAATTATTCTTTACACTAATTATTTAACTTCAAAGTGCTCTATCATATATGAAAGTATTGAAATTCGTATATTCTTTTGAAATCAATAAAATAAACGAAAAGATATAAATAAGAATTCGTTGGCGATGGAAATATAAGGACTCATTATCTATATTTAAAATAAGAAAAATTATTCTCTACAAATTGTTTTCAATCTACTAAAAAATACATATATGAAAGTATTGAAATTCGTATATTCTTTTGAAATCAATAAAATTAACGAAAAGATATAAATAAGAATTCGTTGGCGATGGAAATATAAGAATTCATTGTCTGTATTTAAATTTAACAAAAATTAAACTCTGCGATTTCTTTAAATCTACTAAAAAATACATATAGGAAAGAATTGAAATTCGTATATTCTTTTGAAATCAATAAAATAAACGAAAAGATATAAATAAGAATTCGTTGGCGATGGAAATATAAGAACTCATTATCTATATTTAAAATAAGAAAAATGATTCTCTACAAATTGTTTTCAATCTACTAAAAAATACATATAGGAAAGTATTGAAATTCGTATATTCTTTTGAAATCAATAAAATAAACGAAAAGATATAAATAAGAATTCGTTGGCGATGGAAATATAAGAACTCATTGTCTATATTTAAATTTAATAAAAATCTACACTCTGCGATTTCTTTTAATCTACTAAAAAATACACATTTGAAAGTATTGAAATTCGTTTAATCTTTTGAAATCAATTAAATAAACGAAAAGATATAAATAAGAATTCGTTGGCGATGGAAATATAAGAACTCATTATCTATATTTAAAATAAGAAAAATGATTCTCTACAAATTGTTTTCAATCTACTAAAAAATACATATAGGAAAGTATTGAAATTCGTATATTCTTTTGAAATCAATAAAATAAACGAAAAGATATAAATAAGAATTCGTTGGTGATGGAAATATAAAAACTCATTGTCTATATTTAAATTTAATAAAAATCTACACTCTGCGATTTCTTTTAATCTACTAAAAAAAAACATTTAAAAGTATTGAAATTCGTTTATTCTTTTGAAATCAATTAAATAAACGAAAAGATATAAATAAGAATTCGTTGGCGATGGAAATATAAGAACTCATTGTATGTATTTCAAATTAATAAAATGTACACTCTGCGATTACTTTTAATCTACTAAAAAATACATATAGGAAAGAATTGAAATTCGTATATTCTTTTGAAATCAATAAAATAAACGAAAAGATATAAATAAGAATTCGTTGGCGATGGAAATATAAGAACTCATTATCTATATTTTAAATAAGAAAAATGATTCTCTACAAATTGTTTTCAATCTACTAAAAAATACATATATGAAAGTATTGAAATTCGTATATTCTTTTGAAATCAATAAAATAAACGAAAAGATATAAATAAGAATTCGTTGGCGATGGAAATATAAGAATTCATTGTCTGTATTTAAATTTAATAAAAATTAAACTCTGCGATTTCTTTTAATCTACTAAAAAATATATATAGGAAAGAATTGAAATTCGTATATTCTTTTGAAATCAATAAAATAAACGAAAAGATATAAATAAAAATTCGTTGGCGATGGAAATATAAGAACTCATTATCTATATTTAAAATAAGAAAAATGATTCTCTACAAATTGTTTTCAATCTACTAAAAATACATATAGGAAAGAATTGAAATTCGTATATTCTTTTGAAATCAATAAAATAAACGAAAAGATATAAATAAGAATTCGTTGGCGATGGAAATATAAGAACTCATTATCTATATTTAAATAAGAAAAATGATTCTCTACAAATTGTTTTCAATCTACTAAAAAATACATATAGGAAAGTATTGAAATTCGTATATTCTTTTGAAATCAATAAAATAAACGAAAAGATATAAATAAGAATTCGTTGGTGATGGAAATAAAAAAACTCATTGTCTATATTTAAATTTAATAAAAATCTACACTCTGCGATTTCTTTTAATCTACTAAAAAATACACATTTAAAAGTATTGAAATTCGTTTATTCTTTTGAAATCATTTAAATAAATGAAATGATATAAATAAGAATTCGTTGGCGATGGAAATATAAGAACTCATTGTCTGTATTTCAAATTAATAAAATCTACACTCTGCGATTACTTTTAATCTACTAAAAAATATATATAGGAAAGTATTGAAATTCGTATATTCTTTTGAAATCAATAAAATAAACGAAAAGATTTAAATAAGAATTCGTTGGCGATGGAAATATAAGAACTCATTGTCTGTATTTCAAATTAATAAAATCTACACTCTGCGATTACTTTTAATCTACTAAAAAATACATATAGGAAAGTATTGAAATTCGTATATTCTTTTGAAATCAATAAAATAAACGAAAAGATATAAATAAGAATTCGTTGGCGATGGAAATATAAGAACTCATTGTCTGTATTTCAAATTAATAAAATCTACACTCTGCGATTACTTTTAATCTACTAAAAAATAGATATAGGAAAGTATTGAAATTCGTATATTCTTTTGAAATCAATAAAATAAACGAAAAGATATAAATAAGAATTCGTTGGTGATGGAAATATAAGAACTCATTGTCTTTATTCAAAATAAGAAAAATGATACTCTGCGATTACTTTTAATCTACTAAAAAATACATATAGGAAAGTATTGAAATTCGTATATTCTTTTGAAATCAATAAAATAAACGAAAAGATATAAATAAGAATTCGTTGGCGATGGAAATATAAGAATTCATTATCTATATTTAAAATAAGAAAAATGATTCTCTACAAATTGTTTTCAATCTACTAAAAAATACATATATGAAAGTATTGAAATTCGTATATTCTTTTGAAATCAATAAAATAAACGAAAAGATATAAATAAGAATTCGGTTGCGATGGAAATATAAGAATTCATTGTCTGTATTTAAATTGAATAAAAATTAAACTCTGCGATTTCTTTTAATTTACTAAAAAATACATATAGGAAAGAATTGAAATTCGTATATTCTTTTGAAATCAATAAAATAAACGAAAAGATATAAATAAGAATTCGTTGGCGATGGAAATATAAGAACTCATTATCTATATTTAAAATAAGAAAAATGATTCTCTACAAATTGTTTTCAATCTACTAAAAAATACATATATGAAAGTATTGAAATTCGTATATTCTTTTGAAATCAATAAAATAAACGAAAAGATATAAATAAGAATTCGTTGGCGATGGAAATATAAGAATTCATTGTCTGTATTTAAATTTAATAAAAATTAAACTCTGCGATTTCTTTAAATCTACTAAAAAATACATATAGGAAAGAATTGAAATTCGTATATTCTTTTGAAATCAATTAAATAAACGAAAAGATATAAATAAGAATTCGTTGGCGATGGAAATACAAGAACTCATTATCTATATTTAAAATAAGAAAAATGATTCTCTACAAATTGTTTTCAATCTACTAAAAAATACATATAGGAAAGTATTGAAATTCGTATATTCTTTTGAAATCAATAAAATAAACGAAAAGATATAAATAAGAATTCGTTGGCGATGGAAATATAAGAACTCATTGTCTATATTTAAATTTAATAAAAATCTACACTCTGCGATTTCTTTTAATCTACTAAAAAATACACATTTGAAAGTATTGAAATTCGTTTAATCTTTTGAAATCAATTAAATAAACGAAAAGATATAAATAAGAATTCGTTGGCGATGGAAATATAAGAACTCATTGTCTGTATTTCAAATAAATAAAATCTACACTCTGCGATTACTTTTAATCTACTAAAAAATACATATAGGAAAGTATTGAAATTCGTATATTCTTTTGAAATCAATAAAATAAACGAAAAGATATAAATAAGAATTCGTTGGCGATGGAAATATAAGAACTCATTGTCTGTATTTCAAATTAAAAAATCTACACTCTGCGATTTCTTTTAATCTACTAAAAAATACATATAGGAAAGAATTGAAATTCGTATATTCTTTTGAAATCAATAAAATAAACGAAAAGATATAAATAAGAATTCGTTGGCAATGGAAATATAAGAACTCATTGTCTGTATTTCAAATTAATAAAATCTACACTCTGCGATTTCTTTTAATCTACTAAAAAATACATATAGGAAAGAATTGAAATTCGTATATTCTTTTGAAATCAATAAAATAAACGAAAAGATATAAATAAGAATTCGTTGGCGATGGAAATATAAGAACTCATTGTATGTATTTCAAATTAATAAAATCTACACTCTGCGATTTCTTTTAATCTACTAAAAAATACATATAGGAAAGAATTGAAATTCGTATATTCTTTTGAAATCAATAAAATAAACGAAAAGATATAAATAAGAATTCGTTGGCGATGGAAATATAAGAACTCATTGTCTGTATTTCAAATTAATAAAATCTACACTCTGCGATTACTTTTAATCTACTAAAAAATACATATAGGAAAGTATTGAAATTCGTATATTCTTTTGAAATCAATAAAATAAACGAAAAGATATAAATAAGAATTCGTTGGTGATGGAAATATAAGGAATCATTGTATATATTTAAAATAAGAAAAATGATACTCTGCGATTACTTTTAATCTACTAAAAAATACACATTTGAAAGTATTGAAATTCGTTTATTCTTTTGAAATCAATTAAATAAACGAAAAGATATAAATAAGAATTCGTTGGCGATGGAAATATAAGAACTCATTGTCTGTATTTCAAATTAATAAAATCTACACTCTGCGATTACTTTTAATCTACTAAAAAATACATATAGGAAAGTATTGAAATTCGTATATTCTTTTGAAATCATTAAAATAAACGAAAAGATATAAATAAGAATTCGTTGGCGATGGAAATATAAGAACTCATTGTCTGTATTTAAATTTAATAAAAATCTTCACTCTGCGATTTATTTTAATCTACTAAAAAATACATATAGAAAAGTATTGAAATTCGTATATTCTTTTGAAATCAATTAAATAAACGAAAAGAAATAAATAAGAATTCGTTGGCGATGGAAATATAAGGACTCATTGTCTGTATTTAAATTTAATAAAAATTAAACTCTGCGATTTCTTTTAATCTACTAAACAATACATATAGAAAGTATTGAAATTCGTATATTCTTTTGAAATCAATAAAATAAACGAAAAGATATAAATAAGAATTCGTTTTCGATGAAAATATAAGAACTCATTGTCTTTATTTCAAATTAATAAAATCTACACTCTGCGATTTCTTTTAATCTACTAAAAAATACATATAGGAAAGTATTGAAATTCGTATATTCTTTTGAAATCAATTAAATAAACGAAAAGATATAAATAAGAATTCGTTGGCGATGGAAATATAAGGACTCATTGTCTGTATTTCAAATTAATAAAATCTACACTCTGCGATTACTTTTAATCTACTAAAAAATTCATATAGGAAAGTATTGAAATTCGTATATTCTTTTGAAATCAATAAAATAAACGAAAAGATATAAATAAGAATTCGTTGGCGATGGAAATATAAGGACTCATTGTCTGTATTTCAAATTAATAAAATCTACACTCTGCGATTACTTTTAATCTACTAAAAAATTCATATAGGAAAGTATTGAAATTCGTATATTCTTTTGAAATCAATAAAATAAACGAAAAGATATAAATAAGAATTCGTTGGCGATGGAAATATAAGGACTCATTGTCTATATTTAAAATAAGAAAAATGATACTCTGGGATTACTTTTAATCTACTAAAAAATACATATAGGAAAGTATTGAAATTCGTATATTCTTTTGAAATCAATTAAATAAACGAAAAGATATAAATAAGAATTCGTTGGCGATGGAAATATAAGACCTCATTGTCTGTATTTCAAATTAATAAAATCTACACTCTGCGATTACTTTTAATCTACTAAAAAATACATATAGAAAAGTATTGAAATTCGTATATTCTTTTGAAATCAATAAAATAAACGAAAAGATATAAATAAGAATTCGTTGGCGATGGAAATATAAGAATTCATTGTCTGTATTTAAATTTAATAAAAATTAAACTCTGCGATTACTTTTAATCTACTAAAAAATACATATAGGAAAGAATTGAAATTCGTATATTCTTTTGAAATCAATAAAATAAACGAAAAGATATAAATAAGAATTCGTTGGCGATGGAAATATAAGAACTCATTGTCTGTATTTCAAATAAATAAAATCTACACTCTGCGATTACTTTTAATCTACTAAAAAATACATATAGGAAAGTATTGAAATTTGTTTATTCTTTTGAAATCAATAAAATAAACGAAAAGATATAAATAAGAATTCGTTGGTGATGGAAATATAAGGACTCATTGTCTATATTTAAAATAAGAAAAATGATACTCTGCGATTTCTTTTAATCTACTAAAAAATACATATAGGAAAGTATTGAAATTCGTTTATTCTTTTGAAATCAATAAAATAAACGAAAAGATATAAATAAGAATTCGTTGGTGATGGAAATATAAGGACTCATTGTCTATATTTAAAATAAGAAAAATGATACTCTGCGATTTCTTTTAATCTACTAAAAAATACATATAGGAAAGTATTGAAATTCGTATATTCTTTTGAAATCAATAAAATAAACGAAAAGATATAAATAAGAATTCGTTGGCGATGGAAATATAAGGACTCATTGTCTGTATTTCAAATTTATAAAATCTACACTCTGCGATTACTTTTAATCTACTAAAAAATACATAGAGGAAAGTATTGAAATTCGTATATTCTTTTGAAATCAATAAAATAAACGAAAAGATATAAATAAGAATTCGTTGGTGATGGAAATATAAGGACTCATTGTCTATATTTAAAATAAGAAAAATGATACTCTGCGATTACTTTTAATCTACTAAAAAATACATATAGGAAAGTATTGAAATTCGTATATTCTTTTGAAATCAATTAAATAAACGATCTGATATAAATAAGGATTCGTTGGCGATAAAAATATAAGAACTCATTGTCTTTATTTCAAATTAATAAAATCTACACTCTGCGATTTCTTTTAAACTACTAAACAATACATATAGAAAAGTATTGAAATTCGTATATTCTTTTGAAATCAATTAAATAAACGAAAAGATATAAATAAGAATTCGTTGGCGATGGAAATATAAGAATTCATTGTCTGTATTTAAATTTAATAAAAATTAAACTCTGCGATTTGTTTTAATCTACTAAAAAATACATATAGGAAAGTATTGAAATTCGTATATTCTTTTGAAATCAATAAAATAAACGAAAAGATAAAAATAAGAATTCGTTGGTGATGGAAATATAAGGACTCATTGTCTATATTTAAAATAAGAAAAATGATACTCTGCGATTACTTTTAATCTACTAAAAAATACATATAGGAAAGTATTGAAATTCGTATATTCTTTTGAAATCAATAAAATAAACGAAAAGATATAAATAAGAATTCGTTGGCGATGGAAATATAAGGACTCATTGTCTGTATTTAAAATAAGAAAAATGATTCTCTACAAATTGTTTTCAATCTACTAAAAAATACATATTTGAAAGTATTGAAATTCGTATATTCTTTTGAAATCAATAAAATAAACGAAAAGATATAAATAAGAATTCGTTGGCGATGGAAATATAAGAATTCATTGTCTGTATTTAAATTTAATAAAAATTAAACTCTGCGATTACTTTTAATCTACTAAAAAATACATATAGGAAAGAATTGAAATTCGTATATTCTTTTGAAATCAATAAAATAAACGAAAAGATATAAATAAGAATTCGTTGGCGATGGAAATATAAGAACTCATTGTCTGTATTTCAAATAAATAAAATCTACACTCTGCGATTACTTTTAATCTACTAAAAAATACATATAGGAAAGTATTGAAATTCGTTTATTCTTTTGAAATCAATAAAATAAACGAAAAGATATAAATAAGAATTCGTTGGAGATGGAAATATAAGGACTCATTGTCTATATTTAAAATAAGAAAAATGATACTCTGCGATTTCTTTTAATCTACTAAAAAATACATATAGGAAAGTATTGAAATTCGTATATTCTTTTGAAATCAATAAAATAAACGAAAAGATATAAATAAGAATTCGTTGGCGATGGAAATATAAGGACTCATTGTCTGTATTTCAAATTTATAAAATCTACACTCTGCAATTACTTTTAATCTACTAAAAAATACATAGAGGAAAGTATTGAAATTCGTATATTCTTTTGAAATCAATAAAATAAACGAAAAGATATAAATAAGAATTCGTTGGTGATGGAAATATAAGGACTCATTGTCTATATTTAAAATAAGAAAAATGATACTCTGCGATTACTTTTAATCTACTAAAAAATACATATAGGAAAGTATTGAAATTCGTATATTCTTTTGAAATCAATTAAATAAACGATCTGATATAAATAAGGATTCGTTGGCGATAAAAATATAAGAACTCATTGTCTTTATTTCAAATTAATAAAATCTACACTCTGCGATTTCTTTTAAACTACTAAACAATACATATAGAAAAGTATTGAAATTCGTATATTCTTTTGAAATCAATTAAATAAACGAAAAGATATAAATAAGAATTCGTTGGCGATGGAAATATAAGAATTCATTGTCTGTATTTAAATTTAATAAAAATTAAACTCTGCGATTACTTTTAATCTACTAAAAAATACATATAGGAAAGTATTGAAATTCGTATATTCTTTTGAAATCAATAAAATAAACGAAAAGATAAAAATAAGAATTCGTTGGTGATGGAAATATAAGGACTCATTGTCTATATTTAAAATAAGAAAAATGATACTCTGCGATTACTTTTAATCTACTAAAAAATACATATAGGAAAGTATTGAAATTCGTATATTCTTTTGAAATCAATAAAATAAACGAAAAGATATAAATAAGAATTCGTTGGCGATGGAAATATAAGGACTCATTGTCTGTATTTAAAATAAGAAAAATGATTCTCTACAAATTGTTTTCAATCTACTAAAAAATACATATTTGAAAGTATTGAAATTCGTATATTCTTTTGAAATCAATAAAATAAACGAAAAGATATAAATAAGAATTCGTTGGCGATGGAAATATAAGAATTTATTGTCTGTATTTAAATTTAATAAAAATTAAACTCTGCGATTTCTTTTAATCTACTAAAAAATACATATTTGAAAGTATTGAAATTCGTATATTCTTTTGAAATCAATAAAATAAACGAAAAGATATAAATAAGAATTCGTTGGCGATGGAAATATAAGAACTCATTGTCTGTATTTCAAATTAATAAAATTTACACTCTGCGATTACTTTTATTCTACTAAAAAATACATAAAGAAAAGTATTGAAATTCGTTTATTCTTTTGAAATCAATAAAATAAACGAAAAGATATAAATAAGGATTCGTTGGCGATGAAAATATAAGAACTCATTGTCTTTATTTCAAATTAATAAAATCTACACTCTGCGATTTCTTTTAATCTACTAAACAATACATATAGAAAAGTATTGAAATTCGTATATTCTTTTGAAATCAATTAAATAAACGAAAAGATATAAATAAGAATTCGTTGGCGATGGAAATATAAGAACTCATTGTCTGTATTTAAATTTAATAAAAATTAAACTCTGCGATTTATTTTAATCTACTAAAAAATACATATAGAAAAGTATTGAAATTCGTATATTCTTTTGAAATCAATTAAATAAACGAAAAGATATAAATAAGAATTCGTTGGCGATGGAAATATAAGAACTCATTGTCTGTATTTAAATTTAATAAAAATTAAACTCTGCGATTTATTTTAATCTACTAAAAAATACATATAGAAAAGTATTGAAATTCGTATATTCTTTTGAAATCAATTAAATAAACGAAAAGATATAAATAAGAATTCGTTGGCGATGGAAATATAAGAATTCATTGTCTGTATTTAAATTTAATAAAAAATAAACTCTGCGATTTCTTTTAATCTACTAAAAAATACATATAGGAAAGTATTGAAATTCGTATATTCTTTTGAAATCAATAAAATAAACGAAAAGATATAAATAAGAATTCGTTGGCGATGGAAATATAAGATCTCATTGTCTGTATTTCAAATTAATAAAATCTACACTCTGCGATTACTTTTAATCTACTAAAAAATACATATAGGAAAGTATTGAAATTCGTATATTCTTTTGAAATCAATTAAATAAACGAAAAGATATAAATAAGAATTCGTTGGCGATGGAAATATAAGAACTCATTGTCTGTATTTAAATTTAATAAAAATCTACACTCTGCGATTTCTTTTAATCTACTAAACAATACATATAGAAAAGTATTGAAATTCGTATATTCTTTTGAAATCAATTAAATAAACGAAAAGATATAAATAAGAATTCGTTGGCGATGGAAATATAAGAACTCATTGTCTGTATTTAAATTTAATAAAAATTAAACTCTGCGATTTATTTTAATCTACTAAAAAATACATATAGAAAAGTATTGAAATTCGTATATTCTTTTGAAATCAATTAAATAAACGAAAAGATATAAATAAGAATTCGTTGGCGATGGAAATATAAGGACTCATTGTTTATATTCAAAATAAGAAAAATGATTCTCTACAAATTGTTTTCAATCTTCTAAAAAATACATATTTGAAAGTATTGAAATTCGTATATTCTTTTGAAATCAATTAAATAAACGAAAAGATATAAATAAGAATTCGTTGGCGATGGAAATATAAGATCTCATTGTCTGTATTTCAAATTAATAAAATCTACACTCTGCGATTACTTTTAATCTACTAAAAAATACATATAGGAAAGTATTGAAATTCGTATATTCTTTTGAAATCAATAAAATAAACGAAAAGATATAAATAAGGATTCGTTGGCGATGAAAATATAAGAACTCATTGTCTTTATTTCAAATTAATAAAATCTACACTCTGCGATTTCTTTTAATCTACTAAACAATACATATAGAAACGTATTGAAATTCGTATATTCTTTTGAAATCAATTAAATAAACGAAAAGATATAAATAAGAATTCGTTGTCGATGGAAATATAAGAACTCATTGTCTGTATTTAAATTTAATAAAAATCTACACTCTGCGATTTCTTTTAATCTACTAAACAATACATATAGAAAAGTATTGAAATTCGTATATTCTTTTGAAATCAATTAAATAAACGAAAAGATATAAATAAGAATTCGTTGGCGATGGAAATATAAGAACTCATTGTCTGTATTTAAATTTAATAAAAATTAAACTCTGCGATTTATTTTAATCTACTAAAAAATACATATAGAAAAGTATTGAAATTCGTATATTCTTTTGAAATCAATTAAATAAACGAAAAGATATAAATAAGAATTCGTTGGCGATGGAAATATAAGGACTCATTGTCTATATTCAAAATAAGAAAAATAATTCTCTACAAATTGTTTTCAATCTTCTAAAAAATACATATTTGAAAGTATTGAAATTCGTATATTCTTTTGAAATCAATTAAATAAACGAAAAGATATAAATAAGAATTCGTTGGCGATGGAAATATAAGAATTCATTGTCTGTATTTAAATTTAATAAAAATTAAACTCTGCGATTTCTTTTAATCTACTAAAAAATACATATAGGAAAGTATTGAAATTCGTATATTCTTTTGAAATCAATTAAATAAACGAAAAGATATAAATAAGAATTAGTTGGCGATGGAAATATAAGAACTCATTGTCTGTATTTAAATTTAATAAAAATTAAACTCTGCGCTTACTTTTAATCTACTAAAAAATACATATAGGAAAGTATTGAAATTCGTATATTCTTTTGAAATCAATAAAATAAACGAAAAGATATAAATAAGGATTCGTTGGCGATGAAAATATAAGAACTCATTGTCTTTATTTCAAATTATTAAAATCTACACTCTGCGATTTCTTTTAATCTACTAAACAATACATATAGAAAAGTATTGAAATTCGTATATTCTTTTGAAATCAATTAAATAAACGAAAAGATATAAATAAGAATTCGTTGGCAATGGAAATATAAGAACTCATTGTCTGTATTTAAATTTAATAAAAATTAAACTCTGCGATTTATTTTAATCTACTAAAAAATACATATAGAAAAGTATTGAAATTCGTATATTCTTTTGAAATCAATAAAATAAACGAAAAGATATAAATAAGAATTCGTTGGCGATGGAAATATAAGGACTCATTGTCTATATTTAAAATAAGAAAAATGATTCTCTACAAATTGTTTTCAATCTACTAAAAAATACATATTTGAAAGTATTGAAATTCGTATATTCTTTTGAAATCAATAAAATAAACGAAAAGATATAAATAAGAATTCGTTGGCGATGGAAATATAAGAATTCATTGTCTGTATTTAAATTTAATAAAAATTAAACTCTGCGATTTCTTTTAATCTACTAAAAAATACATATTTGAAAGTATTGAAATTCGTATATTCTTTTGAAATCAATAAAATAAACTAAAAGATATAAATAAGAATTCGTTGGCGATGGAAATATAAGAACTCATTGTATGTATTTCAAATTAATAAAATTTACACTCTGCGATTACTTTTATTCTACTAAAAAATACATAAAGAAAAGTATTGAAATTCGTTTATTCTTTTGAAATCAATAAAATAAACGAAAAGATATAAATAAGGATTCGTTGGCGATGAAAATATAAGAACTCATTGTCTTCATTTCAAATTAATAAAATCTACACTCTGCGATTTCTTTTAATCTACTAAACAATACATATAGAAAAGTATTGAAATTCGTATATTCTTTTGAAATCAATTAAATAAACGAAAAGATATAAATAAGAATTCGTTGGCGATGGAAATATAAGAACTCATTGTCTGTATTTAAATTTAATAAAAATTAAACTCTGCGATTTATTTTAATCTACTAAAAAATACATATAGAAAAGTATTGAAATTCGTATATTCTTTTGAAATCAATTAAATAAACGAAAAGATATAAATAAGAATTCGTTGGCGATGGAAATATAAGAATTCATTGTCTGTATTTAAATTTAATCAAAATTAAACTCTGCGATTTCTTTTAATCTACTAAAAAATACAAATAGGAAAGTATTGAAATTCGTATATTCTTTTGAAATCAATAAAATAAACGAAAAGATATAAATAAGGATTCGTTGGCGATGAAAATATAAGAACTCATTGTCTTCATTTCAAATTAATAAAATCTACACTCTGCGATTTCTTTTAATCTACTAAACAATACATATAGAAAAGTATTGAAATTCGTATATTCTTTTGAAATCAATTAAATAAACGAAAAGATATAAATAAGAATTCGTTGGCGATGGAAATATAAGAACTCATTGTCTGTATTTAAATTTAATAAAAATTAAACTCTGCGATTTATTTTAATCTACTAAAAAATACATATAGAAAAGTATTGAAATTCGTATATTCATTTGAAATCAATTAAATAAACGAAAAGATATAAATAAGAATTCGTTGGCGATGGAAATATAAGAATTCATTGTCTGTATTTAAATTTAATCAAAATTAAACTCTGCGATTTCTTTTAATCTACTAAAAAATACAAATAGGAAAGTATTGAAATTCGTATATTCTTTTGAAATCAATAAAATAAACGAAAAGATATAAATAAGAATTCGTTGGCGATGGAAATATAAGATCTCATTGTCTGTATTTCAAATTAATAAAATCTACACTCTGCGATTACTTTTAATCTACTAAAAAATACATATAGGAAAGTATTGAAATTCGTATATTCTTTTGAAATCAATAAAATAAACGAAAAGATATAAATAAGAATTCGTTGGCGATGGAAATATAAGAACTCATTGTCTGTATTTAAATTTAATAAAAATTAAACTCTGCGATTTATTTTAATCTACTAAAAAATACATATAGGAAAGTATTGAAATTCGTATATTCTTTTGAAATCAATTAAATAAACGAAAAGATATAAATAAGAATTCGTTGGCGATGGAAATATAAGAATTCATTGTCTGTATTTAAATTTAATCAAAATTAAACTCTGCGATTTCTTTTAATCTACTAAAAAATACAAATAGGAAAGTATTGAAATTCGTATATTCTTTTGAAATCAATTAAATAAACGTAGAGATATAAATAAGAATTCGTTGGCGATGGAAATATAAGAACTCATTGTCTGTATTTAAATTTAATAAAAATTAAACTCTGCGATTTATTTTAATCTACTAAAAAATACATATAGAAAAGTATTGAAATTCGTATATTCTTTTGAAATCAATAAAGTAAACGAAAAGATATAAATAAGAATTCGTTGGCGATGGAAATATAAGAATTCATTGTCTGTATTTCAAATTAATAAAATCTACACTCTGCGATTACTTTTAATCTACTAAAAAATACATATAGGAAAGAATTGAAATTCGTATATTCTTTTGAAATCAATAAAATAAACGAAAAGATATAAATAAGAATTCGTTGGTGATGGAAATATAAGGACTCATTGTCTGTATTTCAAATAAATAAAATCTACACTCTGCGATTACTTTTTATCTACTAAAAAATACATATAGGAAAGTATTGAAATTCGTATATTCTTTTGAAATCAATTAAATAAACGAACTGATATAAATAAGGATTCGTTGGCGATAAAAATATAAGAACTCATTGTATTTATTTCAAATTAATAAAATCTACACTCTGCGATTTCTTTTAAACTACTAAACAATACATATAGAAAAGTATTGAAATTCGTATATTCTTTTGAAATCAATTAAATAAACGAAAAGATATAAATAAGAATTCGTTGGCGATGGAAATATAAGAACTCATTGTCTGTATTTAAATTTAATAAAAATTAAACTCTGCGATTTATTTTAATCTACTAAAAAATACATATAGAAAAGTATTGAAATTCGTATATTCTTTTGAAATCAATAAAATAAACGAAAAGATATAAATAAGGATTCGTTGGCGATGAAAATATAAGAACTCATTGTCT
The DNA here is from genome assembly GCA_961205885.1 of Ptychoptera albimana. Lineage (NCBI taxonomy): Eukaryota > Metazoa > Arthropoda > Insecta > Diptera > Ptychopteridae > Ptychoptera > Ptychoptera albimana. Next base: position 12,007,980 of record OY540803.1, on the reverse strand, counting down.
TCATTTCAAATTAATAAAATCTACACTCTGCGATTTCTTTTAATCTACTAAACAATACATATAGAAAAGTATTGAAATTCGTATATTCTTTTGAAATCAATTAAATAAACGAAAAGATATAAATAAGAATTCGTTGGCGATGGAAATATAAGAACTCATTGTCTGTATTTAAATTTAATAAAAATTAAACTCTGCGATTTATTTTAATCTACTAAAAAATACATATAGAAAAGTATTGAAATTCGTATATTCTTTTGAAATCAATAAAATAAACGAAAAGATATAAATAAGAATTCGTTGGCGATGGAAATATAAGAATTCATTGTCTGTATTTAAATTTAATAAAAATTAAACTCTGCGATTTCTTTTAATCTACTTAAAAATACATATAGGAAAGTATTGAAATTCGTATATTCTTTTGAAATTAATAAAATAAACGAAAAGATATAAATAAGAATTCGTTGGCGATGGAAATATAAGAACTCATTGTCTGTATTTCAAATTTATAAAATCTACACTCTGCGATTACTTTTAATCTACTAAAAAATACATAAAGGAAAGTATTGAAATTCGTATATTCTTTTGAAATCAATAAAATAAACGAAAAGATATAAATAAGAATTCGTTGGTGATGGAAATATAAGGACTCATTGTCTATATTTAAAATAAGAAAAATGATTCTCTACAAATTGTTTTCAATCTACTAAAAAATACATATTTGAAAGTATTGAAATTCGTATATTCTTTTGAAATCAATTAAATAAACGAAAAGATATAAATAAGAATTCGTTGGCGATGGAAATATAAGAACTCATTGTCTGTATTTAAATTTAATAAAAATTAAACTCTGCGATTTCTTTTAATCTACTAAAAAATACATATAGGAAAGTATTGAAATTCGTATATTCTTTTGAAATCAATTAAATAAACGAACTGATATAAATAAGGATTCGTTGGCGATAAAAATATAAGAACTCATTGTCTGTATTTCAAATTAATAAAATCTACACTCTGCGATTTCTTTTAAACTACTTAACAATACATATAGAAAAGTATTGAAATTCGTATATTCTTTTGAAATCAATTAAATAAACGAAAAGATATAAATAAGAATTCGTTGGCGATGGAAATATAAGAACTCATTGTCTGTATTTAAATTTAATAAAAATTAAACTCTGCGATTTATTTTAATCTACTAAAAAATACATATAGGAAAGTATTGAAATTCGTATATTCTTTTGAAATCAATAAAATAAACGAAAAGTTATAAATAAGAATTCGTTGGTGATGGAAATATAAGGACTCATTGTCTATATTTAAAATAAGAAAAATGATACTCTGCGATTACTTTTAATCTACTAAAAAATACATATAGGAAAGTATTGAAATTCGTATATTCTTTTGAAATCAATAAAATAAACGAAAAGATATAAATAAGAATTCGTTGGCGATGGAAATATAAGAACTCATTGTCTGTATTTCAAATTAATAAAATCTACACTCTGCGATTACTTTTAATCTACTAAAAAATACATAAAGGAAAGTATTGAAATTCGTATATTCTTTTGAAATCAATAAAATAAACGAAAAGATATAAATAAGAATTCGTTGGTGATGGAAATATAAGGACTCATTGTCTATATTTAAAATAAGAAAAATGATACTCTGCGATTACTTTTAATCTACTAAAAAATACATATAGGAAAGTATTGAAATTCGTATATTCTTTTGAAATCAATAAAATAAACGAAAAGATATAAATAAGAATTCGTTGGTGATGGAAATATAAGAACTCATTGTCTGTATTTCAAATTAATAAAATCTACACTCTGCGATTACTTTTAATCTACTAAAAAATACATATAGGAAAGTATTGAAATTCGTATATTCTTTTGAAATCAATAAAATAAACGAAAAGATATAAATAAGAATTCGTTGGCGATGGAAATATAAGGACTCATTGTCTATATTTAAAATAAGAAAAATGATTCTCTACAAATTGTTTTCAATCTACTAAAAAATACATATAGGAAAGTATTGAAATTCGTATATTCTTTTGAAATCAATTAAATAAACGAAAAGATATAAATAAGAATTCGTTGGCGATGGAAATATAAGAACTCATTGTCTGTTTTTAAATTTAATAAAAATTAAACTCTGCGATTTCTTTTAATCTACTAAAAAATACATATAGGAAAGTATTGAAATTCGTATATTCTTTTGAAATCAATTAAATAAACGAACTGATATAAATAAGGATTCGTTGGCGATAAAAATATAAGAACTCATTGTCTTTATTTCAAATTAATAAAATCTACACTCTGCGATTTCTTTTAAACTACTTAACAATATATATAGAAAAGTATTGAAATTCGTATATTCTTTTGAAATCAATTAAATAAACGAAAAGATATAAATAAGAATTCGTTGGCGATGGAAATATAAGAACTCATTGTCTGTATTTAAATTTAATAAAAATTAAACTCTGCGATTTATTTTAATCTACTAAAAAATACATATAGGAAAGTATTGAAATTCGTATATTCTTTTGAAAGCAATAAAATAAACGAAAAGATAAAAATAAGAATTCGTTGGTGATGGAAATATAAGGACTCATTGTCTTTATTTAAAATTAATAAAATCTACACTCTGCGATTTCTTTTAATCTACTAAACAATACATATAGAAAAGTATTGAAATTCGTATATTCTTTTGAAATCAATTAAATAAACGAAAAGATATAAATAAGAATTCGTTGGCGATGGAAATATAAGAACTCATTGTCTGTATTTAAAATAAGAAAAATGATTCTCTACAAATTTTTTTCAATCTACTAAAAAATACATATTTGAAAGTATTGAAATTCGTATATTCTTTTGAAATCAATAAAATAAACGAAATGATATAAATAAGAATTCGTTGGCGATGGAAATATAAGAACTCATTGTCTGTATTTAAATTTAATAAAAATTAAACTCTGCGATTTCTTTTAATCTACTAAAAAATACATATAGGAAAGTATTGAAATTCGTATATTCTTTTGAAATCAATTAAATAAACGAACTGATATAAATAAGGATTCGTTGGCGATAAAAATATAAGAACTCATTGTCTTTATTTCAAATTAATAAAATCTACACTCTGCGATTTCTTTTAAACTACTTAACAATACATATAGAAAAGTATTGAAATTCGTATATTCTTTTGAAATCAATTAAATAAACGAAAAGATATAAATAAGAATTCGTTGGCGATGGAAATATAAGAACTCATTGTCTGTATTTAAATTTAATAAAAATTAAACTCTGCGATTTATTTTAATCTACTAAAAAATACATATAGAAAAGTATTGAAATTCGTATATTCTTTTGAAATCAATTAAATAAACGAAAAGATATAAATAAGAATTCGTTGGCGATGGAAATATAAGGACTCATTGTCTATATTCAAAATAAGAAAAATGATTCTCTACAAATTGTTTTCAATCTTCTAAAAAATACATATTTGAAAGTATTGAAATTCGTATATTCTTTTGAAATCAATTAAATAAACGAAAAGATATAAATAAGAATTCGTTGGCGATGGAAATATAAGAATTCATTGTCTGTATTTAAATTTAATAAAAATTAAACTCTGCGATTTCTTTTAATCTACTAAAAAATACATATAGGAAAGTATTGAAATTCGTATATTCTTTTGAAATCAATAAAGTAAACGAAAAGATATAAATAAGAATTCGTTGGCGATGGAAATATAAGAACTCATTGTCTGTATTTCAAATTAATAAAATCTACACTCTGCGATTACTTTTAATCTACTAAAAAATACATATAGGAAAGTATTGAAATTCGTTTATTCTTTTGAAATCAATAAAATAAACGAAAAGATATAAATAAGAATTCGTTGGTGATGGAAATATAAGGACTCATTGTCTATATTTAAAATAAGAAAAATGATACTCTGCGATTACTTTTAATCTACTAAAAAATACATATAGGAAAGTATTGAAATTCGTATATTCTTTTGAAATCAATAAAATAAACGAAAAGATATAAATAAGAATTCGTTGGCGATGGAAATATAAGAACTCATTGTCTGTATTTCAAATTTATAAAATCTACACTCTGCGATTACTTTTAATCTACTAAAAAATACATAAAGGAAAGTATTGAAATTCGTATATTCTTTTGAAATCAATAAAATAAACGAAAAGATATAAATAAGAATTCGTTGGTGATGGAAATATAAGGACTCATTGTCTATATTTAAAATAAGAAAAATGATACTCTGCGATTACTTTTAATCTACTAAAAAATACATATAGGAAAGTATTGAAATTCGTATATTCTTTTGAAATCAATAAAATAAACGAAAAGATATAAATAAGAATTCGTTGGCGATGGAAATATAAGAACTCATTGTCTGTATTTCAAATTTATAAAATCTACACTCTGCGATTACTTTTAATCTACTAAAAAATACATAAAGGAAAGTATTGAAATTCGTATATTCTTTTGAAATCAATAAAATAAACGAAAAGATATAAATAAGAATTCGTTGGTGATGGAAATATAAGGACTCATTGTCTATATTTAAAATAAGAAAAATGATACTCTGCGATTACTTTTAATCTACTAAAAAATACATATATTAAAGTATTGAAATTCGTATATTCTTTTGAAATCAATAAAATAAACGAAAAGATATAAATAAGAATTCGTTGGCGATGGAAATATAAGAACTCATTGTCTGTATTTCAAATTAATAAAATCTACACTCTGCGATTACTTTTAATCTACTAAAAAATACATATAGGAAAGTATTGAAATTCGTATATTCTTTTGAAATCAATAAAATAAACGAAAAGATATAAATAAGAATTCGTTGGCGATGGATATATAAGGACTCATTGTCTATATTTAAAATAAGAAAAATGATTCTCTAAAATTGTTTTCAATCTACTAAAAAATACATATTTGAAAGTATTGAAATTCGTATATTCTTTTGAAATCAATAAAATAAACGAAATGATATAAATAAGAATTTGTTGGCGATGGAAATATAAGAACTCATTGTCTGTATTTAAATTTAATAAAAATTAAACTCTGCGATTTCTTTTAATCTACTAAAAAATACATATAGGAAAGTATTGAAATTCGTATATTCTTTTGAAATCAATTAAATAAACGAACTGATATAAATAAGGATTCGTTGGCGATAAAAATATAAGAACTCATTGTCTTTATTTCAAATTAATAAAATCTACACTCTGCGATTTCTTTTAAACTACTTAACAATACATATAGAAAAGTATTGAAATTCGTATATTCTTTTGAAATCAATTAAATAAACGAAAAGATATAAATAAGAATTCGTTGGCGATGGAAATATAAGAACTCATTGTCTGTATTTAAATTTAATGAAAATTAAACTCTGCGATTTATTTTAATCTACTAAAAAATACATATAGGAAAGTATTGAAATTCGTATATTCTTTTGAAAGCAATAAAATAAACGAAAAGATAAAAATAAGAATTCGTTGGTGATGGAAATATAAGGACTCATTGTCTTTATTTAAAATAAGAAAAATGATACTCTGCGATTTCTTTTAATCTACTAAAAAATACATATAGGAAAGTATTGTAATTCGTATATTCTTTTGAAATCAATTAAATAAACGAACTGATATAAATAAGGATTCGTTGGCGATAAAAATATAAGAACTCATTGTATTTATTTCAAATAAATAAAATCTACACTCTGCGATTTCTTTTAAACTACTAAACAATACATATAGAAAAGTATTGAAATTCGTATATTCTTTTGAAATCAATTAAATAAACGAAAAGATATAAATAAGAATTCGTTGGCGATGGAAATATAAGAATTCATTGTCTGTATTTAAATTTAATAAAAATTAAACTCTGCGATTTCTTTTAATCTACTAAAAAATACATATAGAAAAGTAATGAAATTCGTATATTCTTTTGAAATCAATTAAATAAACGAAAAGATATAAATAAGAATTCGTTGGCGATGGAAATATAAGAACTCATTGTCTTTATTTAAATTTAATAAAAATTAAACTCTGCGATTTATTTTAATCTACTAAAAAATACATATAGGAAAGTATTGAAATTCGTATATTCTTTTAAAATCAATAAAATAAACGAAAAGATATAAATAAGAATTCGTTGGCGATGGAAATATAAGGACTCATTGTCTTTATTTCAAATTAATAAAATCTACACTCTGCGATTTCATTTAATCTACTAAACAATACATATAGAAAAGTATTGAAATTCGTATATTCTTTTGAAATCAATAAAATAAACGAAAAGATATAAATAAGAATTCGTTGGCGATGGAAATATAAGAACTCATTGTCTGTATTTAAATTTAATAAAAATAAAACTCTGCGATTTATTTTAATCTACTAAAAAATACATATAGGAAAGTATTGAAATTCGTATATTCTTTTGAAATCAATTAAATAAACGAAAAGATATAAATAAGAATTCGTTGGCGATGGAAATATAAGGACTCATTGTCTATATTCAAAATAAGAAAAATAATTCTCTACAAATTGTTTTCAATCTTCTAAAAAATACATATTTGAAAGTATTGAAATTCGTATATTCTTTTGAAATCAATTAAATAAACGAAAAGATATAAATAAGAATTCGTTGGCGATGGAAATATAAGAATTCATTGTCTGTATTTAAATTTAATAAAAATTAAACTCTGCGATTTCTTTTAATCTACTAAAAAATACATATAGGAAAGTATTGAAATTCGTATATTCTTTTGAAATCAATTAAATAAACGAAAAGATATAAATAAGAATTAGTTGGCGATGGAAATATAAGAACTCATTGTCTGTATTTAAATTTAATAAAAATTAAACTCTGCGCTTACTTTTAATCTACTAAAAAATACATATAGGAAAGTATTGAAATTCGTATATTCTTTTGAAATCAATAAAATAAACGAAAAGATATAAATAAGGATTCGTTGGCGATGAAAATATAAGAACTCATTGTCTTTATTTCAAATTATTAAAATCTACACTCTGCGATTTCTTTTAAGCTACTAAACAATACATATAGAAAAGTATTGAAATTCGTATATTCTTTTGAAATCAATTAAATAAACGAAAAGATATAAATAAGAATTCGTTGGCGATGGAAATATAAGAACTCATTGTCTGTATTTAAATTTAATAAAAATTAAACTCTGCGATTTATTTTAATCTACTAAAAAATACATATAGAAAAGTATTGAAATTCGTATATTCTTTTGAAATCAATAAAATAAACGAAAAGATATAAATAAGAATTCGTTGGCGATGGAAATATAAGGACTCATTGTCTATATTTAAAATAAGAAAAATGATTCTCTACAAATTGTTTTCAATCTACTAAAAAATACATATTTGAAAGTATTGAAATTCGTATATTCTTTTGAAATCAATAAAATAAACGAAAAGATATAAATAAGAATTCGTTGGCGATGGAAATATAAGAATTCATTGTCTGTATTTAAATTTAATAAAAATTAAACTCTGCGATTTCTTTTAATCTACTAAAAAATACATATTTGAAAGTATTGAAATTCGTATATTCTTTTGAAATCAATAAAATAAACTAAAAGATATAAATAAGAATTCGTTGGCGATGGAAATATAAGAACTCATTGTATGTATTTCAAATTAATAAAATTTACACTCTGCGATTACTTTTATTCTACTAAAAAATACATAAAGAAAAGTATTGAAATTCGTTTATTCTTTTGAAATCAATAAAATAAACGAAAAGATATAAATAAGGATTCGTTGGCGATGAAAATATAAGAACTCATTGTCTTCATTTCAAATTAATAAAATCTACACTCTGCGATTTCTTTTAATCTACTAAACAATACATATAGAAAAGTATTGAAATTCGTATATTCTTTTGAAATCAATTAAATAAACGAAAAGATATAAATAAGAATTCGTTGGCGATGGAAATATAAGAACTCATTGTCTGTATTTAAATTTAATAAAAATTAAACTCTGCGATTTATTTTAATCTACTAAAAAATACATATAGAAAAGTATTGAAATTCGTATATTCTTTTGAAATCAATTAAATAAACGAAAAGATATAAATAAGAATTCGTTGGCGATGGAAATATAAGAATTCATTGTCTGTATTTAAATTTAATCAAAATTAAACTCTGCGATTTCTTTTAATCTACTAAAAAATACAAATAGGAAAGTATTGAAATTCGTATATTCTTTTGAAATCAATAAAATAAACGAAAAGATATAAATAAGGATTCGTTGGCGATGAAAATATAAGAACTCATTGTCTTCATTTCAAATTAATAAAATCTACACTCTGCGATTTCTTTTAATCTACTAAACAATACATATAGAAAAGTATTGAAATTCGTATATTCTTTTGAAATCAATTAAATAAACGAAAAGATATAAATAAGAATTCGTTGGCGATGGAAATATAAGAACTCATTGTCTGTATTTAAATTTAATAAAAATTAAACTCTGCGATTTATTTTAATCTACTAAAAAATACATATAGAAAAGTATTGAAATTCGTATATTCTTTTGAAATCAATTAAATAAACGAAAAGATATAAATAAGAATTCGTTGGCGATGGAAATATAAGGACTCATTGTCTATATTCAAAATAAGAAAAATAATTCTCTACAAATTGTTTTCAATCTTCTAAAAAATACATATTTGAAAGTATTGAAATTCGTATATTCTTTTGAAATCAATTAAATAAACGAAAAGATATAAATAAGAATTCGTTGGCGATGGAAATATAAGAATTCATTGTCTGTATTTAAATTTAATAAAAATTAAACTCTGCGATTTCTTTTAATCTACTAAAAAATACATATAGGAAAGTATTGAAATTCGTATATTCTTTTGAAATCAATTAAATAAACGAAAAGATATAAATAAGAATTAGTTGGCGATGGAAATATAAGAACTCATTGTCTGTATTTAAATTTAATAAAAATTAAACTCTGCGCTTACTTTTAATCTACTAAAAAATACATATAGGAAAGTATTGAAATTCGTATATTCTTTTGAAATCAATAAAATAAACGAAAAGATATAAATAAGGATTCGTTGGCGATGAAAATATAAGAACTCATTGTCTTTATTTCAAATTATTAAAATCTACACTCTGCGATTTCTTTTAATCTACTAAACAATACATATAGAAAAGTATTGAAATTCGTATATTCTTTTGAAATCAATTAAATAAACGAAAAGATATAAATAAGAATTCGTTGGCGATGGAAATATAAGAACTCATTGTCTGTATTTAAATTTAATAAAAATTAAACTCTGCGATTTATTTTAATCTACTAAAAAATACATATAGAAAAGTATTGAAATTCGTATATTCTTTTGAAATCAATAAAATAAACGAAAAGATATAAATAAGAATTCGTTGGCGATGGAAATATAAGGACTCATTGTCTATATTTAAAATAAGAAAAATGATTCTCTACAAATTGTTTTCAATCTACTAAAAAATACATATTTGAAAGTATTGAAATTCGTATATTCTTTTGAAATCAATAAAATAAACGAAAAGATATAAATAAGAATTCGTTGGCGATGGAAATATAAGAATTCATTGTCTGTATTTAAATTTAATAAAAATTAAACTCTGCGATTTCTTTTAATCTACTAAAAAATACATATTTGAAAGTATTGAAATTCGTATATTCTTTTGAAATCAATAAAATAAACTAAAAGATATAAATAAGAATTCGTTGGCGATGGAAATATAAGAACTCATTGTATGTATTTCAAATTAATAAAATTTACACTCTGCGATTACTTTTATTCTACTAAAAAATACATAAAGAAAAGTATTGAAATTCGTTTATTCTTTTGAAATCAATAAAATAAACGAAAAGATATAAATAAGGATTCGTTGGCGATGAAAATATAAGAACTCATTGTCTTCATTTCAAATTAATAAAATCTACACTCTGCGATTTCTTTTAATCTACTAAACAATACATATAGAAAAGTATTGAAATTCGTATATTCTTTTGAAATCAATTAAATAAACGAAAAGATATAAATAAGAATTCGTTGGCGATGGAAATATAAGAACTCATTGTCTGTATTTAAATTTAATAAAAATTAAACTCTGCGATTTATTTTAATCTACTAAAAAATACATATAGAAAAGTATTGAAATTCGTATATTCTTTTGAAATCAATTAAATAAACGAAAAGATATAAATAAGAATTCGTTGGCGATGGAAATATAAGAATTCATTGTCTGTATTTAAATTTAATCAAAATTAAACTCTGCGATTTCTTTTAATCTACTAAAAAATACAAATAGGAAAGTATTGAAATTCGTATATTCTTTTGAAATCAATAAAATAAACGAAAAGATATAAATAAGGATTCGTTGGCGATGAAAATATAAGAACTCATTGTCTTCATTTCAAATTAATAAAATCTACACTCTGCGATTTCTTTTAATCTACTAAACAATACATATAGAAAAGTATTGAAATTCGTATATTCTTTTGAAATCAATTAAATAAACGAAAAGATATAAATAAGAATTCGTTGGCGATGGAAATATAAGAACTCATTGTCTGTATTTAAATTTAATAAAAATTAAACTCTGCGATTTATTTTAATCTACTAAAAAATACATATAGAAAAGTATTGAAATTCGTATATTCTTTTGAAATCAATTAAATAAACGAAAAGATATAAATAAGAATTCGTTGGCGATGGAAATATAAGAATTCATTGTCTGTATTTAAATTTAATCAAAATTAAACTCTGCGATTTCTTTTAATCTACTAAAAAATACAAATAGGAAAGTATTGAAATTCGTATATTCTTTTGAAATCAATAAAATAAACGAAAAGATATAAATAAGAATTCGTTGGCGATGGAAATATAAGATCTCATTGTCTGTATTTCAAATTAATAAAATCTACACTCTGCGATTACTTTTAATCTACTAAAAAATACATATAGGAAAGTATTGAAATTCGTATATTCTTTTGAAATCAATAAAATAAACGAAAAGATATAAATAAGAATTCGTTGGCGATGGAAATATAAGAACTCATTGTCTGTATTTAAATTTAATAAAAATTAAACTCTGCGATTTATTTTAATCTACTAAAAAATACATATAGGAAAGTATTGAAATTCGTATATTCTTTTGAAATCAATTAAATAAACGAAAAGATATAAATAAGAATTCGTTGGCGATGGAAATATAAGAATTCATTGTCTGTATTTAAATTTAATCAAAATTAAACTCTGCGATTTCTTTTAATCTACTAAAAAATACAAATAGGAAAGTATTGAAATTCGTATATTCTTTTGAAATCAATTAAATAAACGAAGAGATATAAATAAGAATTCGTTGGCGATGGAAATATAAGAACTCATTGTCTGTATTTAAATTTAATAAAAATTAAACTCTGCGATTTATTTTAATCTACTAAAAAATACATATAGAAAAGTATTGAAATTCGTATATTCTTTTGAAATCAATAAAGTAAACGAAAAGATATAAATAAGAATTCGTTGGCGATGGAAATATAAGAATTCATTGTCTGTATTTCAAATTAATAAAATCTACACTCTGCGATTACTTTTAATCTACTAAAAAATACATATAGGAAAGAATTGAAATTCGTATATTCTTTTGAAATCAATAAAATAAACGAAAAGATATAAATAAGAATTCGTTGGTGATGGAAATATAAGGACTCATTGTCTGTATTTCAAATAAATAAAATCTACACTCTGCGATTACTTTTTATCTACTAAAAAATACATATAGGAAAGTATTGAAATTCGTATATTCTTTTGAAATCAATTAAATAAACGAACTGATATAAATAAGGATTCGTTGGCGATAAAAATATAAGAACTCATTGTATTTATTTCAAATTAATAAAATCTACACTCTGCGTTTTCTTTTAAACTACTAAACAATACATATAGAAAAGTATTGAAATTCGTATATTCTTTTGAAATCAATTAAATAAACGAAAAGATATAAATAAGAATTCGTTGGCGATGGAAATATAAGAACTCATTGTCTGTATTTAAATTTAATAAAAATTAAACTCTGCGATTTATTTTAATCTACTAAAAAATACATATAGAAAAGTATTGAAATTCGTATATTCTTTTGAAATCAATAAAATAAACGAAAAGATATAAATAAGGATTCGTTGGCGATGAAAATATAAGAACTCATTGTCTTCATTTCAAATTAATAAAATCTACACTCTGCGATTTCTTTTAATCTACTAAACAATACATATAGAAAAGTATTGAAATTCGTATATTCTTTTGAAATCAATTAAATAAACGAAAAGATATAAATAAGAATTCGTTGGCGATGGAAATATAAGAACTCATTGTCTGTATTTAAATTTAATAAAAATTAAACTCTGCGATTTATTTTAATCTACTAAAAAATACATATAGAAAAGTATTGAAATTCGTATATTCTTTTGAAATCAATAAAATAAACGAAAAGATATAAATAAGAATTCGTTGGCGATGGAAATATAAGAATTCATTGTCTGTATTTAAATTTAATAAAAATTAAACTCTGCGATTTCTTTTAATCTACTAAAAAATACATATAGGAAAGTATTGAAATTCGTATATTCTTTTGAAATCAATAAAATAAACGAAAAGATATAAATAAGAATTCGTTGGCGATGGAAATATAAGAACTCATTGTCTGTATTTCAAATTTATAAAATCTACACTCTGCGATTACTTTTAATCTACTAAAAAATACATAAAGGAAAGTATTGAAATTCGTATATTCTTTTGAAATCAATAAAATAAACGAAAAGATATAAATAAGAATTCGTTGGTGATGGAAATATAAGGACTCATTGTCTATATTTAAAATAAGAAAAATGATTCTCTACAAATTGTTTTCAATCTACTAAAAAATACATATTTGAAAGTATTGAAATTCGTATATTCTTTTGAAATCAATTAAATAAACGAAAAGATATAAATAAGAATTCGTTGGCGATGGAAATATAAGAACTCATTGTCTGTATTTAAATTTAATAAAAATTAAACTCTGCGATTTCTTTTAATCTACTAAAAAATACATATAGGAAAGTATTGAAATTCGTATATTCTTTTGAAATCAATTAAATAAACGAACTGATATAAATAAGGATTCGTTGGCGATAAAAATATAAGAACTCATTGTCTTTATTTCAAATTAATAAAATCTACACTCTGCGATTTCTTTTAAACTACTTAACAATACATATAGAAAAGTATTGAAATTCGTATATTCTTTTGAAATCAATTAAATAAACGAAAAGATATAAATAAGAATTCGTTGGCGATGGAAATATAAGAACTCATTGTCTGTATTTAAATTTAATAAAAATTAAACTCTGCGATTTATTTTAATCTACTAAAAAATACATATAGGAAAGTATTGAAATTCGTATATTCTTTTGAAATCAATAAAATAAACGAAAAGATATAAATAAGAATTCGTTGGTGATGGAAATATAAGGACTCATTGTCTATATTTAAAATAAGAAAAATGATACTCTGCGATTACTTTTAATCTACTAAAAAATACATATAGGAAAGTATTGAAATTCGTATATTCTTTTGAAATCAATAAAATAAACGAAAAGATATAAATAAGAATTCGTTGGCGATGGAAATATAAGAACTCATTGTCTGTATTTCAAATTTATAAAATCTACACTCTGCGATTACTTTTAATCTACTAAAAAATACATAAAGGAAAGTATTGAAATTCGTATATTCTTTTGAAATCAATAAAATAAACGAAAAGATATAAATAAGAATTCGTTGGTGATGGAAATATAAGGACTCATTGTCTATATTTAAAATAAGAAAAATGATACTCTGCGATTACTTTTAATCTACTAAAAAATACATATAGGAAAGTATTGAAATTCGTATATTCTTTTGAAATCAATAAAATAAACGAAAAGATATAAATAAGAATTCGTTGGTGATGGAAATATAAGAACTCATTGTCTGTATTTCAAATTAATAAAATCTACACTCTGCGATTACTTTTAATCTACTAAAAAATACATATAGGAAAGTATTGAAATTCGTATATTCTTTTGAAATCAATAAAATAAACGAAAAGATATAAATAAGAATTCGTTGGCGATGGAAATATAAGGACTCATTGTCTATATTTAAAATAAGAAAAATGATTCTCTACAAATTGTTTTCAATCTACTAAAAAATACATATAGGAAAGTATTGAAATTCGTATATTCTTTTGAAATCAATTAAATAAACGAAAAGATATAAATAAGAATTCGTTGGCGATGGAAATATAAGAACTCATTGTCTGTTTTTAAATTTAATAAAAATTAAACTCTGCGATTTCTTTTAATCTACTAAAAAATACATATAGGAAAGTATTGAAATTCGTATATTCTTTTGAAATCAATTAAATAAACGAACTGATATAAATAAGGATTCGTTGGCGATAAAAATATAAGAACTCATTGTCTTTATTTCAAATTAATAAAATCTACACTCTGCGATTTCTTTTAAACTACTTAACAATATATATAGAAAAGTATTGAAATTCGTATATTCTTTTGAAATCAATTAAATAAACGAAAAGATATAAATAAGAATTCGTTGGCGATGGAAATATAAGAACTCATTGTCTGTATTTAAATTTAATAAAAATTAAACTCTGCGATTTATTTTAATCTACTAAAAAATACATATAGGAAAGTATTGAAATTCGTATATTCTTTTGAAAGCAATAAAATAAACGAAAAGATAAAAATAAGAATTCGTTGGTGATGGAAATATAAGGACTCATTGTCTTTATTTAAAATTAATAAAATCTACACTCTGCGATTTCTTTTAATCTACTAAACAATACATATAGAAAAGTATTGAAATTCGTATATTCTTTTGAAATCAATTAAATAAACGAAAAGATATAAATAAGAATTCGTTGGCGATGGAAATATAAGAACTCATTGTCTGTATTTAAAATAAGAAAAATGATTCTCTACAAATTTTTTTCAATCTACTAAAAAATACATATTTGAAAGTATTGAAATTCGTATATTCTTTTGAAATCAATAAAATAAACGAAATGATATAAATAAGAATTCGTTGGCGATGGAAATATAAGAACTCATTGTCTGTATTTAAATTTAATAAAAATTAAACTCTGCGATTTCTTTTAATCTACTAAAAAATACATATAGGAAAGTATTGAAATTCGTATATTCTTTTGAAATCAATTAAATAAACGAACTGATATAAATAAGGATTCGTTGGCGATAAAAATATAAGAACTCATTGTCTTTATTTCAAATTAATAAAATCTACACTCTGCGATTTCTTTTAAACTACTTAACAATACATATAGAAAAGTATTGAAATTCGTATATTCTTTTGAAATCAATTAAATAAACGAAAAGATATAAATAAGAATTCGTTGGCGATGGAAATATAAGAACTCATTGTCTGTATTTAAATTTAATAAAAATTAAACTCTGCGATTTATTTTAATCTACTAAAAAATACATATAGAAAAGTATTGAAATTCGTATATTCTTTTGAAATCAATTAAATAAACGAAAAGATATAAATAAGAATTCGTTGGCGATGGAAATATAAGAATTCATTGTCTGTATTTAAATTTAATAAAAATTAAACTCTGCGATTTCTTTTAATCTACTAAAAAATACATATAGGAAAGTATTGAAATTCGTATATTCTTTTGAAATCAATAAAGTAAACGAAAAGATATAAATAAGAATTCGTTGGCGATGGAAATATAAGAACTCATTGTCTGTATTTCAAATTAATAAAATCTACACTCTGCGATTACTTTTAATCTACTAAAAAATACATATAGGAAAGAATTGAAATTCGTATATTCTTTTGAAATCAATAAAATAAACGAAAAGATATAAATAAGAATTCGTTGGCGATGGAAATATAAGAACTCATTGTCTATATTTCAAATAAATAAAATCTACACTCTGCGATTACTTTTAATCTACTAAAAAATACATATAGGAAAGTATTGAAATTCGTTTATTCTTTTGAAATCAATAAAATAAACGAAAAGATATAAATAAGAATTCGTTGGTGATGGAAATATAAGGACTCATTGTCTATATTTAAAATAAGAAAAATGATACTCTGCGATTACTTTTAATCTACTAAAAAATACATATAGGAAAGTATTGAAATTCGTATATTCTTTTGAAAGCAATAAAATAAACGAAAAGATAAAAATAAGAATTCGTTGGTGATGGAAATATAAGGACTCATTGTCTTTATTTAAAATAAGAAAAATGATACTCTGCGATTTCTTTTAATCTACTAAAAAATACATATAGGAAAGTATTGTAATTCGTATATTCTTTTGAAATCAATTAAATAAACGAACTGATATAAATAAGGATTCGTTGGCGATAAAAATATAAGAACTCATTGTATTTATTTCAAATAAATAAAATCTACACTCTGCGATTTCTTTTAAACTACTAAACAATACATATAGAAAAGTATTGAAATTCGTATATTCTTTTGAAATCAATTAAATAAACGAAAAGATATAAATAAGAATTCGTTGGCGATGGAAATATAAGAATTCATTGTCTGTATTTAAATTTAATAAAAATTAAACTCTGCGATTTCTTTTAATCTACTAAAAAATACATATAGAAAAGTAATGAAATTCGTATATTCTTTTGAAATCAATTAAATAAACGAAAAGATATAAATAAGAATTCGTTGGCGATGGAAATATAAGAACTCATTGTCTTTATTTAAATTTAATAAAAATTAAACTCTGCGATTTATTTTAATCTACTAAAAAATACATATAGAAAAGTATTGAAATTCGTATATTCTTTTGAAATCAATTAAATAAACGAAAAGATATAAATAAGAATTCGTTGGCGATGGAAATATAAGAACTCATTGTCTGTATTTCAAATTAATAAAATCTACACTCTGCGATTACTTTTAATCTACTAAAAAATACATATAGGAAAGTATTGAAATTCGTATATTCTTTTGAAATCAATAAAATAAACGAAAAGATATAAATAAGAATTCGTTGGCGATGGATATATAAGGACTCATTGTCTATATTTAAAATAAGAAAAATGATTCTCTAAAATTGTTTTCAATCTACTAAAAAATACATATTTGAAAGTATTGAAATTCGTATATTCTTTTGAAATCAATAAAATAAACGAAATGATATAAATAAGAATTCGTTGGCGATGGAAATATAAGAACTCATTGTCTGTATTTAAATTTAATAAAAATTAAACTCTGCGATTTCTTTTAATCTACTAAAAAATACATATAGGAAAGTATTGAAATTCGTATATTCTTTTGAAATCAATTAAATAAACGAACTGATATAAATAAGGATTCGTTGGCGATAAAAATATAAGAACTCATTGTCTTTATTTCAAATTAATAAAATCTACACTCTGCGATTTCTTTTAAACTACTTAACAATACATATAGAAAAGTATTGAAATTCGTATATTCTTTTGAAATCAATTAAATAAACGAAAAGATATAAATAAGAATTCGTTGGCGATGGAAATATAAGAACTCATTGTCTGTATTTAAATTTAATGAAAATTAAACTCTGCGATTTATTTTAATCTACTAAAAAATACATATAGGAAAGTATTGAAATTCGTATATTCTTTTGAAAGCAATAAAATAAACGAAAAGATAAAAATAAGAATTCGTTGGTGATGGAAATATAAGGACTCATTGTCTTTATTTAAAATAAGAAAAATGATACTCTGCGATTTCTTTTAATCTACTAAAAAATACATATAGGAAAGTATTGTAATTCGTATATTCTTTTGAAATCAATTAAATAAACGAACTGATATAAATAAGGATTCGTTGGCGATAAAAATATAAGAACTCATTGTATTTATTTCAAATAAATAAAATCTACACTCTGCGATTTCTTTTAAACTACTAAACAATACATATAGAAAAGTATTGAAATTCGTATATTCTTTTGAAATCAATTAAATAAACGAAAAGATATAAATAAGAATTCGTTGGCGATGGAAATATAAGAATTCATTGTCTGTATTTAAATTTAATAAAAATTAAACTCTGCGATTTCTTTTAATCTACTAAAAAATACATATAGAAAAGTAATGAAATTCGTATATTCTTTTGAAATCAATTAAATAAACGAAAAGATATAAATAAGAATTCGTTGGCGATGGAAATATAAGAACTCATTGTCTGTATTTAAATTTAATAAAAATTAAACTCTGCGATTTATTTTAATCTACTAAAAAATACATATAGAAAAGTATTGAAATTCGTACATTCTTTTGAAATCAATTAAATAAACGAAAAGATATAAATAAGAATTCGTTGGCGATGGAAATATAAGGACTCATTGTCTATATTCAAAATAAGAAAAATGATTCTCTACAAATTGTTTTCAATCTTCTAAAAAATACATATTTGAAAGTATTGAAATTCGTATATTCTTTTGAAATCAATAAAATAAACGAAAAGATTTAAATAAGAATTCGTTGGCGATGGAAATATAAGAATTCATTGTCTGTATTTAAATTTAATAAAAATTAAACTCTGCGATTTCTTTTAATCTACTAAAAAATACATATAGAAAAGTATTGAAATTCGTATATTCTTTTGAAATCAATTAAATAAACGAAAAGATATAAATAAGAATTCGTTGGCGATGGAAATATTAGAACTCATTGTCTGTATTTAAATTTAATAAAAATTAAACTCTGCGATTTATTTTAATCTACTAAAAAATACATATAGAAAAGTATTGAAATTCGTATATTCTTTTGAAATCAATTAAATAAACGAAAAGATATAAATAAGAATTCGTTGGCGATGGAAATATAAGGACTCATTGTCTATATTCAAAATAAGAAAAATGATTCTCTACAAATTGTTTTCAATCTTCTAAAAAATACATATTTGAAAGTATTGAAATTCGTATATTTTTTTGAAATCAATTAAATAAACGAAAAGATATAAATAAGAATTCGTTGGCGATGGAAATATAAGAATTCATTGTCTGTATTTAAATTTAATAAAAATTAAACTCTGCGATTTCTTTTAATCTACTAAAAAATACATATAGGAAAGTATTGAAATTCGTATATTCTTTTGAAATCAATAAAGTAAACGAAAAGATATAAATAAGAATTCGTTGGCGATGGAAATATAAGAACTCATTGTCTTTATTTTAAATTAATAAAATCTACACTCTGCGATTACTTTTAATCTACTAAAAAATACATATAGGAAAGAATTGAAATTCGTATATTCTTTTGAAATCAATAAAATAAACGAAAAGATATAAATAAGAATTCGTTGGCGATGGAAATATAAGAACTCATTGTCTGTATTTCAAATAAATAAAATCTACACTCTGCGATTACTTTTAATCTACTAAAAAATACATATAGGAAAGTATTGAAATTCGTTTATTCTTTTGAAATCAATAAAATAAACGAAAAGATATAAATAAGAATTCGTTGGTGATGGAAATATAAGGACTCATTGTCTATATTTAAAATAAGAAAAATGATACTCTGCGATTACTTTTAATCTACTAAAAAATACATATAGGAAAGTATTGAAATTCGTATATTCTTTTGAAATCAATAAAATAAACGAAAAGATATAAATAAGAATTCGTTGGCGATGGAAATATAAGAACTCATTGTCTGTATTTCAAATTTATAAAATCTACACTCTGCGATTACTTTTAATCTACTAAAAAATACATAAAGGAAAGTATTGAAATTCGTATATTCTTTTGAAATCAATAAAATAAACGAAAAGATATAAATAAGAATTCGTTGGTGATGGAAATATAAGGACTCATTGTCTATATTTAAAATAAGAAAAATGATACTCTGCGATTACTTTTAATCTACTAAAAAATACATATAGGAAAGTATTGAAATTCGTATATTCTTTTGAAATCAATAAAATAAACGAAAAGATATAAATAAGAATTCGTTGGCGATGGAAATATAAGAACTCATTGTCTGTATTTCAAATTAATAAAATCTACACTCTGCGATTACTTTTAATCTACTAAAAAATACATATAGGAAAGTATTGAAATTCGTATATTCTTTTGAAATCAATAAAATAAACGAAAAGATATAAATAAGAATTCGTTGGCGATGGAAATATAAGGACTCATTGTCTATATTTAAAATAAGAAAAATGATTCTCTACAAATTGTTTTCAATCTACTAAAAAATACATATTTGAAAGTATTGAAATTCGTATATTCTTTTGAAATCAATAAAATAAACGAAATGATATAAATAAGAATTCGTTGGCGATGGAAATATAAGAACTCATTGTCTGTATTTAAATTTAATAAAAATTAAACTCTGCGATTTCTTTTAATCTACTAAAAAATACATATAGGAAAGTATTGAAATTCGTATATTCTTTTGAAATCAATTAAATAAACGAACTGATATAAATAAGGATTCGTTGGCGATAAAAATATAAGAACTCATTGTCTTTATTTCAAATTAATAAAATCTACACTCTGCGATTTCTTTTAAACTACTTAACAATACATATAGAAAAGTATTGAAATTCGTATATTCTTTTGAAATCAATTAAATAAACGAAAAGATATAAATAAGAATTCGTTGGCGATGGAAATATAAGAACTCATTGTCTGTATTTAAATTTAATGAAAATTAAACTCTGCGATTTATTTTAATCTACTAAAAAATACATATAGGAAAGTATTGAAATTCGTATATTCTTTTGAAAGCAATAAAATAAACGACAAGATAAAAATAAGAATTCGTTGGTGATGGAAATATAAGGACTCATTGTCTTTATTTAAAATAAGAAAAATGATACTCTGCGATTTCTTTTAATCTACTAAAAAATACATATAGGAAAGTATTGTAATTCGTATATTCTTTTGAAATCAATTAAATAAACGAACTGATATAAATAAGGATTCGTTGGCGATAAAAATATAAGAACTCATTGTATTTATTTCAAATAAATAAAATCTACACTCTGCGATTTCTTTTAAACTACTAAACAATACATATAGAAAAGTATTGAAATTCGTATATTCTTTTGAAATCAATTAAATAAACGAAAAGATATAAATAAGAATTCGTTGGCGATGGAAATATAAGAATTCATTGTCTGTATTTAAATTTAATAAAAATTAAACTCTGCGATTTCTTTTAATCTACTAAAAAATACATATAGAAAAGTAATGAAATTCGTATATTCTTTTGAAATCAATTAAATAAACGAAAAGATATAAATAAGAATTCGTTGGCGATGGAAATATAAGAACTCATTGTCTTTATTTAAATTTAATAAAAATTAAACTCTGCGATTTATTTTAATCTACTAAAAAATACATATAGAAAAGTATTGAAATTCGTATATTCTTTTGAAATCAATTAAATAAACGAAAAGATATAAATAAGAATTCGTTGGCGATGGAAATATAAGAACTCATTGTCTGTATTTAAATTTAATAAAAATTAAACTCTGCGATTTCTTTTAATCTACTAAAAAATACATATAGGAAAGTATTGAAATTCGTATATTCTTTTGAAAGCAATAAAATAAACGAAAAGATATAAATAAGAATTCGTTGGCGATGGAAATATAAGAACTCATTGTCTGTATTTAAATTTAATAAAAATTAAACTCTAAGATTTATTTTAATCTACTAAAAAATACATATAGGAAAGTATTGAAATTCGTATATTCTTTTGAAATCAATTAAATAAACGAAAAGATATAAATAAGAATTCGTTGGCGATGGAAATATAAGAACTCATTGTCTGTATTTAAATTTAATAAAAATTAAACTCTGCGATTTATTTTAATCTACTAAAAAATACATATAGGAAAGTATTGAAATTCGTATATTCTTTTGAAAGCAATAAAATAAACGAAAAGATATAAATAAGAATTCGTTGGCGATGGAAATATAAGAACTCATTGTCTGTATTTAAATTTAATAAAAATTAAACTCTGCGATTTATTTTAATCTACTAAAAAATACATATAGAAAAGTATTGAAATTCGTACATTCTTTTGAAATCAATTAAATAAACGAAAAGATATAAATAAGAATTCGTTGGCGATGGAAATATAAGGACTCATTGTCTATATTCAAAATAAAAAATGATTCTCTACAAATTGTTTTCAATCTTCTAAAAAATACATATTTGAAAGTATTGAAATTCTTATATTCTTTTGAAATCAATAAAATAAACGAAAAGATTTAAATAAGAATTCGTTGGCGATGGAAATATAAGAACTCATTGTCTGTATTTCAAATTTATAAAATCTACACTCTGCGATTACTTTTAATCTACTAAAAAATACATATAGGAAAGAATTGAAATTCGTATATTCTTTTGAAATCAATAAAATAAACGAAAAGATATAAATAAGAATTCGTTGGCGATGGAAATATAAGAACTCATTGTCTGTATTTCAAATAAATAAAATCTACACTCTGCGATTACTTTTAATCTACTAAAAAATACATATAGGAAAGTATTGAAATTCGTTTATTCTTTTGAAATCAATAAAATAAACGAAAAGATATAAATAAGAATTCGTTGGTGATGGAAATATAAGGACTCATTGTCTATATTTAAAATAAGAAAAATGATACTCTGCGATTACTTTTAATCTACTAAAAAATACATATAGGAAAGTATTGAAATTCGTATATTCTTTTGAAATCAATAAAATAAACGAAAAGATATAAATAAGAATTCGTTGGCGATGGAAATATAAGAACTCATTGTCTGTATTTCAAATTTATAAAATCTACACTCTGCGATTACTTTTAATCTACTAAAAAATACATAAAGGAAAGTATTGAAATTCGTATATTCTTTTGAAATCAATAAAATAAACGAAAAGATATAAATAAGAATTCGTTGGTGATGGAAATATAAGGACTCATTGTCTATATTTAAAATAAGAAAAATGATACTCTGCGATTACTTTTAATCTACTAAAAAATACATATAGGAAAGTATTGAAATTCGTATATTCTTTTGAAATCAATAAAATAAACGAAAAGATATAAATAAGAATTCGTTGGCGATGGAAATATAAGAACTCATTGTCTGTATTTCAAATTAATAAAATCTACACTCTGCGATTACTTTTAATCTACTAAAAAATACATATAGGAAAGTATTGAAATTCGTATATTCTTTTGAAATCAATAAAATAAACGAAAAGATATAAATAAGAATTCGTTGGCGATGGAAATATAAGGACTCATTGTCTATATTTAAAATAAGAAAAATGATTCTCTACAAATTGTTTTCAATCTACTAAAAAATACATATTTGAAAGTATTGAAATTCGTATATTCTTTTGAAATCAATAAAATAAACGAAATGATATAAATAAGAATTCGTTGGCGATGGAAATATAAGAACTCATTGTCTGTATTTAAATTTAATAAAAATTAAACTCTGCGATTTCTTTTAATCTACTAAAAAATACATATAGGAAAGTATTGAAATTCGTATATTCTTTTGAAATCAATTAAATAAACGAACTGATATAAATAAGGATTCGTTGGCGATAAAAATATAAGAACTCATTGTCTTTATTTCAAATTAATAAAATCTACACTCTGCGATTTCTTTTAAACTACTTAACAATACATATAGAAAAGTATTGAAATTCGTATATTCTTTTGAAATCAATTAAATAAACGAAAAGATATAAATAAGAATTCGTTGGCGATGGAAATATAAGAACTCATTGTCTGTATTTAAATTTAATGAAAATTAAACTCTGCGATTTATTTTAATCTACTAAAAAATACATATAGGAAAGTATTGAAATTCGTATATTCTTTTGAAAGCAATAAAATAAACGACAAGATAAAAATAAGAATTCGTTGGTGATGGAAATATAAGGACTCATTGTCTTTATTTAAAATAAGAAAAATGATACTCTGCGATTTCTTTTAATCTACTAAAAAATACATATAGGAAAGTATTGTAATTCGTATATTCTTTTGAAATCAATTAAATAAACGAACTGATATAAATAAGGATTCGTTGGCGATAAAAATATAAGAACTCATTGTATTTATTTCAAATAAATAAAATCTACACTCTGCGATTTCTTTTAAACTACTAAACAATACATATAGAAAAGTATTGAAATTCGTATATTCTTTTGAAATCAATTAAATAAACGAAAAGATATAAATAAGAATTCGTTGGCGATGGAAATATAAGAATTCATTGTCTGTATTTAAATTTAATAAAAATTAAACTCTGCGATTTCTTTTAATCTACTAAAAAATACATATAGAAAAGTAATGAAATTCGTATATTCTTTTGAAATCAATTAAATAAACGAAAAGATATAAATAAGAATTCGTTGGCGATGGAAATATAAGAACTCATTGTCTTTATTTAAATTTAATAAAAATTAAACTCTGCGATTTATTTTAATCTACTAAAAAATACATATAGAAAAGTATTGAAATTCGTATATTCTTTTGAAATCAATTAAATAAACGAAAAGATATAAATAAGAATTCGTTGGCGATGGAAATATAAGAACTCATTGTCTGTATTTAAATTTAATAAAAATTAAACTCTGCGATTTCTTTTAATCTACTAAAAAATACATATAGGAAAGTATTGAAATTCGTATATTCTTTTGAAAGCAATAAAATAAACGAAAAGATATAAATAAGAATTCGTTGGCGATGGAAATATAAGAACTCATTGTCTGTATTTAAATTTAATAAAAATTAAACTCTAAGATTTATTTTAATCTACTAAAAAATACATATAGGAAAGTATTGAAATTCGTATATTCTTTTGAAATCAATTAAATAAACGAAAAGATATAAATAAGAATTCGTTGGCGATGGAAATATAAGAACTCATTGTCTGTATTTAAATTTAATAAAAATTAAACTCTGCGATTTATTTTAATCTACTAAAAAATACATATAGGAAAGTATTGAAATTCGTATATTCTTTTGAAAGCAATAAAATAAACGAAAAGATATAAATAAGAATTCGTTGGCGATGGAAATATAAGAACTCATTGTCTGTATTTAAATTTAATAAAAATTAAACTCTGCGATTTATTTTAATCTACTAAAAAATACATATAGAAAAGTATTGAAATTCGTACATTCTTTTGAAATCAATTAAATAAACGAAAAGATATAAATAAGAATTCGTTGGCGATGGAAATATAAGGACTCATTGTCTATATTCAAAATAAAAAATGATTCTCTACAAATTGTTTTCAATCTTCTAAAAAATACATATTTGAAAGTATTGAAATTCTTATATTCTTTTGAAATCAATAAAATAAACGAAAAGATTTAAATAAGAATTCGTTGGCGATGGAAATATAAGAATTCATTGTCTGTATTTAAATTTAATAAAAATTAAACTCTGCGATTTCTTTTAATCTACTAAAAAATACATATAGAAAAGTATTGAAATTCGTATATTCTTTTGAAATCAATTAAATAAACGAAAAGATATAAATAAGAATTCGTTGGCGATGGAAATATAAGAACTCATTGTCTGTATTTAAATTTAATAAAAATTAAACTCTGCGATTTATTTTAATCTACTAAAAAATACATATAGAAAAGTATTGAAATTCGTATATTCTTTTGAAATCAATTAAATAAACGAAAAGATATAAATAAGAATTCGTTGGCGATGGAAATATAAGGACTCATTGTCTATATTCAAAATAAGAAAAATGATTCTCTACAAATTGTTTTCAATCTTCTAAAAAATACATATTTGAAAGTATTGAAATTCGTATATTCTTTTGAAATCAATAAAGTAAACGAAAAGATATAAATAAGAATTCGTTGGCGATGGAAATATAAGAACTCATTGTCTGTATTTCAAATTAATAAAATCTACACTCTTCGTTTACTTTTAATCTACTAAAAAATACATATAGGAAAGAATTGAAATTCGTATATTCTTTTGAAATCAATTAAATAAACGAAAAGATATAAATAAGAATTCGTTGGCGATGGAAATATAAGAATTCATTGTCTGTATTTAAATTTAATAAAAATTAAACTCTGCGATTTCTTTTAATCTACTAAAAAATACATATAGGAAAGTATTGAAATTCGTATATTCTTTTGAAATCAATAAAATAAACGAAAAGATATAAATAAGAATTCGTTGGCGATGGAAATATAAGAACTCATTGTCTGTATTTCAAATTAATAAAATCTACACTCTTCGTTTACTTTTAATCTACTAAAAAATACATATTTGAAAGAATTGAAATTCGTATATTCTTTTAAAATCAATAAAATAAACGAAAAGATATAAATAAGAATTCGTTGGCGATGGAAATATAAGAACTCATTGTCTGTATTTAAATTTAATAAAAATTAAACTCTGCGATTTATTTTAATCTACTAAAAAATACATATAGAAAAGTATTGAAATTCGTATATTCTTTTGAAATCAATTAAATAAACGAAAAGATATAAATAAGAATTCGTTGGCGATGGAAATATAAGAATTCATTGTCTGTATTTAAATTTAATAAAAATTAAACTCTGCGATTTCTTTTAATCTACTAAAAAATACATATAGGAAAGTATTGAAATTCGTATATTCTTTTGAAATCAATAAAGTAAACGAAAAGATATAAATAAGAATTCGTTGGCGATGGAAATATAAGAACTCATTGTCTGTATTTCAAATTAATAAAATCTACACTCTGCGATTACTTTTAATCTACTAAAAAATACATATAGGAAAGAATTGAAATTCGTATATTCTTTTGAAATCAATAAAATAAACGAAAAGATATAAATAAGAATTCGTTGGCGATGGAAATATAAGAACTCATTGTCTGTATTTCAAATAAATAAAATCTACACTCTGCGATTACTTTTAATCTACTAAAAAATACATATAGGAAAGTATTGAAATTCGTTTATTCTTTTGAAATCAATAAAATAAACGAAAAGATATAAATAAGAATTCGTTGGTGATGGAAATATAAGGACTCATTGTCTATATTTAAAATAAGAAAAATGATACTCTGCGATTACTTTTAATCTACTAAAAAATACATATAGGAAAGTATTGAAATTCGTATATTCTTTTGAAAGCAATAAAATAAACGAAAAGATAAAAATAAGAATTCGTTGGTGATGGAAATATAAGGACTCATTGTCTTTATTTAAAATAAGAAAAATGATACTCTGCGATTTCTTTTAATCTACTAAAAAATACATATAGGAAAGTATTGTAATTCGTATATTCTTTTGAAATCAATTAAATAAACGAACTGATATAAATAAGGATTCGTTGGCGATAAAAATATAAGAACTCATTGTATTTATTTCAAATAAATAAAATCTACACTCTGCGATTTCTTTTAAACTACTAAACAATACATATAGAAAAGTATTGAAATTCGTATATTCTTTTGAAATCAATTAAATAAACGAAAAGATATAAATAAGAATTCGTTGGCGATGGAAATATAAGAATTCATTGTCTGTATTTAAATTTAATAAAAATTAAACTCTGCGATTTCTTTTAATCTACTAAAAAATACATATAGAAAAGTAATGAAATTCGTATATTCTTTTGAAATCAATTAAATAAACGAAAAGATATAAATAAGAATTCGTTGGCGATGGAAATATAAGAACTCATTGTCTTTATTTAAATTTAATAAAAATTAAACTCTGCGATTTATTTTAATCTACTAAAAAATACATATAGAAAAGTATTGAAATTCGTATATTCTTTTGAAATCAATTAAATAAACGAAAAGATATAAATAAGAATTCGTTGGCGATGGAAATATAAGAACTCATTGTCTGTATTTCAAATTAATAAAATCTACACTCTGCGATTACTTTTAATCTACTAAAAAATACATATAGGAAAGTATTGAAATTCGTATATTCTTTTGAAATCAATAAAATAAACGAAAAGATATAAATAAGAATTCGTTGGCGATGGATATATAAGGACTCATTGTCTATATTTAAAATAAGAAAAATGATTCTCTAAAATTGTTTTCAATCTACTAAAAAATACATATTTGAAAGTATTGAAATTCGTATATTCTTTTGAAATCAATAAAATAAACGAAATGATATAAATAAGAATTCGTTGGCGATGGAAATATAAGAACTCATTGTCTGTATTTAAATTTAATAAAAATTAAACTCTGCGATTTCTTTTAATCTACTAAAAAATACATATAGGAAAGTATTGAAATTCGTATATTCTTTTGAAATCAATTAAATAAACGAACTGATATAAATAAGGATTCGTTGGCGATAAAAATATAAGAACTCATTGTCTTTATTTCAAATTAATAAAATCTACACTCTGCGATTTCTTTTAAACTACTTAACAATACATATAGAAAAGTATTGAAATTCGTATATTCTTTTGAAATCAATTAAATAAACGAAAAGATATAAATAAGAATTCGTTGGCGATGGAAATATAAGAACTCATTGTCTGTATTTAAATTTAATGAAAATTAAACTCTGCGATTTATTTTAATCTACTAAAAAATACATATAGGAAAGTATTGAAATTCGTATATTCTTTTGAAAGCAATAAAATAAACGAAAAGATAAAAATAAGAATTCGTTGGTGATGGAAATATAAGGACTCATTGTCTTTATTTAAAATAAGAAAAATGATACTCTGCGATTTCTTTTAATCTACTAAAAAATACATATAGGAAAGTATTGTAATTCGTATATTCTTTTGAAATCAATTAAATAAACGAACTGATATAAATAAGGATTCGTTGGCGATAAAAATATAAGAACTCATTGTATTTATTTCAAATAAATAAAATCTACACTCTGCGATTTCTTTTAAACTACTAAACAATACATATAGAAAAGTATTGAAATTCGTATATTCTTTTGAAATCAATTAAATAAACGAAAAGATATAAATAAGAATTCGTTGGCGATGGAAATATAAGAATTCATTGTCTGTATTTAAATTTAATAAAAATTAAACTCTGCGATTTCTTTTAATCTACTAAAAAATACATATAGAAAAGTAATGAAATTCGTATATTCTTTTGAAATCAATTAAATAAACGAAAAGATATAAATAAGAATTCGTTGGCGATGGAAATATAAGAACTCATTGTCTGTATTTAAATTTAATAAAAATTAAACTCTGCGATTTATTTTAATCTACTAAAAAATACATATAGAAAAGTATTGAAATTCGTACATTCTTTTGAAATCAATTAAATAAACGAAAAGATATAAATAAGAATTCGTTGGCGATGGAAATATAAGGACTCATTGTCTATATTCAAAATAAGAAAAATGATTCTCTACAAATTGTTTTCAATCTTCTAAAAAATACATATTTGAAAGTATTGAAATTCGTATATTCTTTTGAAATCAATAAAATAAACGAAAAGATTTAAATAAGAATTCGTTGGCGATGGAAATATAAGAATTCATTGTCTGTATTTAAATTTAATAAAAATTAAACTCTGCGATTTCTTTTAATCTACTAAAAAATACATATAGAAAAGTATTGAAATTCGTATATTCTTTTGAAATCAATTAAATAAACGAAAAGATATAAATAAGAATTCGTTGGCGATGGAAATATTAGAACTCATTGTCTGTATTTAAATTTAATAAAAATTAAACTCTGCGATTTATTTTAATCTACTAAAAAATACATATAGAAAAGTATTGAAATTCGTATATTCTTTTGAAATCAATTAAATAAACGAAAAGATATAAATAAGAATTCGTTGGCGATGGAAATATAAGGACTCATTGTCTATATTCAAAATAAGAAAAATGATTCTCTACAAATTGTTTTCAATCTTCTAAAAAATACATATTTGAAAGTATTGAAATTCGTATATTTTTTTGAAATCAATTAAATAAACGAAAAGATATAAATAAGAATTCGTTGGCGATGGAAATATAAGAATTCATTGTCTGTATTTAAATTTAATAAAAATTAAACTCTGCGATTTCTTTTAATCTACTAAAAAATACATATAGGAAAGTATTGAAATTCGTATATTCTTTTGAAATCAATAAAGTAAACGAAAAGATATAAATAAGAATTCGTTGGCGATGGAAATATAAGAACTCATTGTCTTTATTTTAAATTAATAAAATCTACACTCTGCGATTACTTTTAATCTACTAAAAAATACATATAGGAAAGAATTGAAATTCGTATATTCTTTTGAAATCAATAAAATAAACGAAAAGATATAAATAAGAATTCGTTGGCGATGGAAATATAAGAACTCATTGTCTGTATTTCAAATAAATAAAATCTACACTCTGCGATTACTTTTAATCTACTAAAAAATACATATAGGAAAGTATTGAAATTCGTTTATTCTTTTGAAATCAATAAAATAAACGAAAAGATATAAATAAGAATTCGTTGGTGATGGAAATATAAGGACTCATTGTCTATATTTAAAATAAGAAAAATGATACTCTGCGATTACTTTTAATCTACTAAAAAATACATATAGGAAAGTATTGAAATTCGTATATTCTTTTGAAATCAATAAAATAAACGAAAAGATATAAATAAGAATTCGTTGGCGATGGAAATATAAGAACTCATTGTCTGTATTTCAAATTTATAAAATCTACACTCTGCGATTACTTTTAATCTACTAAAAAATACATAAAGGAAAGTATTGAAATTCGTATATTCTTTTGAAATCAATAAAATAAACGAAAAGATATAAATAAGAATTCGTTGGTGATGGAAATATAAGGACTCATTGTCTATATTTAAAATAAGAAAAATGATACTCTGCGATTACTTTTAATCTACTAAAAAATACATATAGGAAAGTATTGAAATTCGTATATTCTTTTGAAATCAATAAAATAAACGAAAAGATATAAATAAGAATTCGTTGGCGATGGAAATATAAGAACTCATTGTCTGTATTTCAAATTAATAAAATCTACACTCTGCGATTACTTTTAATCTACTAAAAAATACATATAGGAAAGTATTGAAATTCGTATATTCTTTTGAAATCAATAAAATAAACGAAAAGATATAAATAAGAATTCGTTGGCGATGGAAATATAAGGACTCATTGTCTATATTTAAAATAAGAAAAATGATTCTCTACAAATTGTTTTCAATCTACTAAAAAATACATATTTGAAAGTATTGAAATTCGTATATTCTTTTGAAATCAATAAAATAAACGAAATGATATAAATAAGAATTCGTTGGCGATGGAAATATAAGAACTCATTGTCTGTATTTAAATTTAATAAAAATTAAACTCTGCGATTTCTTTTAATCTACTAAAAAATACATATAGGAAAGTATTGAAATTCGTATATTCTTTTGAAATCAATTAAATAAACGAACTGATATAAATAAGGATTCGTTGGCGATAAAAATATAAGAACTCATTGTCTTTATTTCAAATTAATAAAATCTACACTCTGCGATTTCTTTTAAACTACTTAACAATACATATAGAAAAGTATTGAAATTCGTATATTCTTTTGAAATCAATTAAATAAACGAAAAGATATAAATAAGAATTCGTTGGCGATGGAAATATAAGAACTCATTGTCTGTATTTAAATTTAATGAAAATTAAACTCTGCGATTTATTTTAATCTACTAAAAAATACATATAGGAAAGTATTGAAATTCGTATATTCTTTTGAAAGCAATAAAATAAACGACAAGATAAAAATAAGAATTCGTTGGTGATGGAAATATAAGGACTCATTGTCTTTATTTAAAATAAGAAAAATGATACTCTGCGATTTCTTTTAATCTACTAAAAAATACATATAGGAAAGTATTGTAATTCGTATATTCTTTTGAAATCAATTAAATAAACGAACTGATATAAATAAGGATTCGTTGGCGATAAAAATATAAGAACTCATTGTATTTATTTCAAATAAATAAAATCTACACTCTGCGATTTCTTTTAAACTACTAAACAATACATATAGAAAAGTATTGAAATTCGTATATTCTTTTGAAATCAATTAAATAAACGAAAAGATATAAATAAGAATTCGTTGGCGATGGAAATATAAGAATTCATTGTCTGTATTTAAATTTAATAAAAATTAAACTCTGCGATTTCTTTTAATCTACTAAAAAATACATATAGAAAAGTAATGAAATTCGTATATTCTTTTGAAATCAATTAAATAAACGAAAAGATATAAATAAGAATTCGTTGGCGATGGAAATATAAGAACTCATTGTCTTTATTTAAATTTAATAAAAATTAAACTCTGCGATTTATTTTAATCTACTAAAAAATACATATAGAAAAGTATTGAAATTCGTATATTCTTTTGAAATCAATTAAATAAACGAAAAGATATAAATAAGAATTCGTTGGCGATGGAAATATAAGAACTCATTGTCTGTATTTAAATTTAATAAAAATTAAACTCTGCGATTTCTTTTAATCTACTAAAAAATACATATAGGAAAGTATTGAAATTCGTATATTCTTTTGAAAGCAATAAAATAAACGAAAAGATATAAATAAGAATTCGTTGGCGATGGAAATATAAGAACTCATTGTCTGTATTTAAATTTAATAAAAATTAAACTCTAAGATTTATTTTAATCTACTAAAAAATACATATAGGAAAGTATTGAAATTCGTATATTCTTTTGAAATCAATTAAATAAACGAAAAGATATAAATAAGAATTCGTTGGCGATGGAAATATAAGAACTCATTGTCTGTATTTAAATTTAATAAAAATTAAACTCTGCGATTTATTTTAATCTACTAAAAAATACATATAGGAAAGTATTGAAATTCGTATATTCTTTTGAAAGCAATAAAATAAACGAAAAGATATAAATAAGAATTCGTTGGCGATGGAAATATAAGAACTCATTGTCTGTATTTAAATTTAATAAAAATTAAACTCTGCGATTTATTTTAATCTACTAAAAAATACATATAGAAAAGTATTGAAATTCGTACATTCTTTTGAAATCAATTAAATAAACGAAAAGATATAAATAAGAATTCGTTGGCGATGGAAATATAAGGACTCATTGTCTATATTCAAAATAAAAAATGATTCTCTACAAATTGTTTTCAATCTTCTAAAAAATACATATTTGAAAGTATTGAAATTCTTATATTCTTTTGAAATCAATAAAATAAACGAAAAGATTTAAATAAGAATTCGTTGGCGATGGAAATATAAGAACTCATTGTCTGTATTTCAAATTTATAAAATCTACACTCTGCGATTACTTTTAATCTACTAAAAAATACATATAGGAAAGAATTGAAATTCGTATATTCTTTTGAAATCAATAAAATAAACGAAAAGATATAAATAAGAATTCGTTGGCGATGGAAATATAAGAACTCATTGTCTGTATTTCAAATAAATAAAATCTACACTCTGCGATTACTTTTAATCTACTAAAAAATACATATAGGAAAGTATTGAAATTCGTTTATTCTTTTGAAATCAATAAAATAAACGAAAAGATATAAATAAGAATTCGTTGGTGATGGAAATATAAGGACTCATTGTCTATATTTAAAATAAGAAAAATGATACTCTGCGATTACTTTTAATCTACTAAAAAATACATATAGGAAAGTATTGAAATTCGTATATTCTTTTGAAATCAATAAAATAAACGAAAAGATATAAATAAGAATTCGTTGGCGATGGAAATATAAGAACTCATTGTCTGTATTTCAAATTTATAAAATCTACACTCTGCGATTACTTTTAATCTACTAAAAAATACATAAAGGAAAGTATTGAAATTCGTATATTCTTTTGAAATCAATAAAATAAACGAAAAGATATAAATAAGAATTCGTTGGTGATGGAAATATAAGGACTCATTGTCTATATTTAAAATAAGAAAAATGATACTCTGCGATTACTTTTAATCTACTAAAAAATACATATAGGAAAGTATTGAAATTCGTATATTCTTTTGAAATCAATAAAATAAACGAAAAGATATAAATAAGAATTCGTTGGCGATGGAAATATAAGAACTCATTGTCTGTATTTCAAATTAATAAAATCTACACTCTGCGATTACTTTTAATCTACTAAAAAATACATATAGGAAAGTATTGAAATTCGTATATTCTTTTGAAATCAATAAAATAAACGAAAAGATATAAATAAGAATTCGTTGGCGATGGAAATATAAGGACTCATTGTCTATATTTAAAATAAGAAAAATGATTCTCTACAAATTGTTTTCAATCTACTAAAAAATACATATTTGAAAGTATTGAAATTCGTATATTCTTTTGAAATCAATAAAATAAACGAAATGATATAAATAAGAATTCGTTGGCGATGGAAATATAAGAACTCATTGTCTGTATTTAAATTTAATAAAAATTAAACTCTGCGATTTCTTTTAATCTACTAAAAAATACATATAGGAAAGTATTGAAATTCGTATATTCTTTTGAAATCAATTAAATAAACGAACTGATATAAATAAGGATTCGTTGGCGGTAAAAATATAAGAACTCATTGTCTTTATTTCAAATTAATAAAATCTACACTCTGCGATTTCTTTTAAACTACTTAACAATACATATAGAAAAGTATTGAAATTCGTATATTCTTTTGAAATCAATTAAATAAACGAAAAGATATAAATAAGAATTCGTTGGCGATGGAAATATAAGAACTCATTGTCTGTATTTAAATTTAATGAAAATTAAACTCTGCGATTTATTTTAATCTACTAAAAAATACATATAGGAAAGTATTGAAATTCGTATATTCTTTTGAAAGCAATAAAATAAACGACAAGATAAAAATAAGAATTCGTTGGTGATGGAAATATAAGGACTCATTGTCTTTATTTAAAATAAGAAAAATGATACTCTGCGATTTCTTTTAATCTACTAAAAAATACATATAGGAAAGTATTGTAATTCGTATATTCTTTTGAAATCAATTAAATAAACGAACTGATATAAATAAGGATTCGTTGGCGATAAAAATATAAGAACTCATTGTATTTATTTCAAATAAATAAAATCTACACTCTGCGATTTCTTTTAAACTACTAAACAATACATATAGAAAAGTATTGAAATTCGTATATTCTTTTGAAATCAATTAAATAAACGAAAAGATATAAATAAGAATTCGTTGGCGATGGAAATATAAGAATTCATTGTCTGTATTTAAATTTAATAAAAATTAAACTCTGCGATTTCTTTTAATCTACTAAAAAATACATATAGAAAAGTAATGAAATTCGTATATTCTTTTGAAATCAATTAAATAAACGAAAAGATATAAATAAGAATTCGTTGGCGATGGAAATATAAGAACTCATTGTCTTTATTTAAATTTAATAAAAATTAAACTCTGCGATTTATTTTAATCTACTAAAAAATACATATAGAAAAGTATTGAAATTCGTATATTCTTTTGAAATCAATTAAATAAACGAAAAGATATAAATAAGAATTCGTTGGCGATGGAAATATAAGAACTCATTGTCTGTATTTAAATTTAATAAAAATTAAACTCTGCGATTTCTTTTAATCTACTAAAAAATACATATAGGAAAGTATTGAAATTCGTATATTCTTTTGAAAGCAATAAAATAAACGAAAAGATATAAATAAGAATTCGTTGGCGATGGAAATATAAGAACTCATTGTCTGTATTTAAATTTAATAAAAATTAAACTCTAAGATTTATTTTAATCTACTAAAAAATACATATAGGAAAGTATTGAAATTCGTATATTCTTTTGAAATCAATTAAATAAACGAAAAGATATAAATAAGAATTCGTTGGCGATGGAAATATAAGAACTCATTGTCTGTATTTAAATTTAATAAAAATTAAACTCTGCGATTTATTTTAATCTACTAAAAAATACATATAGGAAAGTATTGAAATTCGTATATTCTTTTGAAAGCAATAAAATAAACGAAAAGATATAAATAAGAATTCGTTGGCGATGGAAATATAAGAACTCATTGTCTGTATTTAAATTTAATAAAAATTAAACTCTGCGATTTATTTTAATCTACTAAAAAATACATATAGAAAAGTATTGAAATTCGTACATTCTTTTGAAATCAATTAAATAAACGAAAAGATATAAATAAGAATTCGTTGGCGATGGAAATATAAGGACTCATTGTCTATATTCAAAATAAAAAATGATTCTCTACAAATTGTTTTCAATCTTCTAAAAAATACATATTTGAAAGTATTGAAATTCTTATATTCTTTTGAAATCAATAAAATAAACGAAAAGATTTAAATAAGAATTCGTTGGCGATGGAAATATAAGAATTCATTGTCTGTATTTAAATTTAATAAAAATTAAACTCTGCGATTTCTTTTAATCTACTAAAAAATACATATAGAAAAGTATTGAAATTCGTATATTCTTTTGAAATCAATTAAATAAACGAAAAGATATAAATAAGAATTCGTTGGCGATGGAAATATAAGAACTCATTGTCTGTATTTAAATTTAATAAAAATTAAACTCTGCGATTTATTTTAATCTACTAAAAAATACATATAGAAAAGTATTGAAATTCGTATATTCTTTTGAAATCAATTAAATAAACGAAAAGATATAAATAAGAATTCGTTGGCGATGGAAATATAAGGACTCATTGTCTATATTCAAAATAAGAAAAATGATTCTCTACAAATTGTTTTCAATCTTCTAAAAAATACATATTTGAAAGTATTGAAATTCGTATATTCTTTTGAAATCAATAAAGTAAACGAAAAGATATAAATAAGAATTCGTTGGCGATGGAAATATAAGAACTCATTGTCTGTATTTCAAATTAATAAAATCTACACTCTTCGTTTACTTTTAATCTACTAAAAAATACATATAGGAAAGAATTGAAATTCGTATATTCTTTTGAAATCAATTAAATAAACGAAAAGATATAAATAAGAATTCGTTGGCGATGGAAATATAAGAATTCATTGTCTGTATTTAAATTTAATAAAAATTAAACTCTGCGATTTCTTTTAATCTACTAAAAAATACATATAGGAAAGTATTGAAATTCGTATATTCTTTTGAAATCAATAAAATAAACGAAAAGATATAAATAAGAATTCGTTGGCGATGGAAATATAAGAACTCATTGTCTGTATTTCAAATTAATAAAATCTACACTCTTCGTTTACTTTTAATCTACTAAAAAATACATATTTGAAAGAATTGAAATTCGTATATTCTTTTAAAATCAATAAAATAAATGAAAAGATATAAATAAGAATTCGTTGGCGATGGAAATATAAGAATTCATTGTCTGTATTTAAATTTAATAAAAATTAAACTCTGCGATTTCTTTTAATCTACTAAAAAATACATATAGGAAAGTATTGAAATTCGTATATTCTTTTGAAATCAATAAAGTAAACGAAAAGATATAAATAAGAATTCATTGGTGATGGAAATATAAGAACTCATTGTCTGTATTTCAAATTAATAAAATCTACACTCTGCGATTACTTTTAATCTACTAAAAAATACATATAGGAAAGAATTGAAATTCGTATATTCTTTTAAAATCAATAAAATAAATGAAAAGATATAAATAAGAATTCGTTGGCGATGGAAATATAAGAACTCATTGTCTGTATTTCAAATAAATAAAATCTACACTCTGCGATTACTTTTAATCTACTAAAAAATACATATAGGAAAGTATTGAAATTCGTATATTCTTTTGAAATCAATAAAATAAACGAAAAGATATAAATAAGAATTCATTGGTGATGGAAATATAAGGACTCATTGTCTATATTTAAAATAAGAAAAATGATACTCTGCGATTACTTTTAATCTACTAAAAAATACATATAGGAAAGTATTGAAATTCGTATATTCTTTTGAAATCAATAAAATAAACGAAAAGATATAAATAAGAATTTGTTGGCGATGGAAATATAAGAACTCATTGTCTGTATTTCAAATTTATAAAATCTACACTCTGCGATTACTTTTAATCTACTAAAAAATACATATAGGAAAGTATTGAAATTCGTATATTCTTTTGAAATCAATAAAATAAACGAAAAGATATAAATAAGAATTCGTTGGTGATGGAAATATAAGGACTCATTGTCTATATTTAAAATAAGAAAAATGATACTCTGCGA
This sequence comes from Ptychoptera albimana, assembly GCA_961205885.1. Taxonomy (NCBI): domain Eukaryota; kingdom Metazoa; phylum Arthropoda; class Insecta; order Diptera; family Ptychopteridae; genus Ptychoptera; species Ptychoptera albimana. The sequence goes on along the minus strand of OY540803.1, from coordinate 11,969,610 downwards.
TTACTTTTAATCTACTAAAAAATACATATAGGAAAGTATTGAAATTCGTATATTCTTTTGAAATCAATAAAATAAACGAAAAGATATAAATAAGAATTCGTTGGCGATGGAAATATAAGAACTCATTGTCTGTATTTCAAATTAATAAAATCTACACTCTGCGATTACTTTTAATCTACTAAAAAATACATATAGGAAAGTATTGAAATTCGTATATTCTTTTGAAATCAATAAAATAAACGAAAAGATATAAATAAGAATTCGTTGGTGATGGAAATATAAGGACTCATTGTCTATATTTAAAATAAGAAAAATGATACTCTGCGATTACTTTTAATCTACTAAACAATACATATAGAAAAGTATTGAAATTCGTATATTCTTTTGAAATCAATAAAATAAACGAAAAGATATAAATAAGAATTCGTTGGCGATGGAAATATAAGAACTCATTGTCTGTATTTCAAATTAATAAAATCTACACTCTGCGATTACTTTTAATCTACTAAAAAATACATATAGGAAAGTATTGAAATTCGTATATTCTTTTGAAATCAATTAAATAAACGAAAAGATATAAATAAGAATTCGTTGGCGATGGAAATATAAGGACTCATTTTCTATATATAAAATAAGAAAAATGATTCTCTACAAATTGTTTTCAATCTACTAAAAAATACATATTTAAAAGTATTGAAATTCGTATATTCTTTTGAAATCAATAAAATAAACGAAAAGATATAAATAAGAATTCGTTGGCGATGGAAATATAAGAATTTATTGTCTGTATTTAAATTTAATAAAAATTAAACTCTGCGATTTCTTTTAATCTACTAAAAAATACATATAGGAAAGTATTGAAATTCGTTTATTCTTTTGAAATCAATTAAATTAACGAACTGATATATATAAGGATTCGTTGGCGATAAAAATATAAGAACTCATTGTCTTTATTTCAAATTAATAAAATCTACACTCTGCGATTTCTTTTAAACTACTCAACAATACATATAGAAAAGTATTGAAATTCGTATATTCTTTTGAAATCAATTAAATAAACGAAAAGATAAAAATAAGAATTCGTTGGTGATGGAAATATAAGGACTCATTGTTTATATTTAAAATAAGAAAAATGATACTCTGCGATTACTTTTAATCTACTAAAAAATACATATAGGAAAGTATTGAAATTCGTATATTCTTTTGAAATCAATAAAATAAACGAAAAGATATAAATAAGAATTCGTTGGCGATGGAAATATAAGAACTCATTGTCTGTATTTCAAATTTATAAAATCTACACTCTGCGATTACTTTTAATCTACTAAAAAATACATATAGGAAAGTATTGAAATTCGTATATTCTTTTGAAATCAATAAAATAAACGAAAAGATATAAATAAGAATTCGTTGGCGATGGAAATATAAGAACTCATTGTCTGTATTTCAAATTTATAAAATCTACACTCTGCGATTACTTTTAATCTACTAAAAAATACATATAGGAAAGTATTGAAATTCGTATATTCTTTTGAAATCAATAAAATAAACGAAAAGATATAAATAAGAATTCGTTGGTGATGGAAATATAAGGACTCATTGTCTATATTTAAAATAAGAAAAATGATACTCTGCGATTACTTTTAATCTACTAAACAAAACATATAGAAAAGTATTGAAATTCGTATATTCTTTTGAAATCAATAAATTAAACGAAAAGATATAAATAAGAATTCGTTGGCAATGGAAATATAAGAACTCATTGTCTATATTTAAATTTAATAAAATCTACACTCTGCGATTTCTTTTAATCTATTAAACAATACATATAGAAAAGTATTGAAATTCGTATATTCTTTTGAAATCAATAAAATAAACGAAAAGATATAAATAAGAATTCGTTGGCGATGGAAATATAAGAATTCATTGTCTGTATTTAAATTTAATAAAAATTAAACTCTGCGATTTCTTTTAATCTACTAAAAAATACATATAGGAAAGTATTGAAATTCGTATATTCTTTTGAAATCAATTAAATAAATGAACTGATATAAATAAGGATTCGTTGGCGATGGAAATATAAGGACTCATTATCTTTATTTCAAATTAATAAAATCTACACTCTGCGATTACTTTTAATCTACTAAAAAATACATATAGGAAAGTAATGAACTTCGTTTATTCTTTTGAAATCAATAAAATAAACGAAAAGATATAAATAAGAATTCGTTGGCGATGGAAATATAAGAACTCATTGTCTATATTTAAAATAAGAAAAATGATACTCTGCGATTACTTTTAATCTACTAAAAAATACATATTTGAAAGTATTGAAATTCGTATATTCTTTTGAAATCAATAAAATAAACGAAAAGATATAAATAAGAATTCGTTGGCGATGGAAATATAAGAACTCATTGTCTATATTTAAAATAAGAAAAATGATTCTCTACCAATTTTTTTCAAGCTACTAAAAAATACATATAGGAAAGTATTGAAATTCGTATATTCTTTTGAAATCAATAAATTAAACGAAAAGATATAAATAAGAATTCGTTGGCAATGGAAATATAAGAACTCATTGTCTATATTTAAATTTAATAAAATCTACACTCTGCGATTTCTTTTAATCTATTAAACAATACATATAGAAAAGTATTGAAATTCGTATATTCTTTTGAAATCAATAAAATAAACGAAAAGATATAAATAAGAATTCGTTGGCGATGGAAATATAAGAATTCATTGTCTGTATTTAAATTTAATAAAAATTAAACTCTGCGATTTCTTTTAATCTACTAAAAAATACATATAGGAAAGTATTGAAATTCGTATATTCTTTTGAAATCAATTAAATAAATGAACTGATATAAATAAGGATTCGTTGGCGATGGAAATATAAGGACTCATTATCTTTATTTCAAATTAATAAAATCTACACTCTGCGATTACTTTTAATCTACTAAAAAATACATATAGGAAAGTAATGAACTTCGTTTATTCTTTTGAAATCAATAAAATAAACGAAAAGATATAAATAAGAATTCGTTGGCGATGGAAATATAAGAACTCATTGTCTGTATTTAAATTAATAAAATCTACACTCTGCGATTACTTTTATTCTACTAAAAAATACATATAGGAAAGTATTGAAATTCGTATATTCTTTTGAAATCAATAAAATAAACGAAAAGATAAAAATAAGAATTCGTTGGTGATGGAAATATAAGGACTCATTGTCTATATTTAAAATAAGAAAAATAATACTCTGCGATTACTTTTAGTCTACTAAAAAATACATATAGGAAAGTATTGAAATTCGTATATTATTTTGAAATCAATTAAATAAACGAAAAGATATAAATAAGAATTCGTTGGCGATGGAAATATAAGAACTCATTGTCTATATTTAAATTTAATAAAATCTACACTCTGCGATTTCTTTTAATATACTAAAAAATACACATTTGAAAGTATTGAAATTCGTTAATTCTTTTGAAATCAATAAATTAACGAAAATATATAAATAAGAAGTCGTTGGCGATGGAAATATAAGAACTCATTGTCTGTATTTCAAATTTATAAAATCTACACTCTGCGATTTCTTTTAATCTACTAAAAAATACATATAGGAAAGTATTGAAAGTCGTTTATTCTTTTGAAATCAATAAAATAAACGAAAAGATATAAATAAGAATTCGTTGGCGATGGAAATATAAGAAATCATTGTCTGTATTTAAAATTAAAAAAATTAAACTCTGTAAAATAAACGAAAAGATAAAAATAAGAATTCATTGGCGATGAAAATATAAGGACTCGTTGTCTATATTTAAAATAAGAAAAATGATACTCTGCAAGTTGTTTTTAATCTACTAAAAAATACATTTTAGGAAAGTATTGAAATTCGTATATTTTTTTCAAATCAATAAAATAAACGAAAAGATTTCTAAGAATTCGTTGGCGATAGAAATATAAGGACTCATTGTCTGTATTTAAATTTAATAAAAATTAAACTCTGCGATTTATTTAATCTACTAAAAAATACATATAGGAAAGTATTGAAATTCGTATATTCTTTTGAAATCAATAAAATAAATGAAAAAATATAAATAAGAATTCGTTGGCGATGGAAATATAAGGACTCATTGTCTGTATTTAAATTTAATAAAAATTAAACTCTGCGATTACTTTTAATCTACTAAAAAATACATATAGGAAAGTAATGAACTTCGTATATTCTTTTGAAATCAATAAAATAAACGAAAAGATATAAATAAGGATTCGTTTGCGATGGAAATATAAGAACTCATTGTCTATATTTAAAATAAGAAAAATGATTCTCTACCAATTGTTTTCAATCTACTAAAAAATACATATAGGAAAGTATTGAAATTCGTACATTCTTCTGAAATCAATAAAATAAACGAAAAGATATAAATAAGAATTCGTTGGCGATGGAAATATAAGAACTCATTGTCTATATTTAAATATAATAAAATCTACACTCTGCGATTTCTTTTAATATACTAAAAAATACACATTTGAAAGTATTGAAATTCGTTTACTCTTTTGGAATCAATTAAATTAACGAAAATATATAAATAAGAATTCGTTGGCGATGGAAATATAAGAACTCATTGTCTGTATTTCAAATTAATAAAATCTACACTCTGCGATTTCTTTTAATCTACTAAAAAATACATATAGGAAAGTATTGAAAGTCGTTTATTCTTTTGAAATCAATAAAATAAACGAAAAGATATAAATAAGAATTCGTTGGCGATGGAAATATAAGAAATCATTGTCTGTATTTAAAATTTAAAAAATTAAACTCTGTAAAATAAACGAAAAGATATAAATAAGAATTCATTGGCGATGAAAATATAAGGACTCATTGTCTATATTTAAAATAAGAAAAATGATACTCTGCAAGTTGTTTTTAATCTACTTAAAAAATACATATAGGAAAGTATTGAAATTCGTATATTTTTTTCAAATCAATAAAATAAACGAAAAGATTTCTAAGAATTCGTTGGCGATAGAAATATAAGGACTCATTGTCTGTATTTAAATTTAATAAAAATTAAACTCTGCGATTTAATTAATCTACTAAAAAAACATATAGGAAAGTATTGAAATTCATATATTCTTTTGAAATCAATAAAATAAATGAAAAGATATAAATAAGAATTCGTTGGCGATGGAAATATAAGGACTCATTGTCTGTATTTAAATTAAATAAAAATTAAACTCTGCGATTACTTTTAATCTACTAAAAAATACATATAGGAAAGTAATGAACTTCGTATATTCTTTTGAAATCAATAAAATAAACGAAAAGATATAAATAAGGATTCGTTTGCGATGGAAATATAAGAACTCATTGTCTGTATTTAAAATTTAAGAAATTAAACTCTGTAAAATAAACGAAAAGATATAAATAAGAATTCATTGGCGATTGAAATATAAGGACTCATTGTCTATATTTAAAATAAGAAAAATGATACTCTGCAAGTTGTTTTTAATTTACTAAAAAAAAACATATAGGAAAGTATTGAAATTCGTATATTATTTTGAAATCAATAAAATAAACGAAAAGATATAAATAAGAATTCGTTGGCGATGGAAATATAAGAACTCATTGTCTGTATTTAAATTTAATAAAAATCTACACTCTGCGATTACTTTTAATCTACTAAAAAATACATATAGGAAAGTAATGATCTTCGTTTATTCTTTTGAAATCAATAAAATAAACGAAAAGATATAAATAAGAATTCGTTGGCGATGGAAATATAAGAACTCATTGTCTATATATAAATTTAATAAAATATACACTCTGCGATTACTTTTAATCTACTAAAAAATACATATAGGAAAGTAATGAACTTCGTTTATTCTTTTGAAATCAATAAAATAAACGAAAAGATATAAATAAGAATTCGTTGGCGATGGAAATATAAGGACTCATTGTCTGTATTTAAATAATAAAAATTAAATTCTGTGGTTTATTTAATCTACTAAAAAATACATATAGGAAAGTATTGAATTTGTATATTCTTTTGAAATCAATAAAATAAATGAAAAGATATAAATAAGAATTCGTTGGCGATGGAAATATAAGAACTCACTGTCTATATTTAAATTTAATAAAATCTACACTCTGCGATTACTTTTAATCTATTAAAAAATACATAAAGGAAAGTAATGAACTTTGTTTATTCTTTTGAAATCAATAAAATAAATGAAAAGATATAAATAAGAATTCGTTGGCGATGGAAATATAAGGACTCATTGTCTGTATTTAAATAAAAAAAAATTAAATTCTGTGGTTTATTTAATCTACTAAAAAATACATATAGGAAAGTAATGAACTTCGTTTAGTCTTTTGAAATCAATAAAATAAATGAAAAGATATAAATAAGAATTCGTTGGCGATGGAAATATAAGAACTCATTGTCTGTATTTAAATCTAATAAAATCTACACTCTGCGATTACTTTTATTCTACTAAAAAATACATAAAGGAAAGTAATGAACTTTGTTTATTCTTTTGAAATCAATAAAATAAATGAAAAGATATAAATAAGAATTCGTTGGCGATGGAAATATAAGAACTCATTGTCTATATTTAAATTTAATAAAATCTACACTCTGCGATTACTTTTAATCTATTAAAAAATACATAAAGGAAAGTAATGAACTTTGTTTATTCTTTTGAAATCAATAAAATAAATGAAAAGATATAAATAAGAATTCGTTGGCGATGGAAATATAAGGACTCATTGTCTGTATTTAAATCTAATAAAAATTAAACTCTGCGATTACTTTTAATATACTAAAAAATACATATAGGAATGTATTGAACTTCGTATATTCTTTTGAAATCAATAAAATAAACGAAAAGATATAAATAAGAATTCGTTGGCGATGGAAATATAAGAACTCATTGTCTGTATTTCAAATTAATAAAATCTACACTCTGCGATTACTTTTATTCTACTAAAAAATACATATAGGAAAGTAATGAACTTCGTTTATTCTTTTGAAATCAATAAAATAAACGAAAAGATATAAATAAGAATTCGTTGGCGATGGAAATATAAGGACTTATTGTTTGTATTTAAATAATAAAAATTAAATTCTGTGGTTTATTTAATCTACTTAAAAATACATATAGGAAAGTATTGAAATTCGTATATTCTTTTGAAATCAATAAAATAAATGAAAAGATATAAATAAGAATTCGTTGGCGATGGAAATATAAGAACTCATTGTCTATATTTAAATTTAATAAAATCTACACTCTGCGATTACTTTTAATCTACTAAAAAATACATATAGGAAAGTAATGAACTTCGTTTATTCTTTTGAAATCAATAAAATAAACGAAAAGATATAAATAAGAATTCGTTGGTGATGGAAATATAAGGACTCATTGTCTATATTTAAAATAAGAAAAATGATACTCTGCGATTACTTTTAATCTACTAAAAAATACATATAGGAAAGTATTGAAATTCGTATATTCTTTTGAAATCAATCAAATAAACGAAAAGATATAAATAAGAATTCGTTGGCGATGGAAATATAAGAACTCATTGTCTGTATTTCAAATAAATAAAATCTACACTCTGCGATTTCTTTTAATCTACTAAAAAATACATATAGGAAAGAATTGAAATTCGTATATTCTTTTGAAATCAATAAAATAAACGAAAAGATATAAATAAGAATTCGTTGGTGATGGAAATATAAGAACTCATTGTCTGTATTTCAAATTAATAAAATCTACACTCTGCGATTTCTTTTAATCTACTAAAAAATACATATAGGAAAGAATTGAAATTCGTATATTCTTTTGAAATCAATAAAATAATCGAAAAGATATAAATAAGAATTCGTTGGTGATGGAAATATAAGAACTCATTGTCTGTATTTCAAATAAATAAAATCTACACTCTGCGATTTCTTTTAATCTACTAAAAAATACATATAGAAAAGTATTGAAATTCGTTTATTCTTTTGAAATCAATAAAATAAACGAAAAGATAAAAATAAGAATTCGTTTGCGATGGAAATATAAGGACTCATTGTCTGTATTTAAAATAAGAGAAATGATACTCTGCGATTACTTTTAATCTACTAAAAAATACACATTTGAAGGTATTGAAATTCGTTTATTCTTTTGAAATCAATTAAATAAACGAAAAGATAAAAATAAGAATTCGTTGGTGATGGAAATATAAGGACTCATTGTCTATATTTAAAATAAGAAAAATGATACTCTGCGATTACTTTTAATCTACTAAAAAATACATATAGGAAAGTATTGAAATTCGTATATTCTTTTGAAATCAATAAAATAAATGAAAAGATATTAATAAGAATTCGTTGGCGATGGAAAAATAAGAACTCATTGTCTGTATTTAAATATAATAAAAATCTACACTCTGCGATTTCTTTTAATCTACTAAAAAATACACATTTGAAAGTATTGAAATTCGTATATTCTTTTGAAATCAATAAAATAAACGAAAAGATATAAATAAGAATTCGTTGGCGATGGAAATATAAGAACTCATTGTCTGTATTTCAAATTAATAAAATCTACACTCTGCGATTACTTTTAATATACTAAAAAATACATATAGCAAAGTATTGAAATTCGTATATTCTTTTGAAATCAATAAAATAAATGAAAAGATATAAATAAGAATTCGTTGGCGATGGAAATATAAGAACTCATTGTCTGTATTTAAAATAAGAAAAATCTACACTCTGCGATTACTTTTAATCTACTAAAAAATACATATAGGAAAGTAATGAACTTCGTTTATTCTTTTGAAATCAATTAAATAAATGAAAAGATATAAATAAGAATTCGTTGGCGATGGAAATATAAGAACTCATTGTCTGTATTTCAAATTAATAAAATCTACACTCTGCGATTACTTTTATTCTACTAAAAAATACATATAGGAAAGTAATGAACTTCGTTTATTCTTTTGAAATTAATAAAATAAACGAAAAGATATAAATAAGAATTCGTTGGTGATGGAAATATAAGGACTCATTGTCTATATTTAAAATAAGAAAAATGATACTCTGCGATTACTTTTAATCTACTAAAAAATACATATAGGAAAGTATTGAAATTCGTATATTCTTTTGAAATCAATAAAATAAACGAAAAGATATTAATAAGAATTCGTTGGCGATGGAAAAATAAGAACTCATTGTCTGTATTTAAATATAATAAAAATCTACACTCTGCGATTTCTTTTAATCTACTAAAAAATACACATTTGAAAGTATTGAAATTCGTATATTCTTTTGAAATCAATAAAATAAATGAAAAGATATAAATAAGAATTCGTTGGCGATGGAAATATAAGGACTCATTGTCTGTATTTAAATAATAAAAATTAAATTCTGTGGTTTATTTAATCTACTAAAAAATACATATAGGAAAGTATTGAAATTTGTATATTCTTTTGAAATCAATAAAATAAATGAAAAGATATAAATAAGAATTCGTTGGCGATGGAAATATAAGAACTCATTGTCTGTATTTCAAATTAATAAAATCTACACTCTGCGATTACTTTTAATCTATTAAAAAATACATAAAGGAAAGTAATGAACTTTGTTTATTCTTTTGAAATCAATAAAATAAATGAAAAGATATAAATAAGAATTCGTTGGCGATGGAAATATAAGGACTCATTGTCTGTATTTAAATAATAAAAATTAAATTCTGTGGTTTATTTAATCTACTAAAAAATACATATAGGAAAGTAATGAACTTCGTTTAGTCTTTTGAAATCAATAAAATAAATGAAAAGATATAAATAAGAATTCGTTGGCGATGGAAATATAAGGACTCATTGTCTGTATTTAAATAATAAAAATTAAATTCTGTGGTTTATTTAATCTACTAAAAAATACATATAGGAAAGTATTGAAATTTGTATATTCTTTTGAAATCAATAAAATAAATGAAAAGATATAAATAAGAATTCGTTGGCGATGAAAATATAAGGACTCATTGTCTGTATTTAAATAATAAAAATTAAATTCTGTGGTTTATTTAATCTACTAAAAAATACATATAGGAAAGTATTGAAATTTGTATATTCTTTTGAAATCAATAAAATAAATGAAAAGATATAAATAAGAATTCGTTGGCGATGGAAATATAAGAACTCATTGTCTATATTTAAATTTAATAAAATCTACACTCTGCGATTACTTTTAATCTATTAAAAAATACATAAAGGAAAGTAATGAACTTCGTTTATTCTTTTGAAATCAATAAAATAAATGAAAAGATATAAATAAGAATTCGTTGGCGATGGAAATATAAGGACTCATTGTCTGTATTTAAATAATAAAAATTAAATTCTGTGGTTTATTTAATCTACTAAAAAATACATATAGGAAAGTAATGAACTTCGTTTAGTCTTTTGAAATCAATAAAATAAATGAAAAGATATAAATAAGAATTCGTTGGCGATGGAAATATAAGAACTCATTGTCTGTATTTAAATTTAATAAAATCTACACTCTGCGATTACTTTTATTCTACTAAAAAATACATAAAGGAAAGTAATGAACTTTGTTTATTCTTTTGAAATCAATAAAATAAATGAAAAGATATAAATAAGAATTCGTTGGCGATGGAAATATAAGAACTCATTGTCTATATTTAAATTTAATAAAATCTACACTCTGCGATTACTTTTAATCTATTAAAAAATACATAAAGGAAAGTAATGAACTTCGTTTATTCTTTTGAAATCAATAAAATAAATGAAAAGATATAAATAAGAATTCGTTGGCGATGGAAATATAAGGACTCATTGTCTGTATTTAAATAATAAAAATTAAATTCTGTGGTTTATTTAATCTACTAAAAAATACATATAGGAAAGTAATGAACTTCGTTTAGTCTTTTGAAATCAATAAAATAAATGAAAAGATATAAATAAGAATTCGTTGGCGATGGAAATATAAGAACTCATTGTCTGTATTTAAATTTAATAAAATCTACACTCTGCGATTACTTTTATTCTACTAAAAAATACATAAAGGAAAGTAATGAACTTTGTTTATTCTTTTGAAATCAATAAAATAAATGAAAAGATATAAATAAGAATTCGTTGGCGATGGAAATATAAGAACTTATTGTCTATATTTAAATTTAATAAAATCTACACTCTGCGATTACTTTTAATCTATTAAAAAATACATAAAGGAAAGTAATGAACTTTGTTTATTCTTTTGAAATCAATAAAATAAATGAAAAGATATAAATAAGAATTCGCTGGCGATGGAAATATAAGGACTCATTGTCTGTATTTAAATCTAATAAAAATTAAACTCTGCGATTACTTTTAATCTACTAAAAAATACATATAGGAATGTATTGAACTTCGTATATTCTTTTGAAATCAATAAAATAAATGAAAAGATATAAATAAGAATTCGTTGGCGATGGAAATATAAGAACTCATTGTCTGTATTTCAAATTAATAAAATCTACACTCTGCGATTACTTTTATTCTACTAAAAAATACATATAGGAAAGTAATGAACTTCGTTTATTCTTTTGAAATCAATAAAATAAACGAAAAGATATAAATAAGAATTCGTTGGCGATGGAAATATAAGGACTCATTGTTTGTATTTAAATAATAAAAATTAAATTCTGTGGTTTATTTAATCTACTAAAAAATACATATAGGAAAGTATTGAAATTCGTATATTCTTTTGAAATCAATAAAATAAATGAAAAGATATAAATAAGAATTCGTTGGCGATGGAAATATAAGAACTCATTGTCTATATTTAAATTTAATAAAAATCTACACTCTGCGATTACTTTTAACCTACTAAAAAATACATATAGGAAAGTAATGAACTTCGTTTATTCTTTTGAAATCAATAAAATAAACGAAAAGATATAAATAAGAATTCGTTGGCGATGGAAATATAAGGACTCATTGTCTGTATTTAAATAATAAAAATTAAATTCTGTGGTTTATTTAATCTACTAAAAAATACATATAGAAAAGTATTGAAATTCGTTTATCCTTTTGAAATCAATAAAATAAACGAAAAGATATAAATAAGAATTCGTTTGCGATGGAAATATAAGGACTCATTGTCTATATTTAAAATAAGAAAAATGATACTCTGCGATTACTTTTAATCTACTAAAAAATACATATTTGAAAGTATTGAAATTCGTTTATTCTTTTGAAATCAATTAAATAAACGAAAAGATAAAAATAAGAATTCGTTGGTGATGGAAATATAAGAACTCATTGTCTATATTTAAAATAAGAAAAATGATACTCTGCGATTACTTTTAATCTACTAAAAAATACATATAGGAAAGTATTGAAATTCGTATATTCTTTTGAAATCAATAAAATAAACGAAAAGATATTAATAAGAATTCGTTGGCGATGGAAAAATAAGAACTCATTGTCTGTATTTAAATATAATAAAAATCTACACTCTGCGATTTCTTTTAATCTACTAAAAAATACACATTTGAAAGTATTGAAATTCGTATATTCTTTTGAAATCAATAAAATAAACGAAAAGATATAAATAAGAATTCGTTGGCGATGGAAATATAAGAACTCATTGTCTGTATTTCAAATTAATAAAATCTACACTCTGCGATTACTTTTAATCTACTAAAAAATACATATAGGAAAGTATTGAAATTCGTATATTCTTTTGAAATCAATAAAATAAATGAAAAGATATAAATAAGAATTCGTTGGCGATGGAAATATAAGAACTCATTGTCTGTATTTAAAATAAGAAAAATCTACACTCTGCGATTACTTTTAATCTACTAAAAAATACATATAGGAAAGTAATGAACTTCGTTTATTCTTTTGAAATCAATTAAATAAACGAAAAGATATAAATAAGAATTCGTTGGCGATGGAAATATAAGAACTCATTGTCTGTATTTCAAATAAATAAAATATACACTCTGCGATTTCTTTTAATCTACTAAAAAATACATATAGAAAAGTATTGAAATTCGTTTATTCTTTTGAAATCAATAAAATAAACGAAAAGATATAAATAAGAATTCGTTGGCGATGGAAATATAAGGACTCATTGTCTATATTTAAAATAAGAAAAATGATACTCTGCGATTACTTTTAATCTACTAAAAAATACATATAGGAAAGAATTGAAATTCGTATATTCTTTTGAAATCAATAAAATAAACGAAAAGATATTAATAAGAATTCGTTGGCGATGGAAAAATAAGAACTCATTGTCTGTATTTAAATATAATAAAAATCTACACTCTGCGATTTCTTTTAATCTACTAAAAAATACACATTTGAAAGTATTGAAATTCGTATATTCTTTTGAAATCAATAAAATAAACGAAAAGATATAAATAAGAATTCGTTGGCGATGGAAATATAAGAACTCATTGTCTGTATTTCAAATTAATAAAATCTACACTCTGCGATTACTTTTAATCTACTAAAAAATACATATAGGAAAGTATTGAAATTCGTATATTCTTTTGAAATCAATAAAATAAATGAAAAGATATAAATAAGAATTCGTTGGCGATGGAAATATAAGAACTCATTGTCTGTATTTAAAATAAGAAAAATCTACACTTTGCGATTACTTTTAATCTACTAAAAAATACATATAGGAAAGTAATGAACTTCGTTTATTCTTTTGAAATCAATTAAATAAACGAAAAGATATAAATAAGAATTCGTTGGCGATGGAAATATAAGAACTCATTGTCTGTATTTCAAATAAATAAAATCTACACTCTGCGATTTCTTTTAATCTACTAAAAAATACATATAGAAAAGTATTGAAAGTCGTTTATTCTTTTGAAATCAATAAAATAAACGAAAAGATATAAATAAGAATTCGTTGGCGATGGAAATATAAGAAATCATTGTCTGTATTTAAAATTTAAAAAATTAAACTCTGTAAAATAAACGAAAAGATATAAATAAGAATTCGTTGGCGATGGAAATATAAGGACTCATTGTCTATATTTAAAATAAGAAAAATGATACTCTGCGATTACTTTTAATCTACTAAAAAATACATATAGGAAAGAATTGAAATTCGTATATTCTTTTGAAATCAATAAAATAAACGAAAAGATATTAATAAGAATTCGTTGGCGATGGAAAAATAAGAACTCATTGTCTGTATTTAAATATAATAAAAATCTACACTCTGCGATTTCTTTTAATCTACTAAAAAATACACATTTGAAAGTATTGAAATTCGTATATTCTTTTGAAATCAATAAAATAAACGAAAAGATATAAATAAGAATTCGTTGGCGATGGAAATATAAGAACTCATTGTCTGTATTTCAAATTAATAAAATCTACACTCTGCGATTACTTTTAATCTACTAAAAAATACATATAGGAAAGTATTGAAATTCGTATATTCTTTTGAAATCAATAAAATAAATGAAAAGATATAAATAAGAATTCGTTGGCGATGGAAATATAAGAACTCATTGTCTGTATTTAAAATAAGAAAAATCTACACTTTGCGATTACTTTTAATCTACTAAAAAATACATATAGGAAAGTAATGAACTTCGTTTATTCTTTTGAAATCAATTAAATAAACGAAAAGATATAAATAAGAATTCGTTGGCGATGGAAATATAAGAACTCATTGTCTGTATTTCAAATAAATAAAATCTACACTCTGCGATTTCTTTTAATCTACTAAAAAATACATATAGGAAAGAATTGAAATTCGTATATTCTTTTGAAATCAATAAAATAAACGAAAAGATATTAATAAGAATTCGTTGGCGATGGAAAAATAAGAACTCATTGTCTGTATTTAAATATAATAAAAATCTACACTCTGCGATTTCTTTTAATCTACTAAAAAATACACATTTGAAAGTATTGAAATTCGTATATTCTTTTGAAATCAATAAAATAAACGAAAAGATATAAATAAGAATTCGTTGGCGATGGAAATATAAGAACTCATTGTCTGTATTTCAAATTAATAAAAATTAAACTCTGCGATTTAATTAATCTACTAAAAAATACATATAGGAAAGTATTGAAATTCGTATATTCTTTTGAAATCAATAAAATGAATGAAAAGATATAAATAAGAATTCGTTGGCGATGGAAATATAAGGACTAATTGTCTGTATTTAAATTAAATAAAAATTAAACTCTGCGATTACTTTTAATCTACTAAAAAATACATATAGGAAAGTAATGAACTTCGTTTATTCTTTTGAAATCAATAAAATAAACGAAAAGATATAAATAAGGATTCGTTTGCGATGGAAATATAAGAACTCATTGTCTGTATTTAAAATTTAAGAAATTAAACTCTGTAAAATAAACGAAAAGATATAAATAAGAATTCATTGGCGATGAAAATATAAGGACTCATTGTCTATATTTAAAATAAGAAAAATGATACTCTGCAAGTTGTTTTTAATCTACTAAAAAATACATATAGGAAAGTATTGAAATTCGTATATTATTTTGAAATCAATAAAATAAACGAAAAGATATAAATAAGAATTCGTTGGCGATGGAAATATAAGAACTCATTGTCTGTATTTAAATTTAATAAAAATCTACACTCTGCGATTACTTTTAATCTACTAAAAAATACATATAGGAAAGTAATGAACTTCGTTTATTCTTTTGAAATCAATAAAATAAATGAAAAGATATAAATAAGAATTCGTTGGCGATGGAAATATAAGGACTCATTGTCTGTATTTAAATAATAAAAATTCAATTCTGTGGTTTATTTATTCTACTAAAAAATACATATAGAAAAGTATTGAAATTCGTTTATTCTTTTGAAATCAATAAAATAAACGAAAAGATATAAATAAGAATTCGTTGGCGATGGAAATATAAGGACTCATTGTCTATATATAAATTTAATAAAATATACACTCTGCGATTACTTTTAATCTACTAAAAAATACATATAGGAAAGTAATGAACTTCGTTTATTCTTTTGAAATCAATAAAATAAACGAAAAGATATAAATAAGAATTCGTTGGCGATGGAAATATAAGGACTCATTGTCTGTATTTAAATAATAAAAATTAAATTCTGTGGTTTATTTAATCTACTAAAAAATACATATAGGAAAGTATTGAAATTTGTATATTCTTTTGAAATCAATAAAATAAATGAAAAGATATAAATAAGAATTCGTTGGCGATGGAAATATAAGAACTCATTGTCTATATTTAAATTTAATAAAATCTACACTCTGCGATTACTTTTAATCTATTAAAAAATACATAAAGGAAAGTAATGAACTTTGTTTATTCTTTTGAAATCAATAAAATAAATGAAAAGATATAAATAAGAATTCGTTGGCGATGGAAATATAAGGACTCATTGTCTGTATTTAAATAATAAAAATTAAATTCTGTGGTTTATTTAATCTACTAAAAAATACATATAGGAAAGTAATGAAATTCGTTTAGTCTTTTGAAATCAATAAAATAAATGAAAAGATATAAATAAGAATTCGTTGGCGATGGAAATATAAGAACTCATTGTCTGTATTTAAATTTAATAAAATCTACACTCTGCGATTACTTTTATTCTACTAAAAAATACATAAAGGAAAGTAATGAACTTTGTTTATTCTTTTGAAATCAATAAAATAAATGAAAAGATATAAATAAGAATTCGTTGGCGATGGAAATATAAGAACTCATTGTCTATATTTAAATTTAATAAAATCTACACTCTGCGATTACTTTTAATCTATTAAAAAATACATAAAGGAAAGTAATGAACTTTGTTTATTCTTTTGAAATCAATAAAATAAATGAAAAGATATAAATAAGAATTCGTTGGCGATGGAAATATAAGGACTCATTGTCTGTATTTAAATCTAATAAAAATTAAACTCTGCGATTACTTTTAATCTACTAAAAAATACATATAGGAATGTATTGAACTTCGTATATTCTTTTGAAATCAATAAAATAAACGAAAAGATATAAATAAGAATTCGTTGGCGATGGAAATATAAGAACTCATTGTCTGTATTTCAAATTAATAAAATCTACACTCTGCGATTACTTTTATTCTACTAAAAAATACATATAGGAAAGTAATGAACTTCGTTTATTCTTTTGAAATCAATAAAATAAACGAAAAGATATAAATAAGAATTCGTTGGCGATGGAAATATAAGGACTCATTGTTTGTTTTTAAATAATAAAAATTAAATTCTGTGGTTTATTTAATCTACTAAAAAATACATATAGGAAAGTATTGAAATTCGTATATTCTTTTGAAATCAATAAAATAAATGAAAAGATATAAATAAGAATTCGTTGGCGATGGAAATATAAGAACTCATTGTCTATATTTAAATTTAATAAAATCTACACTCTGCGATTACTTTTAATCTACTAAAAAATACATATAGGAAAGTAATGAACTTCGTTTATTCTTTTGAAATCAATAAAATAAACGAAAAGATATAAATAAGAATTCGTTGGCGATGGAAATATAAGAACTCATTGTCTGTATTTAAATTTAATAAAATCTACACTCTGCGATTACTTTTATTCTACTAAAAAATACATAAAGGAAAGTAATGAACTTTGTTTATTCTTTTGAAATCAATAAAATAAATGAAAAGATATAAATAAGAATTCGTTGGCGATGGAAATATAAGAACTCATTGTCTATATTTAAATTTAATAAAATCTACACTCTGCGATTACTTTTAATCTATTAAAAAATACATAAAGGAAAGTAATGAACTTTGTTTATTCTTTTGAAATCAATAAAATAAATGAAAAGATATAAATAAGAATTCGTTGGCGATGGAAATATAAGGACTCATTGTCTGTATTTAAATCTAATAAAAATTAAACTCTGCGATTACTTTTAATCTACTAAAAAATACATATAGGAATGTATTGAACTTCGTATATTCTTTTGAAATCAATAAAATAAACGAAAAGATATAAATAAGAATTCGTTGGCGATGGAAATATAAGAACTCATTGTCTGTATTTCAAATTAATAAAATCTACACTCTGCGATTACTTTTATTCTACTAAAAAATACATATAGGAAAGTAATGAACTTCGTTTATTCTTTTGAAATCAATAAAATAAACGAAAAGATATAAATAAGAATTCGTTGGCGATGGAAATATAAGGACTCATTGTTTGTATTTAAATAATAAAAATTAAATTCTGTGGTTTATTTAATCTACTAAAAAATACATATAGGAAAGTATTGAAATTCGTATATTCTTTTGAAATCAATAAAATAAATGAAAAGATATAAATAAGAATTCGTTGGCGATGGAAATATAAGAACTCATTGTCTATATTTAAATATAATAAAATCTACACTCTGCGATTACTTTTAATCTACTAAAAAATACATATAGGAAAGTAATGAACTTCGTTTATTCTTTTGAAATCAATAAAATAAACGAAAAGATATAAATAAGAATTCGTTGGCAATGGAAATATAAGGACTCATTGTCTGTATTTAAATAATAAAAATTAAATTCTGTGGTTTATTTAATCTACTAAAAAATACATATAGGAAAGTATTGAAATTCGTATGTTCTTTTGAAATCAATAAAATATATGAAAAGATATAAATAAGAATTCGTTGGCGATGGAAATATAAGAACTCATTGTCTATATTTAAATTTAATAAAATCTACACTCTGCGATTACTTTTAATCTACTAAAAAATACATATAGGAAAGTATTGAAATTCGTATATTCTTTTGAAATCAATAAAATAAACGAAAAGATATAAATAAGAATTCGTTGGCGATGGAAATATAAGGACTCATTGTCTGTATTTAATTATTAAAAATTAAATTCTGTGGTTTATTTAATCTACTAAAAAATACATATAGGAAAGTATTGAAATTCGTATATTCTTTTGAAATCAATAAAATAAATGAAAAGATATAAATAAGAATTCGTTGGCGATGGAAATATAAGAACTCATTGTCTATATTAAATTTAATAAAATCTACACTCTGCGATTTCTTTTAATCTACTAAAAAATACATATAGGAAAGTAATGAACTTCGTTTATTCTTTTGAAATCAATAAAATAAACGAAAAGATATAAATAAGAATTCGTTGGTGATGGAAATATAAGGACTCATTGTCTATATTTAAAATAAGAAAAATGATACTCTGCGATTACTTTTAATCTACTAAAAAATACATATAGGAAAGTATTGAAATTCGTATATTCTTTTGAAATCAATAAAATAAACGAAAAGATATAAATAAGAATTCGTTGGCGATGGAAATATAAGAACTCATTGTCTGTATTTCAAATTAATAAAATCTACACTCTGCGATTTCTTTTAATCTACTAAAAAATACATATAGGAAAGAATTGAAATTCGTATATTCTTTTGAAATCAATAAAATAAACGAAAAGATATAAATAAGAATTCGTTGGTGATGCAAATATAAGAACTCATTGTCTGTATTTCAAATTAATAAAATCTACATTCTGCGATTTCTTTTAATCTACTAAAAAATACATATAGGAAAGAATTGAAATTCGTATATTCTTTTGAAATCAATAAAATAAACGAAAAGATATAAATAAGAATTCGTTGGTGATGGAAATATAAGAACTCATTGTCTGTATTTCAAATAAATAAAATCTACACTCTGCGATTTCTTTTAATCTACTAAAAAATACATATAGAAAAGTATTGAAATTCGTTTATTCTTTTGAAATCAATAAAATAAACGAAAAGATAAAAATAAGAATTCGTTTGCGATGGAAATATAAGGACTCATTGTCTATATTTAAAATAAGAGAAATGATACTCTGCGATTACTTTTAATCTACTAAAAAATACATATTTGAAAGTATTGAAATTCGTTTATTCTTTTGAAATCAATTAAATAAACGAAAAGATAAAAATAAGAATTCGTTGGTGATGGAAATATAAGGACTCATTGTCTATATTTAAAATAAGAAAAATGATACTCTGCGATTACTTTTAATCTACTAAAAAATACATATAGGAAAGTATTGAAATTCGTATATTCTTTTGAAATCAATAAAATAAACGAAAAGATATAAATAAGAATTCGTTGGCGATGGAAAAATAAGAACTCATTGTCTGTATTTAAATATAATAAAAATCTACACTCTGCGATTTCTTTTAATCTACTAAAAAATACACATTTGAAAGTATTGAAATTCGTATATTCTTTTGAAATCAATAAAATAAACGAAAAGATATAAATAAGAATTCGTTGGCGATGGAAATATAAGAACTCATTGTCTGTATTTCAAATTAATAAAATCTACACTCTGCGATTACTTTTAATCTACTAAAAAATACATATAGGAAAGTATTGAAATTCGTATATTCTTTTGAAATCAATAAAATAAATGAAAAGATATAAATAAGAATTCGTTGGCGATGGAAATATAAGAACTCATTGTCTGTATTTAAAATAAGAAAAATCTACACTCTGCGATTACTTTTAATCTACTAAAAAATACATATAGGAAAGTAATGAACTTCGTTTATTCTTTTGAAATCAATTAAATAAACGAAAAGATATAAATAAGAATTCGTTGGCGATGGAAATATAAGAACTCATTGTCTGTATTTCAAATAAATAAAATCTACACTCTGCGATTTCTTTTAATCTACTAAAAAATACATATAGAAAAGTATTGAAATTCGTTTATTCTTTTGAAATCAATAAAATAAACGAAAAGATATAAATAAGAATTCGTTGGCGATGGAAATATAAGGACTCATTGTCTATATTTGAAATAAGAAAAATGATACTCTGCGATTACTTTTAATCTACTAAAAAATACATATAGGAAAGTATTGAAATTCGTATATTCTTTTGAAATCAATAAAATAAACGAAAAGATATTAATAAGAATTCGTTGGCGATGGAAAAATAAGAACTCATTGTCTGTATTTAAATATAATAAAAATCTACACTCTGCGATTTCTTTTAATCTACTAAAAAATACACATTTGAAAGTATTGAAATTCGTATATTCTTTTGAAATCAATAAAATAAACGAAAAGATATAAATAAGAATTCGTTGGCGATGGAAATATAAGATCTCATTGTCTGTATTTCAAATTTATAAAATCTACACTCTGCGATTACTTTTAATCTACTAAAAAATACATATAGGAAAGTATTGAAATTCGTATATTCTTTTGAAATCAATAAAATAAACGAAAAGATATAAATAAAAATTCGTTGGTGATGGAAATATAAGGACTCATTGTCTATATTTAAAATAAGAAAAATGATACTCTGCGATTACTTTTAATCTACTAAAAAATACATATAGGAAAGTATTGAAATTCGTATATTCTTTTGAAATCAATAAAATAAACGAAAAGATATAAATAAGAATTCGTTGGCGATGGAAATATAAGAACTCATTGTCTGTATTTCAAATTAATAAAATCTACACTCTGCGATTACTTTTAACCTACTAAAAAATACATATAGAAAAGTATTGAAATTCGTTTATTCTTTTGAAATCAATTAAATAAACGAAAAGATAAAAATAAGAATTCGTTGGTGATGGAAATATAAGGACTCATTGTCTATATTTAAAATAAGAAAAATGATACCCTGCGATTACTTTTAATCTACTAAAAAATACATATAGGAAAGTATTGAAATTCGTATATTCTTTTGAAATCAATAAAATAAACGAAAAGATATTAATAAGAATTCGTTGGCGATGGAAAAATAAGAACTCATTGTCTGTTTTTAAATATAATAAAAATCTACACTTTGCGATTTCTTTTAATCTACTAAAAAAAAAAACATTTGAAAGTATTGAAATTCGTATATTCTTTTGAAATCAATAAAATAAACGAAAAGATATAAATAAGAATTCGTTGGCGATGGAAATATAAGAACTCATTGTCTGTATTTCAAATTAATAAAATCTACACTCTGCGATTACTTTTAATCTAATAAAAAATACATATAGGAAAGTATTGAAATTCGTATATTCTTTTGAAATCAATAAAATAAACGAAAAGATATAAATAAGAATTCGTTGGTGATGGAAATATAAGGACTCATTGTCTATATTTAAAATAAGAAAAATGATACTCTGCGATTACTTTTAATCTACTAAAAAATACATATAGGAAAGTATTGAAATTCGTATATTCTTTTGAAATCAATAAAATAAACGAAAAGATATAAATAAGAATTCGTTGGCGATGGAAATATAAGAACTCATTGTCTGTATTTCAAATTAATAAAATCTACACTCTGCGATTTCTTTTAATCTACTAAAAAATACATATAGGAAAGAATTGAAATTCGTATATTCTTTTGAAATCAATAAAATAAACGAAAAGATATAAATAAGAATTCGTTGGTGATGGAAATATAAGAACTCATTGTCTGTATTTCAAATTAATAAAATCTACACTCTGCGATTTTTTTTAATCTACTAAAAAATACATATAGGAAAGAATTGAAATTCGTATATTCTTTTGAAATCAATAAAATAAACGAAAAGATATAAATAAGAATTCGTTGGTGATGGAAATATAAGAACTCATTGTCTGTATTTCAAATAAATAAAATCTACACTCTGCGATTTCTTTTAATCTACTAAAAAATACATATAGAAAAGTATTGAAATTCGTTTATTCTTTTGAAATCAATAAAATAAACGAAAAGATAAAAATAAGAATTCGTTTGCGATGGAAATATAAGGACTCATTGTCTATATTAAAAATAAGAAAAATGATACTCTGCGATTACTTTTAATCTACTAAAAAATACATATAGGAAAGTATTGAAATTCGTATATTGTTTTGAAATCAATAAAATAAACGAAAAGATAAAAATAAGAATTCGTTGGTGATGGAAATATAAGGACTCATTGTCTATATTTAAAATAAGAAAAATGATACTCTGCGATTACTTTTAATCTACTAAAAAATACATATAGGAAAGTATTGAAATTCGTATATTGTTTTGAAATCAATAAAATAAACGAAAAGATATAAATAAGAATTCGTTGGCGATGGAAATATAAGAACTCATTGTCTGTATTTCAAATTAATAAAATCTACACTCTGCGATTACTTTTAATCTACTAAAAAATACATATAGGAAAGTATTGAAATTCGTATATTCTTTTGAAATCAATAAAATAAACGAAAAGATATAAATAAGAATTCGTTGGCGATGGAAATATAAGAACTCATTGTCTGTATTTAAATTTAATAAAAATTAAACTCTGCGATTTTTTTTAATCTACTAAAAAAAACATATAGAAACGTATTGAAATTCGTATATTCTTTTGAAATCAATTAAATAAACGACAAGATATAAATAAGAATTCGTTGGTGATGGAAATATAAGGACTCATTGTCTATATTTAAAATAAGAAAAATGATACTCTGCGATTACTTTTAATCTACTAAAAAATACATATAGGAAAGTATTGAAATTCGTATATTCTTTTGAAATCAATAAAATAAACGAAAAGATATAAATAAGAATTCGTTGGCGATGGAAATATAAGGACTCATTGTCCATATTCAAAATAAGAAAAATGATTCTCTACAAATTGTTTTCAATTTACTAAAAAATACATATTTGAAAGTATTGAAATTCGTTTATTCTTTTAAAATCAATAAAATAAACGAAAAGATATAAATAAGAATTCGTTGGCAATGGAAATATAAGAATTCATTGTCTGTATTTCAAATTAATAAAATCTACGCTATGCGATTACTTTTATTCTACTAAAAAATACATATAGAAAAGTATTGAAATTCGTTTATTCTTTTGAAATAAATTAAATAAACGAAAAGATAAAAATAAGAATTCGTTGGTGATGGAAATATAAGGACTCATTGTCTATATTTAAAATAAGAAAAATGATACTTTGCGATTACTTTTAATCTACTAAAAAATACATATAGGAAAGTATTGAAATTCGTATATTCTTTTGAAATCAATAAAATAAACGAAAAGATATAAATAAGAATTCGTTGGCAATGGAAATATAAGGACTTATTGTCTATATTCAAAATAAGAAAAATGATTCTCTACAAATTGTTTTCAATCTACTTAAAAATACATATTTGAAAGTATTGAAATTCGTTTATTCTTTTAAAATCAATAAAATAAACGAAAAGATATAAATAAGAATTCGTTGGCAATGGAAATATAAGAATTCATTGTCTGTATTTCAAATTAATAAAATCTACACTCTGCGATTACTTTTATTCTACTAAAAAATACATATAGAAAAGTATTGAAATTCGTTTATTCTTTTGAAATCAATTAAATAAACGAAAAGATAAAAATAAGAATTCGTTGATGATGGAAATATAAGGACTCATTGTCTGTATTTAAAATAAGAAAAATGATACTCTGCGATTACTTTTAATCTACTAAAAAATATATATAGGAAAGTATTGAAATTCGTATATTCTTTTGAAATCAATAAAATAAACGAAAAGATATAAATAAGAATTCGTTGGTGATGGAAATATAAGAATTCATTGTCTATATTTAAATTTAATAAAAATCTACACTTTGCGATTTCTTTTAATATACTAAAAAATACACATTTGAAAGTATTGAAATTCGTTTATTCTTTTGAAATCAATTAAATAAACGAAAAGATATAAATAAGAATTTGTTGGCGATGGAAATATAAGAACTCATTGTCTGTATTTCAAATTAATAAAATCTACACTCTGTGATTACTTTTAATCTACTAAAAAATACATATAGGAAAGTATTGAAATTCGTATATTCTTTTGAAATCAATAAAATAAACGAAAAGATATAAATAAGAATTCGTTGGCGATGGAAATATAAGAACTCATTGTCTGTATTTCAAATTAATAAAATCTACACTCTGCGATTTCTTTTAATCTACTAAAAAATACATATAGGAAAGAATTGAAATTCGTATATTCTTTTGAAATCAATAAAATAAACGAAAAGATATAAATAAGAATTCATTGGCGATGGAAATATAAGAACTCATTGTCTGTATTTCAAATTAATAAAATCTACACTCTGCGATTACTTTTAATCTACTAAAAAATACATATAGGAAAGTATTGAAATTCGTATATTCTTTTGAAATCAATAAAATAAACGAAAAGATATAAATAAGAATTCGTTGGTGATGGAAATATAAGGACTCATTGTCTATATTTAAAATAAGAAAAATGATACTCTGCGATTACTTTTAATCTACTAAAAAATACATATAGGAAAGTATTGAAATTCGTATATTCTTTTGAAATCAATAAAATAAACGAAAAGATATAAATAAGAATTCGTTGGCGATGGAAATATAAGAACTCATTGTCTGTATTTCAAATTAATAAAATCTGCACTCTGCGCTTACTTTTAATCTACTAAAAAATACATATAAGAAAGTATTGACATTCGTATATTCTTTTGAAATCAATCAAATAAACGAAAAGATATAAATAAGAATTCGTTGGTGATGGAAATATAAGGACTCATTGTCTATATTTAAAATAAGAAAAATGATACTCTGCGATTACTTTTAATCTACTAAAAAATACATATAGGAAAGTATTGAAATTCGTATATTCTTTTGAAATCAATAAAATAAACGAAAAGATATAAATAAGAATTCGTTGGCGATGGAAATATAAGAACTCATTGTCTGTATTTCAAATTAATAAAATCTACACTCTGCGATTACTTTTAATCTACTAAAAAATACATATAGGAAAGTATTGAAATTCGTATATTCTTTTGAAATCAATAAAATAAACGAAAAGATGTAAATAAGAATTCGTTGGCGATGAAAATATAAGAATTCATTGTCTGTATTTAAATTTATTAAAAATTAAACTCTGCGATTTTTTTTAATCTACTAAAAAATACATATAGGAAAGTATTGAAATTCGTATATTCTTTTGAAATCAATAAAATAAACGAACTGATATAAATAAGGATTCGTTGGCAATGAAAATATAAGAACTCATTGTCTGTATTTCAAATTAATAAAATCTACACTCTGCGATTTCTTTTAATCTACTAAACAATACAAATAAAAAAGTATTGAAATTCGTATATTCTTTTGAAATCAATAAAATAAACGAAAAGATATAAATAAGAATTCGTTGGCGATGGAAATATAAGAACTCATTGTCTGTATTTCAAATTAATAAAATCTACACTCTGCGATTACTTTTAATCTACTAAAAAATACATATAGGAAAGTATTGAAATTCGTATATTCTTTTGAAATCAATAAAATAAACGAAAAGATATAAATAAGAATTCGCTGGCGATGGAAATATAAGAACTCATTGTCTGTATTTCAAATTAATAAAATCTACACTCTGCGATTACTTTTAATCTATTAAAAAATACACATTTGAAAGTATTGAAATTCGTTTATTCTTTTAAAATCAATTAAATAAACGAAAAGATATAAATAAGAATTCGTTGGCGATGGAAATATAAGAACTCATTGTCTGTATTTCAAATTAATAAAATCTACACTCTGCGATTACTTTTAATCTACTAAAAAATACATATAGGAAAGTATTGAAATTCGTATATTCTTTTGAAATCAATAAAATAAACGAAAAGATATAAATAAGAATTCGTTGGTGATGGAAATATAAGAACTCATTGTCTGTATTTCAAATTAATAAAATCTACACTCTGCGATTTCTTTTAGTCTACTAAAAAATACATATTTAAAAGTATTGAAATTCGTATATTCTTTTGAAATCAATAAAATAAACGAAAAGATATAAATAAGAATTCTTTGGTGATGGAAATATAAGAACTCATTGTCTGTATTTCAAATTAATAAAATCTACACTCTGCGATTTCTTTTAATCTACTAAAAAATACATATAGGAAAGAATTGAAATTCGTATATTCTTTTGAAATCAATAAAATAAACGAAAAGATATAAATAAGAATCGTTGGTGATGGAAATATAAGAACTCATTGTCTGTATTTCAAATTAATAAAATCTACACTCTGCGATTTCTTTTAATCTACTAAAAAATACATATAGGAAAGAATTGAAATTCGTATATTCTTTTGAAATCAATAAAATAAACGAAAAGATATAAATAAGAATTCGTTGGTGATGGAAATATAAGAACTCATTGTCTGTATTTCAAATAAATAAAATCTACACTCTGCGATTTCTTTTAATCTACTAAAAAATACATATTTGAAAGTATTGAAATTCGTATATTCTTTTGAAATCAATAAAATAAACGAAAAGATATAAATAAGAATTCGTTGGTGATGGAAATATAAGAACTCATTGTCTGTATTTAAAATAAGAAAATCTACACTCTGCGATTTCTTTTAATCTACTAAAAAATACATATAGGAAAGAATTGAAATTCGTAAATTCTTTTGAAATCAATAAAATAAACGAAAAGATATAAATAAGAATTCGTTGGTGATGGAAATATAAGAACTCATTGTCTGTATTTCAAATAAATAAAATCTACACTCTGCGATTTCTTTTAATCTACTAAAAAATACATATAGAAAAGTATTGAAATTCGTTTATTCTTTTGAAATCAATAAAATAAACGAAAAGATAAAAATAAGAATTCGTTGGCGATGGAAATATAAGGACTCATTGTCTATATTTAAAATAAGAAAAATGATACTCTGCGATTACTTTTAATCTACTAAAAAATACATATAGGAAAGTATTGAAATTCGTATATTCTTTTGAAATCAATAAAATAAACGAAAAGATATAAATAAGAATTCGTTGGTGATGGAAATATAAGGACTCATTGTCTATATTTAAAATAAGAAAAATTATACTCTGCGATTACTTTTAATCTACTAAAAAATACATATAGGAAAGTATTGAAATTCGCATATTCTTTTGAAATCAATAAAATAAACGAAAAGATATAAATAAGAATTCGTTGGCGATGGAAATATAAGAACTCATTGTCTGTATTTCAAATTAATAAAAATTACACTCTGCGATTTCTTTTAATCTACTAAAAAATACATATAGGAAAGTATTGACATTCGTATATTCTTTTGAAATCAATCAAATAAACGAAAAGATATAAATAAGAATTCGTTGGTGATGGAAATATAAGGACTCATTGTCTATATTTAAAATAAGAAAAATGATACTCTGCGATTACTTTTAATCTACTAAAAAATACATATAGGAAAGTATTGAAATTCGTATATTCTTTTGAAATCAATAAAATAAACGAAAAGATATAAATAAGAATTCGTTGGCGATGGAAATATAAGAACTCATTGTCTGTATTTCAAATTAATAAAATCTACACTCTGCGATTACTTTTAATCTACTAAAAAATACATATAGGAAAGTATTGAAATTCGTATATTCTTTTGAAATCAATAAAATAAACGAAAAGATGTAAATAAGAATTCGTTGGCGATGAAAATATAAGAATTCATTGTCTGTATTTAAATTTATTAAAAATTAAACTCTGCGATTTTTTTTAATCTACTAAAAAATACATATAGGAAAGTATTGAAATTCGTATATTCTTTTGAAATCAATAAAATAAACGAACTGATATAAATAAGGATTCGTTGGCAATGAAAATATAAGAACTCATTGTCTGTATTTCAAATTAATAAAATCTACACTCTGCGATTTCTTTTAATCTACTAAACAATACAAATAAAAAAGTATTGAAATTCGTATATTCTTTTGAAATCAATAAAATAAACGAAAAGATATAAATAAGAATTCGTTGGCGATGGAAATATAAGAACTCATTGTCTGTATTTCAAATTAATAAAATCTACACTCTGCGATTACTTTTAATCTACTAAAAAATACATATAGGAAAGTATTGAAATTCGTATATTCTTTTGAAATCAATAAAATAAACGAAAAGATATAAATAAGAATTCGCTGGCGATGGAAATATAAGAACTCATTGTCTGTATTTCAAATTAATAAAATCTACACTCTGCGATTACTTTTAATCTA
This sequence comes from Ptychoptera albimana, assembly GCA_961205885.1. Taxonomy (NCBI): domain Eukaryota; kingdom Metazoa; phylum Arthropoda; class Insecta; order Diptera; family Ptychopteridae; genus Ptychoptera; species Ptychoptera albimana. The sequence continues at coordinate 11,940,511 of OY540803.1, read as the reverse complement.
TTAAAAAATACACATTTGAAAGTATTGAAATTCGTTTATTCTTTTAAAATCAATTAAATAAACGAAAAGATATAAATAAGAATTCGTTGGCGATGGAAATATAAGAACTCATTGTCTGTATTTCAAATTAATAAAATCTACACTCTGCGATTTCTTTTAGTCTACTAAAAAATACATATTTAAAAGTATTGAAATTCGTATATTCTTTTGAAATCAATTAAATAAACGAAAAGATATAAATAAGAATTCTTTGGTGATGGAAATATAAGAACTCATTGTCTGTATTTCAAATTAATAAAATCTACACTCTGCGATTACTTTTAATCTACTAAAAAATACATATAGGAAAGTATTGAAATTCGTATATTCTTTTGAAATCAATAAAATAAACGAAAAGATATAAATAAGAATTCGTTGGTGATGGAAATATAAGAACTCATTGTCTGTATTTCAAATTAATAAAATCTACACTCTGCGATTTCTTTTAGTCTACTAAAAAATACATATTTAAAAGTATTGAAATTCGTATATTCTTTTGAAATCAATAAAATAAACGAAAAGATATAAATAAGAATTCTTTGGTGATGGAAATATAAGAACTCATTGTCTGTATTTCAAATTAATAAAATCTACACTCTACGATTTCTTTTAATCTACTAAAAAATACATATAGGAAAGAATTGAAATTCGTATATTCTTTTGAAATCAATAAAATAAACGAAAAGATATAAATAAGAATCGTTGGTGATGGAAATATAAGAACTCATTGTCTGTATTTCAAATTAATAAAATCTACACTCTGCGATTTCTTTTAATCTACTAAAAAATACATATAGGAAAGAATTGAAATTCGTATATTCTTTTGAAATCAATAAAATAAACGAAAAGATATAAATAAGAATTCGTTGGTGATGGAAATATAAGAACTCATTGTCTGTATTTCAAATAAATAAAATCTACACTCTGCGATTTCTTTTAATCTACTAAAAAATACATATTTGAAAGTATTGAAATTCGTATATTCTTTTGAAATCAATAAAATAAACGAAAAGATATAAATAAGAATTCGTTGGTGATGGAAATATAAGAACTCATTGTCTGTATTTAAATTAATAAAATCTACACTCTGCGATTTCTTTTAATCTACTAAAAAATACATATAGGAAAGAATTGAAATTCGTATATTCTTTTGAAATCAATAAAATAAACGAAAAGATATAAATAAGAATTCGTTGGTGATGGAAATATAAGAACTCATTGTCTGTATTTCAAATAAATAAAATCTACACTCTGCGATTTCTTTTAATCTACTAAAAAATACATATAGAAAAGTATTGAAATTCGTTTATTCTTTTGAAATCAATAAAATAAACGAAAAGATAAAAATAAGAATTCGTTGGCGATGGAAATATAAGGACTCATTGTCTATATTTAAAATAAGAAAAATGATACTCTGCGATTACTTTTAATCTACTAAAAAATACATATAGGAAAGTATTGAAATTCGTATATTCTTTTGAAATCAATAAAATAAACGAAAAGATATAAATAAGAATTCGTTGGTGATGGAAATATAAGGACTCATTGTCTATATTTAAAATAAGAAAAATGATACTCTGCGATTACTTTTAATCTACTAAAAAATACATATAGGAAAGTATTGAAATTCGCATATTCTTTTGAAATCAATAAAATAAACGAAAAGATATAAATAAGAATTCGTTGGCGATGGAAATATAAGAACTCATTGTCTGTATTTCAAATTAATAAAAATTACACTCTGCGATTTCTTTTAATCTACTAAAAAATACATATAGGAAAGTATTGACATTCGTATATTCTTTTGAAATCAATCAAATAAACGAAAAGATATAAATAAGAATTCGTTGGTGATGGAAATATAAGGACTCATTGTCTATATTTAAAATAAGAAAAATGATACTCTGCGATTACTTTTAATCTACTAAAAAATACATATAGGAAAGTATTGAAATTCGTATATTCTTTTGAAATCAATAAAATAAACGAAAAGATATAAATAAGAATTCGTTGGCGATGGAAATATAAGAACTCATTGTCTGTATTTCAAATTAATAAAATCTACACTCTGCGATTACTTTTAATCTACTAAAAAATACATATAGGAAAGTATTGAAATTCGTATATTCTTTTGAAATCAATAAAATAAACGAAAAGATGTAAATAAGAATTCGTTGGCGATGAAAATATAAGAATTCATTGTCTGTATTTAAATTTATTAAAAATTAAACTCTGCGATTTTTTTTAATCTACTAAAAAATACATATAGGAAAGTATTGAAATTCGTATATTCTTTTGAAATCAATAAAATAAACGAACTGATATAAATAAGGATTCGTTGGCAATGAAAATATAAGAACTCATTGTCTGTATTTCAAATTAATAAAATCTACACTCTGCGATTTCTTTTAATCTACTAAACAATACATATAGAAAAGTATTGAAATTCGTATATTCTTTTGAAATCAATTAAATAAACGAAAAGATATAAATAAGAATTCGTTGGCGATGGAAATATAAGAACTCATTGTCTGTATTTCAAATTAATAAAATCTACACTCTGCGATTACTTTTAATCTACTAAAAAATACATATAGGAAAGTATTGAAATTCGTATATTCTTTTGAAATCAATAAAATAAACGAAAAGATATAAATAAGAATTCGCTGGCGATGGAAATATAAGAACTCATTGTCTGTATTTCAAATTAATAAAATCTACACTCTGCGATTACTTTTAATCTATTAAAAAATACACATTTGAAAGTATTGAAATTCGTTTATTCTTTTAAAATCAATTAAATAAACGAAAAGATATAAATAAGAATTCGTTGGCGATGGAAATATAAGAACTCATTGTCTGTATTTCAAATTAATAAAATCTACACTCTGCGATTACTTTTAATCTACTAAAAAATACATATAGGAAAGTATTGAAATTCGTATATTCTTTTGAAATCAATAAAATAAACGAAAAGATATAAATAAGAATTCGTTGGTGATGGAAATATAAGAACTCATTGTCTGTATTTCAAATTAATAAAATCTACACTCTGCGATTTCTTTTAGTCTACTAAAAAATACATATTTAAAAGTATTGAAATTCGTATATTCTTTTGAAATCAATAAAATAAACGAAAAGATATAAATAAGAATTCTTTGGTGATGGAAATATAAGAACTCATTGTCTGTATTTCAAATTAATAAAATCTACACTCTGCGATTTCTTTTAATCTACTAAAAAATACATATAGGAAAGAATTGAAATTCGTATATTCTTTTGAAATCAATAAAATAAACGAAAAGATATAAATAAGAATCGTTGGTGATGGAAATATAAGAACTCATTGTCTGTATTTCAAATTAATAAAATCTACACTCTGCGATTTCTTTTAATCTACTAAAAAATACATATAGGAAAGAATTGAAATTCGTATATTCTTTTGAAATCAATAAAATAAACGAAAAGATATAAATAAGAATTCGTTGGTGATGGAAATATAAGAACTCATTGTCTGTATTTCAAATAAATAAAATCTACACTCTGCGATTTCTTTTAATCTACTAAAAAATACATATTTGAAAGTATTGAAATTCGTATATTCTTTTGAAATCAATAAAATAAACGAAAAGATATAAATAAGAATTCGTTGGTGATGGAAATATAAGAACTCATTGTCTGTATTTAAATTAATAAAATCTACACTCTGCGATTTCTTTTAATCTACTAAAAAATACATATAGGAAAGAATTGAAATTCGTATATTCTTTTGAAATCAATAAAATAAACGAAAAGATATAAATAAGAATTCGTTGGTGATGGAAATATAAGAACTCATTGTCTGTATTTCAAATAAATAAAATCTACACTCTGCGATTTCTTTTAATCTACTAAAAAATACATATAGAAAAGTATTGAAATTCGTTTATTCTTTTGAAATCAATAAAATAAACGAAAAGATAAAAATAAGAATTCGTTGGCGATGGAAATATAAGGACTCATTGTCTATATTTAAAATAAGAAAAATGATACTCTGCGATTACTTTTAATCTACTAAAAAATACATATAGGAAAGTATTGAAATTCGTATATTCTTTTGAAATCAATAAAATAAACGAAAAGATATAAATAAGAATTCGTTGGTGATGGAAATATAAGGACTCATTGTCTATATTTAAAATAAGAAAAATGATACTCTGCGATTACTTTTAATCTACTAAAAAATACATATAGGAAAGTATTGAAATTCGCATATTCTTTTGAAATCAATAAAATAAACGAAAAGATATAAATAAGAATTCGTTGGCGATGGAAATATAAGAACTCATTGTCTGTATTTCAAATTAATAAAAATTACACTCTGCGATTTCTTTTAATCTACTAAAAAATACATATAGGAAAGTATTGAAATTCGTATATTCTTTTGAAATCAATAAAATAAACGAAAAGATATAAATAAGAATTCGTTGGTGATGGAAATATAAGGACTCATTGTCTATATTTAAAATAAGAAAAATTATACTCTGCGATTACTTTTAATCTACTAAAAAATACATATTTGAAAGTATTGAAATTCGTATATTCTTTTGAAATCAATAAAATAAACGAAAAGATATAAATCAGAATTCGTTGGCGATGGAAATATAAGAACTCATTGTCTTTATTTCAAATTAATAAAATCTACACTCTGCGATTTCTTTTAATCTACTAAGTAATACATATAGAAAAGTATTGAAATTCATATATTCTTTTGAAATCAATTAAATAAACGAAAAGATATATATATAAGAATTCGTTGGCGATGGAAATATAAGGACTCATTGTCTATATTTAAAATAAGAAAAATGATACTCTGCGATTACTTTTAATCTACTAAAAAATACATATAGGAAAGTATTGAAATTCGCATATTCTTTTGAAATCAATAAAATAAACGAAAAGATATAAATAAGAATTCGTTGGCGATGGAAATATAAGAACTCATTGTCTGTATTTCAAATTAATAAAAATTACACTCTGCGATTTCTTTTAATCTATTAAAAAATACATATAGGAAAGTATTGAAATTCGTATATTCTTTTGAAATCAATAAAATAAACGAAAAGATATAAATAACAATTCGTTGGTGATGGAAATATAAGGACTCATTGTCTATATTTAAAATAAAAAAAATGATACTCTGCGATTACTTTTAATCTACTAAAAAATACATATTTGAAAGTATTGAAATTCGTATATTCTTTTGAAATCAATTAAATAAACGAAAACATATAAATAAGAATTCGTTGGCGATGGAAATATAAGAACTCATTGTCTGTATTTCAAATTAATAAAATCTACACTCTGCGATTACTTTTAACCTACTAAAAAATACATATAGGAAAGTATTGAAATTCGTATATTCTTTTGAAATCAATAAAATAAACGAACTGATATAAATAAGGATTCGTTGGCGATGAAAATATAAGAACTCATTGTCTTTATTTCAAATTAATAAAAATTAAACTCTGCGATTTATTTTAATCTACTAAAAAATACATATAGAAAAGTATTGATATTCGTATATTCTTTTGAAATCAATTAAATAAACGAAAAGATATAAATAAGAATTCGTTGGCGATGGAAATATAAGGACTCATTGTCTATATTTAAAATAAGAAAAATGATTCTCTACAAATTGTTTTCAATCTTCTAAAAAATACATATTTGAAAGTATTGAAATTCGTATATTCTTTTGAAATCAATAAAATAAACGAAAAGATATAAATAAGAATTCGTTGGCGATGGAAATATAAGAATTCATTGTCTGTATTTAAATTTAATAAAAATTAAACTCTGCAATTTCTTTTAATCTACTAAAAAATACACATTTGAAAGTATTGAAATTCGTTTATTCTTTTGAAATCAATAAAATAAACGAAAAGATATAAATAAGAATTCGTTGGTGATGGAAATATAAGGACTCGTTGTCTATATTTAAAATAAGAAAAATGATACTCTGCGATTACTTTTAATCTACTAAAAAATACATATAGGAAAGAATTGAAATTCGCATATTCTTTTGAAATCAATAAAGTAAACGAAAAGATATAAATAAGAATTCGTTGGCGATGGAAATATAAGAACTCATTGTCTGTATTTCAAATTAATAAAATCTACACTCTGCGATTACTTTTAATCTACTAAAAAATACATATTTGAAAGTATTGAAATTCGTATATTCTTTTGAAATCAATAAAATAAACGAAAAGATATAAATAAGAATTCGTTGGCGATGGAAATATAAGAACTCATTGTCTGTATTTCAAATTAATAAAATCTACACTCTGCGATTTCTTTTAATCTACTAAACAATACATATAGAAAAGTATTGAAATTCATATATTCTTTTGAAATCAATTAAATAAATGAAAAGATATAAATAAGAATTCGTTGGCGATGGAAATATAAGGACTCATTGTCTATATTTAAAATAAGAAAAATGATACTCTGCGATTACTTTTAATCTACTAAAAAATACATATAGGAAAGTATTGAAATTCGTATATTCTTTTGAAATCAATAAAATAAACGAAAAGATATAAATAAGAATTCGTTGGCGATGGAAATATAAGAACTCATTGTCTGTATTTCAAATTAATAAAAATTACACTCTGCGATTTCTTTTAATCTACTAAAAAATACATATAGGAAAGTATTGAAATTCGTATATTCTTTTGAAATCAATAAAATAAACGAAAAGATATAAATAAGAATTCGTTGGTGATGGAAATATAAGGACTCATTGTCTTTATTTAATATAAGAAAAATGATACTCTGCGATTACTTTTAATCTACTAAAAAATACATATAGGAAAGTATTGAAATTCGTATATTCTTTTGAAATCAATAAAATAAACGAAAAGATATAAATAAGAATTCGTTGGCGATGGAAATATAAGAACTCATTGTCTGTATTTCAAATTAATAAAATCTACACTCTGCGATTACATTTAATCTACTAAAAAATACATATAGGAAAGTATTGAAATTCGTATATTCTTTTGAAATCAATAAAATAAACGAACTGATATAAATAAGGATTCGTTGGCGATGAAAATATAAGAACTCATTGTCTTTATTTCAAATTAATAAAAATTAAACTCAGCGATTTATTTTAATCTACTAAAAAATACATATAGAAAAGTATTGATATTCGTATATTCTTTTGAAATCAATTAAATAAACGAAAAGATATAAATAAGAATTCGTTGGCGATGGAAATATAAGAACTCATTGTATATATTCAAAATAAGAAAAATGATTCTCTACAAATTGTTTTCAATCTTCTAAAAAATACATATTTGAAAGTATTGAAATTCGTATATTCTTTTGAAATCAATAAAATAAACGAAAAGATATAAATAAGAAGTCGTTGGCGATGGAAATATAAGAATTCATTGTCTGTATTTAAATTTAATAAAAATTAAACTCTGCAATTTCTTTTAATCTACTAAAAAATACACATTTGAAAGTATTGAAATTCGTTTATTCTTTTGAAATCAATAAAATAAACGAAAAGATATAAATAAGAATTCGTTGGTGATGGAAATATAAGGACTCATTGTCTATATTTAAAATAAGAAAAATGATACTCTGCGATTACTTTTAATCTACTAAAAAATACATATAGGAAAGAATTGAAATTCGTATATTCTTTTGAAATCAATAAAGTAAACGAAAAGATATAAATAAGAATTCGTTGGCGATGGAAATATAAGAACTCATTGTCTGTATTTCAAATTAATAAAATCTACACTCTGCGATTACTTTTAATCTACTAAAAAATACATATTTGAAAGTATTGAAATTCGTATATTCTTTTGAAATCAATAAAATAAACGAAAAGATATAAATAAGAATTCGTTGGCGATGGAAATATAAGAACTCATTGTCTGTATTTCAAATTAATAAAATCTACACTCTGCGATTTCTTTTAATCTACTAAACAATACATATAGAAAAGTATTGAAATTCATATATTCTTTTGAAATCAATTAAATAAACGAAAAGATATAAATAAGAATTCGTTGGCGATGGAAATATAAGGACTCATTGTCTATATTTAAAATAAGAAAAATGATACTCTGCGATTACTTTTAATCTACTAAAAAATACATATAGAAAATATTGAAATTCATATATTCTTTTGAAATCAATTAAATAAACGAAAAGATATAAATAAGAATTCGTTGGCGATGGAAATATAAGAACTCATTGTCTGTATTTCAAATTAATAAAAATTACACTCTGCGATTTCTTTTAATCTACTAAAAAATACATATAGGAAAGTATTGAAATTCGTATATTCTTTTGAAATCAATAAAATAAACGAAAAGATATAAATAAGAATTCGTTGGCGATGGAAATATAAGAACTCATTGTCTGTATTTCAAATTAATAAAATCTACACTCTGCGATTACTTTTAACCTACTAAAAAATACATATAGGAAAGTATTGAAATTCGTATATTCTTTTGAAATCAATAAAATAAACGAACTGATATAAATAAGAATTCGTTGGCGATGGAAATATAAGAACTCATTGTCTGTATTTCAAATTAATAAAAATTAAACTCTGCGATTTATTTTAATCTACTAAAAAATACATATAGAAAAGTATTGAAATTCGTATATTCTTTTGAAATCAATTAAATAAACGAAAAGATATAAATAAGAATTCGTTGGTGATGGAAATATAAGGACTCATTGTCTATATTTAAAATAAGAAAAATGATTCTCTACAAATTGTTTGCAATCTTCTAAAAAATACATATTTGAAAGTATTGAAATTCGTATATTCTTTTAAAATCAATAAAATAAACGAAAAGATATAAATAAGAATTCGTTGGCGATGGAAATATAAGAATTCATTGTCTGTATTTAAATTAAATAAAAATTAAACTCTGCTATTTCTTTTAATCTACTAAAAAATACACATTTGAAAGTATTGAAATTCGTTTATTCTTTTGAAATCAATAAAATAAACGAAAAGATATAAATAAGAATTCGTTGGTGATGGAAATATAAGGACTCATTGTCTATATTTAAAATAAGAAAAATGATACTCTGCGATTACTTTTAATCTACTAAAAAATACATATAGGAAAGTATTGAAATTCGTATATTCTTTTGAAATCAATAAAATAAACGAAAAGATATAAATAAGAATTCGTTGGCGATGGAAATATAAGAACTCATTGTCTGTATTTCAAATTAATAAAATCTACACTCTGCGATTTCTTTTAATCTACTAAAAAATACATATTTGAAAGTATTGAAATTCGTATATTCTTTTGAAATCAATAAAATAAACGAAAAGATATAAATAAGAATTCGTTGGCGATGGAAATATAAGAACTCATTGTCTGTATTTCAAATTAATAAAATCTACACTCTGCGATTTATTTTAATCTACTAAACAATACATATAGAAAATATTGAAATTCATATATTCTTTTGAAATCAATTAAATAAACGAAAAGATATAAATAAGAATTCGTTGGCGATGGAAATATAAGGACTCATTGTCTATATTTAAAATAAGAAAAATGATACTCTGCGATTACTTTTAATCTACTAAAAAATACATATTTGAAAGTATTGAAATTCGTATATTCTTTTGAAATCAATAAAATAAACGAAAAGATATAAATAAGAATTCGTTGGCGATGGAAATATAAGAAATCATTGTCTGTATTTCAAATTAATAAAAATTACACTCTGCGATTTCTTTTAATCTACTAAAAAATACAAATAGGAAAGTATTGAAATTCGTATATTCTTTTGAAATCAATAAAATAAACGAAAAGATATAAATAAGAATTCGTTGGCGATGGAAATATAAGAACTCATTGTCTGTATTTCAAATTAATAAAAATTACACTCTGCGATTTCTTTTAATCTACTAAAAAATACATATTGGAAAGTATTGAAAATCGTATATTCTTTTGAAATCAATAAAATAAACGAAAAGATATAAATAAGAATTCGTTGGCGATGGAAATATAAGAACTCATTGTCTGTATTTCAAATTAATAAAATCTACACTCTGCGATTACTTTTAACCTACTAAAAAATACATATAGGAAAGTATTGAAATTCGTATATTCTTTTGAAATCAATAAAATAAACGAACTGATATAAATAAGGATTCGTTGGCGATGAAAATATAAGAACTCATTGTCTTTATTTCAAATTAATAAAAATTAAACTCTGCGATTTATTTTAATCTACTAAAAAATACATATAGAAAAGTATAGAAATTCGTATATTCTTTTGAAATCAATAAAATAAACGAAAAGATATAAATAAGAATTCGTTGGTGATGGAAATATAAGGACTCATTGTCTATATTTAAAATAAGAAAAATGATACTTTGCGATTACTTTTAATCTACTAAAAAATACATATAGGAAAGTATTGAAATTCGTATATTCTTTTGAAATCAATAAAATAAACGAAAAGATATAAATAAGAATTCGTTGGTGATGGAAATATAAGGACTCATTGTCTATATTTAAAATAAGAAAAATGATACTCTGCGATTACTTTTAATCTACTAAAAAATACATATAGGAAAGTATTGAAATTCGTATATTCTTTTGAAATCAATAAAATAAACGAAAAGATATAAATAAGAATTCGTTGGCGATGGAAATATAAGAACTCATTGTCTGTATTTCAAATTTATAAAATCTACACTCTGCGATTACTTTTAATCTACTAAAAAATTCAAATTGGAAAGTATTGAAATTCGTATATTCTTTTGAAATCAATAAAATAAACGAAAAGATATAAATAAGAATTCGTTGGCGATGGAAATATAAGGACTCATTGTCTATATTTAAAATAAGAAAAATGATTCTCTACAAATTGTTTTCAATCTACTAAACAATACATATAGAAAAGTATAGAAATTCGTATATTCTTTTGAAATCAATTAAATAAACGAAAAGATATAAATAAGAATTCGTTGGCGATGGAAATATAAGAACACATTGTCTGTATTTCAATTTAATAAAAATCTACACTCTGCGATTTCTTTTAATCTACTAAAAAATACATATAGGAAAGTATTGAAATTCGTATATTCTTTTGAAAACAATAAAATAAACGATAAGATATAAATAAGAATTCGTTGGCGATGGAAATATAAGAATTCATTGTCTGTATTTAAATTTAATAAAAATTAAACTCTGCGATTTCTTTTAATCTACTAAAAAATACATATAGGAAAGAATTGAAATTCGTATATTCTTTTGAAATCAATAAAATAAACGAAAAGATATAAATAAGAATTCGTTGGCGATGGAAATACAAGAACTCATTATCTATATTTAAATAAGAAAAATGATTCTCTACAAATTGTTTTCAATCTACTAAAAAATACATTAGGAAAGTATTGAAATTCGTATATTCTTTTGAAATCAATAAAATAAACGAAAAGATATAAATAAGAATTCTTTGGCGATGGAAATATAAGAACTCATTATCTATATTTAAAATAAGAAAAATGATTCTCTACAAATTGTTTTCAATCTACTAAAAAATACATTAGGAAAGTATTGAAATTCGTATATTCTTTTGAAATCAATAAAATAAACGAAAAGATATAAATAAGAATTCTTTGGCGATGGAAATATAAGAACTCATTATCTATATTTAAAATAAGAAAAATGATTCTCTACAAATTGTTTTCAATCTACTAAAAAATACATATTTGAAAGTATTGAAATTCGTATATTCTTTTGAAATCAATAAAATAAACGAAAAGATATAAATAAGAATTCGTTGGCGATGGAAATATAAGAATTCATTGTCTGTATTTAAATTTAATAAAAATTAAACTCTGCGATTTCTTTTAATCTACTAAAAAATACATATAGGAAAGAATTGAAATTCGTATATTCTTTTGAAATCAATTAAATAAACGAAAAGATATAAATAAGAATTCGTTGGCGATGGAAATATAAGAACTCATTATCTATATTTAAAATAAGAAAAATGATTCTCTACAAATTGTTTTCAATCTACTAAAAAATACATATAGGAAAGTATTGAAATTCGTATATTCTTTTGAAATCAATAAAATAAACGAAAAGATATAAATAAGAATTCGTTGGTGATGGAAATATAAGGACTCATTTTCTATATTTAAAATAAGAAAAATGATACTCTGCGATTACTTTTAATCTACTAAAAAATACATATAGGAAAGAATTGAAATTCGTATATTCTTTTGAAATCAATTAAATAAACGAAAAGATATAAATAAGAATTCGTTGGCGATGGAAATATAAGAACTCATTATCTATATTTAAAATAAGAAAAATGATTCTCTACAAATTGTTTTCAATCTACTAAAAAATACATATAGGAAAGTATAGAAATTCGTATATTCTTTTGAAATCAATAAAATAAACGAAAAGATATAAATAAGAATTCGTTGGTGATGGAAATATAAGGACTCATTGTCTATATTTAAAATAAGAAAAATGATACTTTGCGATTACTTTTAATCTACTAAAAAATACATATAGGAAAGTATTGAAATTCGTATATTCTTTTGAAATCAATAAAATAAACGAAAAGATATAAATAAGAATTCGTTGGTGATGGAAATATAAGGACTCATTGTCTATATTTAAAATAAGAAAAATGATACTCTGCGATTACTTTTAATCTACTAAAAAATACATATAGGAAAGTATTGAAATTCGTATATTCTTTTGAAATCAATAAAATAAACGAAAAGATATAAATAAGAATTCGTTGGCGATGGAAATATAAGAACTCATTGTCTGTATTTCAAATTTATAAAATCTACACTCTGCGATTACTTTTAATCTACTAAAAAATTCAAATTGGAAAGTATTGAAATTCGTATATTCTTTTGAAATCAATAAAATAAACGAAAAGATATAAATAAGAATTCGTTGGCGATGGAAATATAAGGACTCATTGTCTATATTTAAAATAAGAAAAATGATTCTCTACAAATTGTTTTCAATCTACTAAACAATACATATAGAAAAGTATAGAAATTCGTTTATTCTTTTGAAATCAATTAAATAAACGAAAAGATATAAATAAGAATTCGTTGGCGATGGAAATATAAGAACACATTGTCTGTATTTCAATTTAATAAAAATCTACACTCTGCGATTTCTTTTAATCTACTAAAAAATACATATAGGAAAGTATTGAAATTCGTATATTCTTTTGAAAACAATAAAATAAACGATAAGATATAAATAAGAATTCGTTGGCGATGAAAATATAAGAATTCATTGTCTGTATTTAAATTTAATAAAAATTAAACTCTGCGATTTCTTTTAATCTACTAAAAAATACATATAGGAAAGAATTGAAATTCGTATATTCTTTTGAAATCAATAAAATAAACGAAAAGATATAAATAAGAATTCGTTGGCGATGGAAATACAAGAACTCATTATCTATATTTAAATAAGAAAAATGATTCTCTACAAATTGTTTTCAATCTACTAAAAAATACATTAGGAAAGTATTGAAATTCGTATATTCTTTTGAAATCAATAAAATAAACGAAAAGATATAAATAAGAATTCGTTGGTGATGGAAATATAAGGACTCATTTTCTATATTTAAAATAAGAAAAATGATACTCTGCGATTACTTTTAATCTACTAAAAAATACATATAGGAAAGAATTGAAATTCGTATATTCTTTTGAAATCAATAAAATAAACGAAAAGATATAAATAAGAATTCGTTGGCGATGGAAATATAAGAACTCATTGTCTGTATTTCAAATTTATAAAATCTACACTCTGCGATTACTTTTAATCTACTAAAAAATACATATAGAAAAGTATTGAAATTCGTATATTCTTTTGAAATCAATAAAATAATCGAAAATATATAAATAAGAATTCGTTGGCGATGGAAATATAAGAACTCATTGTCTGTATTTCAAATTAATAAAATCTACACTCTACGATTTCTTTTAATCTACTAAAAAATATATATAGGAAAGTATTGAAATTCGTATATTCTTTTGAAATCAATAAAATAAACGAAAAGATATAAATAAGAATTCATTGGCGATGGAAATATAAGAACTCATTGTCTGTATTTCAAATTTATAAAATCTACACTCTGCGATTACTTTTAATCTACTAAAAAATACATATAGAAAAGTATTGAAATTCGTTTATTCTTTTGAAATCAATTAAATAAACGAAAAGATATAAATAAGAATTCGTTGGCGATGGAAATATAAGAACTCATTGTCTGTATTTCAAATTAATAAAATCTACACTCTGCGATTTCTTTTAATCTACTAAAAAATATATATAGGAAAGTATTGAAATTCGTATATTCTTTTGAAATCAATAAAATAAACGAAAAGATATAAATAAGAATTCGCTGGCGATGGAAATATAAGAACTCATTGTCTGTATTTCAAATTAATAAAATCTACACTTTGCGATTACTTTTAATCTACTAAAAAATACACATAGGAAAGTATTGAAATTCGTATATTCTTTTTAAATCAATAAAATAAACGAAAAGATATAAATAAGAATTCGTTGGTGATGGAAATATAAAGACTCATTGTCTATATTTAAAATAAGAAAAATGATACTCTGCGATTATTTTTAATCTACTAAAAAATACATATAGGAAAGTATTGAAATTCGTATATTCTTTTGAAATCAATAAAATAAACGAAAAGATATAAATAAGAATTCGTTGGCGATGGAAATATAAGAATTCATTGTCTGTATTTAAATTTAATAAAAATTAAACTCTGCGATTTCTTTTAATCTACTAAAAAATACATATAGGAAAGAATTGAAATTCGTATATTCTTTTGAAATCAATAAAATAAACGAAAAGATATAAATAAGAATTCGTTGGCGATGGAAATATAAGAACTCATTATCTATATTTAAAATAAGAAAAATTATTCTCTACAAATTGTTTTCAATCTACTAAAAAATACATATATGAAAGTATTGAAATTCGTATATTCTTTTGAAATCAATAAAATAAACGAAAAGATATAAATAAGAATTCGTTGGCGATGGAAATATAAGAATTCATTGTCTGTATTTAAATTTAATAAAAATAAAACTCTGCGATTTCTTTAAATCTACTAAAAAATATATATAGGAAAGAATTGAAATTCGTATATTCTTTTGAAATCAATTAAATAAACGAAAAGATATAAATAAGAATTCGTTGGCGATGGAAATATAAGAACTCATTATCTATATTTAAAATAATAAAAATGATTCTCTACAAATTGGTTTCAATCTACTAAAAAATACATATAGGAAAGTATTGAAATTCGTATATTCTTTTGAAATCAATAAAATAAACGAAAAGATATAAATAAGAATTCGTTGGCGATGGAAATATAAGAACTTATTGTCTATATTTAAATTTAATAAAAATCTACACTCTGCGATTTCTTTTAATCTACTAAAAAATACACATTTGAAAGTATTGAAATTCGTTTAATCTTTTGAAATCAATTAAATAAACGAAAAGATATAAATAAGAATTCGTTGGCGATGGAAATATAAGAACTCATTATCTTTATTTAAAATAAGAAAAATGATTCTCTACAAATTGTTTCCAATCTACTAAAAAATACATATAGGAAAGTATTGAAATTCGTATATTCTTTTGAAATCAATAAAATAAACGAAAAGATATAAATAAGAATTCGTTGGTGATGGAAATATAAAAACTCATTGTCTATATTTAAATTTAATAAAAATCTACACTCTGCGATTTATTTTAATCTACTAAAAATACACATTTAAAAGTATTGAAATTCGTTTATTCTTTTGAAATCAATTAAATAAACGAAAAGATATAAATAAGAATTCGTTGGCGATGGAAATATAAGAACTCATTGTCTGTATTTCAAATTAATAAAATCTACACTCTGCGATTACTTTTAATCTACTAAAAAATACATATAGGAAAGAATTGAAATTCGTATATTCTTTTGAAATCAATAAAATAAACGAAAAGATATAAATAAGAATTCGTTGGCGATGGAAATATAAGAACTCATTATTTATATTTAAAATAAGAAAAATGATTTTCTACAAATTGTTTTCAATCTACTAAAAAATACATATATGAAAGTATTGAAATTCGTATATTCTTTTGAAATCAATAAAATAAACGAAAAGATATAAATAAGAATTCGTTGGCGATGGAAATATAAGAACTCATTGTCTATATTTAAAATAAGAAAAATGATACTCTGCGATTACTTTTAATCTACTAAAAAATACATATAAGAAAGTATTGAAATTCGTATATTCTTTTGAAATCAATAAAATAAACGAAAAGATATAAATAAGAATTCGTTGGCGATGGAAATATAAGAATTCATTGTCTGTATTTAAATTTAATAAAAATTAAACTCTGCGATTTCTATTAATCTACTAAAAAATACATATAGGAAAGAATTGAAATTCGTATATTCTTTTGAAATCAATAAAATAAACGAAAAGATATAAATAAGAATTCGTTGGCGATGGAAATATAAGAACTCATTATCTATATTTAAAATAAGAAAAATGATTCCCTACAAATTGCTTTCAATCTACTAAAAAATACATATATGAAAGTATTAAAATTCGTATATTCTTTTGAAATCAATAAAATAAACGAAAAGATATAAATGAGAATTCGTTGGCGATGGAAATATAAGAATTCATTGTCTGTATTTAAATTTAATAAAAATTAAACTCTGCGATTTCTTTTAATCTACTAAAAAATACATATAGGAAAGAATTGAAATTCGTATATTCTTTTGAAATCAATAAAATAAACGAAAAGATATAAATAAGAATTCGTTGGCGATGGAAATATAAGAACTCATTATCTATATTTAAAATAAGAAAAATTATTCTCTACAAATTGTTTTCAATCTACTAAAAAATACATATATGAAAGTATTGAAATTCGTATATTCTTTTGAAATCAATAAAATAAACGAAAAGATATAAATAAGAATTCGTTGGCGATGGAAATATAAGAATTCATTGTCTGTATTTAAATTTAATAAAATCTACACTCTGCGATTTCTTAAAATCTACTAAAAAATATATATAGGAAAGAATTGAAATTCGTATATTCTTTTGAAATCAATTAAATAAACGAAAAGATATAAATAAGAATTCGTTGGCGATGGAAATATAAGAACTCATTATCTATATTTAAAATAAGAAAAATGATTCTCTACAAATTGTTTTCAATCTACTAAAAAATACATATAGGAAAGTATTGAAATTCGTATATTCTTTTGAAATCAATAAAATAAACGAAAAGATATAAATAAGAATTCGTTGGCGATGGAAATATAAGAACTTATTGTCTATATTTAAATTTAATAAAAATCTACACTCTGCGATTTCTTTTAATCTACTAAAAAATACACATTTGAAAGTATTGAAATTCGTTTAATCTTTTGAAATCAATTAAATAAACGAAAAGATATAAATAAGAATTCGTTGGCGATGGAAATATAAGAACTCATTATCTATATTTAAAATAAGAAAAATGATTCTCTACAAATTGTTTTCAATCTACTAAAAAATACATATAGGAAAGTATTGAAATTCGTATATTCTTTTGAAATCAATAAAATAAACGAAAAGATATAAATAAGAATTCGTTGGTGATGGAAATATAAAAACTCATTGTCTATATTTAAATTTAATAAAAATCTACACTCTGCGATTTCTTTTAATCTACTAAAAAATACACATTTAAAAGTATTGAAATTCGTTTATTCTTTTGAAATCAATAAAATAAACGAAAAGATATAAATAAGAATTCGTTGGCGATGGAAATATAAGAACTCATTGTCTGTATTTCAAATTAATAAAATCTACACTCTGCGATTACTTTTAATCTACTAAAAAATACATATAGGAAAGAATTGAAATTCGTATATTCTTTTGAAATCAATAAAATAAACGAAAAGATATAAATAAGAATTCGTTGGCGATGGAAATATAAGAACTCATTATCTATATTTAAAATAAGAAAAATGATTCTCTACAAATTGTTTTCAATCTACTAAAAAATACATATATGAAAGTATTGAAATTCGTATATTCTTTTGAAATCAATAAAATAAACGAAAAGATATAAATAAGAATTCGTTGGCGATGGAAATATAAGAATTCTTTTTTTTTTTTTTAAATTTAATAAAAATTAAACTCTGCGATTTCTTTTAATCTACTAAAAAATACATATTTGAAAGAATTGAAATTCGTATATTCTTTTGAAATCAATAAAATAAACGAAAAGATATAAATAAGAATTCGTTGGCGATGGAAATATAAGAACTCATTATCTATATTTAAAATAAGAAAAATGATTCTCTACAAATTGTTTTCAATATACTAAAAAATACATATTTGAAAGTATTGAAATTCGTATATTTTTTTGAAATCAATAAAATAAACGAAAAGATATAAATAAGAATTCGTTGGCGATGAAAATATAAGAATTCATTGTCTGTATTTAAATTTAATAAAAATTAAACTCTGCGATTTCTTTTAATCTACTAAAAAATACATATAGGAAAGAATTGAAATTCGTATATTCTTTTGAAATCAATTAAATAAACGAAAAGATATAAATAAGAATTCGTTGGCGATGGAAATATAAGAACTCATTATCTATATTTAAAATAAGAAAAATGATTCTCTACAAATTGTTTTCAATCTTCTAAAAAATACATATAGGAAAGTATTGAAATTCGTATATTCTTTTGAAATCAATAAAATAAACGAAAAGATATAAATAAGAATTCGTTGGTGATGGAAATATAAAAACTCATTGTCTATATTTAAATTTAATAAATATCTACACTCTGCGATTTCTTTTAATCTACTAAAAAATACACATTTAAAAGTATTGAAATTCGTTTATTCTTTTGAAATCAATTAAATAAACGAAAAGATATAAATAAGAATTCGTTGGCGATGGAAATATAAGAACTCATTGTCTGTATTTCAAATTAATAAAATCTACACTCTGCGATTACTTTTAATCTACTAAAAAATATATATAGGAAAGTATTGAAATTCGTATATTCTTTTGAAATCAATAAAATAAACGAAAAGATATAAATAAGAATTCGTTGGCGATGGAAATATAAGAACTCATTGTCTGTATTTCAAATTAATAAAATCTACACTCTGCGATTACTTTTAATCTACTAAAAAATACATATAGGAAAGTATTGAAATTCGTATATTCTTTTGAAATCAATAAAATAAATGAAAAGATATAAATAAGAATTCGTTGGCGATGGAAATATAAGAATTCATTGTCTGTATTTAAATTTAATAAAAATTAAACTCTGCGATTTCTATTAATCTACTAAAAAATACATATAGGAAAGAATTGAAATTCGTATATTCTTTTGAAATCAATAAAATAAACGAAAAGATATAAATAAGAATTCGTTGGCGATGGAAATATAAGAACTCATTATCTATATTTAAAATAAGAAAAATGATTCTCTACAAATTGTTTTCAATCTACTAAAAAATACATATAGGAAAGTATTGAAATTCGTATATTCTTTTGAAATCAATAAAATAAACGAAAAGATATAAATAAGAATTCGTTGGTGATGGAAATATAAAAACTCATTGTCTATATTTAAATTTAATAAAAATCTACACTCTGCGATTTCTTTTAATCTACTAAAAATACACATTTAAAAGTATTGAAATTCGTTTATTCTTTTGAAATCAATTAAATAAACGAAAAGATATAAATAAGAATTCGTTGGCGATGGAAATATAAGAACTCATTGTCTGTATTTCAAATTAATAAAATCTACACTCTGCGATTACTTTTAATCTACTAAAAAATACATATAGGAAAGAATTGAAATTCGTATATTCTTTTGAAATCAATAAAATAAACGAAAAGATATAAATAAGAATTCGTTGGCGATGGAAATATAAAAACTCATTATTTATATTTAAAATAAGAAAAATGATTCTCTACAAATTGTTTTCAATCTACTAAAAAATACATATATGAAAGTATTGAAATTCGTATATTCTTTTGAAATCAATAAAATAAACGAAAAGATATAAATAAGAATTCGTTGGCGATGGAAATATAAGAATTCATTGTCTGTATTTAAATTTAATAAAAATTAAACGCTGCGATTTCTATTAATCTACTAAAAAATACATATAGGAAAGAATTGAAATTCGTATATTCTTTTGAAATCAATAAAATAAACGAAAAGATATAAATAAGAATTCGTTGGCGATGGAAATATAAGAACTCATTATCTATATTTAAAATAAGAAAAATGATTCCCTACAAATTGCTTTCAATCTACTAAAAAATACATATATGAAAGTATTGAAATTCGTATATTCTTTTGAAATCAATAAAATAAACGAAAAGATATAAATAAGAATTCGTTGGCGATGGAAATATAAGAATTCATTGTCTGTATTTAAATTTAATAAAAATTAAACTCTGCGATTTCTTTTAATCTACTAAAAAATACATATAGGAAAGAATTGAAATTCGTATATTCTTTTGAAATCAATAAAATAAACGAAAAGATATAAATAAGAATTCGTTGGCGATGGAAATATAAGAACTCATTATCTATATTTAAAATAAGAAAAATTATTCTCTACAAATTGTTTTCAATCTACTAAAAAATACATATATGAAAGTATTGAAATTCGTATATTCTTTTGAAATCAATAAAATAAACGAAAAGATATAAATAAGAATTCGTTGGCGATGGAAATATAAGAATTCATTGTCTGTATTTAAATTTAATAAAAATTAAACTCTGCGATTTCTTTAAATCTACTAAAAAATATATATAGGAAAGAATTGAAATTCGTATATTCTTTTGAAATCAATTAAATAAACGAAAAGATATAAATAAGAATTCGTTGGCGATGGAAATATAAGAACTCATTATCTATATTTAAAATAAGAAAAATGATTCTCTACAAATTGTTTTCAATCTACTAAAAAATACATATATGAAAGTATTGAAATTCGTATATTCTTTTGAAATCAATAAAATAAACGAAAAGATATAAATAAGAATTCGTTGGCGATGGAAATATAAGAATTCATTGTCTGTATTTAAATTTAATAAAAATTAAACTCTGCGATTTCTATTAATCTACTAAAAAATACATATAGGAAAGAATTGAAATTCGTATATTCTTTTGAAATCAATAAAATAAACGAAAAGATATAAATAAGAATTCGTTGGCGATGGAAATATAAGAACTCATTATCTATATTTAAAATAAGAAAAATGATTCTCTACAAATTGTTTTCAATCTACTAAAAAATACATATAGGAAAGTATTGAAATTCGTATATTCTTTTGAAATCAATAAAATAAACGAAAAGATATAAATAAGAATTCGTTGGTGATGGAAATATAAAAACTCATTGTCTATATTTAAATTTAATAAAAATCTACACTCTGCGATTTCTTTTAATCTACTAAAAATACACATTTAAAAGTATTGAAATTCGTTTATTCTTTTGAAATCAATTAAATAAACGAAAAGATATAAATAAGAATTCGTTGGCGATGGAAATATAAGAACTCATTGTCTGTATTTCAAATTAATAAAATCTACACTCTGCGATTACTTTTAATCTACTAAAAAATACATATAGGAAAGAATTGAAATTCGTATATTCTTTTGAAATCAATAAAATAAACGAAAAGATATAAATAAGAATTCGTTGGCGATGGAAATATAAAAACTCATTATTTATATTTAAAATAAGAAAAATGATTCTCTACAAATTGTTTTCAATCTACTAAAAAATACATATATGAAAGTATTGAAATTCGTATATTCTTTTGAAATCAATAAAATAAACGAAAAGATATAAATAAGAATTCGTTGGCGATGGAAATATAAGAATTCATTGTCTGTATTTAAATTTAATAAAAATTAAACGCTGCGATTTCTATTAATCTACTAAAAAATACATATAGGAAAGAATTGAAATTCGTATATTCTTTTGAAATCAATAAAATAAACGAAAAGATATAAATAAGAATTCGTTGGCGATGGAAATATAAGAACTCATTATCTATATTTAAAATAAGAAAAATGATTCCCTACAAATTGTTTTCAATCTACTAAAAAATACATATATGAAAGTATTGAAATTCGTATATTCTTTTGAAATCAATAAAATAAACGAAAAGATATAAATAAGAATTCGTTGGCGATGGAAATATAAGAATTCATTGTCTGTATTTAAATTTAATAAAAATTAAACTCTGCGATTTCTATTAATCTACTAAAAAATACATATAGGAAAGAATTGAAATTCGTATATTCTTTTGAAATCAATAAAATAAACGAAAAGATATAAATAAGAATTCGTTGGCGATGGAAATATAAGAACTCATTATCTATATTTAAAATAAGAAAAATGATTCTCTACAAATTGTTTTCAATCTACTAAAAAATACATATAGGAAAGTATTGAAATTCGTATATTCTTTTGAAATCAATAAAATAAACGAAAAGATATAAATAAGAATTCGTTGGTGATGGAAATATAAAAACTCATTGTCTATATTTAAATTTAATAAAAATCTACACTCTGCGATTTCTTTTAATCTACTAAAAATACACATTTAAAAGTATTGAAATTCGTTTATTCTTTTGAAATCAATTAAATAAACGAAAAGATATAAATAAGAATTCGTTGGCGATGGAAATATAAGAACTCATTGTCTGTATTTCAAATTAATAAAATCTACACTCTGCGATTACTTTTAATCTACTAAAAAATACATATAGGAAAGAATTGAAATTCGTATATTCTTTTGAAATCAATAAAATAAACGAAAAGATATAAATAAGAATTCGTTGGCGATGGAAATATAAAAACTCATTATTTATATTTAAAATAAGAAAAATGATTCTCTACAAATTGTTTTCAATCTACTAAAAAATACATATATGAAAGTATTGAAATTCGTATATTCTTTTGAAATCAATAAAATAAACGAAAAGATATAAATAAGAATTCGTTGGCGATGGAAATATAAGAATTCATTGTCTGTATTTAAATTTAATAAAAATTAAACTCTGCGATTTCTATTAATCTACTAAAAAATACATATAGGAAAGAATTGAAATTCGTATATTCTTTTGAAATCAATAAAATAAACGAAAAGATATAAATAAGAATTCGTTGGCGATGGAAATATAAGAACTCATTATCTATATTTAAAATAAGAAAAATGATTCTCTACAAATTGTTTTCAATCTACTAAAAAATACATATAGGAAAGTATTGAAATTCGTATATTCTTTTGAAATCAATAAAATAAACGAAAAGATATAAATAAGAATTCGTTGGTGATGGAAATATAAAAACTCATTGTCTATATTTAAATTTAATAAAAATCTACACTCTGCGATTTCTTTTAATCTACTAAAAATACACATTTAAAAGTATTGAAATTCGTTTATTCTTTTGAAATCAATTAAATAAACGAAAAGATATAAATAAGAATTCGTTGGCGATGGAAATATAAGAACTCATTGTCTGTATTTCAAATTAATAAAATCTACACTCTGCGATTACTTTTAATCTACTAAAAAATACATATAGGAAAGAATTGAAATTCGTATATTCTTTTGAAATCAATAAAATAAACGAAAAGATATAAATAAGAATTCGTTGGCGATGGAAATATAAAAACTCATTATTTATATTTAAAATAAGAAAAATGATTCTCTACAAATTGTTTTCAATCTACTAAAAAATACATATATGAAAGTATTGAAATTCGTATATTCTTTTGAAATCAATAAAATAAACGAAAAGATATAAATAAGAATTCGTTGGCGATGGAAATATAAGAATTCATTGTCTGTATTTAAATTTAATAAAAATTAAACGCTGCGATTTCTATTAATCTACTAAAAAATACATATAGGAAAGAATTGAAATTCGTATATTCTTTTGAAATCAATAAAATAAACGAAAAGATATAAATAAGAATTCGTTGGCGATGGAAATATAAGAATTCATTGTCTGTATTTAAATTTAATAAAAATTAAACGCTGCGATTTCTATTAATCTACTAAAAAATACATATAGGAAAGAATTGAAATTCGTATATTCTTTTGAAATCAATAAAATAAACGAAAAGATATAAATAAGAATTCGTTGGCGATGGAAATATAAGAACTCATTATCTATATTTAAAATAAGAAAAATGATTCCCTACAAATTGCTTTCAATCTACTAAAAAATACATATATGAAAGTATTGAAATTCGTATATTCTTTTGAAATCAATAAAATAAACGAAAAGATATAAATAAGAATTCGTTGGCGATGGAAATATAAGAATTCATTGTCTGTATTTAAATTTAATAAAAATTAAACTCTGCGATTTCTTTTAATCTACTAAAAAATACATATAGGAAAGAATTGAAATTCGTATATTCTTTTGAAATCAATAAAATAAACGAAAAGATATAAATAAGAATTCGTTGGCGATGGAAATATAAGAACTCATTATCTATATTTAAAATAAGAAAAATTATTCTCTACAAATTGTTTTCAATCTACTAAAAAATACATATATGAAAGTATTGAAATTCGTATATTCTTTTGAAATCAATAAAATAAACGAAAAGATATAAATAAGAATTCGTTGGCGATGGAAATATAAGAATTCATTGTCTGTATTTAAATTTAATAAAAATTAAACTCTGCGATTTCTTTAAATCTACTAAAAAATATATATAGGAAAGAATTGAAATTCGTATATTCTTTTGAAATCAATTAAATAAACGAAAAGATATAAATAAGAATTCGTTGGCGATGGAAATATAAGAACTCATTATCTATATTTAAAATAAGAAAAATGATTCTCTACAAATTGTTTTAAATCTACTAAAAAATACATATAGGAAAGTATTGAAATTCGTATATTCTTTTGAAATCAATAAAATAAACGAAAAGATATAAATAAGAATTCGTTGGCGATGGAAATATAAGAACTTATTGTCTATATTTAAATTTAATAAAAATCTACACTCTGCGATTTCTTTTAATCTACTAAAAAATACACATTTGAAAGTATTGAAATTCGTTTAATCTTTTGAAATCAATTAAATAAACGAAAAGATATAAACAAGAATTCGTTGGCGATGGAAATATAAGAACTCATTATCTATATTTAAAATAAGAAAAATGATTCTCTACAAATTGTTTTCAATCTACTAAAAAATACATATAGGAAAGTATTGAAATTCGTATATTCTTTTGAAATCAATAAAATAAACGAAAAGATATAAATAAGAATTCGTTGGTGATGGAAATATAAAAACTCATTGTCTATATTTAAATTTAATAAAAATCTACACTCTGCGATTTCTTTTAATCTACTAAAAAATACACATTTAAAAGTATTGAAATTCGTTTATTCTTTTGAAATCAATAAATTAAACGAAAAGATATAAATAAGAATTCGTTGGCGATGGAAATATAAGAACTCATTGTCTGTATTTCAAATTAATAAAATCTACACTCTGCGATTACTTTAAATCTACTAAAAAATACATATAGGAAAGAATTGAAATTCGTATATTCTTTTGAAATCAATAAAATAAACGAAAAGATATAAATAAGAATTCGTTGGCGATGGAAATATAAGAACTCATTATCTATATTTAAAATAAGAAAAATGATTCTCTACAAATTGTTTTCAATATACTAAAAAATACATATTTGAAAGTATTGAAATTCGTATATTTTTTTGAAATCAATAAAATAAACGAAAAGATATAAATAAGAATTCGTTGGCGATGGAAATATAAGAATTCATTGTCTGTATTTAAATTTAATAAAAATTAAACGCTGCGATTTCTATTAATCTACTAAAAAATACATATAGGAAAGAATTGAAATTCGTATATTCTTTTGAAATCAATAAAATAAACGAAAAGATATAAATAAGAATTCGTTGGCGATGGAAATATAAGAATTCATTGTCTGTATTTAAATTTAATAAAAATTAAACGCTGCGATTTCTATTAATCTACTAAAAAATACATATAGGAAAGAATTGAAATTCGTATATTCTTTTGAAATCAATAAAATAAACGAAAAGATATAAATAAGAATTCGTTGGCGATGGAAATATAAGAACTCATTATCTATATTTAAAATAAGAAAAATGATTCCCTACAAATTGCTTTCAATCTACTAAAAAATACATATATGAAAGTATTGAAATTCGTATATTCTTTTGAAATCAATAAAATAAACGAAAAGATATAAATAAGAATTCGTTGGCGATGGAAATATAAGAATTCATTGTCTGTATTTAAATTTAATAAAAATTAAACTCTGCGATTTCTTTTAATCTACTAAAAAATACATATAGGAAAGAATTGAAATTCGTATATTCTTTTGAAATCAATAAAATAAACGAAAAGATATAAATAAGAATTCGTTGGCGATGGAAATATAAGAACTCATTATCTATATTTAAAATAAGAAAAATTATTCTCTACAAATTGTTTTCAATCTACTAAAAAATACATATATGAAAGTATTGAAATTCGTATATTCTTTTGAAATCAATAAAATAAACGAAAAGATATAAATAAGAATTCGTTGGCGATGGAAATATAAGAATTCATTGTCTGTATTTAAATTTAATAAAAATTAAACTCTGCGATTTCTTTAAATCTACTAAAAAATATATATAGGAAAGAATTGAAATTCGTATATTCTTTTGAAATCAATTAAATAAACGAAAAGATATAAATAAGAATTCGTTGGCGATGGAAATATAAGAACTCATTATCTATATTTAAAATAAGAAAAATGATTCTCTACAAATTGTTTTCAATCTACTAAAAAATACATATAGGAAAGTATTGAAATTCGTATATTCTTTTGAAATCAATAAAATAAACGAAAAGATATAAATAAGAATTCGTTGGCGATGGAAATATAAGAACTTATTGTCTATATTTAAATTTAATAAAAATCTACACTCTGCGATTTCTTTTAATCTACTAAAAAATACACATTTGAAAGTATTGAAATTCGTTTAATCTTTTGAAATCAATTAAATAAACGAAAAGATATAAACAAGAATTCGTTGGCGATGGAAATATAAGAACTCATTATCTATATTTAAAATAAGAAAAATGATTCTCTACAAATTGTTTTCAATCTACTAAAAAATACATATAGGAAAGTATTGAAATTCGTATATTCTTTTGAAATCAATAAAATAAACGAAAAGATATAAATAAGAATTCGTTGGTGATGGAAATATAAAAACTCATTGTCTATATTTAAATTTAATAAAAATCTACACTCTGCGATTTCTTTTAATCTACTAAAAAATACACATTTAAAAGTATTGAAATTCGTTTATTCTTTTGAAATCAATAAATTAAACGAAAAGATATAAATAAGAATTCGTTGGCGATGGAAATATAAGAACTCATTGTCTGTATTTCAAATTAATAAAATCTACACTCTGCGATTACTTTAAATCTACTAAAAAATACATATAGGAAAGAATTGAAATTCGTATATTCTTTTGAAATCAATAAAATAAACGAAAAGATATAAATAAGAATTCGTTGGCGATGGAAATATAAGAACTCATTATCTATATTTAAAATAAGAAAAATGATTCTCTACAAATTGTTTTCAATATACTAAAAAATACATATTTGAAAGTATTGAAATTCGTATATTTTTTTGAAATCAATAAAATAAACGAAAAGATATAAATAAGAATTCGTTGGCGATGGAAATATAAGAATTCATTGTCTGTATTTAAATTTAATAAAAATTAAACTCTGCGATTTCTTTTAATCTACTAAAAAATACATATAGGAAAGAATTGAAATTCGTATATTCTTTTGAAATCAATTAAATAAACGAAAAGATATAAATAAGAATTCGTTGGCGATGGAAATATAAGAATTCATTGTCTGTATTTAAATTTAATAAAAATTAAACTCTGCGATTTCTTTAAATCTACTAAAAAATATATATAGGAAAGAATTGAAATTCGTATATTCTTTTGAAATCAATTAAATAAACGAAAAGATATAAATAAGAATTCGTTGGCGATGGAAATATAAGAACTCATTATCTATATTTAAAATAAGAAAAATGATTCTCTACAAATTGTTTTAAATCTACTAAAAAATACATATAGGAAAGTATTGAAATTCGTATATTCTTTTGAAATCAATAAAATAAACGAAAAGATATAAATAAGAATTCGTTGGCGATGGAAATATAAGAACTTATTGTCTATATTTAAATTTAATAAAAATCTACACTCTGCGATTTCTTTTAATCTACTAAAAAATACACATTTGAAAGTATTGAAATTCGTTTAATCTTTTGAAATCAATTAAATAAACGAAAAGATATAAACAAGAATTCGTTGGCGATGGAAATATAAGAACTCATTATCTATATTTAAAATAAGAAAAATGATTCTCTACAAATTGTTTTCAATCTACTAAAAAATACATATAGGAAAGTATTGAAATTCGTATATTCTTTTGAAATCAATAAAATAAACGAAAAGATATAAATAAGAATTCGTTGGTGATGGAAATATAAAAACTCATTGTCTATATTTAAATTTAATAAAAATCTACACTCTGCGATTTCTTTTAATCTACTAAAAAATACACATTTAAAAGTATTGAAATTCGTTTATTCTTTTGAAATCAATAAATTAAACGAAAAGATATAAATAAGAATTCGTTGGCGATGGAAATATAAGAACTCATTGTCTGTATTTCAAATTAATAAAATCTACACTCTGCGATTACTTTAAATCTACTAAAAAATACATATAGGAAAGAATTGAAATTCGTATATTCTTTTGAAATCAATAAAATAAACGAAAAGATATAAATAAGAATTCGTTGGCGATGGAAATATAAGAACTCATTATCTATATTTAAAATAAGAAAAATGATTCTCTACAAATTGTTTTCAATATACTAAAAAATACATATTTGAAAGTATTGAAATTCGTATATTTTTTTGAAATCAATAAAATAAACGAAAAGATATAAATAAGAATTCGTTGGCGATGGAAATATAAGAATTCATTGTCTGTATTTAAATTTAATAAAAATTAAACTCTGCGATTTCTTTTAATCTACTAAAAAATACATATAGGAAAGAATTGAAATTCGTATATTCTTTTGAAATCAATTAAATAAACGAAAAGATATAAATAAGAATTCGTTGGCGATGGAAATATAAGAACTCATTATCTATATTTAAAATAAGAAAAATGATTCTCTACAAATTGTTTTCAATCTTCTAAAAAATACATATAGGAAAGTATTGAAATTCGTATATTCTTTTGAAATCAATAAAATAAACGAAAAGATATAAATAAGAATTCGTTGGTGATGGAAATATAAAAACTCATTGTCTATATTTAAATTTAATAAAAATCTACACTCTGCGATTTCTTTTAATCTACTAAAAAATACACATTTAAAAGTATTGAAATTCGTTTATTCTTTTGAAATCAATTAAATAAACGAAAAGATATAAATAAGAATTCGTTGGCGATGGAAATATAAGAACTCATTGTCTGTATTTCAAATTAATAAAATCTACACTCTGCGATTACTTTTAATCTACTAAAAAATACATATAGGAAAGTATTGAAATTCGTATATTCTTTTGAAATCAATAAAATAAATGAAAAGATATAAATAAGAATTCGTTGGCGATGGAAATATAAGAATTCATTGTCTGTATTTAAATTTAATAAAAATTAAACTCTGCGATTTCTATTAATCTACTAAAAAATACATATAGGAAAGAATTGAAATTCGTATATTCTTTTGAAATCAATAAAATAAACGAAAAGATATAAATAAGAATTCGTTGGCGATGGAAATATAAGAACTCATTATCTATATTTAAAATAAGAAAAATGATTCTCTTCAAATTGTTTTCAATCTACTAAAAAATACATATATGAAAGTATTGAAATTCGTATATTCTTTTGAAATCAATAAAATAAACGAAAAGATAAAAATAAGAATTCGTTGGCGATGGAAATATAAGAATTCATTGTCTGTATTTAAATTTAATAAAAACTAAACTCTGCGATTTCTTTTAATCTACTAAAAAATACATATAGGAAAGAATTGAAATTCGTATATTCTTTTGAAATCAATAAAATAAACGAAAAGATATAAATAAGAATTCGTTGGCGATGGAAATATAAGAACTCATTATCTATATTTAAAATAAGAAAAATTATTCTCTACAAATTGTTTTCAATCTACTAAAAAATACATATATGAAAGTATGGAAATTCGTATATTCTTTTGAAATCAATAAAATAAACGAAAAGATATAAATAAGAATTCGTTGGTGATGGAAATATAAGAACTCATTGTTTATATTAAAATTTAATAAAAATCTACACTCTGCGATTTCTTTTAATCTACTAAAAAATACACATTTAAAAGTATTGAAATTCGTTTATTCTTTTGAAATCAATTAAATAAACGAAAAGATATAAATAAGAATTCGTTGGCGATGGAAATATAAGAACTCATTATCTATATTTAAAATAAGAAAAATGATTCTCTACAAATTGTTTTCAATCTACTAAAAAATACATATAGGAAAGTATTGAAATTCGTATATTCTTTTGAAATCAATAAAATAAACGAAAAGATATAAATAAGAATTCGTTGGCGATGGAAATATAAGAACTTATTGTCTATATTTAAATTTAATAAAAATCTACACTCTGCGATTTCTTTTAATCTACTAAAAAATACACATTTGAAAGTATTGAAATTCGTTTAATCTTTTGAAATCAATTAAATAAACGAAAAGATATAAATAAGAATTCGTTGGCGATGGAAATATAAGAACTCATTATCTATATTTAAAATAAGAAAAATGATTCTCTACAAATTGTTTTCAATCTACTAAAAAATACATATAGGAAAGTATTGAAATTCGTATATTCTTTTGAAATCAATCAAATAAACGAAAAGATATAAATAAGAATTCGTTGGTGATGGAAATATAAAAACTCATTGTCTATATTTAAATTTAATAAAAATCTACACTCTGCGATTTCTTTTAATCTACTAAAAAATACACATTTAAAAGTATTGAAATTCGTTTATTCTTTTGAAATCAATTAAATAAACGAAAAGATATAAATAAGAATTCGTTGGCGATGGAAATATAAGAACTCATTGTCTGTATTTCAAATAATAAAATCTACACTCTGCGATTTATTTTAATCTACTAAAAAATACATATAGGAAAGAATTGAAATTCGTATATTCTTTTGAAATCAATAAAATAAACGAAAAGATATAAATAAGAATTCGTTGGCGATGGAAATATAAGAACTCATTATCTATATTTAAAATAAGAAAAATGATTCTCTACAAATTGTTTTCAATCTACTAAAAAATACATATATGAAAGTATTGAAATTCGTATATTCTTTTGAAATCAATAAAATAAACGAAAAGATATAAATAAGAATTCGTTGGCGATGGAAATATAAGAATTCATTTTTTTTTTTTTTTAATTTAATAAAAATTAAACTCTGCGATTTCTTTTAATCTACTAAAAAATACATATAGGAAAGAATTGAAATTCGTATATTCTTTTGAAATCAATAAAATAAACGAAAAGATATAAATAAGAATTCGTTGGCGATGGAAATATAAGAACTCATTATCTATATTTAAAATAAGAAAAATGATTCTCTTCAAATTGTTTTCAATCTACTAAAAAATACATATATGAAAGTATTGAAATTCGTATATTCTTTTGAAATCAATAAAATAAACGAAAAGATATAAATAAGAATTCGTTGGCGATGGAAATATAAGAATTCATTGTCTGTATTTAAATTTAATAAAAATTAAACTCTGCGATTTCTTTTAATCTACTAAAAAATACATATAGGAAAGAATTGAAATTCGTATATTCTTTTGAA
This sequence comes from Ptychoptera albimana, assembly GCA_961205885.1. Classification (NCBI taxonomy): domain Eukaryota; kingdom Metazoa; phylum Arthropoda; class Insecta; order Diptera; family Ptychopteridae; genus Ptychoptera; species Ptychoptera albimana. The sequence goes on along the minus strand of OY540803.1, from coordinate 11,908,333 downwards.
ATCAATAAAATAAACGAAAAGATATAAATAAGAATTCGTTGGCGATGGAAATATAAGAACTCATTATCTATATTTAAAATAAGAAAAATGATTCTCTACAAATTGTTTTCAATCTACTAAAAAATACATATAGGAAAGTATTGAAATTCGTATATTCTTTTGAAATCAATAAAATAAACGAAAAGATATAAATAAGAATTCGTTGGCGATGGAAATATAAGAACTCATTATCTATATTTAAAATAAGAAAAATGATTCTCTACAAATTGTTTTCAATCTACTAAAAAATACATATTTGAAAGTATTGAAATTCGTATATTCTTTTGAAATCAATAAAATAAACGAAAAGATATAAATAAGAATTCGTTGGCGATGGAAATATAAGAATTCATTGTCTGTATTTAAATTTAATAAAAATTAAACTCTGCGATTACTTTTAAACTACTAAAAAATACATATAGGAAAGAATTGAAATTCGTATATTCTTTTGAAATCAATAAAATAAACGAAAAGATATAAATAAGAATTCGTTGGCGATGGAAATATAAGAACTCATTATCTATATTTAAATAAGAAAAATGATTCTCTACAAATTGTTTTCAATCTACTAAAAAATACATATAGGAAAGTATTGAAATTCGTATATTCTTTTGAAATCAATAAAATAAACGAAAAGATATAAATAAGAATTCGTTGGCGATGGAAATATAAGAACTCATTATCTATATTTAAAATAAGAAAAATGATTCTCTACAAATTGTTTTCAATCTACTAAAAAATACATATATGAAAGTATTGAAATTCGTATATTCTTTTGAAATCAAAAAAATAAACGAAAAGATATAAATATGAATTCGTTGGCGATGGAAATATAAGAACTCATTATCTATATTTAAAATAAGAAAAATGATTCTCTACAAATTGTTTTCAATCTACTAAAAAATACATATAGGAAAGTATTGAAATTCGTATATTCTTTTGAAATCAATAAAATAAACGAAAAGATATAAATAAGAATTCGTTGGTGATGGAAATATAAAAACTCATTGTCTATATTTAAATTTAATAAAAATCTACACTCTGCGATTTCTTTTAATCTACTAAAAAATACATATAGGAAAGTAATGAAATTCGTTTATTCTTTTGAAATCAATAAAATAAACGAAAAGATATAAATAAGAATTCGTTGGCGATGGAAATATAAGAACTCATTGTCTGTATTTCAAATAAGAAAAATGATTCTCTACAAATTGTTTTCAATCTACTAAAAAATACATATAGGAAAGAATTGAAATTCGTATATTCTTTTGAAATCAATAAAATAAACGAAAAGATATAAATAAGAATTCGTTGGCGATGGAAATATAAGAACTCATTATCTATATTTAAAATAAGAAAAATGATACTCTCCGATTACTTTTAATCTACTAAAAAATACATATAGGAAAGAATTTAAATTCGTATATTCTTTTGAAATCAATAAAATTAACGAAAAGATATAAATAAGAATTCGTTGGCGATGGAAATATAAGAACTCATTATCTATATTTAAAATAAGAAAAATGATTCTCTACAAATTGTTTTCAATCTACTAAAAAATACATATTTGAAAGTATTGAAATTCGTATATTCTTTTGAAATCAATAAAATAAACGAAAAGATATAAATAAGAATTCGTTGGCGATGGAAATATAAGAACTCATTATCTATATTTAAATAAGAAAAATGATTCTCTACAAATTGTTTTCAATCTACTAAAAAATACATATTTGAAAGTATTGAAATTCGTATATTCTTTTGAAATCAATAAAATAAACGAAAAGATATAAATAAGAATTCGTTGGCGATGGAAATATAAGAATTCATTGTCTGTATTTAAATTTAATAAAAATTAAACTCTGCGATTTCTTTTAATCTACTAAAAAATACATATAGGAAAAAATTGAAATACGTATATTCTTTTGAAATCAATAAAATAAACGAAAATATATAAATAAGAATTCGTTGGCGATGGAAATATAAGAACTCATTATCTATATTTAAATAAGAAAAATGATTCTCTACAAATTGTTTTCAATCTACTAAAAAATACATATAGGAAAGTATTGAAATTCGTATATTCTTTTGAAATCAATAAAATAAACGAAAAGATATAAATAAGAATTCGTTGGCGATGGAAATATAAGAACTCATTATCTATATTTAAAATAAGAAAAATGATTCTCTACAAATTGTTTTCAATCTACTAAAAAATACATATTTGAAAGTATTGAAATTCGTATATTCTTTTGAAATCAAAAAAATAAACGAAAAGATATAAATATGAATTCGTTGGCGATGGAAATATAAGAACTCATTATCTATATTTAAAATAAGAAAAATGATTCTCTACAAATTGTTTTCAATCTACTAAAAAATACATATAGGAAAGTATTGAAATTCGTATATTCTTTTGAAATCAATAAAATAAACGAAAAGATATAAATAAGAATTCGTTGGTGATGGAAATATAAAAACTCATTGTCTATATTTAAATTTAATAAAAATCTACACTCTGCGATTTCTTTTAATCTACTAAAAAATACACATTTAAAAGTATTGAAATTCGTTTATTCTTTTGAAATCAATTAAATAAACGAAAAGATATAAATAAGAATTCGTTGGCGATGGAAATATAAGAATTCATTGTCTGTATTTAAATTTAATAAAAATTAAATTCTGCGATTTCTTTTAATCTACTAAAAAATACATATAGGAAAGAATTGAAATTCGTATATTCTTTTGAAATCAATAAAATAAACGAAAAGATATAAATAAGAATTCGTTGGCGATGGAAATATAAGAACTCATTATCTATATTTAAAATAAGAAAAATGATTCTCTACAAATTGTTTTCAATCTACTAAAAAATACATATATGAAAGTATTTAAATTCGTATATTCTTTTGAAATCAATAAAATAAACGAAAAGATATAAATAAGAATTCGTTGGCGATGGAAATATTAGAATTCATTGTCTGTATTTAAATTTAATAAAAATTAAACTCTGCGATTTCTTTAAATCTACTAAAAAATACATATAGGAAAGTATTGAAATTCGTATATTCTTTTGAAATCAATTAAATAAACGAAAAGATATAAATAAGAATTCGTTGGCGATGGAAATATAAGAACTCATTATCTATATTTAAAATAAGAAAAATGATTCTCTACAAATTGTTTTCAATCTACTAAAAAATACATATAGGAAAGTATTGAAATTCGTATATTCTTTTGAAATCAATAAAATAAACGAAAAGATATAAATAAGAATTCGTTGGCGATGGAAATATAAGAACTCATTATCTATATTTAAATTTAATAAAAATCTACACTCTGCGATTTCTTTTAATCTACTAAAAAATACACATTTGAAAGTATTGAAATTCGTTTAATCTTTTGAAATCAATTAAATAAACGAAAAGATATAAATAAGAATTCGTTGGCGATGGAAATATAAGAACTCATTGTCTGTATTTCAAATTAATAAAATCTACACTCTGCGATTACTTTTAATCTACTAAAAAATACATATTTGAAAGTATTGAAATTCGTATATTCTTTTGAAATCAATAAAATAAACGAAAAGATATAAATAAGAATTCGTTGGCGATGGAAATATAAGAACTCATTATCTATATTTAAAATAAGAAAAATGATTCTCTACAAATTGTTTTCAATCTACTAAAAAATACATATAGGAAAGAATTGAAATTCGTATATTCTTTTGAAATCAATAAAATAAACGAAAAGATATAAATAAGAATTCGTTGGCGATGGAAATATAAGAACTCATTGTCTATATTTAAATTTAATAAAAATCTGCACTCTGCGATTTCTTTTAATCTACTAAAAAATACACATTTGAAAGTATTGAAATTCGTTTAATCTTTTGAAATCAGTTAAATAAACGAAAAGATATAAATAAGAATTCGTTGGCGATGGAAATATAAGAACTCATTATCTATATTTAAAATAAGAAAAATGATTCTCTACAAATTGTTTTCAATCTACTAAAAAATACATATATGAAAGTATTGAAATTCGTATATTCTTTTGAAATCAATTAAATAAACGAAAAGATATAAATAAGAATTCGTTGGCGTTGGAAATATAAGAATTCATTGTCTGTATTTAAATTTAATAAAAATTAAACTCTGCGATTTCTTTTAATCTACTAAAAAATACATATTTGAAAGTATTGAAATTCGTATATTCTTTTGAAATCAATAAAATAAACGAAAAGATATAAATAAGAATTCGTTGGCGATGGAAATATAAGAACTCATTGTCTGTATTTCAAATTAATAAAATCTACACTCTGCGATTACTTTTAATCTACTAAAAAATACATATAGGAAAGTATTGAAATTCGTATATTCTTTTGAAATCAATAAAATAAACGAAAAGATATAAATAAGGATTCGTTGGAGATGAAAATATAAGAACTCATTGTCTTTATTTCAAATTAATAAAATCTACACTCTGCGATTTCTTTTAATCTACTAAACAATACATATAGAAAAGTATTGAAATTCGTATATTCTTTTGAAATCAATAAAATAAACGAAAAGATATAAATAAGAATTCGTTGGCGATGGAAATATAAGAACTCATTATCTATATTTAAAATAAGAAAAATGATTCTCTACAAATTGTTTTCAATCTACTAAAAAATACATATTTAAAAGTATTGAAATTCGTATATTCTTTTGAAATCAAAAAAATAAACGAAAAGATATGAATATGAATTCGTTGGCGATGGAAATATAAGAACTCATTATCTATATTTAAAATAAGAAAAATGATTCTCTACAAATTGTTTTCAATCTACTAAAAAATACATATAGGAAAGTATTGAAATTCGTATATTCTTTTGAAATCAATAAAATAAACGAAAAGATATAAATAAGAATTCGTTGGCGATGGAAATATAAGGACTCATTGTCTATATTTAAAATAAGAAAAATGATTCTCTACAAATTGTTTTCAATCTACTAAAAAATACATATAGGAAAGTATTGAAATTCGTATATTCTTTTGAAATCAATAAAATAAACGAAAAGATATAAATAAGAATTCGTTGGCGATGGAAATATAAGAACTCATTATCTATATTTAAAATAAGAAAAATGATTCTCTACAAATTGTTTTCAATCTACTAAAAAAAACATATTTGAAAGTATTGAAATTCGTATATTCTTTTGAAATCAATAAAATAAACGAAAAGATATAAATAAGAATTCGTTGGCGATGGAAATATAAGAATTCATTGTCTGTATTTAAATTTAATAAAAATTAAACTCTGCGATTTCTTTTAATCTACTAAAAAATACATATAGGAAAAAATTGAAATTCGTATATTCTTTTGAAATCAATAAAATAAACGAAAAGATATAAATAAGAATTCGTTGGCGATGGAAATATAAGAACTCATTATCTATATTTAAATAAGAAAAATGATTCTCTACAAATTGTTTTCAATCTACTAAAAAATACATATAGGAAAGTATTGAAATTCGTATATTCTTTTGAAATCAATAAAATAAACGAAAAGATATAAATAAGAATTCGTTGGCGATGGAAATATAAGAACTCATTATCTATATTTAAAATAAGAAAAATGATTCTCTACAAATTGTTTTCAATCTACTAAAAAATACATATTTGAAAGTATTGAAATTCGTATATTCTTTTGAAATCAAAAAAATAAACGAAGAGATATAAATATGAATTCGTTGGCGATGGAAATATAAGAACTCATTATCTATATTTAAAATAAGAAAAATGATTCTCTACAAATTGTTTTCAATCTACTAAAAAATACATATAGGAAAGTATTGAAATTCGTATATTCTTTTGAAATCAATAAAATGAACGAAAAGATATAAATAAGAATTCGTTGGTGATGGAAATATAAAAACTCATTGTCTATATTTAAATTTAATAAAAATCTACACTCTGCGATTTCTTTTAATCTACTAAAAAATACACATTTAAAAGTATTGAAATTCGTTTATTCTTTTGAAATCAATTAAATAAACGAAAAGATATAAATAAGAATTCGTTGGCGATGGAAATATAAGAACTCATTATCTATATTTAAAATAAGAAAAATGATTCTCTACAAATTGTTTTCAATCTACTAAAAAATACATATATGAAAGTATTGAAATTCGTATATTCTTTTGAAATCAATTAAATAAACGAAAAGATATAAATAAGAATTCGTTGGCGATGGAAATATAAGAATTCATTGTCTGTATTTAAATTTAATAAAAATTAAATTCTGCGATTTCTTTTAATCTACTAAAAAATACATATAGGAAAGAATTGAAATTCGTATATTCTTTTGAAATCAATAAAATAAACGAAAAGATATAAATAAGAATTCGTTGGCGATGGAAATATAAGAACTCATTATCTATATTTAAAATAAGAAAAATGATTCTCTACAAATTGTTTTCAATCTACTAAAAAATACATATATGAAAGTATTTAAATTCGTATATTCTTTTGAAATCAATAAAATAAACGAAAAGATATAAATAAGAATTCGTTGGCGATGGAAATATTAGAATTCATTGTCTGTATTTAAATTTAATAAAAATTAAACTCTGCGATTTCTTTAAATCTACTAAAAAATACATATAGGAAAGAATTGAAATTCGTATATTCTTTTGAAATCATTTAAATAAACGAAAAGATATAAATAAGAATTCGTTGGCGATGGAAATATAAGAACTCATTATCTATATTTAAAATAAGAAAAATGATTCTCTACAAATTGTTTTCAATCTACTAAAAAATACATATAGGAAAGTATTGAAATTCGTATATTCTTTTGAAATCAATAAAATAAACGAAAAGATATAAATAAGAATTCGTTGGCGATGGAAATATAAGAACTCATTATCTATATTTAAATTTAATAAAAATCTACACTCTGCGATTTCTTTTAATCTACTAAAAAATACACATTTGAAAGTATTGAAATTCGTTTAATCTTTTGAAATCAATTAAATAAACGAAAAGATATAAATAAGAATTCGTTGGCGATGGAAATATAAGAACTCATTGTCTGTATTTCAAATTAATAAAATCTACACTCTGCGATTACTTTTAATCTTCTAAAAAATACATATAGGAAAGTATTGAAATTCGTATATTCTTTTGAAATCAATAAAATAAACGAAAAGATATAAATAAGAATTCGTTGGCGATGGAAATATAAGAACTCATTATCTATATTTAAAATAAGAAAAATGATTCTCTACAAATTGTTTTCAATCTACTAAAAAATACATATAGGAAAGAATTGAAATTCGTATATTCTTTTGAAATCAATAAAATAAACGAAAAGATATAAATAAGAATTCGTTGGCGATGGAAATATAAGAACTCATTGTCTATATTTAAATTTAATAAAAATCTGCACTCTGCGATTTCTTTTAATCTACTAAAAAATACACATTTGAAAGTATTGAAATTCGTTTAATCTTTTGAAATCAGTTAAATAAACGAAAAGATATAAATAAGAATTCGTTGGCGATGGAAATATAAGAACTCATTATCTATATTTAAAATAAGAAAAATGATTCTCTACAAATTGTTTTCAATCTACTAAAAAATACATATATGAAAGTATTGAAATTCGTATATTCTTTTGAAATCAATTAAATAAACGAAAAGATATAAATAAGAATTCGTTGGCGTTGGAAATATAAGAATTCATTGTCTGTATTTAAATTTAATAAAAATTAAACTCTGCGATTTCTTTTAATCTACTAAAAAATACATATTTGAAAGTATTGAAATTCGTATATTCTTTTGAAATCAATAAAATAAACGAAAAGATATAAATAAGAATTCGTTGGCGATGGAAATATAAGAACTCATTGTCTGTATTTCAAATTAATAAAATCTACACTCTGCGATTACTTTTAATCTACTAAAAAATACATATAGGAAAGTATTGAAATTCGTATATTCTTTTGAAATCAATAAAATAAACGAAAAGATATAAATAAGGATTCGTTGGCGATGAAAATATAAGAACTCATTGTCTTTATTTTAAATTAATAAAATCTACACTCTGCGATTTCTTTTAATCTACTAAACAATACATATAGAAAAGTATTGAAATTCGTATATTCTTTTGAAATCAATAAAATAAACGAAAAGATATAAATAAGAATTCGTTGGCGATGGAAATATAAGAACTCATTATCTATATTTAAAATAAGAAAAATGATTCTCTACAAATTGTTTTCAATCTACTAAAAAATACATATTTGAAAGTATTGAAATTCGTATATTCTTTTGAAATCAAAAAAATAAACGAAAAGATATAAATATGAATTCGTTGGCGAAGGAAATATAAGAACTCATTATCTATATTTAAAATAAGAAAAATGATTCTCTACAAATTGTTTTCAATCTACTAAAAAATACATATAGGAAAGTATTGAAATTCGTATATTCTTTTGAAATCAATAAAATAAACGAAAAGATATAAATAAGAATTCGTTGGCGATGGAAATATAAGAATTCATTATCTGTATTTAAATTTAATAAAAATTAAACTCTGCGATTTCTTTTAATCTACTAAAAAATACATATAGGAAAGAATTGAAATTCGTATATTCTTTTGAAATCAATAAAATAAACGAAAAGATATAAATAAGAATTCGTTGGAGATGGAAATATAAGAACTCATTGTCTGTATTTAAATTTAATAAAAATCTACACTCTGCGATTACTTTTAATCTACTAAAAAATACATATAGGAAAGTAATGAAATTCGTTTATTCTTTTGAAATCAATAAAATAAACGAAAAGATATAAATAAGAATTCGTTGGCGATGGAAATATAAGAACTCATTGTCTGTATTTCAAATTAATAAAATCTACACTCTGCGATTACTTTTAATCTACTAAAAAATACATATAGGAAAGTATTGAAATTCGTATATTCTTTTGAAATCAATAAAATAAACGAAAAGATATAAATAAGAATTCGTTGGCGATGGAAATATAAGGACTCATTGTCTATATTTAAAATAAGAAAAATGATACTCTGCGATTTTTTTTAATCTACTAAAAAATACATATAGGAAAGTATTGAAATTCGTATATTCTTTTGAAAGCAATAAAATAAACGAAAAGATATAAATAAGAATTCGTTGGCGATGGAAATATAAGAACTCATTGTCTGCATTTCAAATTAATAAAATCTATACTCTGCGATTACTTTTAATCTACTAAAAAATACATATAGGAAAGTATTGAAATTCGTATATTCTTTTGAAATCAATAAAATAAACGAAAAGATATAAATAAGAATTCGTTGGTGATGGAAATATAAGGACTCATTGTCTATATTTAAAATAAGAAAAATGATACTCTGCGATTACTTTTAATCTACTAAAAAATACATATAGGAAAGTATTGAAATTCGTTTATTCTTTTGAAATCAATAAAATAAACGAAAAGATATAAATAAGAATTCGTTGGCGATGGAAATATAAGAACTCATTGTCTGTATTTCATATTAATAAAATCTACACTTTGCGATTACTTTTAATCTACTAAAAAATACATATAGGAAAGTATTGAAATTCGTATATTCTTTTGAAATCAATTAAATAAACGGAAAGATATAAATAAGAATTCGTTGGCGATGGAAATATAAGGACTCATTGTCTATATTTAAAATAAGAAAAATGATTCTCTACAATTTGTTTTCAATCTACTAAAAAATACATATAGGAAAGTATTGAAATTCGTATATTCTTTTGAAATCAATAAAATAAACGAAAAGATATAAATAAGAATTCGTTGGCGATGGAAATATAAGAATTCATTGTCTGTATTTAAATTTAATAAAAATTAAACTCTGCGATTTCTTTTAATCTACTAAAAAATACATATAGGAAAGTATTGAAATTCGTATATTCTTTTGAAATCAATAAAATAAACGAAAAGATATAAATAAGAATTCGTTGGCGATGGAAATATAAAATCTCATTGTCTGTATTTCAAATTAATAAAATCTACACTCTGCGATTACTTTTAATCTACTAAAAAATACATATAGGAAAGTATTGAAATTCGTATATTCTTTTGAAATCAATAAAATAAACGAAAAGATATAAATAAGGATTCGTTGCCGATGAAAATATAAGAACTCATTGTCTTTATTTCAAATTAATAAAATCTACACTCTGCGATTACTTTTAATCTTCCAAAAAATACATATAGGAAAGTATTGAAATTCGTATATTCTTTTGAAATCAATAAAATAAACGAAAAGATATAAATAAGAATTCGTTGGCGATGGAAATATAAGAACTCATTATCTATATTTAAAATAAGAAAAATGATTCTCTACAAATTGTTTTCAATCTACTAAAAAATACATATAGGAAAGAATTGAAATTCGTATATTCTTTTGAAATCAATAAAATAAACGAAAAGATATAAATAAGAATTCGTTGGCGATGGAAATATAAGAACTCATTGTCTATATTTAAATTTAATAAAAATCTGCACTCTGCGATTTCTTTTAATCTACTAAAAAATACACATTTGAAAGTATTGAAATTCGTTTAATCTTTTGAAATCAGTTAAATAAACGAAAAGATATAAATAAGAATTCGTTGGCGATGGAAATATAAGAACTCATTATCTATATTTAAAATAAGAAAAATGATTCTCTACAAATTGTTTTCAATCTACTAAAAAATACATATATGAAAGTATTGAAATTCGTATATTCTTTTGAAATCAATTAAATAAACGAAAAGATATAAATAAGAATTCGTTGGCGTTGGAAATATAAGAATTCATTGTCTGTATTTAAATTTAATAAAAATTAAACTCTGCGATTTCTTTTAATCTACTAAAAAATACATATTTGAAAGTATTGAAATTCGTATATTCTTTTGAAATCAATAAAATAAACGAAAAGATATAAATAAGAATTCGTTGGCGATGGAAATATAAGAACTCATTGTCTGTATTTCAAATTAATAAAATCTACACTCTGCGATTACTTTTAATCTACTAAAAAATACATATAGGAAAGTATTGAAATTCGTATATTCTTTTGAAATCAATAAAATAAACGAAAAGATATAAATAAGGATTCGTTGGCGATGAAAATATAAGAACTCATTGTCTTTATTTTAAATTAATAAAATCTACACTCTGCGATTTCTTTTAATCTACTAAACAATACATATAGAAAAGTATTGAAATTCGTATATTCTTTTGAAATCAATAAAATAAACGAAAAGATATAAATAAGAATTCGTTGGCGATGGAAATATAAGAACTCATTATCTATATTTAAAATAAGAAAAATGATTCTCTACAAATTGTTTTCAATCTACTAAAAAATACATATTTGAAAGTATTGAAATTCGTATATTCTTTTGAAATCAAAAAAATAAACGAAAAGATATAAATATGAATTCGTTGGCGATGGAAATATAAGAACTCATTATCTATATTTAAAATAAGAAAAATGATTCTCTACAAATTGTTTTCAATCTACTAAAAAATACATATAGGAAAGTATTGAAATTCGTATATTCTTTTGAAATCAATAAAATAAACGAAAAGATATAAATAAGAATTCGTTGGCGATGGAAATATAAGAATTCATTGTCTGTATTTAAATTTAATAAAAATTAAACTCTGCGATTTCTTTTAATCTACTAAAAAATACATATAGGAAAGAATTGAAATTCGTATATTCTTTTGAAATCAATAAAATAAACGAAAAGATATAAATAAGAATTCGTTGGGGATGGAAATATAAGAACTCATTGTCTGTATTTAAATTTAATAAAAATCTACACTCTGCGATTACTTTTAATCTACTAAAAAATACATATAGGAAAGTATTGAAATTCGTATATTCTTTTGAAATCAATAAAATAAACGAAAAGATATAAATAAGAATTCGTTGGCGATGGAAATATAAGAACTCATTGTCTGTATTTCAAATTAATAAAATCTACACTCTGCGATTACTTTTAATCTACTAAAAAATACATATAGGAAAGTATTGAAATTCGTATATTCTTTTGAAATCAATAAAATAAACGAAAAGATATAAATAAGAATTCGTTGGCGATGGAAATATAAGGAATCATTGTCTATATTTAAAATAAGAAAAATGATACTCTGCGATTTTTTTTAATCTACTAAAAAATACATATAGGAAAGTATTGAAATTCGTATATTCTTTTGAAAGCAATAAAATAAACGAAAAGATATAAATAAGAATTCGTTGGCAATGGAAATATAAGAACTCATTGTCTGCATTTCAAATTAATAAAATCTATACTCTGCGATTACTTTTAATCTACTAAAAAATACATATAGGAAAGTATTGAAATTCGTATATTCTTTTGAAATCAATAAAATAAACGAAAAGATATAAATAAGAATTCGTTGGTGATGGAAATATAAGGACTCATTGTCTATATTTAAAATAAGAAAAATGATACTCTGCGATTACTTTTAATCTACTAAAAAATACATATAGGAAAGTATTGAAATTCGTTTATTCTTTTGAAATCAATAAAATAAACGAAAAGATATAAATAAGAATTCGTTGGCGATGGAAATATAAGAACTCATTGTCTGTATTTCATATTAATAAAATCTACAATTTGCGATTACTTTTAATCTACTAAAAAATACATATAGGAAAGTATTGAAATTCGTATATTCTTTTGAAATCAATTAAATAAACGGAAAGATATAAATAAGAATTCGTTGGCGATGGAAATATAAGGACTCATTGTCTATATTTAAAATAAGAAAAATGATTCTCTACAAATTGTTTTCAATCTACTAAAAAATACATATTTGAAAGTATTGAAATTCGTATATTCTTTTGAAATCAATAAAATAAACGAAAAGATATAAATAAGAATTCGTTGGCGATGGAAATATAAGAATTCATTGTCTGTATTTAAATTTAATAAAAATTAAACTCTGCGATTTCTTTTAATCTACTAAAAAATACATATAGGAAAGTATTGAAATTCGTATATTCTTTTGAAATCAATAAAATAAACGAAAAGATATAAATAAGAATTCGTTGGCGATGGAAATATAAAATCTCATTGTCTGTATTTCAAATTAATAAAATCTACACTCTGCGATTACTTTTAATCTACTAAAAAATACATATAGGAAAGTATTGAAATTCGTATATTCTTTTGAAATCAATAAAATAAACGAAAAGATATAAATAAGGATTCGTTGCCGATGAAAATATAAGAACTCATTGTCTTTATTTCATATTAATAAAATCTACACTCTGCGATTTCTTTTAATCTACTAAACAATACATATAGGAAAGTATTGAAATTCATATATTCTTTTGAAATCAATAAAATAAACGAAAAGATATAAATAAGAATTCGTTGGCGATGGAAATATAAGGACTCATTGTCTGCATTTCAAATTAATTAAATCTACACTCTGCGATTACTTTTAATCTACTAAAAAATACATATAGGAAAGTATTGAAATTCGTATATTCTTTTGAAATCAATAAAATAAACGAAAAGATATAAATAAGAATTCGTTGGCGATGGAAATATAAGAATTCATTGTCTGTATTTAAATTTAATAAAAATTAAACTCTGCGATTTCTTTTAATATACTAAAAAATACATATAGGAAAGAATTGAAATTCGTATATTCTTTTGAAATCAATAAAATAAACGAAAAGATATAAATAAGAATTCGTTGGGGATGGAAATATAAGAACTCATTGTCTGTATTTAAATTTAATAAAAATCTACACTCTGCGATTACTTTTAATCTAATAAAAAATACATATAGGAAAGTAATGAAATTCGTTTATTCTTTTGAAATCAATAAAATAAACGAAAAGATATAAATAAGAATTCGTTGGCGATGGAAATATAAGAACTCATTGTCTGTATTTCAAATTAATAAAATCTACACTCTGCGATTACTTTTAATCTACTAAAAAATACATATAGGAAAGTATTGAAATTCGTATATTCTTTTGAAATCAATAAAATAAACGAAAAGATATAAATAAGAATTCGTTGGCGATGGAAATATAAGGACTCATTGTCTGCATTTCAAATTAATAAAATCTACACTCTGCGATTACTTTTAATCTACTAAAAAATACATATATGAAAGTATTGAAATTCGTATATTCTTTTGAAATCAATAAAATAAACGAAAAGATATAAATAAGAATTCGTTGGCGATGGAAATATAAGGACTCATTGTCTGCATTTCAAATTAATAAAATCTACACTCTGCGATTACTTTTAATCTACTAAAAAATACATATAGGAAAGTATTGAAATTCGTATATTCTTTTGAAATCAATAAAATAAACGAAAAGATATAAATAAGAATTCGTTGGTGATGGAAATATAAGGACTCATTGTCTATATTTAAAATAAGAAAAATGATACTCTGCGATTTTTTTTAATCTACTAAAAAATACATATAAGAAAGTATTGAAATTCGTATATTCTTTTGAAAGCAATAAAATAAACGAAAAGATATAAATAAGAATTCGTTGGCGATGGAAATATAAGAACTCATTGTCTGCATTTCAAATTAATAAAATCTACACTCTGCGATTACTTTTAATCTACTAAAAAATACATATAGGAAAGTATTGAAATTCGTATATTCTTTTGAAATCAATAAAATAAACGAAAAGATATAAATAAGAATTCGTTGGTGATGGAAATATAAGGACTCATTGTCTATATTTAAAATGAGAAAAATGATACTCTGCGATTACTTTTAATCTACTAAAAAATACACATAGGAAAGTATTGAAATTCGTTTATTCTTTTGAAATCAATAAAATAAACGAAAAGATATAAATAAGAATTCGTTGGCGATGGAAATATAAGAACTCATTGTCTGTATTTCATATTAATAAAATCTACACTTTGCGATTACTTTTAATCTACTAAAAAATACATATAGGAAAGTATTGAAATTCGTATATTCTTTTGAAATCAATTAAATAAACGAAAAGATATAAATAAGAATTCGTTGGCGATGGAAATATAAGGACTCATTGTCTATATTTAAAATAAGAAAAATAATTCTCTACAAATTGTTTTCAATCTACTAAAAAATACATATTTGAAAGTATTGAAATTCGTATATTCATTTGAAATCAATAAAATAAACGAAAAGATATAAATAAGAATCCGTTGGCGATGGAAATATAAGAATTCATTGTCTGTATTTAAAGTAAATAAAAATTAAACTCTGCGATTTCTTTTAATCTACTAAAAAATACATATAGGAAAGTATTTAAATTCGTATATTCTTTTGAAATCAATAAAATAAACGAAAAGATATAAATAAGAATTCGTTGGCGATGGAAATATAAGAACTCATTGTCTGTATTTAAATTTAATAAAAATCTACACTCTGCGATTACTTTTAATCTACTAAAAAATACATATAGGAAAGTAATGAACTTCGTTTATTCTTTTGAAATCAATAAAATAAACGAAAAGATATAAATAAGAATTCGTTGGCGATGGAAATATAAGAACTCATTGTCTGTATTTAAATTAATAAAATCTACACTCTGTGATTACTTTTAATCTACTAAAAAATTCATATAGGAAAGTAATGAACTTCGTTTATTCTTTTGAAATCAATAAAATAAACGAAAAGATATAAATAAGAATTCGTTGGCGATGGAAATATAAGGACTCATTGTCTATATTTAAAATAAGAAAAATGATACTCTGCAATTACTTTTAATCTACTAAAAAATACATATATGAAAGTATTGAAATTCGTATATTCTTTTGAAAGCAAAACAATAAACGAAAAGATATAAATAAGAATTCGTTGGTGATGGAAATATAAGAACTCATTGTCTGTATTTCATATTAATAAAATCTACACTTTGCGATTACTTTTAATCTACTAAAAAATACATATAGGAAAGTATTGAAATTCGTATATTCTTTTGAAATCAATTAAATAAACGGAAAGATATAAATAAGAATTCGTTGGCGATGGAAATATAAGGACTCATTGTCTATATTAAAAATAAGAAAAATGATTCTCTACAAATTGTTTTCAATCTACTAAAAAATACATATTTGAAAGTATTGAAATTCGTATATTCTTTTGAAATCAATAAAATAAACGAAAAGATATAAATAAGAATTCGTTGGCGATGGAAATATAAGAATTCATTGTCTGTATTTAAATTTAATAAAATATAAACTCTGCGATTTCTTTTAATCTACTAAAAAATACATATAGGAAAGTATTGAAATTCGTATATTCTTTTGAAATCAATAAAATAAACGAAAAGATATAAATAAGAATTCGTTGGCGATGGAAATATAAGAACTCATTGTCTGTATTTCAAATTAATAAAATCTACACTCTGCGATTACTTTTAATCTACTAAAAAATACATATAGAAAAGTATTGAAATTCGTATATTCTTTTGAAATCAATTAAATAAACGAAAAGATATAAATAAGGATTCGTTGGCGATGAAAATATAAGAACTCATTGTCTTTATTTCAAATTAATAAAATCTACACTCTGCGATTTCTTTTAATCTACTAAACAATACATATAGAAAAGTATTGTAATTCGTATATTCTTTTGAAATCAATTAAATAAACGAAAAGATATAAATAAGAATTCGTTGGCGATGGAAATATAAGAACTCATTGTCTGTATTTCAAATAAATAAAATCTACACTCTGCGATTACTTTTAATCTACTAAAAAATACATATAGGAAAGTATTGAAATTCGTATATTCTTTTGAAATCAATAAAATAAACGAAAAGATATAAATAAGAATTCGTTGGCGATGGAAATATAAGAACTCATTGTCTATATTTAAAATAAGAAAAATGATTCTCTACCAATTTTTTTCAAGCTACTAAAAAATACATATAGGAAAGTATTGAAATTCGTATATTCTTTTGAAATCAATAAAATAAACGAAAAGATATAAATAAGAATTCGTTGGCGATGGAAATATAAGATCTCATTGCCTGTATTTAAATTTAATAAAAATTAAACTCTGCGATTTATTTTAATCTACTAAAAAATACATATAGGAAAGTATTGAAATTCGTATATTCTTTTGACATCAATTAAATAAACGAAAAGATATAAATAAGAATTCGTTGGCGATGGAAATATAAGAACTCATTGCCTGTATTTAAATTTAATAAAAATTAAACTCTGCGATTTATTTTAATCTACTAAAAAATACATATAGGAAAGTATTGAAATTCGTATATTCTTTTGAAATCAATAAAATAAATGAAAAGATATAAATAAGAATTCGTTGGCGATGGAAATATAAGAATTCATTGTCTGTATTTAAATTTAATAAAAATTTAACTCTGCGATTTCTTTTAATCTACTAAAAAATACATATAGGAAAGTATTGAAATTCGTATATTCTTTTGAAATCAATAAAATAAACGAAAAGATATAAATAAGAATTCGTTGGCGATGGAAATATAAGAACTCATTGTCTGTATTTCAAATTAATAAAATCTACACTCTGCGATTACTTTTAATCTACTAAAAAATACATATAGAAAAGTATTGAAATTCGTATATTCTTTTGAAATCAATTAAATAAACGAAAAGATATTAATAAGAATTCGTTGGCGATGGAAATATAAGGACTCATTGTCTATATTCAAAATAAGAAAAATGATTCTCTACGAATTGTTTTCAATCTACTAAAAAATACATATTTGAAAGTATTGAAATTCGTATATTCTTTTGAAATCAATTAAATAAACGAAAAGATATAAATAAGAATTCGTTGGCGATGGAAATATAAGAATTCATTGTCTGTATTTAAATTTAATAAAAATTAAACTCTGCGATTTCTTTTAATCTACTAAAAAATACATATAGGAAAGTATTGAAATTCGTATATTCTTTTGAAATCAATAAAATAAACGAAAAGATATAAATAAGAATTCGTTGGCGATGGAAATATAAGAACTCATTGTCTGTATTTCAAATAAATAAAATCTACACTCTGCGATTACTTTTAATCTACTAAAAAATACATATAGGAAAGAATTGAAATTCGTATATTCTTTTGAAATCAATAAAATAAACGAAAAGATATAAATAAGAATTCGTTGGCGATGGAAATATAAGAACTCATTGTCTGTATTTCAAATAAATAAAATCTACACTCTGCGATTACTTTTAATCTACTAAAAAATACATATAAGAAAGTATTGAAATTCGTTTATTCTTTTGAAATCAATAAAATAAACGAAAAGATATAAATAAGAATTCGTTAGTGATGGAAATATAAGGACTCATTGTCTATATTTAAAATAAGAAAAATGATACTCTGCGATTACTTTTAATCTACTAAAAAATACATATAGGAAAGTATTGAAATTCGTATATTCTTTTGAAATCAATAAAATAAACGAAAAGATATAAATAAGAATTCGTTGGCGATGGAAATATAAGAACTCATTGTCTGTATTTCAAATTTATAAAATCTACACTCTGCGATTACTTTTAATCTACTAAAAAATACATATAGGAAAGTATTGAAATTCGTATATTCTTTTGAAATCAATAAAATAAACGAAAAGATATAAATAAGAATGCGTTGGTGATGGAAATATAAGGACTCATTGTCTATATTTAAAATAAGAAAAATGATACTCTGCGATTACTTTTAATCTACTAAACAATACATATAGAAAAGTATTGAAATTCGTATATTCTTTTGAAATCAATAAAATAAACGAAAAGATATAAATAAGAATTCGTTGGCGATGGAAATATAAGAACTCATTGTCTGTATTTCAAATAAATAAAATCTACACTCTGCGATTACTTTTAATCTACTAAAAAATACATATAGGAAAGTATTGAAATTCGTATATTCTTTTGAAAGCAATAAAATAAACGAAAAGATATAAATAAGAATTCGTTGGCGATGGAAATATAAGAACTCAATGTCTGCATTTCAAATTAATAAAATCTATACTCTGCGATTACTTTTAATCTACTAAAAAATACATATAGGAAAGTATTGAAATTCGTATATTCTTTTGAAATCAATAAAATAAACGAAAAGATATAAATAAGAATTCGTTGGTGATGGAAATATAAGAACTCATTGTCTGTATTTCAAATTTATAAAATCTACACTCTGCGATTACTTTTAATCTACTAAAAAATACATATAGGAAAGTATTGAAATTCGTATATTCTTTTGAAATCAATAAAATAAACGAAAAGATATAAATAAGAATTCGTTGGTGATGGAAATATAAGGACTCATTGTCTATATTTAAAATAAGAAAAATGATACTCTACGATTACTTTTAAACTACTAAACAATACATATAGAAAAGTATTGAAATTCGTATATTCTTTTGAAATCAATTAAATAAACGAAAAGATAAAAATAAGAATTCGTTGGTGATGGAAATATAAGGACTCATTGTCTATATTTAAAATAAGAAAAATGATACTCTGCGATTACTTTTAATCTACTAAAAAATACATATAGGAAAGTATTGAAATTCGTATATTCTTTTGAAATCAATAAAATAAACGAAAAGATATAAATAAGAATTCGTTGGCGATGGAAATATAAGAACTCATTGTCTATATTTAAAATAAGAAAAATGATTCTCTACCAATTTTTTTCAAGCTACTAAAAAATACATATAGGAAAGTATTGAAATTCGTATATTCTTTTGAAATCAATAAAATAAACGAAAAGATATAAATAAGAATTCGTTGGCGATGGAAATATAAGAACTCATTGTCTATATTTAAATTTAATAAAATCTACACTCTGCGATTTCTTTTAATCTATTAAACAATACATATAGAAAAGTATTGAAATTCGTATATTCTTTTGAAATCAATAAAATAAACGAAAAGATATAAATAAGAATTCGTTAGTGATGGAAATATAAGGACTCATTGTCTATATTTAAAATAAGAAAAATGATACTCTGCGATTACTTTTAATCTACTACAAAATACATATAGGAAAGAATTGAAATTCGTATATTCTTTTGAAATCAATAAAATAAACGAAAAGATATAAATAAGAATTCGTTGGCGATGGAAATATAAGAACTCATTGTCTGTATTTCAAATTTATAAAATCTACACTCTGCGATTACTTTTAATCTACTAAAAAATACATATAGGAAAGTATTGAAATTCGTATATTCTTTTGAAATCAATAAAATAAACGAAAAGATATAAATAAGAATTCGTTGGTGATGGAAATATAAGGACTCATTGTCTATATTTAAAATAAGAAAAATGATACTCTGCGATTACTTTAAATCTACTAAAAAATACATATAGGAAAGTATTGAAATTCGTATATTCTTTTGAAATCAATAAAATAAACGAAAAGATATAAATAAGAATTCGTTGGCGATGGAAATATAAGAACTCATTGTCTATATTTAAATTTAATAAAATCTACACTCTGCGATTTCTTTTAATCTATTAAACAATACATATAGAAAAGTATTGAAATTCGTATATTCTCTATTCTTCGTTGGCGATGGAAATATAAGAACTCATTGTCTGTATTTCAAATTAATAAAATCTACACTCTGCGATTACTTTTAATCTACTAAAAAATACATATAGAAAAGTATTGAAATTCGTATATTCTTTTGACATCAATTAAATAAACGAAAAGATATAAATAAGAATTCGTTGGCGATGGAAATATAAGAACTCATTGCCTGTATTTAAATTTAATAAAAATTAAACTCTGCGATTTCTTTTAATCTACTAAAAAATACATATAGGAAAGTATTGAAATTCGTATATTCTTTTGAAATCAATAAAATAAATGAAAAGATATAAATAAGAATTCGTTGGCGATGGAAATATAAGAATTCATTGTCTGTATTTAAATTTAATAAAAATTTAACTCTGCGATTTCTTTTAATCTACTAAAAAATACATATAGGAAAGTATTGAAATTCGTATATTCTTTTGAAATCAATAAAATAAACGAAAAGATATAAATAAGAATTCGTTGGCGATGGAAATATAAGAACTCATTGTCTGTATTTAAATTTAATAAAAATTAAACTCTGCGATTTCTTTTAATCTACTAAAAAATACATATAGGAAAGTATTGAAATTCGTATATTCTTTTGAAATCAATTAAATAAACGAAAAGATATTAATAAGAATTCGTTGGCGATGGAAATATAAGGACTCATTGTCTATATTCAAAATAAGAAAAATGATTCTCTACGAATTGTTTTCAATCTTCTAAAAAATACATATTTGAAAGTATTGAAATTCGTATATTCTTTTGAAATCAATTAAATAAACGAAAAGATATAAATAAGAATTCGTTGGCGATGGAAATATAAGAATTCATTGTCTGTATTTAAATTTAATAAAAATTAAACTCTGCGATTTCTTTTAATCTACTAAAAAATACATATAGGAAAGTATTGAAATTCGTATATTCTTTTGAAATCAATAAAATAAACGAAAAGATATAAATAAGAATTCGTTGGCGATGGAAATATAAGAACTCATTGTCTGTATTTCAAATAAATAAAATCTACACTCTGCGATTACTTTTAATCTACTAAAAAATACATATAGGAAAGAATTGAAATTCGTATATTCTTTTGAAATCAATAAAATAAACGAAAAGATATAAATAAGAATTCGTTGGCGATGGAAATATAAGAACTCATTGTCTGTATTTCAAATAAATAAAATCTACACTCTGCGATTACTTTTAATCTACTAAAAAATACATATAAGAAAGTATTGAAATTCGTTTATTCTTTTGAAATCAATAAAATAAACGAAAAGATATAAATAAGAATTCGTTAGTGATGGAAATATAAGGACTCATTGTCTATATTTAAAATAAGAAAAATGATACTCTGCGATTACTTTTAATCTACTAAAAAATACATATAGAAAAGTATTGAAATTCGTATATTCTTTTGAAATCAATAAAATAAACGAAAAGATATAAATAAGAATTCGTTGGCGATGGAAATATAAGAACTCATTGTCTGTATTTCAAATTTATAAAATCTACACTCTGCGATTACTTTTAATCTACTAAAAAATACATATAGGAAAGTATTGAAATTCGTATATTCTTTTGAAATCAATAAAATAAACGAAAAGATATAAATAAGAATTCGTTGGTGATGGAAATATAAGGACTCATTGTCTATATTTAAAATAAGAAAAATGATACTCTGCGATTACTTTTAATCTACTAAACAATACATATAGAAAAGTATTGAAATTCGTATATTCTTTTGAAATCAATAAAATAAACGAAAAGATATAAATAAGAATTCGTTGGCGATGGAAATATAAGAACTCATTGTCTGTATTTCAAATAAATAAAATCTACACTCTGCGATTACTTTTAATCTACTAAAAAATACATATAGGAAAGTATTGAAATTCGTATATTCTTTTGAAATCAATAAAATAAACGAAAAGATATAAATAAGAATTCGTTGGCGATGGAAATATAAGGACTCATTTTCTATATATAAAATAAGAAAAATGATTCTCTACAAATTGTTTTCAATCTACTAAAAAATACATAATTGAAAGTATTGAAATTCGTATATTCTT
The DNA here is from genome assembly GCA_961205885.1 of Ptychoptera albimana. Lineage (NCBI taxonomy): Eukaryota > Metazoa > Arthropoda > Insecta > Diptera > Ptychopteridae > Ptychoptera > Ptychoptera albimana. The sequence goes on along the minus strand of OY540803.1, from coordinate 11,885,585 downwards.
TTGAAATCAATAAAATAAACGAAAAGATATAAATAAGAATTCGTTGGCGATGGAAATATAAGAACTCATTGTCTGTATTTCAAATTTATAAAATCTACACTCTGCGATTACTTTTAATCTACTAAAAAATACATATAGGAAAGTATTGAAATTCGTATATTCTTTTGAAATCAATAAAATAAACGAAAAGATATAAATAAGAATTCGTTGGTGATGGAAATATAAGGACTCATTGTCTATATTTAAAATAAGAAAAATGATACTCTGCGATTACTTTTAAACTACTAAACAATACATATAGAAAAGTATTGAAATTCGTATATTCTTTTGAAATCAATTAAATAAACGAAAAGATAAAAATAAGAATTCGTTGGTGATGGAAATATAAGGACTCATTGTCTATATTTAAAATAAGAAAAATTACACTCTGCGATTACTTTTAATCTACTAAAAAATACATATAGGAAAGTATTGAAATTCGTATATTCTTTTGAAATCAATAAAATAAACGAAAAGATATAAATAAGAATTCGTTGGCGATGGAAATATAAGAACTCATTGTCTATATTTAAAATAAGAAAAATGATTCTCTACCAATTTTTTTCAAGCTACTAAAAAATACATATAGGAAAGTATTGAAATTCGTATATTCTTTTGAAATCAATAAAATAAACGAAAAGATATAAATAAGAATTCGTTGGCGATGGAAATATAAGAACTCATTGTCTATATTTAAATTTAACAAAATCTACACTCTGCGATTTCTTTTAATCTATTAAACAATACATATAGAAAAGTATTGAAATTCGTATATTCTTTTGAAATCAATAAAATAAACGAAAAGATATAAATAAGAATTCGTTGGCGATGGAAATATAAGGACTCATTGTCTATATTTAAAATAAGAAAAATGATACTCTGCGATTACTTTTAATCTACTAAAAAATACATATAGGAAAGTATTGAAATTCGTATATTCTTTTGAAATCAATAAAATAAACGAAAAGATATAAATAAGAATTCGTTGGCGATGGAAATATAAGAACTCATTGTCTGTATTTCAAATAAATAAAATCTACACTCTGCGATTACTTTTAATCTACTAAAAAATACATATAGGAAAGAATTGAAATTCGTATATTCTTTTGAAATCAATAAAATAAACGAAAAGATATAAATAAGAATTCGTTGGCGATGGAAATATAAGAACTCATTGTCTGTATTTCAAATAAATAAAATCTACACTCTGCGATTACTTTTAATCTACTAAAAAATACATATAAGAAAGTATTGAAATTCGTTTATTCTTTTGAAATCAATAAAATAAACGAAAAGATATAAATAAGAATTCGTTAGTGATGGAAATATAAGGACTCATTGTCTATATTTAAAATAAGAAAAATGATACTCTGCGATTACTTTTAATCTACTAAAAAATACATATAGAAAAGTATTGAAATTCGTATATTCTTTTGAAATCAATAAAATAAACGAAAAGATATAAATAAGAATTCGTTGGCGATGGAAATATAAGAACTCATTGTCTGTATTTCAAATTTATAAAATCTACACTCTGCGATTACTTTTAATCTACTAAAAAATACATATAGGAAAGTATTGAAATTCGTATATTCTTTTGAAATCAATAAAATAAACGAAAAGATATAAATAAGAATTCGTTGGTGATGGAAATATAAGGACTCATTGTCTATATTTAAAATAAGAAAAATGATACTCTGCGATTACTTTTAATCTACTAAACAATACATATAGAAAAGTATTGAAATTCGTATATTCTTTTGAAATCAATAAAATAAACGAAAAGATATAAATAAGAATTCGTTGGCGATGGAAATATAAGAACTCATTGTCTGTATTTCAAATAAATAAAATCTACACTCTGCGATTACTTTTAATCTACTAAAAAATACATATAGGAAAGTATTGAAATTCGTATATTCTTTTGAAATCAATAAAATAAACGAAAAGATATAAATAAGAATTCGTTGGCGATGGAAATATAAGGACTCATTTTCTATATATAAAATAAGAAAAATGATTCTCTACAAATTGTTTTCAATCTACTAAAAAATACATAATTGAAAGTATTGAAATTCGTATATTCTTTTGAAATCAATAAAATAAACGAAAAGATATAAATAAGAATTCGTTGGCGATGGAAATATAAGAACTCATTGTCTGTATTTCAAATTTATAAAATCTACACTCTGCGATTACTTTTAATCTACTAAAAAATACATATAGGAAAGTATTGAAATTCGTATATTCTTTTGAAATCAATAAAATAAACGAAAAGATATAAATAAGAATTCGTTGGTGATGGAAATATAAGGACTCATTGTCTATATTTAAAATAAGAAAAATGATACTCTGCGATTACTTTTAAACTACTAAACAATACATATAGAAAAGTATTGAAATTCGTATATTCTTTTGAAATCAATTAAATAAACGAAAAGATAAAAATAAGAATTCGTTGGTGATGGAAATATAAGGACTCATTGTCTATATTTAAAATAAGAAAAATGATACTCTGCGATTACTTTTAATCTACTAAAAAATACATATAGGAAAGTATTGAAATTCGTATATTCTTTTGAAATCAATAAAATAAACGAAAAGATATAAATAAGAATTCGTTGGCGATGGAAATATAAGAACTCATTGTCTATATTTAAAATAAGAAAAATGATTCTCTACCAATTTTTTTCAAGCTACTAAAAAATACATATAGGAAAGTATTGAAATTCGTATATTCTTTTGAAATCAATAAAATAAACGAAAAGATATAAATAAGAATTCGTTGGCGATGGAAATATAAGAACTCATTGTCTATATTTAAATTTAATAAAATCTACACTCTGCGATTTCTTTTAATCTATTAAACAATACATATAGAAAAGTATTGAAATTCGTATATTCTTTTGAAATCAATAAAATAAACGAAAAGATATAAATAAGAATTCGTTGGCGATGGAAATATAAGGACTCATTGTCTATATTTAAAATAAGAAAAATGATACTCTGCGATTACTTTTAATCTACTAAAAAATACATATAGGAAAGTATTGAAATTCGTATATTCTTTTGAAATCAATAAAATAAACGAAAAGATATAAATAAGAATTCGTTGGCGATGGAAATATAAGAACTCATTGTCTGTATTTCAAATAAATAAAATCTACACTCTGCGATTACTTTTAATCTACTAAAAAATACATATAAGAAAGTATTGAAATTCGTTTATTCTTTTGAAATCAATAAAATAAACGAAAAGATATAAATAAGAATTCGTTAGTGATGGAAATATAAGGACTCATTGTCTATATTTAAAATAAGAAAAATGATACTCTGCGATTACTTTTAATCTACTAAAAAATACATATAGGAAAGTATTGAAATTCGTATATTCTTTTGAAATCAATAAAATAAACGAAAAGATATAAATAAGAATTCGTTGGCGATGGAAATATAAGAACTCATTGTCTGTATTTCAAATTTATAAAATCTACACTCTGCGATTACTTTTAATCTACTAAAAAATACATATAGGAAAGTATTGAAATTCGTATATTCTTTTGAAATCAATAAAATAAACGAAAAGATATAAATAAGAATTCGTTGGTGATGGAAATATAAGGACTCATTGTCTATATTTAAAATAAGAAAAATGATACTCTGCGATTACTTTTAATCTACTAAACAATACATATAGATAAGTATTGAAATTCGTATATTCTTTTGAAATCAATAAAATAAACGAAAAGATATAAATAAGAATTCGTTGGCGATGGAAATATAAGAACTCATTGTCTGTATTTCAAATAAATAAAATCTACACTCTGCGATTACTTTTAATCTACTAAAAAATACATATAGGAAAGTATTGAAATTCGTATATTCTTTTGAAATCAATAAAATAAACGAAAAGATATAAATAAGAATTCGTTGGCGATGGAAATATAAGAACTCATTGTCTGTATTTCAAATAAATAAAATCTACACTCTGCGATTTCTGTTAATCTACTAAAAAATACATATAGGAAAGTATTGAAATTCGTATATTCTTTTGAAATCAATAAAATAAACGAAAAGATATACATAAGAATTCGTTGGCGATGGAAATATAAGAACTCATTGTCTGTATTTCAAATTTATAAAATTTACACTCTGCGATTACTTTTAATCTACTAAAAAATACATATAGGAAAGTATTGAAATTCGTATATTCTTTTGAAATCAATAAAATAAACGAAAAGATATAAATAAGAATTCGTTGGTGATGGAAATATAAGGACTCATTGTCTATATTTAAAATAAGAAAAATGATACTCTGCGATTACTTTTAATCTACTAAACAATATATATAGAAAAGTATTGAAATTCGTATATTCTTTTGAAATCAATAAAATAAACGAAAAGATATAAATAAGAATTCGTTGGCGATGGAAATATAAGAACTCATTGTCTGTATTTCAAATTAATAAAATCTACACTCTGCGATTACTTTTAATCTACTAAAAAATACATATAGGAAAGTATTGAAATTCGTATATTCTTTTGAAATCAATAAAATAAACGAAAAGATATAAATAAGAATTCGTTGGCGATGGAAATATAAGAACTCATTTTCTATATATAAAATAAGAAAAATGATTCTCTACAAATTGTTTTCAATCTACTAAAAAATACATAATTGAAAGTATTGAAATTCGTATATTCTTTTGAAATCAATAAAATAAACGAAAAGATATAAATAAGAATTCGTTGGCGATGGAAATATAAGAATTTATTGTCTGTATTTAAATTTAATAAAAATTAAACTCTGCGATTTTTTTTAATCTACTAAAAAATACATATTTGAAAGTATTGAAATTCGTATATTCTTTTGAAATCAATTAAATAAACGAACTGATATAAATAAGGATTCGTTGGCGATAAAAATATAAGAACTCATTGTCTTTATTTCAAATTAATAAAATCTACACTCTGCGATTTCTTTTAAACTACTAAACAATACATATAGAAAAGTATTGAAATTCGTATATTCTTTTGAAATCAATTAAATAAACGAAAAGATAAAAATAAGAATTCGTTGGTGATGGAAATATAAGGACTCATTGTCTATATTTAAAATAAGAAAAATGATACTCTGCGATTACTTTTAATCTACTAAAAAATACATATAGGAAAGTATTGAAATTCGTATATTCTTTTGAAATCAATAAAATAAACGAAAAGATATAAATAAGAATTCGTTGGCGATGGAAATATAAGAACTCATTGTCTATATTTAAAATAAGAAAAATGATTCTCTACCAATTGTTTTCAAGCTACTAAAAAATACATATAGGAGAGTATTGAAATTCGTATATTCTTTTGAAATCAATAAAATAAACGAAAAGATATAAATAAGAATTCGTTGGCGATGGAAATATAAGAACTCATTGTCTATATTTAAATTTAATAAAATCTACACTCTGCGATTTCTTTTAATCTATTAAACAATACATATAGAAAAGTATTGAAATTCGTATATTCTTTTGAAATCAATAAAATAAACGAAAAGATATAAATAAGAATTCGTTGGCGATAGAAATATAAGAATTCATTGTCTGTATTTAAATTTAATAAAAATTAAACTCTGCGATTTCTTTTAATCTACTAAAAAATACATATAAGAAAGTATTGAAATTCGTTTATTCTTTTGAAATCAATAAAATAAACGAAAAGATATAAATAAGAATTCGTTAGTGATGGAAATATAAGGACTCTATGTCTATATTTAAAATAAGAAAAATGATACTCTGCGATTACTTTTAATCTACTAAAAAATACATATAGGAAAGTATTGAAATTCGTATATTCTTTTGAAATCAATAAAATAAACGAAAAGATATAAATAAGAATTCGTTGGCGATGGAAATATAAGAACTCATTGTCTGTATTTCAAATTAATAAAATCTACACTCTGCGATTACTTTTAATCTACTAAAAAATACATATAAGAAAGTATTGAAATTCGTTTATTCTTTTGAAATCAATAAAATAAACGAAAAGATATAAATAAGAATTCGTTAGTGATGGAAATATAAGGACTCATTGTCTATATTTAAAATACGAAAAATGATACTCTGCGATTACTTTTAATCTACTAAAAAATACATATAGGAAAGTATTGAAATTCGTATATTCTTTTGAAATCAATTAAATAAACGAAAAGATATAAATAAGAATTCGTTGGCGATGGAAATATAAGAACTCATTGTCTGTATTTCAAATTTATAAAATCTACACTCTGCGATTACTTTTAATCTACTAAAAAATACATATAGGAAAGTATTGAAATTCGTATATTCTTTTGAAATCAATAAAATAAACGAAAAGATATAAATAAGAATTCGTTGGTGATGGAAATATAAGGACTCATTGTCTATATTTAAAATAAGAAAAATGATACTCTGCGATTACTTTTAATCTACTAAACAATACATATAGAAAAGTATTGAAATTCGTATATTCTTTTGAAATCAATAAAATAAACGAAAAGATATAAATAAGAATTCGTTGGCGATGGAAATATAAGAACTCATTGTCTGTATTTCAAATAAATAAAATCTACACTCTGCGATTTCTGTTAATCTACTAAAAAATACATATAGGAAAGTATTGAAATTCGTATATTCTTTTGAAATCAATAAAATAAACGAAAAGATATAAATAAGAATTCGTTGGCGATGGAAATATAAGAACTCATTGTCTGTATTTCAAATTAATAAAATCTACACTCTGCGATTTCTGTTAATCTACTAAAAAATACATATAGGAAAGTATTGAAATTCGTATATTCTTTTGAAATCAATAAAATAAACGAAAAGATATACATAAGAATTCGTTGGCGATGGAAATATAAGAACTCATTGTCTGTATTTCAAATTTATAAAATCTACACTCTGCGATTACTTTTAATCTACTAAAAAATACATATAGGAAAGTATTGAAATTCGTATATTCTTTTGAAATCAATAAAATAAACGAAAAGATATAAATAAGAATTCGTTGGTGATGGAAATATAAGGACTCATTGTCTATATTTAAAATAAGAAAAATGATACTCTGCGATTACTTTTAATCTACTAAACAATACATATAGAAAAGTATTGAAATTCGTATATTCTTTTGAAATCAATAAAATAAACGAAAAGATATAAATAAGAATTCGTTGGCGATGGAAATATAAGAACTCATTGTCTGTATTTCAAATTAATAAAATCTACACTCTGCGATTACTTTTAATCTACTAAAAAATACATATAAGAAAGTATTGAAATTCGTTTATTCTTTTGAAATCAATAAAATAAACGAAAAGATATAAATAAGAATTCGTTAGTGATGGAAATATAAGGACTCATTGTCTATATTTAAAATAAGAAAAATGATACTCTGCGATTACTTTTAATCTACTAAAAAATACATATAGAAAAGTATTGAAATTCGTATATTCTTTTGAAATCAATAAAATAAACGAAAAGATATAAATAAGAATTCGTTGGCGATGGAAATATAAGAACTCATTGTCTGTATTTCAAATTTATAAAATCTACACTCTGCGATTACTTTTAATCTACTAAAAAATACATATAGGAAAGTATTGAAATTCGTATATTCTTTTGAAATCAATAAAATAAACGAAAAGATATAAATAAGAATTCGTTGGTGATGGAAATATAAGGACTCATTGTCTATATTTAAAATAAGAAAAATGATACTCTGCGATTACTTTTAATCTACTAAACAATACATATAGAAAAGTATTGAAATTCGTATATTCTTTTGAAATCAATAAAATAAACGAAAAGATATAAATAATAATTCGTTGGCGATGGAAATATAAGAACTCATTGTCTGTATTTCAAATAAATAAAATCTACACTCTGCGATTACTTTTAATCTACTAAAAAATACATATAGGAAAGTATTGAAATTCGTATATTCTTTTGAAATCAATAAAATAAACGAAAAGATATAAATAAGAATTCGTTGGCGATGGAAATATAAGAACTCATTGTCTGTATTTCAAATTAATAAAATCTACACTCTGCGATTACTTTTAATCTACTAAAAAATACATAATTGAAAGTATTGAAATTCGTATATTCTTTTGAAATCAATAAAATAAACGAAAAGATATAAATAAGAATTCGTTGGCGATGGAAATATAAGAACTCATTGTCTGTATTTCAAATTTATAAAATCTACACTCTGCGATTACTTTTAATCTACTAAAAAATACATATAGGAAAGTATTGAAATTCGTATATTCTTTTGAAATCAATAAAATAAACGAAAAGATATAAATAAGAATTCGTTGGTGATGGAAATATAAGGACTCATTGTCTATATTTAAAATAAGAAAAATGATACTCTGCGATTACTTTTAAACTACTAAACAATACATATAGAAAAGTATTGAAATTCGTATATTCTTTTGAAATCAATTAAATAAACGAAAAGATAAAAATAAGAATTCGTTGGTGATGGAAATATAAGGACTCATTGTCTATATTTAAAATAAGAAAAATGATACTCTGCGATTACTTTTAATCTACTAAAAAATACATATAGGAAAGTATTGAAATTCGTATATTCTTTTGAAATCAATAAAATAAACGAAAAGATATAAATAAGAATTCTTTGGCGATGGAAATATAAGAACTCATTGTCTATATTTAAAATAAGAAAAATGATTCTCTACCAATTTTTTTCAAGCTACTAAAAAATACATATAGGAAAGTATTGAAATTCGTATATTCTTTTGAAATCAATAAAATAAACGAAAAGATATAAATAAGAATTCGTTGGCGATGGAAATATAAGAACTCATTGTCTATATTTAAATTTAATAAAATCTACACTCTGCGATTTCTTTTAATCTATTAAACAATACATATAGAAAAGTATTGAAATTCGTATATTCTTTTGAAATCAATAAAATAAACGAAAAGATATAAATAAGAATTCGTTAGTGATGGAAATATAAGGACTCATTGTCTATATTTAAAATAAGAAAAATGATACTCTGCGATTACTTTTAATCTACTAAAAAATACATATAGGAAAGTATTGAAATTCGTATATTCTTTTGAAATCAATAAAATAAACGAAAAGATATAAATAAGAATTCGTTGGCGATGGAAATATAAGAACTCATTGTCTGTATTTCAAATAAATAAAATCTACACTCTGCGATTACTTTTAATCTACTAAAAAATACATATAAGAAAGTATTGAAATTCGTTTATTCTTTTGAAATCAATAAAATAAACGAAAAGATATAAATAAGAATTCGTTAGTGATGGAAATATAAGGACTCATTGTCTATATTTAAAATAAGAAAAATGATACTCTGCGATTACTTTTAATCTACTAAAAAATACATATAGGAAAGTATTGAAATTCGTATATTCTTTTGAAATCAATAAAATAAACGAAAAGATATAAATAAGAATTCGTTGGCGATGGAAATATAAGAACTCATTGTCTGTATTTCAAATTTATAAAATCTACACTCTGCGATTACTTTTAATCTACTAAAAAATACATATAGGAAAGTATTGAAATTCGTATATTCTTTTGAAATCAATAAAATAAACGAAAAGATATAAATAAGAATTCGTTGGTGATGGAAATATAAGGACTCATTGTCTATATTTAAAATAAGAAAAATGATACTCTGCGATTACTTTTAATCTACTAAACAATACATATAGATAAGTATTGAAATTCGTATATTCTTTTGAAATCAATAAAATAAACGAAAAGATATAAATAAGAATTCGTTGGCGATGGAAATATAAGAACTCATTGTCTGTATTTCAAATAAATAAAATCTACACTCTGCGATTACTTTTAATCTACTAAAAAATACATATAGGAAAGTATTGAAATTCGTATATTCTTTTGAAATCAATAAAATAAACGAAAAGATATAAATAAGAATTCGTTGGCGATGGAAATATAAGAACTCATTGTCTGTATTTCAAATTAATAAAATCTACACTCTGCGATTTCTGTTAATCTACTAAAAAATACATATAGGAAAGTATTGAAATTCGTATATTCTTTTGAAATCAATAAAATAAACGAAAAGATATACATAAGAATTCGTTGGCGATGGAAATATAAGGACTCATTGTCTATATTTAAAATAAGAAAAATGATACTCTGCGATTACTTTTAATCTACTAAAAAATACATATAGGAAAGTATTGAAATTCGTATATTCTTTTGAAATCAATAAAATAAACGAAAAGATATAAATAAGAATTCGTTGGCGATGGAAATATAAGAACTCATTGTCTATATTTAAAATAAGAAAAATGATTCTCTACCAATTTTTTTCAAGCTACTAAAAAATACATATAGGAAAGTATTGAAATTCGTATATTCTTTTGAAATCAATAAAATAAACGAAAAGATATAAATAAGAATTCGTTGGCGATGGAAATATAAGAACTCATTGTCTATATTTAAATTTAATAAAATCTACACTCTGCGATTTCTTTTAATCTATTAAACAATACATATAGAAAAGTATTGAAATTCGTATATTCTTTTGAAATCAATAAAATAAACGAAAAGATATAAATAAGAATTCGTTAGTGATGGAAATATAAGGACTCATTGTCTATATTTAAAATAAGAAAAATGATACTCTGCGATTACTTTTAATCTACTAAAAAATACATATAGGAAAGTATTGAAATTCGTATATTCTTTTGAAATCAATAAAATAAACGAAAAGATATAAATAAGAATTCGTTGGCGATGGAAATATAAGAACTCATTGTCTGTATTTCAAATAAATAAAATCTACACTCTGCGATTACTTTTAATCTACTAAAAAATACATATAAGAAAGTATTGAAATTCGTTTATTCTTTTGAAATCAATAAAATAAACGAAAAGATATAAATAAGAATTCGTTAGTGATGGAAATATAAGGACTCATTGTCTATATTTAAAATAAGAAAAATGATACTCTGCGATTACTTTTAATCTACTAAAAAATACATATAGGAAAGTATTGAAATTCGTATATTCTTTTGAAATCAATAAAATAAACGAAAAGATATAAATAAGAATTCGTTGGCGATGGAAATATAAGAACTCATTGTCTGTATTTCAAATTTATAAAATCTACACTCTGCGATTACTTTTAATCTACTAAAAAATACATATAGGAAAGTATTGAAATTCGTATATTCTTTTGAAATCAATAAAATAAACGAAAAGATATAAATAAGAATTCGTTGGTGATGGAAATATAAGGACTCATTGTCTATATTTAAAATAAGAAAAATGATACTCTGCGATTACTTTTAATCTACTAAACAATACATATAGATAAGTATTGAAATTCGTATATTCTTTTGAAATCAATAAAATAAACGAAAAGATATAAATAAGAATTCGTTGGCGATGGAAATATAAGAACTCATTGTCTGTATTTCAAATAAATAAAATCTACACTCTGCGATTACTTTTAATCTACTAAAAAATACATATAGGAAAGTATTGAAATTCGTATATTCTTTTGAAATCAATAAAATAAACGAAAAGATATAAATAAGAATTCGTTGGCGATGGAAATATAAGAACTCATTGTCTGTATTTCAAATTAATAAAATCTACACTCTGCGATTTCTGTTAATCTACTAAAAAATACATATAGGAAAGTATTGATATTCGTATATTCTTTTGAAATCAATAAAATAAACGAAAAGATATACATAAGAATTCGTTGGCGATGGAAATATAAGAACTCATTGTCTGTATTTCAAATTTATAAAATCTACACTCTGCGATTACTTTTAATCTACTAAAAAATACATATAGGAAAGTATTGAAATTCGTATATTCTTTTGAAATCAATAAAATAAACGAAAAGATATAAATAAGAATTCGTTGGTGATGGAAATATAAGGACTCATTGTCTATATTTAAAATAAGAAAAATGATACTCTGCGATTACTTTTAATCTACTAAACAATACATATAGAAAAGTATTGAAATTCGTATATTCTTTTGAAATCAATAAAATAAACGAAAAGATATAAATAAGAATTCGTTGGCGATGGAAATATAAGAACTCATTGTCTGTATTTCAAATTAATAAAATCTACACTCTGCGATTACTTTTAATCTACTAAAAAATACATATAGGAAAGTATTGAAATTCGTATATTCTTTTGAAATCAATAAAATAAACGAAAAGATATAAATAAGAATTCGTTGGCGATGGAAATATAAGAACTCATTTTCTATATATAAAATAAGAAAAATGATTCTCTACAAATTGTTTTCAATCTACTAAAAAATACATAATTGAAAGTATTGAAATTCGTATATTCTTTTGAAATCAATAAAATAAACGAAAAGATATAAATAAGAATTCGTTGGCGATGGAAATATAAGAATTTATTGTCTGTATTTAAATTTAATAAAAATTAAACTCTGCGATTTTTTTTAATCTACTAAAAAATACATATTTGAAAGTATTGAAATTCGTATATTCTTTTGAAATCAATTAAATAAACGAACTGATATAAATAAGGATTCGTTGGCGATAAAAATATAAGAACTCATTGTCTTTATTTCAAATTAATAAAATCTACACTCTGCGATTTCTTTTAAACTACTAAACAATACATATAGAAAAGTATTGAAATTCGTATATTCTTTTGAAATCAATTAAATAAACGAAAAGATAAAAATAAGAATTCGTTGGTGATGGAAATATAAGGACTCATTGTCTATATTTAAAATAAGAAAAATGATACTCTGCGATTACTTTTAATCTACTAAAAAATACATATAGGAAAGTATTGAAATTCGTATATTCTTTTGAAATCAATAAAATAAACGAAAAGATATAAATAAGAATTCGTTGGCGATGGAAATATAAGAACTCATTGTCTATATTTAAAATAAGAAAAATGATTCTCTACCAATTGTTTTCAAGCTACTAAAAAATACATATAGGAAAGTATTGAAATTCGTATATTCTTTTGAAATCAATAAAATAAACGAAAAGATATAAATAAGAATTCGTTGGCGATGGAAATATAAGAACTCATTGTCTATATTTAAATTTAATAAAATCTACACTCTGCGATTTCTTTTAATCTATTAAACAATACATATAGAAAAGTATTGAAATTCGTATATTCTTTTGAAATCAATAAAATAAACGAAAAGATATAAATAAGAATTCGTTGGCGATAGAAATATAAGAATTCATTGTCTGTATTTAAATTTAATAAAAATTAAACTCTGCGATTTCTTTTAATCTACTAAAAAATACATATAAGAAAGTATTGAAATTCGTTTATTCTTTTGAAATCAATAAAATAAACGAAAAGATATAAATAAGAATTCGTTAGTGATGGAAATATAAGGACTCTATGTCTATATTTAAAATAAGAAAAATGATACTCTGCGATTACTTTTAATCTACTAAAAAATACATATAGGAAAGTATTGAAATTCGTATATTCTTTTGAAATCAATAAAATAAACGAAAAGATATAAATAAGAATTCGTTGGCGATGGAAATATAATAACTCATTGTCTGTATTTCAAATAAATAAAATCTACACTCTGCGATTACTTTTAATCTACTAAAAAATACATATAAGAAAGTATTGAAATTCGTTTATTCTTTTGAAATCAATAAAATAAACGAAAAGATATAAATAAGAATTCGTTAGTGATGGAAATATAAGGACTCATTGTCTATATTTAAAATACGAAAAATGATACTCTGCGATTACTTTTAATCTACTAAAAAATACATATAGGAAAGTATTGAAATTCGTATATTCTTTAGAAATCAATTAAATAAACGAAAAGATATAAATAAGAATTCGTTGGCGATGGAAATATAAGAACTCATTGTCTGTATTTCAAATTTATAAAATCTACACTCTGCGATTACTTTTAATCTACTAAAAAATACATATAGGAAAGTATTGAAATTCGTATATTCTTTTGAAATCAATAAAATAAACGAAAAGATATAAATAAGAATTCGTTGGTGATGGAAATATAAGAACTCATTGTCTATATTTAAAATAAGAAAAATGATACTCTGCGATTACTTTTAATCTACTAAACAATACATATAGAAAAGTATTGAAATTCGTATATTCTTTTGAAATCAATAAAATAAACGAAAAGATATAAATAAGAATTCGTTGGCGATGGAAATATAAGAACTCATTGTCTGTATTTCAAATAAATAAAATCTACACTCTGCGATTACTTTTAATCTACTAAAAAATACATATAGGAAAGTATTGAAATTCGTATATTCTTTTGAAATCAATAAAATAAACGAAAAGATATAAATAAGAATTCGTTGGCGATGGAAATATAAGAACTCATTGTCTGTATTTCAAATTAATAAAATCTACACTCTGCGATTTCTGTTAATCTACTAAAAAATACATATAGGAAAGTATTGAAATTCGTATATTCTTTTGAAATCAATAAAATAAACGAAAAGATATAAATAAGAATTCGTTGGCGATGGAAATATAAGAACTCATTGTCTGTATTTCAAATTTATAAAATCTACACTCTGCGATTACTTTTAATCTACTAAAGAATACATATAGGAAAGTATTGAAATTCGTATATTCTTTTGAAATCAATAAAATAAACGAAAAGATATAAATAAGAATTCGTTGGTGATGGAAATATAAGGACTCATTGTCTATATTTAAAATAAGAAAAATGATACTCTGCGATTACTTTTAATCTACTAAACAATACATATAGAAAAGTATTGAAATTCGTATATTCTTTTGAAATCAATAAAATAAACGAAAAGATATAAATAAGAATTCGTTGGCGATGGAAATATAAGAACTCATTGTCTGTATTTCAAATTAATAAAATCTACACTCTGCGATTACTTTTAATCTACTAAAAAATACATATAAGAAAGTATTGAAATTCGTTTATTCTTTTGAAATCAATAAAATAAACGAAAAGATATAAATAAGAATTCGTTAGTGATGGAAATATAAGGACTCATTGTCTATATTTAAAATAAGAAAAATGATACTCTGCGATTACTTTTAATCTACTAAAAAATACATATAGGAAAGTATTGAAATTCGTATATTCTTTTGAAATCAATAAAATAAACGAAAAGATATAAATAAGAATTCGTTGGTGATGGAAATATAAGGACTCATTGTCTATATTTAAAATAAGAAAAATGATACTCTGCGATTACTTTTAATCTACTAAACAATACATATAGAAAAGTATTGAAATTCGTATATTCTTTTGAAATCAATAAAATAAACGAAAAGATATAAATAAGAATTCGTTGGCGATGGAAATATAAGAACTCATTGTCTGTATTTCAAATTAATAAAATCTACACTCTGCGATTACTTTTAATCTACTAAAAAATACATATAGGAAAGTATTGAAATTCGTATATTCTTTTGAAATCAATAAAATAAACGAAAAGATATAAATAAGAATTCGTTGGCGATGGAAATATAAGAACTCATTTTCTATATATAAAATAAGAAAAATGATTCTCTACAAATTGTTTTCAATCTACTAAAAAATACATAATTGAAAGTATTGAAATTCGTATATTCTTTTGAAATCAATAAAATAAACGAAAAGATATAAATAAGAATTCGTTGGCGATGGAAATATAAGAATTTATTGTCTGTATTTAAATTTAATAAAAATTAAACTCTGCGATTTTTTTTAATCTACTAAAAAATACATATTTGAAAGTATTGAAATTCGTATATTCTTTTGAAATCAATTAAATAAACGAACTGATATAAATAAGGATTCGTTGGCGATAAAAATATAAGAACTCATTGTCTTTATTTCAAATTAATAAAATCTACACTCTGCGATTTCTTTTAAACTACTAAACAATACATATAGAAAAGTATTGAAATTCGTATATTCTTTTGAAATCAATTAAATAAACGAAAAGATAAAAATAAGAATTCGTTGGTGATGGAAATATAAGGACTCATTGTCTATATTTAAAATAAGAAAAATGATACTCTGCGATTACTTTTAATCTACTAAAAAATACATATAGGAAAGTATTGAAATTCGTATATTCTTTTGAAATCAATAAAATAAACGAAAAGATATAAATAAGAATTCGTTGGCGATGGAAATATAAGAACTCATTGTCTATATTTAAAATAAGAAAAATGATTCTCTACCAATTGTTTTCAAGCTACTAAAAAATACATATAGAAAAGTATTGAAATTCGTATATTCTTTTGAAATCAATAAAATAAACGAAAAGATATAAATAAGAATTCGTTGGCGATGGAAATATAAGAACTCATTGTCTATATTTAAATTTAATAAAATCTACA
This sequence comes from Ptychoptera albimana, assembly GCA_961205885.1. NCBI lineage: Eukaryota > Metazoa > Arthropoda > Insecta > Diptera > Ptychopteridae > Ptychoptera > Ptychoptera albimana. Next base: position 11,869,122 of record OY540803.1, on the reverse strand, counting down.
CTCTGCGATTTCTTTTAATCTATTAAACAATACATATAGAAAAGTATTGAAATTCGTATATTCTTTTGAAATCAATAAAATAAACGAAAAGATATAAATAAGAATTCGTTGGCGATAGAAATATAAGAATTCATTGTCTGTATTTAAATTTAATAAAAATTAAACTCTGCGATTTCTTTTAATCTACTAAAAAATACATATAAGAAAGTATTGAAATTCGTTTATTCTTTTGAAATCAATAAAATAAACGAAAAGATATAAATAAGAATTCGTTAGTGATGGAAATATAAGGACTCTATGTCTATATTTAAAATAAGAAAAATGATACTCTGCGATTACTTTTAATCTACTAAAAAATACATATAGGAAAGTATTGAAATTCGTATATTCTTTTGAAATCAATAAAATAAACGAAAAGATATAAATAAGAATTCGTTGGCGATGGAAATATAATAACTCATTGTCTGTATTTCAAATAAATAAAATCTACACTCTGCGATTACTTTTAATCTACTAAAAAATACATATAAGAAAGTATTGAAATTCGTTTATTCTTTTGAAATCAATAAAATAAACGAAAAGATATAAATAAGAATTCGTTAGTGATGGAAATATAAGGACTCATTGTCTATATTTAAAATACGAAAAATGATACTCTGCGATTACTTTTAATCTACTAAAAAATACATATAGGAAAGTATTGAAATTCGTATATTCTTTTGAAATCAATTAAATAAACGAAAAGATATAAATAAGAATTCGTTGGCGATGGAAATATAAGAACTCATTGTCTGTATTTCAAATTTATAAAATCTACACTCTGCGATTACTTTTAATCTACTAAAAAATACATATAGGAAAGTATTGAAATTCGTATATTCTTTTGAAATCAATAAAATAAACGAAAAGATATAAATAAGAATTCGTTGGTGATGGAAATATAAGAACTCATTGTCTATATTTAAAATAAGAAAAATGATACTCTGCGATTACTTTTAATCTACTAAACAATACATATAGAAAAGTATTGAAATTCGTATATTCTTTTGAAATCAATAAAATAAACGAAAAGATATAAATAAGAATTCGTTGGCGATGGAAATATAAGAACTCATTGTCTGTATTTCAAATAAATAAAATCTACACTCTGCGATTACTTTTAATCTACTAAAAAATACATATAGGAAAGTATTGAAATTCGTATATTCTTTTGAAATCAATAAAATAAACGAAAAGATATAAATAAGAATTCGTTGGCGATGGAAATATAAGAACTCATTGTCTGTATTTCAAATTAATAAAATCTACACTCTGCGATTTCTGTTAATCTACTAAAAAATACATATAGGAAAGTATTGAAATTCGTATATTCTTTTGAAATCAATAAAATAAACGAAAAGATATAAATAAGAATTCGTTGGCGATGGAAATATAAGAACTCATTGTCTGTATTTCAAATTTATAAAATCTACACTCTGCGATTACTTTTAATCTACTAAAGAATACATATAGGAAAGTATTGAAATTCGTATATTCTTTTGAAATCAATAAAATAAACGAAAAGATATAAATAAGAATTCGTTGGTGATGGAAATATAAGGACTCATTGTCTATATTTAAAATAAGAAAAATGATACTCTGCGATTACTTTTAATCTACTAAACAATACATATAGAAAAGTATTGAAATTCGTATATTCTTTTGAAATCAATAAAATAAACGAAAAGATATAAATAAGAATTCGTTGGCGATGGAAATATAAGAACTCATTGTCTGTATTTCAAATTAATAAAATCTACACTCTGCGATTACTTTTAATCTACTAAAAAATACATATAGGAAAGTATTGAAATTCGTATATTCTTTTGAAATCAATAAAATAAACGAAAAGATATAAATAAGAATTCGTTGGCGATGGAAATATAAGAACTCATTTTCTATATATAAAATAAGAAAAATGATTCTCTACAAATTGTTTTCAATCTACTAAAAAATACATATAGGAAAGTATTGAAATTCGTATATTCTTTTGAAATCAATAAAATAAACGAAAAGATATAAATAAGAATTCGTTGGCGATGGAAATATAAGAATTTATTGTCTGAATTTAAATTTAATAAAAATTAAACTCTGCGATTTTTTTTAATCTACTAAAAAATACATATAGGAAAGTATTGAAATTCGTATATTCTTTTGAAATCAATTAAATAAACGAACTGATATAAATAAGGATTCGTTGGCGATAAAAATATAAGAACTCATTGTCTTTATTTCAAATTAATAAAATCTACACTCTGCGTTTTCTTTTAAACTACTAAACAATACATATAGAAAAGTATTGAAATTCGTATATTCTTTTGAAATCAATTAAATAAACGAAAAGATAAAAATAAGAATTCGTTGGTGATGGAAATATAAGGACTCATTGTCTATATTTAAAATAAGAAAAATGATACTCTGCGATTACTTTTAATCTACTAAAAAATACATATAGGAAAGTATTGAAATTCGTATATTCTTTTGAAATCAATAAAATAAACGAAAAGATATAAATAAGAATTCGTTGGCGATGGAAATATAAGAACTCATTGTCTATATTTAAAATAAGAAAAATGATTCTCTACCAATTTTTTTCAAGCTACTAAAAAATACATATAGGAAAGTATTGAAATTCGTATATTCTTTTGAAATCAATAAAATAAACGAAAAGATATAAATAAGAATTCGTTGGGGATGGAAATATAAGAACTCATTGTCTATATTTAAATTTAATAAAATCTACACTCTGCGATTTCTTTTAATCTATTAAACAATACATATAGGAAAGAATTGAAATTCGTATATTCTTTTGAAATCAATAAAATAAACGAAAAGATATAAATAAGAATTCTTTGGCGATGGAAATATAAGAATTCATTGTCTGTATTTAAATTTAATAAAAATTAAACTCTGCGATTTCTTTTAATCTACTAAAAAATACATATAGGAAAGTAGTGAAATTCGTATATTCTTTTGAAATCAATTAAATAAACGAACTGATATAAATAAGGATTCAATGGCGAAAAAAATATAAGAACTCATTGTATTTATTTAAATTTAATAAAATCTACACTCTGTGAATACTTTTAATCTACTAAAAAATACATATTTGAAAGTATTGAAATTCGTATATTCTTTTGAAATCAATAAAATAAACGAAAGATATAAATAAGAATTCTTTGGCGATGGAAATATAAGAATTCATTGTCTGTATTTAAATTTAATAAAAATTAAACTCTGCGATTTCTTTTAATCTACTAAAAAATACATATAGGAAAGTATTGAAATTCGTATATTCTTTTGAAATTAATTAAATAAACGAACTGATATAAATAAGGATTCGTTGGCGATGGAAATATAAGGACTCGTTGTCTTTATTTCAAATTAATAAAATCTACACTCTGCGATTTCTTTTAATCTACTAAAAAATACATATAGAAAAGTATTGAAATTCGTATATTCTTTTGAAATCAATAAAATAAACGAAAAGATATAAATAAGAATTCGTTGGTGATGGAAATATAAGAACTCATTGTCTATATTTAAAATAAGAAAAATGATTCTCTGCGATTACTTTTAATCTACTAAACAATACATATAGAAAAGTATTGAAATTCGTATATTCTTTTGAAATCAATAAAATAAACGAAAAGATATAAATAAGAATTCGTTGGCGATGGAAATATAAGAACTCATTGTCTGTATTTCAAATTAATAAAATCTACACTCTGCGATTACTTTTAATCTACTAAAAAATACATATAGGAAAGTATTGAAATTCGTATATTCTTTTGAAATCAATAAAATAAACGAAAAGATATAAATAAGAATTCGTTGGCGATGGAAATATAAGGACTCATTTTCTATATATAAAATAAGAAAAATGATTCTCTACAAATTGTTTTCAATCTACTAAAAAATACATAATTGAAAGTATTGAAATTCGTATATTCTTTTGAAATCAATAAAATAAACGAAAAGATATAAATAAGAATTCGTTGGCGATGGAAATATAAGAATTTATTGTCTGTATTTAAATTTAATAAAAATTAAACTCTGCGATTTTTTTTAATCTACTAAAAAATACATATAGGAAAGTATTGAAATTCGTATATTCTTTTGAAATCAATTAAATAAACGAACTGATATAAATAAGGATTCGTTGGCGATAAAAATATAAGAACTCATTGTCTTTATTTCAAATTAATAAAATCTACACTCTGCGATTTCTTTTAAACTACTAAACAATACATATAGAAAAGTATTGAAATTCGTATATTCTTTTGAAATCAATTAAATAAACGAAAAGATAAAAATAAGAATTCGTTGGTGATGGAAATATAAGGACTCATTGTCTATATTTAAAATAAGAAAAATGATACTCTGCGATTACTTTTAATCTACTAAAAAATACATATAGGAAAGTATTGAAATTCGTATATTCTTTTGAAATCAATAAAATAAACGAAAAGATATAAATAAGAATTCGTTGGCGATGGAAATATAAGAACTCATTGTCTATATTTAAAATAAGAAAAATGATTCTCTACCAATTTTTTTCAAGCTACTAAAAAATACATATAGGAAAGTATTGAAATTCGTATATTCTTTTGAAATCAATAAAATAAACGAAAAGATATAAATAAGAATTCGTTGGCGATGGAAATATAAGAACTCATTGTCTATATTTAAATTTAATAAAATCTACACTCTGCGATTTCTTTTAATCTATTAAACAATACATATAGAAAAGTATTGAAATTCGTATATTCTTTTGAAATCAATAAAATAAACGAAAAGATATAAATAAGAATTCGTTGGCGATGGAAATATAAGAATTCATTGTCTGTATTTAAATTTAATAAAAATTAAACTCTGCAATTTCTTTTAATCTACTAAAAAATACATATAAGAAAGTATTGAAATTCGTTTATTCTTTTGAAATCAATAAAATAAACGAAAAGATATAAATAAGAATTCGTTAGTGATGGAAATATAAGGACTCATTGTCTATATTTAAAATAAGAAAAATGATACTCTGCGATTACTTTTAATCTACTAAAAAATACATATAGGAAAGTATTGAAATTCGTATATTCTTTTGAAATCAATAAAATAAACGAAAAGATATAAATAAGAATTCGTTGGCGATGGAAATATAAGAACTCATTGTCTGTATTTCAAATTTATAAAATCTACACTCTGCGATTACTTTTAATCTACTAAAAAATACATATAGGAAAGTATTGAAATTCGTATATTCTTTTGAAATCAATAAAATAAACGAAAAGATATAAATAAGAATTCGTTGGTGAAGGAAATATAAGGACTCATTGTCTATATTTAAAATAAGAAAAATGATACTCTGCGATTACTTTTAATCTACTAAACAATACATATAGAAAAGTATTGAAATTCGTATATTCTTTTGAAATCAATAAAATAAACGAAAAGATATAAATAAGAATTCGTTGGCGATGGAAATATAAGAACTCATTGTCTGTATTTCAAATTTATAAAATCTACACTCTGCGATTACTTTTAATCTACTAAAAAATACATATAGGAAAGTATTGAAATTCGTATATTCTTTTGAAATCAATAAAATAAACGAAAAGATATAAATAAGAATTCGTTGGTGATGGAAATATAAGGACTCATTGTCTATATTTAAAATAAGAAAAATGATACTCTGCGATTACTTTTAATCTACTAAACAATACATATAGAAAAGTATTGAAATTCGTATATTCTTTTGAAATCAATAAAATAAACGAAAAGATATAAATAAGAATTCGTTGGCGATGGAAATATAAGAACTCATTGTCTGTATTTCAAATTAATAAAATCTACACTCTGCGATTACTTTTAATCTACTAAAAAATACATATAGGAAAGTATTGAAATTCGTATATTCTTTTGAAATCAATAAAATAAACGAAAAGATATAAATAAGAATTCGTTGGCGATGGAAATATAAGGACTCATTTTCTATATATAAAATAAGAAAAATGATTCTCTACAAATTGTTTTCAATCTACTAAAAAATACATAATTGAAAGTATTGAAATTCGTATATTCTTTTGAAATCAATAAAATAAACGAAAAGATATAAATAAGAATTCGTTGGCGATGGAAATATAAGAATTTATTGTCTGTATTTAAATTTAATAAAAATTAAACTCTGCGATTTTTTTTAATCTACTAAAAAATACATATAGGAAAGTATTGAAATTTGTATATTCTTTTGAAATCAATTAAATAAACGAACTGATATAAATAAGGATTCGTTGGCGATAAAAATATAAGAACTCATTGTCTTTATTTCAAATTAATAAAATCTACACTCTGCGATTTCTTTTAAACTACTAAAAAATACATATAGAAAAGTATTGAAATTCGTATATTCTTTTGAAATCAATTAAATAAACGAAAAGATAAAAATAAGAATTCGTTGGTGATGGAAATATAAGGACTCATTGTCTATATTTAAAATAAGAAAAATGATACTCTGCGATTACTTTTAATCTACTAAAAAATACATATAGGAAAGTATTGAAATTCGTATATTCTTTTGAAATCAATAAAATAAACGAAAAGATATAAATAAGAATTCGTTGGCGATGGAAATATAAGAACTCATTGTCTATATTTAAAATAAGAAAAATGATTCTCTACCAATTTTTTTCAAGCTACTAAAAAATACATATAGGAAAGTATTGAAATTCGTATATTCTTTTGAAATCAATAAAATAAACGAAAAGATATAAATAAGAATTCGTTGGCGATGGAAATATAAGAACTCATTGTCTATATTTAAATTTAATAAAATCTACACTCTGCGATTTCTTTTAATCTATTAAACAATACATATAGAAAAGTATTGAAATTCGTATATTCTTTTGAAATCAATAAAATAAACGAAAAGATATAAATAAGAATTCGTTGGCGATGGAAATATAAGAATTCATTGTCTGTATTTAAATTTATTAAAAATTAAACTCTGCGATTTCTTTTAATCTACTAAAAAATACATATAGGAAAGTAGTGAAATTCGTATATTCTTTTGAAATCAATTAAATAAACGAACTGATATAAATAAGGATTCAATGGCGATAAAAATATAAGAACTCATTGTATTTATTTAAATTTAATAAAATCTACACTCTGTGAATACTTTTAATCTACTAAAAAATACATATTTGAAAGTATTGAAATTCGTATATTCTTTTGAAATCAATAAAATAAACGAAAGATATAAATAAGAATTCGTTGGCGATGGAAATATAAGAATTCATTGTCTGTATTTAAATTTAATAAAAATTAAACTCTGCGATTTCTTTTAATCTACTAAAAAATACATATAGGAAAGTATTGAAATTCGTATATTCTTTTGAAATTAATTAAATAAACGAAAAGATAAAAATAAGAATTCGTTGGTGATGGAAATATAAGGACTCATTGTCTATATTTAAAATAAGAAAAATGATACTCTGCGATTACTTTTAATCTACTAAAAAATACATATAGGAAAGTATTGAAATTCGTTTATTCTTTTGAAATCAATAAAATAAACGAAAAGATAAAAATAAGAATTCGTTGGTGATGGAAATATAAGGACTCATTGTCTATATTTAAAATAAGAAAAATGATACTCTGCGATTACTTTTAATCTACTAAAAAATACATATAGGAAAGTATTGAAATTCGTATATTCTTTTTAAATCAATAAAATAAACGAAAAGATATAAATAAGAATTCGTTGGCGATGGAAATATAAGAACTCATTGTCTATATTTAAATTTAATAAAATCTACACTCTGCGATTTCTTTTAATCTATTAAACAATACATATAGAAAAGTATTGAAATTCGTATATTCTTTTGAAATCAATAAAATAAACGAAAAGATATAAATAAGAATTCGTTGGCGATGGAAATATAAGAATTTATTGTCTGTATTTAAATTTAATAAAAATTAAACTCTGCGATTTTTTTTAATCTACTAAAAAATACATATAGGAAAGTATTGAAATTCGTATATTCTTTTGAAATCAATTAAATAAACGAACTGATATAAATAAGGATTCGTTGGCGATAAAAATATAAGAACTCATTGTCTTTATTTCAAATTAATAAAATCTACACTCTGCGATTTCTTTTAAACTACTAAACAATACATATAGAAAAGTATTGAAATTCGTATATTCTTTTGAAATCAATTAAATAAACGAAAAGATATAAATAAGAATTCGTTGGTGATGGAAATATAAGGACTCATTGTCTATATTTAAAATAAGAAAAATGATACTCTGCGATTACTTTTAATCTACTAAAAAATACATATAGGAAAGTATTTAAATTCGTATATTCTTTTGAAATCAATAAAATAAACGAAAAGATATAAATAAGAATTCGTTGGCGATGGAAATATAAGAACTCATTGTCTATATTTAAAATAAGAAAAATGATTCTCTACCAATTTTTTTCAAGCTACTAAAAAATACATATAGGAAAGTATTGAAATTCGTATATTCTTTTGAAATCAATAAAATAAACGAAAAGATATAAATAAGAATTCGTTGGCGATGGAAATATAAGAACTCATTGTCTATATTTAAAATAAGAAAAATGATTCTCTACCAATTTTTTTCAAGCTACTAAAAAATACATATAGAAAAGTATTGAAATTCGTATATTCTTTTGAAATCAATAAAATAAACGAAAAGATATAAATAAGAATTCGTTGGCGATGGAAATATAAGAATTCATTGTCTGTATTTAAATTTAATAAAAATTAAACTCTGCGATTTCTTTTAATCTACTAAAAAATACATATAAGAAAGTATTGAAATTCGTTTATTCTTTTGAAATCAATAAAATAAACGAAAATATATAAATAAGAATTCGTTAGTGATGGAAATATAAGGACTCATTGTCTATATTTAAAATAAGAAAAATGATACTCTGCGATTACTTTTAATCTACTAAAAAATACATATAGGAAAGTATTGAAATTCGTATATTCTTTTGAAATCAATAAAATAAACGAAAAGATATAAATAAGAATTCGTTGGCGATGGAAATATAAGAACTCATTGTCTGTATTTTAAATTTATAAAATCTACACTCTGCGATTGTTTTTAATCTACTAAAAAATACATAGTTGAAAGTATTGAAATTCGTATATTCTTTTGAAATCAATAAAATAAACGAAAAGATATAAATAAGAATTCGTTGGTGATGGAAATATAAGGACTCATTGTCTATATTTAAAATAAGAAAAATGATACTCTGCGATTACTTTTAATCTACTACAAAATACATATAGAAAAGTATTGAAATTCGTATATTCTTTTGAAATCAATAAAATAAACGAAAAGATATAAATAAGAATTCGTTGGCGATGGAAATATAAGAACTCATTGTCTGTATTTCAAATTTATAAAATCTACACTCTGCGATTACTTTTAATCTACTAAAAAATACATATAGGAAAGTATTGAAATTCGTATATTCTTTTGAAATCAATAAAATAAACGAAAAGATATAAATAAGAATTCGTTGGTGATGGAAATATAAGGACTCATTGTCTATATTTAAAATAAGAAAAATGATACTCTGCGATTACTTTTAATCTACTAAACAATACATATAGAAAAGTATTGAAATTCGTATATTCTTTTGAAATCAATAAAATAAACGAAAAGATATAAATAAGAATTCGTTGGCGATGGAAATATAAGAACTCATTGTCTGTATTTCAAATTAATAAAATCTACACTCTGCGATTACTTTTAATCTACTAAAAAATACATATAGGAAAGTATTGAAATTCGTATATTCTTTTGAAATCAATAAAATAAACGAAAAGATATAAATAAGAATTCGTTGGCGATGGAAATATAAGGACTCATTTTCTATATATAAAATAAGAAAAATGATTCTCTACAAATTGTTTTCAATCTACTAAAAAATACATAATTGAAAGTATTGAAATTCGTATATTCTTTTGACATCAATTAAATAAACGAAAAGATATAAATAAGAATTCGTTGGCGATGGAAATATAAGAATTTATTGTCTGTATTTAAATTTAATAAAAATTAAACTCTGCGATTTTTTTAAATCTACTAAAAAATACATATAGGAAAGTATTGAAATTCGTATATTCTTTTGAAATCAATTAAATAAACGAACTGATATAAATAAGGATTCGTTGGCGATAAAAATATAAGAACTCATTGTCTTTATTTCAAATTAATAAAATCTACACTCTGCGATTTCTTTTAAACTACTAAACAATACATATAGAAAAGTATTGAAATTCGTATATTCTTTTGAAATCAATTAAATAAACAAAAAGATAAAAATAAGAATTCGTTGGTGATGGAAATATAAGGACTCATTGTCTATATTTAAAATAAGAAAAATGATACTCTGCGATTACTTTTAATCTACTAAAAAATACATATAGGAAAGTATTGAAATTCGTATATTCTTTTGAAATCAATAAAATAAACGAAAAGATATAAATAAGAATTCGTTGGCGATGGAAATATAAGAACTCATTGTCTATATTTAAAATAAGAAAAATGATTCTCTACCAATTTTTTTCAAGCTACTAAAAAATACATATAGGAAAGTATTGAAATTCGTATATTCTTTTTAAATCAATAAAATAAACGAAAAGATATAAATAAGAATTCGTTGGCGATGGAAATATAAGAACTCATTGTCTATATTTAAATTTAATAAAATCTACACTCTGCGATTTCTTTTAATCTATTAAACAATACATATAGAAAAGTATTGAAATTCGTATATTCTTTTGAAATCAATAAAATAAACGAAAAGATATAAATAAGAATTCGTTGGCGATGGAAATATAAGAATTCTTTGTCTGTATTTAAATTTAATAAAAATTAAACTCTGCGATTTCTTTTAATCTACTAAAAAATACATATAGGAAAGTAGTGAAATTCGTATATTCTTTTGAAATTAATTAAATAAACGAACTGATATAAATAAGGATTCGTTGGCGATGGAAATATAAGGACTCGTTGTCTTTATTTCAAATTAATAAAATCTACACTCTGCGATTTCTTTTAATCTACTAAAAAATACATATAGAAAAGTATTGAAATTCGTATATTCTTTTGAAATCAATAAAATAAACGAAAAGATATAAATAAGAATTCGTTGGCGATGAAAATATAAGGACTCATTGTCTGTATTTAAATTAATAAAATCTACACTCTGCGATTACTTTTATTCTACTAAAAAATACATATAGGAAAGTATTGAAATTCGTATATTCTTTTGAAATCAATAAAATAAACGAAAAGATATAAATAAGAATTCGTTGGTGATGGAAATATAAGGACTCATTGTCTATATTTAAATTTAATAAAATATACACTCTGCGATTACTTTTAATCTACTAAAAAATACATATAGGAAAGTATTGAAATTCGTATATTCTTTTGAAATCAATAAAATAAACGAAAAGATATAAATAAGAATTCGTTGGCGATGGAAATATAAGGACTCATTGTCTATATTTAAAATAAGAAAAATGATTCTCTACAAATTGTTTTCAATCTACTAAAAAATACATATAGGAAAGTATTGAAATTCGTATATTCTTTTGAAATCAATAAAATAAACGAAAAGATATAAATAAGAATTCGTTGGCGATGGAAATATAAGAACTCATTGTCTATATTTAAATTTAATAAAATCTACACTCTGCGATTTCTTTTAATCTATTAAACAATACATATAGAAAAGTATTGAAATTCGTTAATTCTTTTGAAATCAATTAAATTAACGAAAATATATAAATAAGAAGTCGTTGGCGATGGAAATATAAGAACTCATTGTCTGTATTTCAAATTAATAAAATCTACACTCTGCGATTTCTTTTAATCTACTAAAAAATACATATAGGAAAGTATTGAAATTCGTTTATTCTTTTGAAATCAATAAAATAAACGAAAAGATATAAATAAGAATTCGTTGGCGATGGAAATATAAGAAATTATTGTCTGTATTTAAAATTTAATAAATTAAACTCTTTAAAATAAACGAAAAGATAAAAATAAGAATTCATTGGCGATGAAAATATAAGGACTCATTGTCTATATTTAAAATAAGAAAAATGATTCTCTACAAATTGTTTTCAATCTACTAAAAAATACATATAGGAAAGTATTGAAATTCGTATATTCTTTTGAAATCAATAAAATAAACGAAAAGATATAAATAAGAATTCGTTGGCGATGGAAATATAAGAACTCATTGTCTATATTTAAATTTAATAAAATCTACACTCTGCGATTTCTTTTAATCTATTAAACAATACATATAAGAAAGTATTGAAATTCGTTTATTCTTTTGAAATCAATAAAATAAACGAAAATATATAAATAAGAATTCGTTAGTGATGGAAATATAAGGACTCATTGTCTATATTTAAAATAAGAAAAATGATACTCTGCGATTACTTTTAATCTACTAAAAAATACATATAGGAAAGTATTGAAATTCGTATATTCTTTTGAAATCAATAAAATAAACGAAAAGATATAAATAAGAATTCGTTGGCGATGGAAATATAAGAACTCATTGTCTGTATTTTAAATTTATAAAATCTACACTCTGCGATTGTTTTTAATCTACTAAAAAATACATAGTTGAAAGTATTGAAATTCGTATATTCTTTTGAAATCAATAAAATAAACGAAAAGATATAAATAAGAATTCGTTGGTGATGGAAATATAAGGACTCATTGTCTATATTTAAAATAAGAAAAATGATACTCTGCGATTACTTTTAATCTACTACAAAATACATATAGAAAAGTATTGAAATTCGTATATTCTTTTGAAATCAATAAAATAAACGAAAAGATATAAATAAGAATTCGTTGGCGATGGAAATATAAGAACTCATTGTCTGTATTTCAAATTTATAAAATCTACACTCTGCGATTACTTTTAATCTACTAAAAAATACATATAGGAAAGTATTGAAATTCGTATATTCTTTTGAAATCAATAAAATAAACGAAAAGATATAAATAAGAATTCGTTGGTGATGGAAATATAAGGACTCATTGTCTATATTTAAAATAAGAAAAATGATACTCTGCGATTACTTTTAATCTACTAAACAATACATATAGAAAAGTATTGAAATTCGTATATTCTTTTGAAATCAATAAAATAAACGAAAAGATATAAATAAGAATTCGTTGGCGATGGAAATATAAGAACTCATTGTCTGTATTTCAAATTAATAAAATCTACACTCTGCGATTACTTTTAATCTACTAAAAAATACATATAGGAAAGTATTGAAATTCGTATATTCTTTTGAAATCAATAAAATAAACGAAAAGATATAAATAAGAATTCGTTGGCGATGGAAATATAAGGACTCATTTTCTATATATAAAATAAGAAAAATGATTCTCTACAAATTGTTTTCAATCTACTAAAAAATACATAATTGAAAGTATTGAAATTCGTATATTCTTTTGACATCAATTAAATAAACGAAAAGATATAAATAAGAATTCGTTGGCGATGGAAATATAAGAATTTATTGTCTGTATTTAAATTTAATAAAAATTAAACTCTGCGATTTTTTTAAATCTACTAAAAAATACATATAGGAAAGTATTGAAATTCGTATATTCTTTTGAAATCAATTAAATAAACGAACTGATATAAATAAGGATTCGTTGGCGATAAAAATATAAGAACTCATTGTCTTTATTTCAAATTAATAAAATCTACACTCTGCGATTTCTTTTAAACTACTAAACAATACATATAGAAAAGTATTGAAATTCGTATATTCTTTTGAAATCAATTAAATAAACAAAAAGATAAAAATAAGAATTCGTTGGTGATGGAAATATAAGGACTCATTGTCTATATTTAAAATAAGAAAAATGATACTCTGCGATTACTTTTAATCTACTAAAAAATACATATAGGAAAGTATTGAAATTCGTATATTCTTTTGAAATCAATAAAATAAACGAAAAGATATAAATAAGAATTCGTTGGCGATGGAAATATAAGAACTCATTGTCTATATTTAAAATAAGAAAAATGATTCTCTACCAATTTTTTTCAAGCTACTAAAAAATACATATAGGAAAGTATTGAAATTCGTATATTCTTTTTAAATCAATAAAATAAACGAAAAGATATAAATAAGAATTCGTTGGCGATGGAAATATAAGAACTCATTGTCTATATTTAAATTTAATAAAATCTACACTCTGCGATTTCTTTTAATCTATTAAACAATACATATAGAAAAGTATTGAAATTCGTATATTCTTTTGAAATCAATAAAATAAACGAAAAGATATAAATAAGAATTCGTTGGCGATGGAAATATAAGAATTCTTTGTCTGTATTTAAATTTAATAAAAATTAAACTCTGCGATTTCTTTTAATCTACTAAAAAATACATATAGGAAAGTAGTGAAATTCGTATATTCTTTTGAAATTAATTAAATAAACGAACTGATATAAATAAGGATTCGTTGGCGATGGAAATATAAGGACTCGTTGTCTTTATTTCAAATTAATAAAATCTACACTCTGCGATTTCTTTTAATCTACTAAAAAATACATATAGAAAAGTATTGAAATTCGTATATTCTTTTGAAATCAATAAAATAAACGAAAAGATATAAATAAGAATTCGTTGGCGATGAAAATATAAGGACTCATTGTCTGTATTTAAATTAATAAAATCTACACTCTGCGATTACTTTTATTCTACTAAAAAATACATATAGGAAAGTATTGAAATTCGTATATTCTTTTGAAATCAATAAAATAAACGAAAAGATATAAATAAGAATTCGTTGGTGATGGAAATATAAGGACTCATTGTCTATATTTAAATTTAATAAAATATACACTCTGCGATTACTTTTAATCTACTAAAAAATACATATAGGAAAGTATTGAAATTCGTATATTCTTTTGAAATCAATAAAATAAACGAAAAGATATAAATAAGAATTCGTTGGCGATGGAAATATAAGGACTCATTGTCTATATTTAAAATAAGAAAAATGATTCTCTACAAATTGTTTTCAATCTACTAAAAAATACATATAGGAAAGTATTGAAATTCGTATATTCTTTTGAAATCAATAAAATAAACGAAAAGATATAAATAAGAATTCGTTGGCGATGGAAATATAAGAACTCATTGTCTATATTTAAATTTAATAAAATCTACACTCTGCGATTTCTTTTAATCTATTAAACAATACATATAGAAAAGTATTGAAATTCGTTAATTCTTTTGAAATCAATTAAATTAACGAAAATATATAAATAAGAAGTCGTTGGCGATGGAAATATAAGAACTCATTGTCTGTATTTCAAATTAATAAAATCTACACTCTGCGATTTCTTTTAATCTACTAAAAAATACATATAGGAAAGTATTGAAATTCGTTTATTCTTTTGAAATCAATAAAATAAACGAAAAGATATAAATAAGAATTCGTTGGCGATGGAAATATAAGAAATTATTGTCTGTATTTAAAATTTAATAAATTAAACTCTTTAAAATAAACGAAAAGATAAAAATAAGAATTCATTGGCGATGAAAATATAAGGACTCATTGTCTATATTTAAAATAAGAAAAATGATTCTCTACAAATTGTTTTCAATCTACTAAAAAATACATATAGGAAAGTATTGAAATTCGTATATTCTTTTGAAATCAATAAAATAAACGAAAAGATATAAATAAGAATTCGTTGGCGATGGAAATATAAGAACTCATTGTCTATATTTAAATTTAATAAAATCTACACTCTGCGATTTCTTTTAATCTATTAAACAATACATATAGAAAAGTATTGAAATTCGTTAATTCTTTTGAAATCAATTAAATTAACGAAAATATATAAATAAGAAGTCGTTGGCGATGAAAATATAAGAACTCATTGTCTGTATTTCAAATTAATAAAATCTACACTCTGCGATTTCTTTTAATCTACTAAAAAATACATATAGGAAAGTATTGAAATTCGTTTATTCTTTTGAAATCAATAAAATAAACGAAAAGATATAAATAAGAATTCGTTGGCGATGGAAATATAAGAAATTATTGTCTGTATTTAAAATTTAAAAAATTAAACTCTTTAAAATAAACGAAAAGATAAAAATAAGAATTCATTGGCGATGAAAATATAAGGACTCATTGTCTATATTTAAAATAAGAAAAAAGATTCTCTACCAATTGTTTTCAATCTACTAAAAAATACATATAGGAAAGTATTGAAATTCGTACATTCTTTTGAAATCAATAAAATAAACGAAAAGATATAAATAAGAATTCGTTGGCGATGGAAATATAAGAACTCATTGTCTATATTTAAATTTAATAAAATCTACACTCTGCGATTTCTTTTAATATACTAAAAAATACACATTTAAAAGTATTGAAATTCGTTTATTCTTTTGAAATCAATTAAATTAACGAAAATATATAAATAAGAATTCGTTGGCGATAGAAATATAAGAACTCATTGTCTGTATTTCAAATTAATAAAATCTACACTCTGCGATTTCTTTTAATCTACTAAAAAATACATATAGGAAAGTATTGAAAGTCGTTTATTCTTTTGAAATCAATAAAATAAACGAAAAGATATAAATAAGAATTCGTTGGCGATGGAAATATAAGAAATCATTGTCTGTATTTAAAATTTAAAAAATTAAACTCTGTAAAATAAACGAAAAGATATAAATAAGAATTCATTGGCGATGAAAATATAAGGACTCATTGTCTATATTTAAAATAAGAAAAATGATAATCTGCAAGTTGTTTTTAATCTACTAAAAATTACATATAGGAAAGTATTGAAATTCGTATATTTTTTTCAAATCAATAAAATAAACGAAAAGATTTCTAAGAATTCGTTGGCGATAGAAATATAAGGACTCATTGTCTGTATTTAAATTTAATAAAAATTAAACTCTGCGATTTATTTAATCTACTAATAAATACATATAGGAAAGTATTGAAATTCGTATATTCTTTTGAAATCAATAAAATAAGTGAAAAGATATAAATAAGGATTCGTTGGCGATGGAAATATAAGGACTCATTGTCTGTATTTAAATTTAATAAAAATTAAACTCTGCGATTACTTTTAATCTACTAAAAAATACATATAGGAAAGTAATGAACTTCGTATATTCTTTTGAAATCAAAAAATAAAACGAAAAGATATAAATAAGGATTCGTTTGCGGTGGAAATATAAGAACTCATTGTCTATATTTAAAATAAGAAAAATGATTCTCTACCAATTGTTTTCAATCTACTAAAAAATACATATAGGAAAGTATTGAAATTCGTATATTTTTTTCAAATCAATAAAATAAACGAAAAGATTTCTAAGAATTCGTTGGCGATAGAAATATAAGGACTCATTGTCTGTATTTAAATTTAATAAAAATTAAACTCTGCGATTTATTTAATCTACTAAAAAATACATATAGGAAAGTATTGAAATTCGTATATTCTTTTGAAATCAATAAAATAAACGAAAAGATGTAAATAAGAATTCGTTGGCGATGGAAATATAAGGACTCATTGTCTGTATTTAAATTAAATAAAAATTAAACTCTGCGATTACTTTTAATCTACTAAAAAATACATATAGGAAAGTAATGATGTTCGTAAATTCTTTTGAAATCAATAAAATAAACGAAAAGTTATAAATAAGGATTCGTTTGCAATGGAAATATAAGAACTCATTGTCTGTATTTAAAATTTAAAAAATTAAACTCTGTAAAATAAACGAAAAGATATAAATAAGAATTCATTGGCGATGAAAATATAAGGACTCATTGTCTATATTTAAAATAAGAAAAATGATACTCTGCAAGTTGTTTTTAATCTACTAAAAAATACATATAGGAAAGTATTGAAATTCGTATATTCTTTTGAAATCAATAAAATAAACGAAAAGATATAAATAAGAATTCGTTGGCGATGGAAATATAAGAACTCATTGTCTGTATTTAAATTTAATAAAAATCTTTACTCTGCGATTACTTTTAATCTACTAAAAAATACATATAGGAAAGTAATGAACTTCGTTTATTCTTTTGAAATCAATAAAATAAACGAAAAGATATAAATAAGAATTCGTTGGCGATGGAAATATAAGGACTCATTGTCTGTATTTAAATAATAAAAATTAAATTCTGTGGTTTATTTAATCTACTAAAAGATACATATAGGAAAGTATTGAAATTCGTATATTCTTTTGAAATCAATAAAATAAATGAAAAGATATAAATAAGAATTCGTTGGCGATGGAAATATAAGAACTCATTGTCTATATTTAAATTTAATAAAATATACACTCTGCGATTACTTTTAATCTACTAAAAAATACATATAGGAAAGTAATGAACTTCGTTTATTCTTTTGAAATCAATAAAATAAACGAAAAGATATAAATAAAAATTCGTTGGCGATGGAAATATAAGGACTCATTGTCTGTATTTAAATTTAATAAAAATTAAATTCTGTGTTTTATTTAATCTACTAAAAAATACATATTTGAAAGTATTGAAATTCGTATATTCTTTTGAAATCAATAAAATAAATGAAAAGATATAAATAAGAATTCGTTGGCGATGGAAATATAAGAACTCATTATCTATATTTAAATTTAATAAAATCTACACTCTGCGATTACTTTTAATCTACTAAAAAATACATATAGGAAAGTATTGAACTTCGTATATTCTTTTGAATTTAATAAAATAAATTAAAAGATATAAATAAGAATTCGTTGGCGATGGAAATATAAGGACTCATTGTCTGTATTTAAATAATAAAAATTAAACTCTGCGATTACTTTTAATCTACTAAAAAATACATATAGGAAAGTAATGAACTTCGTATATTCTTTTGAAATCAAAAAATAAAACGAAAAGATATAAATAAGGATTCGTTGGCGATGGAAATATAAGGACTCATTGTCTATATTTAAAATAAGAAAAATTATTCTTTACCAATTGTTTTCAATCTACTAAAAAATACATATAGGAAAGTATTGAAATTCGTATATTTTTTTCAAATCAATAAAATAAACGAAAAGATTTCTAAGAATTCGTTGGCGATAGAAATAGAAGGACTCATTGTCTGTATTTAAATTTAATAAAAATTAAACTCTGCGATTTATTTAATCTACTAAAAAATACATATAGGAAAGTATTGAAATTCGTATATTCTTTTGAAATCAATAAAATAAACGAAAAGATGTAAATAAGAATTCGTTGGCGATGGAAATATAAGGACTCATTGTCTGTATTTAAATTAAATAAAAATTAAACTCTGCGATTACTTTTAATCTACTAAAAAATACATATAGGAAAGTAATGATGTTCGTAAATTCTTTTGAAATCAATAAAATAAACGAAAAGTTATAAATAAGGATTCGTTTGCAATGGAAATATAAGAACTCATTGTCTGTATTTAAAATTTAAAAAATTAAACTCTGTAAAATAAACGAAAAGATATAAATAAGAATTCATTGGCGATGAAAATATAAGGACTCATTGTCTATATTTAAAATAAGAAAAATGATACTCTGCAAGTTGTTTTTAATCTACTAAAAAATACATATAGGAAAGTATTGAAATTCGTATATTCTTTTGAAATCAATAAAATAAACGAAAAGATATAAATAAGAATTCGTTGGCGATGGAAATATAAGAACTCATTGTCTGTATTTAAATTTAATAAAAATCTTTACTCTGCGATTACTTTTAATCTACTAAAAAATACATATAGGAAAGTAATGAACTTCGTTTATTCTTTTGAAATCAATAAAATAAACGAAAAGATATAAATAAGAATTCGTTGGCGATGGAAATATAAGGACTCATTGTCTGTATTTAAATAATAAAAATTAAATTCTGTGGTTTATTTAATCTACTAAAAGATACATATAGGAAAGTATTGAAATTCGTATATTCTTTTGAAATCAATAAAATAAATTAAAAGATATAAATAAGAATTCGTTGGCGATGGAAATATAAGAACTCATTGTCTATATTTAAATTTAATAAAATCTACACTCTGCGATTACTTTTAATCTACTAAAAAATACATATAGGAAAGTAATGAACTTCGTTTATTCTTTTTAAAACTAATAAAATAAACGAAAAGATATAAATAAGAATTCGTTGGCGATGGAAATATAAGGACTCATTGTCTGTATTTAAATAATAAAAATTAAATTCTGTGGTTTATTTAATCTACTAAAAGATACATATAGGAAAGTATTGAAATTCGTATATTCTTTTGAAATCAATAAAATAAATGAAAAGATATAAATAAGAATTCGTTGGCGATGGAAATATAAGAACTCATTGTCTATATTTAAATTTAATAAAATATACACTCTGCGATTACTTTTAATCTACTAAAAAATACATATAGGAAAGTAATGAACTTCGTTTATTCTTTTGAAATCAATAAAATAAACGAAAAGATATAAATAAAAATTCGTTGGCGATGGAAATATAAGGACTCATTGTCTGTATTTAAATTTAATAAAAATTAAATTCTGTGTTTTATTTAATCTACTAAAAAATACATATTTGAAAGTATTGAAATTCGTATATTCTTTTGAAATCAATAAAATAAATGAAAAGATATAAATAAGAATTCGTTGGCGATGGAAATATAAGAACTCATTATCTATATTTAAATTTAATAAAATCTACACTCTGCGATTACTTTTAATCTACTAAAAAATACATATAGGAAAGTAATGAACTTCGTATATTCTTTTGAAATCAAGAAAATAAACGAAAAGATATAAATAAGAATTCGTTGGCGATGGAAATATAAGGACTCATTGTCTGTATTTAAATAATAAAAATTAAATTCTGTGGTTTATTTAATCTACTAAAAAATACATATAGGAAAGAATTGAAATTCGTATATTCTTTTGAAATCAATAAAATAAATTAAAAGATATAAATAAGAATTCGTTGGCGATAAAAATATAAGAACTCATTGTCTATATTTAAATTTAATAAAATCTACACTCTGCGATTACTTTTAATCTACTAAAAAATACATATAGGAAAGTAATGAACTTCGTTTATTCTTTTTAAAACTAATAAAATAAACGAAAAGATATAAATAAGAATTCGTTGGCGATGGAAATATAAGGACTCATTGTCTGTATTTAAATAATAAAAATTAAATTCTGTGGTTTATTTAATCTACTAAAAAATACATATAGGAAAGTATTGAAATTTGTATATTCTTTTGAAATCAATAAAATAAATGAAAAGATATAAATAAGAATTCGTTGGCGATGGAAATATAAGAACTCATTGTCTATATTTAAATTTAATAAAATCTACACTCTGCGATTACTTTTAATCTATTAAAAAATACATATAGGAAAGTAATGAACTTCGTTTATTCTTTTGAAATCAATAAAATAAATGAAAAGATATAAATAAGAATTCATTGGCGATGGAAATATAAGGACTCATTGTCTGTATTTAAATCTTATAAAAATTAAACTCTGCGATTACTTTTAATCTACTAAAAAATACATATAGGAAAGTATTGAACTTCGTATATTCTTTTGAATTTAATAAAATAAATTAAAAGATATAAATAAGAATTCGTTGGCGATGGAAATATAAGAACTCATTGTCTATATTTAAATTTAATAAAATCTACACTCTGCGATTACTTTTAATCTACTAAAAAATACATATAGGAAAGTAATGAACTTCGTTTATTCTTTTTAAAACTAATAAAATAAACGAAAAGATATAAATAAGAATTCGTTGGCGATGGAAATATAAGGACTCATTGTCTGTATTTAAATAATAAAAATTAAATTCTGTGGTTTATTTAATCTACTAAAAAATAGATATAGGAAAGTATTGAAATTTGTATATTCTTT
Organism: Ptychoptera albimana; assembly: GCA_961205885.1. Taxonomy (NCBI): domain Eukaryota; kingdom Metazoa; phylum Arthropoda; class Insecta; order Diptera; family Ptychopteridae; genus Ptychoptera; species Ptychoptera albimana. Next base: position 11,847,066 of record OY540803.1, on the reverse strand, counting down.
TGAAATCAATAAAATAAATGAAAAGATATAAATAAGAATTCGTTGGCGATGGAAATATAAGAACTCATTGTCTTTATTTAAATTTAATAAAATCTACACTCTGCGATTACTTTTAATCTATTAAAAAATACATATAGGAAAGTAATGAACTTCGTTTATTCTTTTGAAATCAATAAAATAAATGAAAAGATATAAATAAGAATTCGTTGGCGATGGAAATATAAGGACTCATTGTCTGTATTTAAATCTAATAAAAATTAAACTCTGCGATTACTTTTAATCTACTAAAAAATACATATAGGAAAGTATTGAAATTCGTATATTCTTTTGAAATCAATAAAATAAATGAAAAGATATAAATAAGAATTCGTTGGCGATGGAAATATAAGAACTCATTGTCTATATTTAAATTTAATAAAATCTGCACTCTGCGATTACTTTTAATCTACTAAAAAATACATATAGGAAAGTAATGAATTTCGTTTATTCTTTTGAAATCAATAAAATAAACGAAAAGATATAAATAAGAATTCGTTGGCGATGGAAATATAAGGACTCATTGTCTGTATTTAAATAATAAAAATTAAATTCTGTGGTATATTTAATCTACTAAAAAATACATATAGGAAAGTAATGAATTTCGTTTATTCTTTTGAAATCAATAAAATAAACGAAAAGATATAAATAAGAATTCGTTGGCGATGGAAATATAAGAACTCATTGTCTGTATTTAAATAATAAAAATTAAATTCTGTGGTTTATTTAATCTACTAAAAAATACATATAGGAAAGTATTGAAATTCGTATATTCTTTTGAAATCAATAAAATAAACGAAAAGATATAAATAAGAATTCGTTGGCGATGGAAATATAAGGACTCATTGTCTGTATTTAAATAATAAAAATTAAATTCTGTGGTTTATTTAATCTACTAAAAAATAGATATAGGAAAGTATTGAAATTCGTATATTCTTTTGAAATCAATAAAATAAATGAAAAGATATAAATAAGAATTCGTTGGCGATGGAAATATAAGGACTCATTGTCTGTATTTAAATAATAAAAATTAAATTCTGTGGTTTATTTAATCTTCTAAAAAATAGATATAGGAAAGTATTGAACTTCGTATATTCTTTTGAAATCAATAAAATAAATGAAAAGATATAAATAAGAATTCGTTGGCGATCGAAATATAAGGACTCATTGTCTGTATTTAAATAATAAAAATTAAATTCTGTGGTTTATTTAATCTACTAAAAAATAGATATAGGAAAGTATTGAAATTCGTATATTCTTTTGAAATCAATAAAATAAATGAAAAGATATAAATAAGAATTCGTTGGCGATGGAAATATAAGGACTCATTGTCTGTATTTAAATAATAAAAATTAAATTCTGTGGTTTATTTAATCTACTAAAAAATACATATAGGAAAGTATTGAAATTCGTATATTCTTTTGAAATCAATAAAATAAATGAAAAGATATAAATAAGAATTCGTTGGCGATGGAAATATAAGAACTCATTGTCTATATTTAAATTTAATAAAATCTGCACTCTGCGATTACTTTTAATCTACTAAAAAATACATATAGGAAAGTAATGAATTTCGTTTATTCTTTTGAAATCAATAAAATAAACGAAAAGATATAAATAAGAATTCGTTGGCGATGGAAATATAAGGACTCATTGTCTGTATTTAAATAATAAAAATTAAATTCTGTGGTTTATTTAATCTACTAAAAAATACATATAGGAAAGTATTGAAATTCGTATATTCTTTTGAAATCAATAAAATAAATGAAAAGATATAAATAAGAATTCGTTGGCGATGGAAATATAAGAACTCATTGTCTATATTTAAATTTAATAAAATCTGCACTCTGCGATTACTTTTAATCTACTAAAAAATACATATAGGAAAGTAATGAATTTCGTTTATTCTTTTGAAATCAATAAAATAAACGAAAAGATATAAATAAGAATTCGTTGGCGATGGAAATATAAGGACTCATTGTCTGTATTTAAATAATAAAAATTAAATTCTGTGGTATATTTAATCTACTAAAAAATACATATAGGAAAGTAATGAATTTCGTTTATTCTTTTGAAATCAATAAAATAAACGAAAAGATATAAATAAGAATTCGTTGGCGATGGAAATATAAGAACTCATTGTCTGTATTTAAATAATAAAAATTAAATTCTGTGGTTTATTTAATCTACTAAAAAATACATATAGGAAAGTATTGAAATTCGTATATTCTTTTGAAATCAATAAAATAAACGAAAAGATATAAATAAGAATTCGTTGGCGATGGAAATATAAGGACTCATTGTCTGTATTTAAATAATAAAAATTAAATTCTGTGGTTTATTTAATCTACTAAAAAATAGATATAGGAAAGTATTGAAATTCGTATATTCTTTTGAAATCAATAAAATAAATGAAAAGATATAAATAAGAATTCGTTGGCGATGGAAATATAAGGACTCATTGTCTATATTTAAATAATAAAAATTAAATTCTGTGGTTTATTTAATCTTCTAAAAAATAGATATAGGAAAGTATTGAACTTCGTATATTCTTTTGAAATCAATAAAATAAATGAAAAGATATAAATAAGAATTCGTTGGCGATGGAAATATAAGGACTCATTGTCTGTATTTAAATAATAAAAATTAAATTCTGTGGTTTATTTAATCTACTAAAAAATAGATATAGGAAAGTATTGAAATTCGTATATTCTTTTGAAATCAATAAAATAAATGAAAAGATATAAATAAGAATTCGTTGGCGATGGAAATATAAGGACTCATTGTCTGTATTTAAATAATAAAAATTAAATTCTGTGGTTTATTTAATCTACTAAAAAATACATATAGGAAAGTATTGAAATTCGTATATTCTTTTGAAATCAATAAAATAAATGAAAAGATATAAATAAGAATTCGTTGGCGATGGAAATATAAGAACTCATTGTCTATATTTAAATTTAATAAAATCTGCACTCTGCGATTACTTTTAATCTACTAAAAAATACATATAGGAAAGTAATGAATTTCGTTTATTCTTTTGAAATCAATAAAATAAACGAAAAGATATAAATAAGAATTCGTTGGCGATGGAAATATAAGAACTCATTGTCTGTATTTAAATAATAAAAATTAAATTCTGTGGTTTATTTAATCTACTAAAAAATACATATAGGAAAGTAATGAATTTCGTTTATTCTTTTGAAATCAATAAAATAAACGAAAAGATATAAATAAGAATTCGTTGGCGATGGAAATATAAGAACTCATTGTCTGTATTTAAATAATAAAAATTAAATTCTGTGGTTTATTTAATCTACTAAAAAATAGATATAGGAAAGTATTGAAATTCGTATATTCTTTTGAAATCAATAAAATAAATGAAAAGATATAAATAAGAATTCGTTGGCGATGGAAATATAAGGACTCATTGTCTGTATTTAAATAATAAAAATTAAATTCTGTGGTTTATTTAATCTACTAAAAAATACATATAGGAAAGTATTGAAATTCGTATATTCTTTTGAAATCAATAAAATAAATGAAAAGATATAAATAAGAATTCGTTGGCGATGGAAATATAAGAACTCATTGTCTATATTTAAAATAAGAAAAATGATTCTCTACCAATTTTTTTCAAGCTACTAAAAAATACATATAGAAAAGTATTGAAATTCGTATATTCTTTTGAAATCAATAAAATAAACGAAAAGATATAAATAAGAATTCGTTGGCGATGGAAATATAAGAACTCATTGTCTGTATTTAAATAATAAAAATTAAATTCTGTGGTTTATTTAATCTACTAAAAAATACATATAGGAAAGTAATGAATTTCGTTTATTCTTTTGAAATCAATAAAATAAACGAAAAGATATAAATAAGAATTCGTTGGCGATGGAAATATAAGAACTCATTGTCTGTATTTAAATAATAAAAATTAAATTCTGTGGTTTATTTAATCTACTAAAAAATAGATATAGGAAAGTATTGAAATTCGTATATTCTTTTGAAATCAATAAAATAAATGAAAAGATATAAATAAGAATTCGTTGGCGATGGAAATATAAGGACTCATTGTCTGTATTTAAATAATAAAAATTAAATTCTGTGGTTTATTTAATCTACTAAAAAATACATATAGGAAAGTATTGAAATTCGTATATTCTTTTGAAATCAATAAAATAAATGAAAAGATATAAATAAGAATTCGTTGGCGATGGAAATATAAGAACTCATTGTCTATATTTAAAATAAGAAAAATGATTCTCTACCAATTTTTTTCAAGCTACTAAAAAATACATATAGAAAAGTATTGAAATTCGTATATTCTTTTGAAATCAATAAAATAAACGAAAAGATATAAATAAGAATTCGTTGGCGATGGAAATATAAGAATTCATTGTCTGTATTTAAATTTAATAAAAATTAAACTCTGCGATTTCTTTTAATCTACTAAAAAATACATATAAGAAAGTATTGAAATTCGTTTATTCTTTTGAAATCAATAAAATAAACGAAAATATATAAATAAGAATTCGTTAGTGATGGAAATATAAGGACTCATTGTCTATATTTAAAATAAGAAAAATGATACTCTGCGATTACTTTTAATCTACTAAAAAATACATATAGGAAAGTATTGAAATTCGTATATTCTTTTGAAATCAATAAAATAAACGAAAAGATATAAATAAGAATTCGTTGGCGATGGAAATATAAGAACTCATTGTCTGTATTTTAAATTTATAAAATCTACACTCTGCGATTGTTTTTAATCTACTAAAAAATACATAGTTGAAAGTATTGAAATTCGTATATTCTTTTGAAATCAATAAAATAAACGAAAAGATATAAATAAGAATTCGTTGGTGATGGAAATATAAGGACTCATTGTCTATATTTAAAATAAGAAAAATGATACTCTGCGATTACTTTTAATCTACTACAAAATACATATAGAAAAGTATTGAAATTCGTATATTCTTTTGAAATCAATAAAATAAACGAAAAGATATAAATAAGAATTCGTTGGCGATGGAAATATAAGAACTCATTGTCTGTATTTCAAATTTATAAAATCTACACTCTGCGATTACTTTTAATCTACTAAAAAATACATATAGGAAAGTATTGAAATTCGTATATTCTTTTGAAATCAATAAAATAAACGAAAAGATATAAATAAGAATTCGTTGGTGATGGAAATATAAGGACTCATTGTCTATATTTAAAATAAGAAAAATGATACTCTGCGATTACTTTTAATCTACTAAACAATACATATAGAAAAGTATTGAAATTCGTATATTCTTTTGAAATCAATAAAATAAACGAAAAGATATAAATAAGAATTCGTTGGCGATGGAAATATAAGAACTCATTGTCTGTATTTCAAATTAATAAAATCTACACTCTGCGATTACTTTTAATCTACTAAAAAATACATATAGGAAAGTATTGAAATTCGTATATTCTTTTGAAATCAATAAAATAAACGAAAAGATATAAATAAGAATTCGTTGGCGATGGAAATATAAGGACTCATTTTCTATATATAAAATAAGAAAAATGATTCTCTACAAATTGTTTTCAATCTACTAAAAAATACATAATTGAAAGTATTGAAATTCGTATATTCTTTTGACATCAATTAAATAAACGAAAAGATATAAATAAGAATTCGTTGGCGATGGAAATATAAGAATTTATTGTCTGTATTTAAATTTAATAAAAATTAAACTCTGCGATTTTTTTAAATCTACTAAAAAATACATATAGAAAAGTATTGAAATTCGTATATTCTTTTGAAATCAATTAAATAAACGAACTGATATAAATAAGGATTCGTTGGCGATAAAAATATAAGAACTCATTGTCTTTATTTCAAATTAATAAAATCTACACTCTGCGATTTCTTTTAAACTACTAAACAATACATATAGAAAAGTATTGAAATTCGTATATTCTTTTGAAATCAATTAAATAAACAAAAAGATAAAAATAAGAATTCGTTGGTGATGGAAATATAAGGACTCATTGTCTATATTTAAAATAAGAAAAATGATACTCTGCGATTACTTTTAATCTACTAAAAAATACATATAGGAAAGTATTGAAATTCGTATATTCTTTTGAAATCAATAAAATAAACGAAAAGATATAAATAAGAATTCGTTGGCGATGGAAATATAAGAACTCATTGTCTATATTTAAAATAAGAAAAATGATTCTCTACCAATTTTTTTCAAGCTACTAAAAAATACATATAGGAAAGTATTGAAATTCGTATATTCTTTTTAAATCAATAAAATAAACGAAAAGATATAAATAAGAATTCGTTGGCGATGGAAATATAAGAACTCATTGTCTATATTTAAATTTAATAAAATCTACACTCTGCGATTTCTTTTAATCTATTAAACAATACATATAGAAAAGTATTGAAATTCGTATATTCTTTTGAAATCAATAAAATAAACGAAAAGATATAAATAAGAATTCGTTGGCGATGGAAATATAAGAATTCTTTGTCTGTATTTAAATTTAATAAAAATTAAACTCTGCGATTTCTTTTAATCTACTAAAAATACATATAGGAAAGTAGTGAAATTCGTATATTCTTTTGAAATTAATTAAATAAACGAACTGATATAAATAAGGATTCGTTGGCGATGGAAATATAAGGACTCGTTGTCTTTATTTCAAATTAATTAAATCTACACTCTGCGATTTCTTTTAATCTACTAAAAAATACATATAGAAAAGTATTGAAATTCGTATATTCTTTTGAAATCAATAAAATAAACGAAAAGATATAAATAAGAATTCGTTGGCGATGAAAATATAAGGACTCATTGTCTGTATTTAAATTAATAAAATCTACACTCTGCGATTACTTTTATTCTACTAAAAAATACATATAGGAAAGTATTGAAATTCGTATATTCTTTTGAAATCAATAAAATAAACGAAAAGATATAAATAAGAATTCGTTGGTGATGGAAATATAAGGACTCATTGTCTATATTTAAATTTAATAAAATATACACTCTGCGATTACTTTTAATCTACTAAAAAATACATATAGGAAAGTATTGAAATTCGTATATTCTTTTGAAATCAATAAAATAAACGAAAAGATATAAATAAGAATTCGTTGGCGATGAAAATATAAGGACTCATTGTCTATATTTAAAATAAGAAAAATGATTCTCTACAAATTGTTTTCAATCTACTAAAAAATACATATAGGAAAGTATTGAAATTCGTATATTCTTTTGAAATCAATAAAATAAACGAAAAGATATAAATAAGAATTCGTTGGCGATGGAAATATAAGAACTCATTGTCTATATTTAAATTTAATAAAATCTACACTCTGCGATTTCTTTTAATCTATTAAACAATACATATAGAAAAGTATTGAAATTCGTTAATTCTTTTGAAATCAATTAAATTAACGAAAATATATAAATAAGAAGTCGTTGGCGATGGAAATATAAGAACTCATTGTCTGTATTTCAAATTAATAAAATCTACACTCTGCGATTTCTTTTAATCTACTAAAAAATACATATAGGAAAGTATTGAAATTCGTTTATTCTTTTGAAATCAATAAAATAAACGAAAAGATATAAATAAGAATTCGTTGGCGATGGAAATATAAGAAATTATTGTCTGTATTTAAAATTTAATAAATTAAACTCTTTAAAATAAACGAAAAGATAAAAATAAGAATTCATTGGCGATGAAAATATAAGGACTCATTGTCTATATTTAAAATAAGAAAAATGATTCTCTACAAATTGTTTTCAATCTACTAAAAAATACATATAGGAAAGTATTGAAATTCGTATATTCTTTTGAAATCAATAAAATAAACGAAAAGATATAAATAAGAATTCGTTGGCGATGGAAATATAAGAACTCATTGTCTATATTTAAATTTAATAAAATCTACACTCTGCGATTTCTTTTAATCTATTAAACAATACATATAGAAAAGTATTGAAATTCGTTAATTCTTTTGAAATCAATTAAATTAACGAAAATATATAAATAAGAAGTCGTTGGCGATGAAAATATAAGAACTCATTGTCTGTATTTCAAATTAATAAAATCTACACTCTGCGATTTCTTTTAATCTACTAAAAAATACATATAGGAAAGTATTGAAATTCGTTTATTCTTTTGAAATCAATAAAATAAACGAAAAGATATAAATAAGAATTCGTTGGCGATGGAAATATAAGAAATTATTGTCTGTATTTAAAATTTAAAAAATTAAACTCTTTAAAATAAACGAAAAGATAAAAATAAGAATTCATTGGCGATGAAAATATAAGGACTCATTGTCTATATTTAAAATAAGAAAAAAGATTCTCTACCAATTGTTTTCAATCTACTAAAAAATACATATAGGAAAGTATTGAAATTCGTACATTCTTTTGAAATCAATAAAATAAACGAAAAGATATAAATAAGAATTCGTTGGCGATGGAAATATAAGAACTCATTGTCTATATTTAAATTTAATAAAATCTACACTCTGCGATTTCTTTTAATATACTAAAAAATACACATTTAAAAGTATTGAAATTCGTTTATTCTTTTGAAATCAATTAAATTAACGAAAATATATAAATAAGAATTCGTTGGCGATAGAAATATAAGAACTCATTGTCTGTATTTCAAATTAATAAAATCTACACTCTGCGATTTCTTTTAATCTACTAAAAAATACATATAGGAAAGTATTGAAAGTCGTTTATTCTTTTGAAATCAATAAAATAAACGAAAAGATATAAATAAGAATTCGTTGGCGATGGAAATATAAGAAATCATTGTCTGTATTTAAAATTTAAAAAATTAAACTCTGTAAAATAAACGAAAAGATATAAATAAGAATTCATTGGCGATGAAAATATAAGGACTCATTGTCTATATTTAAAATAAGAAAAATGATAATCTGCAAGTTGTTTTTAATCTACTAAAAATTACATATAGGAAAGTATTGAAATTCGTATATTTTTTTCAAATCAATAAAATAAACGAAAAGATTTCTAAGAATTCGTTGGCGATAGAAATATAAGGACTCATTGTCTGTATTTAAATTTAATAAAAATTAAACTCTGCGATTTATTTAATCTACTAATAAATACATATAGGAAAGTATTGAAATTCGTATATTCTTTTGAAATCAATAAAATAAGTGAAAAGATATAAATAAGGATTCGTTGGCGATGGAAATATAAGGACTCATTGTCTGTATTTAAATTTAATAAAAATTAAACTCTGCGATTACTTTTAATCTACTAAAAAATACATATAGGAAAGTAATGAACTTCGTATATTCTTTTGAAATCAAAAAATAAAACGAAAAGATATAAATAAGGATTCGTTTGCGGTGGAAATATAAGAACTCATTGTCTATATTTAAAATAAGAAAAATGATTCTCTACCAATTGTTTTCAATCTACTAAAAAATACATATAGGAAAGTATTGAAATTCGTATATTTTTTTCAAATCAATAAAATAAACGAAAAGATTTCTAAGAATTCGTTGGCGATAGAAATATAAGGACTCATTGTCTGTATTTAAATTTAATAAAAATTAAACTCTGCGATTTATTTAATCTACTAAAAAATACATATAGGAAAGTATTGAAATTCGTATATTCTTTTGAAATCAATAAAATAAACGAAAAGATGTAAATAAGAATTCGTTGGCGATGGAAATATAAGGACTCATTGTCTGTATTTAAATTAAATAAAAATTAAACTCTGCGATTACTTTTAATCTACTAAAAAATACATATAGGAAAGTAATGATGTTCGTAAATTCTTTTGAAATCAATAAAATAAACGAAAAGTTATAAATAAGGATTCGTTTGCAATGGAAATATAAGAACTCATTGTCTGTATTTAAAATTTAAAAAATTAAACTCTGTAAAATAAACGAAAAGATATAAATAAGAATTCATTGGCGATGAAAATATAAGGACTCATTGTCTATATTTAAAATAAGAAAAATGATACTCTGCAAGTTGTTTTTAATCTACTAAAAAATACATATAGGAAAGTATTGAAATTCGTATATTCTTTTGAAATCAATAAAATAAACGAAAAGATATAAATAAGAATTCGTTGGCGATGGAAATATAAGAACTCATTGTCTGTATTTAAATTTAATAAAAATCTTTACTCTGCGATTACTTTTAATCTACTAAAAAATACATATAGGAAAGTAATGAACTTCGTTTATTCTTTTGAAATCAATAAAATAAACGAAAAGATATAAATAAGAATTCGTTGGCGATGGAAATATAAGGACTCATTGTCTGTATTTAAATAATAAAAATTAAATTCTGTGGTTTATTTAATCTACTAAAAGATACATATAGGAAAGTATTGAAATTCGTATATTCTTTTGAAATCAATAAAATAAATGAAAAGATATAAATAAGAATTCGTTGGCGATGGAAATATAAGAACTCATTGTCTATATTTAAATTTAATAAAATATACACTCTGCGATTACTTTTAATCTACTAAAAAATACATATAGGAAAGTAATGAACTTCGTTTATTCTTTTGAAATCAATAAAATAAACGAAAAGATATAAATAAAAATTCGTTGGCGATGGAAATATAAGGACTCATTGTCTGTATTTAAATTTAATAAAAATTAAATTCTGTGTTTTATTTAATCTACTAAAAAATACATATTTGAAAGTATTGAAATTCGTATATTCTTTTGAAATCAATAAAATAAATGAAAAGATATAAATAAGAATTCGTTGGCGATGGAAATATAAGAACTCATTATCTATATTTAAATTTAATAAAATCTACACTCTGCGATTACTTTTAATCTACTAAAAAATACATATAGGAAAGTATTGAACTTCGTATATTCTTTTGAATTTAATAAAATAAATTAAAAGATATAAATAAGAATTCGTTGGCGATGGAAATATAAGGACTCATTGTCTGTATTTAAATAATAAAAATTAAACTCTGCGATTACTTTTAATCTACTAAAAAATACATATAGGAAAGTAATGAACTTCGTATATTCTTTTGAAATCAAAAAATAAAACGAAAAGATATAAATAAGGATTCGTTGGCGATGGAAATATAAGGACTCATTGTCTATATTTAAAATAAGAAAAATGATTCTTTACCAATTGTTTTCAATCTACTAAAAAATACATATAGGAAAGTATTGAAATTCGTATATTTTTTTCAAATCAATAAAATAAACGAAAAGATTTCTAAGAATTCGTTGGCGATAGAAATAGAAGGACTCATTGTCTGTATTTAAATTTAATAAAAATTAAACTCTGCGATTTATTTAATCTACTAAAAAATACATATAGGAAAGTATTGAAATTCGTATATTCTTTTGAAATCAATAAAATAAACGAAAAGATGTAAATAAGAATTCGTTGGCGATGGAAATATAAGGACTCATTGTCTGTATTTAAATTAAATAAAAATTAAACTCTGCGATTACTTTTAATCTACTAAAAAATACATATAGGAAAGTAATGATGTTCGTAAATTCTTTTGAAATCAATAAAATAAACGAAAAGTTATAAATAAGGATTCGTTTGCAATGGAAATATAAGAACTCATTGTCTGTATTTAAAATTTAAAAAATTAAACTCTGTAAAATAAACGAAAAGATATAAATAAGAATTCATTGGCGATGAAAATATAAGGACTCATTGTCTATATTTAAAATAAGAAAAATGATACTCTGCAAGTTGTTTTTAATCTACTAAAAAATACATATAGGAAAGTATTGAAATTCGTATATTCTTTTGAAATCAATAAAATAAACGAAAAGATATAAATAAGAATTCGTTGGCGATGGAAATATAAGAACTCATTGTCTGTATTTAAATTTAATAAAAATCTTTACTCTGCGATTACTTTTAATCTACTAAAAAATACATATAGGAAAGTAATGAACTTCGTTTATTCTTTTGAAATCAATAAAATAAACGAAAAGATATAAATAAGAATTCGTTGGCGATGGAAATATAAGGACTCATTGTCTGTATTTAAATAATAAAAATTAAATTCTGTGGTTTATTTAATCTACTAAAAGATACATATAGGAAAGTATTGAAATTCGTATATTCTTTTGAAATCAATAAAATAAATTAAAAGATATAAATAAGAATTCGTTGGCGATGGAAATATAAGAACTCATTGTCTATATTTAAATTTAATAAAATCTACACTCTGCGATTACTTTTAATCTACTAAAAAATACATATAGGAAAGTAATGAACTTCGTTTATTCTTTTTAAAACTAATAAAATAAACGAAAAGATATAAATAAGAATTCGTTGGCGATGGAAATATAAGGACTCATTGTCTGTATTTAAATAATAAAAATTAAATTCTGTGGTTTATTTAATCTACTAAAAGATACATATAGGAAAGTATTGAAATTCGTATATTCTTTTGAAATCAATAAAATAAATGAAAAGATATAAATAAGAATTCGTTGGCGATGGAAATATAAGAACTCATTGTCTATATTTAAATTTAATAAAATATACACTCTGCGATTACTTTTAATCTACTAAAAAATACATATAGGAAAGTAATGAACTTCGTTTATTCTTTTGAAATCAATAAAATAAACGAAAAGATATAAATAAAAATTCGTTGGCGATGGAAATATAAGGACTCATTGTCTGTATTTAAATTTAATAAAAATTAAATTCTGTGTTTTATTTAATCTACTAAAAAATACATATTTGAAAGTATTGAAATTCGTATATTCTTTTGAAATCAATAAAATAAATGAAAAGATATAAATAAGAATTCGTTGGCGATGGAAATATAAGAACTCATTGTCTGTATTTAAATAATAAAAATTAAATTCTGTGGTTTATTTAATCTACTAAAAAATACATATAGGAAAGAATTGAAATTCGTATATTCTTTTGAAATCAATAAAATAAATTAAAAGATATAAATAAGAATTCGTTGGCGATAAAAATATAAGAACTCATTGTCTATATTTAAATTTAATAAAATCTACACTCTGCGATTACTTTTAATCTACTAAAAAATACATATAGGAAAGTAATGAACTTCGTTTATTCTTTTTAAAACTAATAAAATAAACGAAAAGATATAAATAAGAATTCGTTGGCGATGGAAATATAAGGACTCATTGTCTGTATTTAAATAATAAAAATTAAATTCTGTGGTTTATTTAATCTACTAAAAAATACATATAGGAAAGTATTGAAATTTGTATATTCTTTTGAAATCAATAAAATAAATGAAAAGATATAAATAAGAATTCGTTGGCGATAGAAATATAAGAACTCATTGTCTATATTTAAATTTAATAAAATCTACACTCTGCGATTACTTTTAATCTATTAAAAAATACATATAGGAAAGTAATGAACTTCGTTTATTCTTTTGAAATCAATAAAATAAATGAAAAGATATAAATAAGAATTCATTGGCGATGGAAATATAAGGACTCATTGTCTGTATTTAAATCTTATAAAAATTAAACTCTGCGATTACTTTTAATCTACTAAAAAATACATATAGGAAAGTATTGAACTTCGTATATTCTTTTGAATTTAATAAAATAAATTAAAAGATATAAATAAGAATTCGTTGGCGATGGAAATATAAGAACTCATTGTCTATATTTAAATTTAATAAAATCTACACTCTGCGATTACTTTTAATCTACTAAAAAATACATATAGGAAAGTAATGAACTTCGTTTATTCTTTTTAAAACTAATAAAATAAACGAAAAGATATAAATAAGAATTCGTTGGCGATGGAAATATAAGGACTCATTGTCTGTATTTAAATAATAAAAATTAAATTCTGTGGTTTATTTAATCTACTAAAAAATAGATATAGGAAAGTATTGAAATTTGTATATTCTTTTGAAATCAATAAAATAAATGAAAAGATATAAATAAGAATTCGTTGGCGATGGAAATATAAGAACTCATTGTCTTTATTTAAATTTAATAAAATCTACACTCTGCGATTACTTTTAATCTATTAAAAAATACATATAGGAAAGTAATGAACTTCGTTTATTCTTTTGAAATCAATAAAATAAATGAAAAGATATAAATAAGAATTCGTTGGCGATGGAAATATAAGGACTCATTGTCTGTATTTAAATCTAATAAAAATTAAACTCTGCGATTACTTTTAATCTACTAAAAAATACATATAGGAAAGTATTGAAATTCGTATATTCTTTTGAAATCAATAAAATAAATTAAAAGATATAAAGAAGAATTCGTTGGCGATGGAAATATAAGAACTCATTGTCTATATTTAAATTTAATAAAATCTGCACTCTGCGATTACTTTTAATCTACTAAAAAATACATATAGGAAAGTAATGAATTTCGTTTATTCTTTTGAAATCAATAAAATAAACGAAAAGATATAAATAAGAATTCGTTGGCGATGGAAATATAAGGACTCATTGTCTGTATTTAAATAATAAAAATTAAATTCTGTGGTATATTTAATCTACTAAAAAATACATATAGGAAAGTAATGAATTTCGTTTATTCTTTTGAAATCAATAAAATAAACGAAAAGATATAAATAAGAATTCGTTGGCGATGGAAATATAAGAACTCATTGTCTGTATTTAAATAATAAAAATTAAATTCTGTGGTTTATTTAATCTACTAAAAAATACATATAGGAAAGTATTGAAATTCGTATATTCTTTTGAAATCAATAAAATAAACGAAAAGATATAAATAAGAATTCGTTGGCGATGGAAATATAAGGACTCATTGTCTGTATTTAAATAATAAAAATTAAATTCTGTGGTTTATTTAATCTACTAAAAAATAGATATAGGAAAGTATTGAAATTCGTATATTCTTTTGAAATCAATAAAATAAATGAAAAGATATAAATAAGAATTCGTTGGCGATGGAAATATAAGGACTCATTGTCTGTATTTAAATAATAAAAATTAAATTCTGTGGTTTATTTAATCTTCTAAAAAATAGATATAGGAAAGTATTGAACTTCGTATATTCTTTTGAAATCAATAAAATAAATGAAAAGATATAAATAAGAATTCGTTGGCGATGGAAATATAAGGACTCATTGTCTGTATTTAAATAATAAAAATTAAATTCTGTGGTTTATTTAATCTACTAAAAAATAGATATAGGAAAGTATTGAAATTCGTATATTCTTTTGAAATCAATAAAATAAATGAAAAGATATAAATAAGAATTCGTTGGCGATGGAAATATAAGGACTCATTGTCTGTATTTAAATAATAAAAATTAAATTCTGTGGTTTATTTAATCTACTAAAAAATACATATAGGAAAGTATTGAAATTCGTATATTCTTTTGAAATCAATAAAATAAATGAAAAGATATAAATAAGAATTCGTTGGCGATGGAAATATAAGAACTCATTGTCTATATTTAAATTTAATAAAATCTGCACTCTGCGATTACTTTTAATCTACTAAAAAATACATATAGGAAAGTAATGAATTTCGTTTATTCTTTTGAAATCAATAAAATAAACGAAAAGATATAAATAAGAATTCGTTGGCGATGGAAATATAAGGACTCATTGTCTGTATTTAAATAATAAAAATTAAATTCTGTGGTTTATTTAATCTACTAAAAAATACATATAGGAAAGTATTGAAATTCGTATATTCTTTTGAAATCAATAAAATAAATGAAAAGATATAAATAAGAATTCGTTGGCGATGGAAATATAAGAACTCATTGTCTATATTTAAATTTAATAAAATCTGCACTCTGCGATTACTTTTAATCTACTAAAAAATACATATAGGAAAGTAATGAATTTCGTTTATTCTTTTGAAATCAATAAAATAAACGAAAAGATATAAATAAGAATTCGTTGGCGATGGAAATATAAGGACTCATTGTCTGTATTTAAATAATAAAAATTAAATTCTGTGGTATATTTAATCTACTAAAAAATACATATAGGAAAGTAATGAATTTCGTTTATTCTTTTGAAATCAATAAAATAAACGAAAAGATATAAATAAGAATTCGTTGGCGATGGAAATATAAGAACTCATTGTCTGTATTTAAATAATAAAAATTAAATTCTGTGGTTTATTTAATCTACTAAAAAATACATATAGGAAAGTATTGAAATTCGTATATTCTTTTGAAATCAATAAAATAAACGAAAAGATATAAATAAGAATTCGTTGGCGATGGAAATATAAGGACTCATTGTCTGTATTTAAATAATAAAAATTAAATTCTGTGGTTTATTTAATCTACTAAAAAATAGATATAGGAAAGTATTGAAATTCGTATATTCTTTTGAAATCAATAAAATAAACGAAAAGATATAAATAAGAATTCGTTGGCGATGGAAATATAAGGACTCATTGTCTGTATTTAAATAATAAAAATTAAATTCTGTGGTTTATTTAATCTTCTAAAAAATAGATATAGGAAAGTATTGAACTTCGTATATTCTTTTGAAATCAATAAAATAAATGAAAAGATATAAATAAGAATTCGTTGGCGATGGAAATATAAGGACTCATTGTCTGTATTTAAATAATAAAAATTAAATTCTGTGGTTTATTTAATCTACTAAAAAATAGATATAGGAAAGTATTGAAATTCGTATATTCTTTTGAAATCAATAAAATAAATGAAAAGATATAAATAAGAATTCGTTGGCGATGGAAATATAAGGACTCATTGTCTGTATTTAAATAATAAAAATTAAATTCTGTGGTTTATTTAATCTACTAAAAAATACATATAGGAAAGTATTGAAATTCGTATATTCTTTTGAAATCAATAAAATAAATGAAAAGATATAAATAAGAATTCGTTGGCGATGGAAATATAAGAACTCATTGTCTATATTTAAATTTAATAAAATCTGCACTCTGCGATTACTTTTAATCTACTAAAAAATACATATAGGAAAGTAATGAATTTCGTTTATTCTTTTGAAATCAATAAAATAAACGAAAAGATATAAATAAGAATTCGTTGGCGATGGAAATATAAGAACTCATTGTCTGTATTTAAATAATAAAAATTAAATTCTGTGGTTTATTTAATCTACTAAAAAATACATATAGGAAAGTAATGAATTTCGTTTATTCTTTTGAAATCAATAAAATAAACGAAAAGATATAAATAAGAATTCGTTGGCGATGGAAATATAAGAACTCATTGTCTGTATTTAAATAATAAAAATTAAATTCTGTGGTTTATTTAATCTACTAAAAAATAGATATAGGAAAGTATTGAAATTCGTATATTCTTTTGAAATCAATAAAATAAATGAAAAGATATAAATAAGAATTCGTTGGCGATGGAAATATAAGGACTCATTGTCTGTATTTAAATAATAAAAATTAAATTCTGTGGTTTATTTAATCTACTAAAAAATACATATAGGAAAGTATTGAAATTCGTATATTCTTTTGAAATCAATAAAATAAATGAAAAGATATAAATAAGAATTCGTTGGCGATGGAAATATAAGGAATCATTGTCTATATTAAAATTTAATAAAATCTACACTCTGCGATTACTTTCATTCTACTAAAAAATACATATAGGAAAGTAATGAATTTCGTTTATTCTTTTGAAATCAATAAAATAAACGAAAAGATATAAATAAGAATTCGTTGGCGATGGAAATATAAGGACTCATTGTCTGTATTTAAATAATAAAAATTAAATTCTGTGGTTTATTTAATCTACTAAAAAATACATATAGGAAAGTAATGAATTTCGTTTATTCTTTTGAAATCAATAAAATAAACGAAAAGATATAAATAAGAATTCGTTGGCGATGGAAATATAAGAACTCATTGTCTGTATTTAAATAATAAAAATTAAATTCTGTGGTTTATTTAATCTACTAAAAAATAGATATAGGAAAGTATTGAAATTCGTATATTCTTTTGAAATCAATAAAATAAATGAAAAGATATAAATAAGAATTCGTTGGCGATGGAAATATAAGGACTCATTGTCTGTATTTAAATAATAAAAATTAAATTCTGTGGTTTATTTAATCTACTAAAAAATACATATAGGAAAGTATTGAAATTCGTATATTCTTTTGAAATCAATAAAATAAATGAAAAGATATAAATAAGAATTCGTTGGCGATGGAAATATAAGAACTCATTGTCTATATTTAAATTTAATAAAATCTGCACTCTGCGATTACTTTTAATCTACTAAAAAATACATATAGGAAAGTAATGAATTTCGTTTATTCTTTTGAAATCAATAAAATAAACGAAAAGATATAAATAAGAATTCGTTGGCGATGGAAATATAAGGACTCATTGTCTGTATTTAAATAATAAAAATTAAATTCTGTGGTTTATTTAATCTACTAAAAAATACATATAGGAAAGTATTGAAATTCGTATATTCTTTTGAAATCAATAAAATAAATGAAAAGATATAAATAAGAGTTCGTTGGCGATGGAAATATAAGAACTCATTGTCTATATTTAAATTTAATAAAATCTCCACTCTGCGATTACTTTTAATCTACTAAAAAATACATATAGGAAAGTAATGAACTTCGTTTATTCTTTTGAAATCAATAAAATAAACGAAAAGATATAAATAAGAATTCGTTGGCGATGGAAATATAAGATCTCATTGTCTGTATTTAAATTTAATAAAAATTAAACTCTGCGATTTCTTTTAATCTATTAAAAAATACATATAGGAAAGTATTGAAATTCGTATATTCTTTTGAAATCAATAAAATAAATGAAAAGATATAAATAAGAATTCGTTGGCGATGGAAATATAAGAACTCATTGTCTATATTTAAATTTAATAAAATCTACACTCTGCGATTACTTTTAATCTACTAAAAAATACATATAGGAAAGTAATGAACTTCGTTTATTCTTTTGAAATCAATAAAATAAACGTAAAGATATAAATAAGAATTCGTTGGCGATGGAAATATAAGGACTCATTGTCTGTATTTAAATAATAAAAATTAAATTCTGTGGTTTATTTAATCTACTAAAAAATACATATAGGAAAGTATTGAAATTCGTATATTCTTTTGAAATCAATAAAATAAATGAAAAGATATAAATAAGAATTCGTTGGCGATGGAAATATAAGAACTCATTATCTATATTTAAATTTAATAAAATCTACACTCTGCGATTACTTTTAATCTACTAAAAAATACATATAGGAAAGTAATGAACTTCGTTTATTCTTTTGAAATCAAGAAAATAAACGAAAAGATATAAATAAGAATTCGTTGGCGATGGAAATATAAGGACTCATTGTCTGTATTTAAATAATAAAAATTTAATTCTGTGGTTTATTTAATCTACTAAAAAATACATATAGGAAAGTATTGAAATTCGTATATTCTTTTGAAATCAATAAAATAATTTAAAAGATATAAATAAGAATTCGTTGGCGATGGAAATATAAGAACTCATTGTCTATATTTAAATTTAATAAAATCTACACTCTGCGATTACTTTTAATCTACTAAAAAATACATATAGGAAAGTAATGAACTTCGTTTATTCTTTTTAAAACTAATAAAATAAACGAAAAGATATAAATAAGAATTCGTTGGCGATGGAAATATAAGGACTCATTGTCTGTATTTAAATAATAAAAATTAAATTCTATGGTTTATTTAATCTACTAAAAAATACATATAGGAAAGTATTGAAATTTGTATATTCTTTTGAAATCAATAAAGTAAATGAAAAGATATAAATAAGAATTCGTTGGCGATGGAAATATAAGATCTCATTGTCTGTATTTAAATTTAATAAAAATTAAACTCTGCGATTTCTTTTAATCTATTAAAAAATACATATAGGAAAGTATTGAAATTCGTATATTCTTTTGAAATCAATAAAATAAATGAAAAGATATAAATAAGAATTCGTTGGCGATGGAAATATAAGAACTCATTGTCTATATTTAAATTTAATAAAATCTACACTCTGCGATTACTTTTAATCTACTAAAAAATACATATAGGAAAGTAATGAACTTCGTTTATTCTTTTGAAATCAATAAAATAAACGTAAAGATATAAATAAGAATTCGTTGGCGATGGAAATATAAGGACTCATTGTCTGTATTTAAATAATAAAAATTAAATTCTGTGGTTTATTTAATCTACTAAAAAATACATATAGGAAAGTATTGAAATTCGTATATTCTTTTGAAATCAATAAAATAAATGAAAAGATATAAATAAGAATTCGTTGGCGATGGAAATATAAGAACTCATTATCTATATTTAAATTTAATAAAATCTACACTCTGCGATTACTTTTAATCTACTAAAAAATACATATAGGAAAGTAATGAACTTCGTTTATTCTTTTGAAATCAATAAAATAAACGTAAAGATATAAATAAGAATTCGTTGGCGATGGAAATATAAGGACTCATTGTCTGTATTTAAATAATAAAAATTAAATTCTGTGGTTTATTTAATCTACTAAAAAATACATATAGGAAAGTATTGAAATTCGTATATTCTTTTGAAATCAATAAAATAAATGAAAAGATATAAATAAGAATTCGTTGGCGATGGAAATATAAGAACTCATTATCTATATTTAAATTTAATAAAATCTACACTCTGCGATTACTTTTAATCTACTAAAAAATACATATAGGAAAGTAATGAACTTCGTTTATTCTTTTGAAATCAAGAAAATAAACGAAAAGATATAAATAAGAATTCGTTGGCGATGGAAATATAAGGACTCATTGTCTGTATTTAAATAATAAAAATTTAATTCTGTGGTTTATTTAATCTACTAAAAAATACATATAGGAAAGTATTGAAATTCGTATATTCTTTTGAAATCAATAAAATAATTTAAAAGATATAAATAAGAATTCGTTGGCGATGGAAATATAAGAACTCATTGTCTATATTTAAATTTAATAAAATCTACACTCTGCGATTACTTTTAATCTACTAAAAAATACATATAGGAAAGTAATGAACTTCGTTTATTCTTTTTAAAACTAATAAAATAAACGAAAAGATATAAATAAGAATTCGTTGGCGATGGAAATATAAGGACTCATTGTCTGTATTTAAATAATAAAAATTAAATTCTATGGTTTATTTAATCTACTAAAAAATACATATAGGAAAGTATTGAAATTTGTATATTCTTTTGAAATCAATAAAATAAATGAAAAGATATAAATAAGAATTCGTTGGCGATGGAAATATAAGATCTCATTGTCTGTATTTAAATTTAATAAAAATTAAACTCTGCGATTTCTTTTAATCTATTAAAAAATACATATAGGAAAGTATTGAAATTCGTATATTCTTTTGAAATCAATAAAATAAATGAAAAGATATAAATAAGAATTCGTTGGCGATGGAAATATAAGAACTCATTGTCTATATTTAAATTTAATAAAATCTACACTCTGCGATTACTTTTAATCTACTAAAAAATACATATAGGAAAGTAATGAACTTCGTTTATTCTTTTGAAATCAATAAAATAAACGTAAAGATATAAATAAGAATTCGTTGGCGATGGAAATATAAGGACTCATTGTCTGTATTTAAATAATAAAAATTAAATTCTGTGGTTTATTTAATCTACTAAAAAATACATATAGGAAAGTATTGAAATTCGTATATTCTTTTGAAATCAATTAAATAAATGAAAAGATATAAATAAGAATTCGTTGGCGATGGAAATATAAGAACTCATTATCTTTATTTAAATTTAATAAAATCTACACTCTGCGATTACTTTTAATCTACTAAAAAATACATATAGGAAAGTAATGAACTTCGTTTATTCTTTTGAAATCATGAAAATAAACGAAAAGATATAAATAAGAATTCGTTGGCGATGGAAATATAAGGACTCATTGTCTGTATTTAAATAATAAAAATTAAATTCTATGGTTTATTTAATCTACTAAAAAATACATATAGGAAAGTATTGAAATTTGTATATTCTTTTGAAATCAATAAAATAAATGAAAAGATATAAATAAGAATTCGTTGGCGATGGAAATATAAGAACTCATTGTCTATATTTAAATTTAATAAAATCTACACTCTGCGATTACTTTTAATCTATTAAAAAATACATATAGGAAAGTAATGAACTTCGTTTATTCTTTTGAAATCAATAAAATAAATGAAAAGATATAAATAAGAATTCGTTGGCGATGGAAATATAAGGACTCATTGTCTGTATTTAAATCTAATAAAAATTAAACTCTGCGATTACTTTTAATCTACTAAAAAATATATATAGGAAAGTATTGAACTTCGTATATTCTTTTGAAATCAATAAAATAAATGAAAAGATATAAATAAGAATTCGTTGGCGATGGAAATATAAGAACTCATTGTCTATATTTAAATTTAATAAAATCTACACTCTGCGATTACTTTTAATCTACTAAAAAATACATATAGGAAAGTAATGAACTTCGTTTATTCTTTTTAAAACTAATAAAATAAACGAAAAGATATAAATAAGAATTCGTTGGCGATGGAAATATAAGGACTCATTGTCTGTATTTAAATAATAAAAATTAAATTCTGTGGTTTATTTAATCTACTAAAAAATACATATAGGAAAGTATTGAAATTTGTATATTCTTTTGAAATCAATAAAATAAATGAAAAGATATAAATAAGAATTCGTTGGCGATGGAAATATAAGAACTCATTGTCTTTATTTAAATTTAATAAAATCTACACTCTGCGATTACTTTTAATCTATTAAAAAATACATATAGGAAAGTAATGAACTTCGTTTATTCTTTTGAAATCAATAAAATAAATGAAAAGATATAAATAAGAATTCGTTGGCGATGGAAATATAAGGACTCATTGTCTGTATTTAAATCTAATAAAAATTAAACTCTGCGATTACTTTTAATCTACTAAAAATACATATAGGAAAGTATTGAACTTCGTATATTCTTTTGAAATCAATAAAATAAACGAAAAGATATAAATAAGAATTCGTTGGCGATGGAAATATAAGAACTCATTGTCTGTATTTAAATTTAATAAAATCTACACTCTGCGATTACTTTTATTCTACTAAAAAATACATATAGGAAAGTAATGAACTTCGTTTATTCTTTTGAAATCAATAAAATAAACGAAAAGATATAAATAAGAATTCGTTGGCGATGGAAATATAAGAACTCATTGTCTGTATTTAAATAATAAAAATTAAATTCTGTGGTTTATTTAATCTACTAAAAAATAGATATAGGAAAGTATTGAAATTCGTATATTCTTTTGAAATCAATAAAATAAATGAAAAGATATAAATAAGAATTCGTTGGCGATGGAAATATAAGAACTCATTGTCTATATTTAAATTTAATAAAATCTACACTCTGCGATTACTTTTAATCTACTAAAAAATACATATAGGAAAGTAATGAACTTCGTTTATTCTTTTGAAATCAATAAAATAAACGAAAAGATATAAATAAGAATTCGTTGGCGATGGAAATATAAGGACTCATTGTCTGTATTTAAATTTAATAAAAATTAAACTCTGCGATTACTTTTAATCTACTAAAAAATACATATAGGAAAGTATTGAAATTCGTATATTCTTTTGAAATCAATAAAATAAACGAAAAGATATAAATAAGAATTCGTTGGCGATGGAAATATAAGAACTCATTGTCTATATTTAAATTTAATAAAATCTGCACTCTGCGATTACTTTTAATCTACTTAAAAATACATATAGGAAAGTAATGAATTTCGTTTATTCTTTTGAAATCAATAAAATAAACGAAAAGATATAAATAAGAATTCGTTGGCGATGGAAATATAAGGACTCATTGTCTGTATTTAAATAATAAAAATTAAATTCTGTGGTTTATTTAATCTACTAAAAAATACATATAGGAAAGTATTGAAATTCGTATATTCTTTTGAAATCAATAAAATAAATGAAAAGATATAAATAAGAGTTCGTTGGCGATGGAAATATAAGAACTCATTGTCTATATTTAAATTTAATAAAATCTCCACTCTGCGATTACTTTTAATCTACTAAAAAATACATATAGGAAAGTAATGAACTTCGTTTATTCTTTTGAAATCAATAAAATAAACGAAAAGATATAAATAAGAATTCGTTGGCGATGGAAATATAAGATCTCATTGTCTGTATTTAAATTTAATAAAAATTAAACTCTGCGATTTCTTTTAATCTATTAAAAAATACATATAGGAAAGTATTGAAATTCGTATATTCTTTTGAAATCAATAAAATAAATGAAAAGATATAAATAAGAATTCGTTGGCGATGGAAATATAAGAACTCATTGTCTATATTTAAATTTAATAAAATCTGCACTCTGCGATTACTTTTAATCTACTAAAAAATACATATAGGAAAGTAATGAATTTCGTTTATTCTTTTGAAATCAATAAAATAAACGAAAAGAAATAAATAAGAATTCGTTGGCGATGGAAATATAAGGACTCATTGTCTGTATTTAAATAATAAAAATTAAATTCTGTGGTTTATTTAATCTACTAAAAAATACATATAAGAAAGTAATGAACTTCGTTTATTCTTTTGAAATCAATAAAATAAACGAAAAGATATAAATAAGAATTCGTTGGCGATGGAAATATAAGAATTCTTTGTCTGTATTTAAATTTAATAAAAATTAAACTCTGCGATTTCTTTTAATCTATTAAAAAATACATATAGGAAAGTATTGAAATTCGTATATTCTTTTGAAATCAATAAAGTAAATGAAAAGATATAAATAAGAATTCGTTGGCGATGGAAATATAAGAACTCATTGTCTATATTTAAATTTAATAAAATCTACACTCTGCGATTACTTTTAATCTACTAAAAAATACATATAGGAAAGTAATGAACTTCGTTTATTCTTTTGAAATCAATAAAATAAACGAAAAGATATAAATAAGAATTCGTTGGCGATGGAAATATAAGGACTCATTGTCTGTATCTAAATAATAAAAATTAAATTCTGTGGTTTATTTAATCTACTAAAAAATACATATAGGAAAGTATTGAAATTCGTATATTCTTTTGAAATCAATAAAATAAATGAAAAGATATAAATAAGAATTCGTTGGCGATGGAAATATAAGAACTCATTGTCTATATTTAAATTTAATAAAATCTACACTCTGCGATTACTTTTAATCTATTAAAAAATACATATAGGAAAGTAATGAACTTTGTTTATTCTTTTGAAATCAATAAAATAAATGAAAAGATATAAATAAGTATTCGTTGGCGATGGAAATATAAGGACTCATTGTCTGTATTTTAATTTAATAAAAATTAAACTCTGCGATTACTTTTAATCTACTAAAAAATACATATAGGAAAGTATTGAAATTCGTATATTCTTTTGAAATCAATAAAATAAATGAAAAGATATAAATAAGAATTCGTTGGCGATGGAAATATAAGAACTCATTGTCTTTATTTAAATTTAATAAAATATACACTCTGCGATTACTTTTAATCTACTAAAAAATACATATAGGAAAGTAATGAACTTCGTTTATTCTTTTGAAATCAATAAAATAAACGAAAAGATATAAATAAAAATTCGTTGGCGATGGAAATATAAGGACTCATTGTCTGTATTTAAATAATAAAAATTAAATTCTGTGGTTTATTTAATCTACTAAAAAATACATATAGGAAAGTATTGAAATTCGTATATTCTTTTGAAATCAATAAAATAAATGAAAAGATATAAATAAGAATTCGTTGGCGATGGAAATATAAGAACTCATTGTCTGTATTTAAATAATAAAAATTAAATTCTGTGGTTTATTTAATATACTAAAAAATACATATAGGAAAGTATTGAAATTCGTATATTCTTTTGAAATCAATAAAATAAATGAAAAGATATAAATAAGAATTCGTTGGCGATGGAAATATAAGTAAATCTACTAAAAAATACATATAGGAAAGTAATGAACTTCGTTTATTCTTTTGAAATCAATAAAATAAATGAAAAGATATAAATAAGAATTCGTTGGCGATGGAAATATAAGGACTCATTGTCTGTATTTAAATCTAATAAAAATTAAACTCTGCGATTACTTTTAATCTACTAAAAAATACATATAGGAAAGTAATGAAATTCGTATATTCTTTTGAAATCAATAAAATAAACGAAAAGATATAAATAAGAATTCGTTGGCGATGGAAATATAAGGACTTATTGTCTGTATTTAAATAATAAAAATTAAATTATGTGGTTTATTTAATCTACTAAAAAATACATATAGGAAAGTATTGAAATTCGTATATTCTTTTGAAATCAATAAAATAAATGAAAAGATATAAATAAGAATTCGTTGGCGATGGAAATATAAGAACTCATTGTCTATATATAAATTTAATAAAATCTACACTCTGCGATTACTTTTAATCTACTAAAAAATACATATAGGAAAGTAATGAACTTCGTTTATTCTTTTGAAATAAATAAAATAAACGAAAAGATATAAATTAGAATTCGTTGGCGATGGAAATATAAGGAATCATTGTCTGTATTTAAATAATAAAAATTAAATTCTGTGGTTTATTTAATCTACTAAAAAATACATATAGGAAAGTATTGAAATTCGTATATTCTTTTGAAATCAATAAAATAAATGAAAAGATATAAATGAGAATTCGTTGGCAATGGAAATATAAGAACTCATTCTCTATATTTAAATTTAATAAAATCTACACTCTGCGATTACTTTTAATCTACTAAAAAATACATATAGGAAAGTAATGAACTTCGTTTATTCTTTTGAAATCAATAAAATAAACGAAAAGATATAAATAAGAATTCGTTGGCGATGGAAATATAAGGACTCATTGTCTGTATTTAAATAATAAAAATTAAATTCTGTGGTTTATTTAATCTACTAAAAAATACATATAAGAAAGTATTGAAATTCGTATATTCTTTTGAAATCAATAAAATAAATGAAAAGATATAAATAGGAATTCGTTGGCGATGGAAATATAAGAACTCATTGCCTATATTTAAATTAAATAAAATCTACACTCTGCGATTACTTTTAATCTACTAAAAAATACATATAGGAAAGTAATGAACTTCGTTTATTCTTTTGAAATCAATAAAATAAACGAAAAGATATAAATAAGAATTCGTTGGCGATGGAAATATAAGGACTCATTGTCTGTATTTAAATAATAAAAATTAAATTCTGTGGTTTATTTAATCTACTAAAAAATACATATAGGAAAGTATTGAAATTCGTATATTCTTTTGAAATCAATAAAATAAATGAAAAGATTTAAATAAGAATTCGTTGGCGATGGAAATATAAGAACTCATTGTCTATATTTAAATTTAATAAAATCTACACTCTGCGACTACTTTCAATCTACTAAAAAATACATATAGGAAAGTAATGAACTTCGTTTATTCTTTTGAAATCAATAAAATAAACGAAAAGATATAAATAAGAATTCGTTGGCGATGGAAATATAAGGACTCATTGTCTGTATTTAAATTTAATAAAAATTAAACTCTGCGATTACTTTTAATCTACTAAAAAATACATATAGGAAAGTATTGAACTTCGTATATTCTTTTGAAATCAATAAAATAAACGAAAAGATATAAATAAGGATTCGTTTGCGTTGGAAATATAAGAACTCATTGTCTGTATTTAAAATTTAAAAAATTAAACTCTGTAAAATATCGAAAAGATATAAATAAGAATTCATTGGCGATGAAAATATAAGGACTCATTGTCTATATTCAAAATAAGAAAAATGATACTCTGCAAGTTGTTTTTAATCTACTAAAAAATACATATAGGAAAGTATTGAAATTCGTATATTCTTTTGAAATCAATAAAATAAACGAAAAGATATAAATAAGAATTCGTTGGCGATGGAAATATAAGACTTCATTGTCTATATTTAAATTTAATAAAATCTACACTCTGCGACTACTTTTAATCTACTAAAAAATACATATAGGAAAATAATGAACTTCGTTTATTCTTTTGAAATAAATAAAATAAATGAAAAGATATAAATAAGAATTCGATGGCGATGGAAATATAAGAACTCATTGTCTGTATTTAAAATTTAAAAAATTAAACTCTGTAAAATAAACGAAAAGATATAAATAAGAATTCATTGGCGATGAAAATATAAGGACTTATTGTCTATATTTAAAATAAGAAAAATGATACTCTGCGATTTCTTTTAATCTACTAAACAATACATATAGAAAAGTATTGAAATTCGTATATTCTTTTGAAATCAATTAAATAAACTAAAAGATATAAATAAGAATTCGTTGGCGATGGAAATATAAGGACTCATTGTCTGTATTTAAATTTAATAAAAATCTACACTCTGCGATTTCTTTTAAGCTACTAAAAAATACACATTCGAAAGTATTGAAATTCGTTTATTCTTTTTGAAATCAATAAAATAAACGAAAAGATATAAATAAGAATTCGTTGGCGATGGAAATATAAGGACTCATTGTCTGTATTTAAATAATAAAAATTAAATTCTGTGGTTTATTTAATCTACTAAAATATACATATAGGAAAGTATTGAAATTCGTATATTCTTTTGAAATCATTAAAATAAATGAAAAGATATAAATAAGAATTCGTTGGCGATGGAAATATAAGAACTCATTGTCTATATTTAAATTTAATAAAATCTACACTCTGCGATTTCTTTTAAGCTACTAAAAAATACATATAGGAAAGTATTGAAATTCGTATATTCTTTTGAAATCAATAAAATAAACGAAAAGATATAAATAAGAATTCGTTGGCGATGGAAATATAAGAACTCATTGTCTGTATTTAAATTTAATAAAATTTAAACTCTGCGATTTATTTTAATCTACTAAAAAATACATATAGAAAAGTATTGAAATTCGTATATTCTTTTGAAATCAATAAAATAAACGAAAAGATATAAATAAGAATTCGTTGGCGATGGAAATATAAGGACTCATTGTCTATATTCAAAATAAGAAAAATGATTCTCTAAAAATTGTTTTCAATCTTCTAAAAAATACATATAGGAAAGTATTGAAATTCGTATATTCTTTTAAAATCAATAAAATAAACGAAAAGATATAAATAAGATTTCGTTGGCGATGGAAATATAAGAATTCATTGTCTTTTCATTGTATTTAAATTTAATAAAAATTTAACTCTCTAAAAAATACATATAGGAAAGTATTGAAATTCGTATATTCTTTTGAAATCAATAAAATAAACGAAAAGATATAAATAAGAATTCGTTGGCGATGGAAATATAAGGACTCATTGTCTGTATTTAAATAATAAAAATTAAATTCTGTGGTTTATTTAATCTACTAAAATATACATATAGGAAAGTATTGAAATTCGTATATTCTTTTGAAATCATTAAAATAAATGAAAAGATATAAATAAGAATTCGTTGGCGATGGAAATATAAGAACTCATTGTCTATATTTAAATTTAATAAAATCTACACTCTGCGATTACTTTTAATCTACTAAAAAATACACATTTGAAAGTATTGAAATTCGTTTAATCTTTTGAAATCAATTAAATAAACTAAAAGATATAAATAAGAATTCGTTGGCGATGGAAATATAAGAACTCATTGTCTGTATTTCAAATTAATAAAATCTACACTCTGCGATTACTTTTAATCTACTAAAAAATACATATAGGAAAGTATTGAAATTCGTATATTCTTTTGAAATCAATAAAATAAACGAAAAGATATAAATAAGAATTCGTTGGCGATGGAAATATAAGAACTCATTGTCTGTATTTCAAATTCATAAGATCTACACTCTGCGATTTCTTTTAATCTACTAAAAAATACATATAGGAAAGAATTGAAATTCGTATATTCTTTTGAAATCAATTAAATAAACGAAAAGATATAAATAAGAATTCGTTGGCGATGGAAATATAAGGACTCATTGTCTGTATTTCAAATTAATAAAATCTACACTCTGCGATTACTTTTAATCTAGTAAAAAATACATATAGGAAAGTTTTGAAATTCGTATATTCTTTTGAAATCAATAAAATAAATGAAAAGATATAAATAAGAATTCGTTGGCGATGGAAATATAAGGACTCATTGTCTGTATTTCAAATTAATAAAATCTACACTCTGCGATTACTTTTAATCTACTGAAAAATACATATAGGAAAGTATTGAAATTCGTATATTCTTTTGAAATCAATAAAATAAACGAAAAGATATAAATAAGAATTCGTTGGCGATGGAAATATAAGAACTCATTGTCTTTATTTCAAATTTATAAAATCTACACTCTGCGATTACTTTTAATCTACTAAAAAATACATATAGGAAAGAATTGAAATTCGTATATTCTTTTGAAATCAATAAAATAAACGAAAAGATATAAATAAGAATTCGTTGGCGATGGAAATATAAGAACTCATTGTCTGTATTTCAAATTAATAAAATCTACACTCTGCGATTACTTTTAATCTACTAAAAAATACATATAGGAAAGTATTGAAATTCGTATATTCTTTTGAAATCAATAAAATAAACGAAAAGATATAAATAAGAATTCGTTGGTGATGGAAATATAAGGACTCATTGTCTATATTTAAAATAAGAAAAATGATACTCTGCGATTACTTTTAATCTACTAAAAAATACATATAAGAAATCAATAAAATAAACGAAAAGATATAAATAAGAATTCGTTGGCGATGGAAATATAAGAACTCATTGTCTGTATTTCAAATTAATAAAA
Source organism: Ptychoptera albimana (assembly GCA_961205885.1). Taxonomy (NCBI): domain Eukaryota; kingdom Metazoa; phylum Arthropoda; class Insecta; order Diptera; family Ptychopteridae; genus Ptychoptera; species Ptychoptera albimana. The sequence goes on along the minus strand of OY540803.1, from coordinate 11,816,123 downwards.
TCTACACTCTGCGATTACTTTTAATTTTCTAAAAAATACATATAGGAAAGTATTGAAATTCGTATATTCTTTTGAAATCAATAAAATAAACGAAAAGATATACATAAGGATTCGTTTGCGATGAAAATATAAGAACTCATTGTCTGTATTTCAAATTAATAAAATCTACACTCTGCGATTACTTTTAATCTACTAAAAAATACATATTTGAAAGTATTGAAATTCGTATATTCTTTTGAAATCAATAAAATAAACGAAAAAATATAAATAAGAATTCGTTGGCGATGGAAATATAAGAACTCATTGTCTGTATTTCAAATTAATAAAATCTACACTCTGCGATTACTTTTAATCTACTAAAAAATACATATTTGAAAGTATTGAAATTCGTATATTCTTTTGAAATCAATAAAATAAACGAAAAGATATAAATAAGAATTCGTTGGCGATGGAAATATAAGAATTCGTTGTCTGTATTTCAAATTAATATAATCTACACTCTGCGATTTCTTTTAGTCTACTAAAAAATACATATAGGAAAGAATTGAAATTCGTATATTCTTTTGAAATCAATAAAATAAACGAAAAGATAAAAATAAGAATTCGTTGGCGATGGAAATATAAGAACTCATTGTCTGTATTTCAAATTAATAAAATCTACACTCTGCGATTACTTTTAATCTACTAAAAAATACATATAGGAAAGTATTGAAATTCGTATATTCTTTTGAAATCAATAAAATAAACGAAAAGATATAAATAAGAATTCGTTGGTGATGGAAATATAAGGACTCATTGTCTATATTTTAAATAAGAAAAATGATACTCTGCGATTACTTATAATCTACTAAAAAATACATATAGAAAAGTATTGAAATTCGTATATTCTTTTGAAATCAATTAAATAAACTAAAAGATATAAATAAGAATTCGTTGGCGATGGAAATATAAGAACTCATTGTCTGTATTTCAAATTAATAAAATCTACACTCTGCGATTACTTTTAATCTACTAAAAAATACATATAGGAAAGTATTGAAATTCGTATATTCTTTTGAAATCAATAAAATAAACGAAAAGATATAAATAAGAATTCGTTGGCGATGGAAATATAAGAATTCGATGTCTGTATTTCAAATTAATAAAATCTACACTCTGCGATTTCTTTTAATCTACTAAAAAATACATATAGGAAAGTATTGAAATTCGTATATTCTTTTGAAATCAATAAAATAAACGAAAAGATATAAATAAGAATTCGTTGGCGATGGAAATATAAGAATTCGATGTCTGTATTTCAAATTAATAAAATCTACACTCTGCGATTTCTTTTAATCTTCTAAAAAATACATATAGGAAAGTATTGAAATTCGTATATTCTTTTGAAATCAATAAAATAAACGAAAAGATATAAATAAGAATTCGTTGGCGATGGAAATATAAGAACTCATTGTCTGTATTTCAAATTTATAAAATCTACACTCTGCGATTACTTTTAATCTACTAAAAAATACATATAGGAAAGTATTGAAATTCGTATATTCTTTTGAAATCAATAAAATAAACGAAAAGATATAAATAAGAATTCGTTGGCGATGGAAATATAAGAATTCGTTGTCTGTATTTCAAATTAATATAATCTACACTCTGCGATTTCTTTTAATCTACTAAAAAATACATATAGGAAAGTATTGAAATTCGTATATTCTTTTGAAATCAATAAAATAAACGAAAAGATATAAATAAGAATTCGTTGGCGATGAAAATATAAGAATTCGTTGTCTGTATTTCAAATTAATATAATCTACACTCTGCGATTTCTTTTAATCTACTAAAAATACATATAGGAAAGAATTGAAATTCGTATATTCTTTTGAAATCAATAAAATAAACGAAAAGATATAAATAAGAATTCGTTGGCGATGGAAATATAAGAACTCATTGTCTGTATTTCAAATTAATAAAATCTACACTCTGCGATTACTTTTAATCTACTAAAAAATACATATAGGAAAGTATTGAAATTCGTATATTCTTTTGAAATCAATAAAATAAACGAAAAGATATAAATAAGAATTCGTTGGCGATGGAAATATAAGAATTCGTTGTCTGTATTTCAAATTAATATAATCTACACTCTGCGATTTCTTTTAATCTACTAAAAAATACATATAGGAAAGAATTGAAATTCGTATATTCTTTTGAAATCAATAAAATAAACGAAAAGATATAAATAAGAATTCGTTGGCGATGGAAATATAAGAACTCATTGTCTGTATTTCAAATTAATAAAATCTACACTCTGCGATTACTTTTAATCTACTAAAAAATACATATAGGAAAGTATTGAAATTCGTATATTCTTTTGAAATCAATAAAATAAACGAAAAGATATAAATAAGAATTCGTTGGCGATGGAAATATAAGAATTCGTTGTCTGTATTTCAAATTAATATAATCTACACTCTGCGATTTCTTTTAATCTACTAAAAAATACATATAGGAAAGTATTGAAATTCGTATATTCTTTTGAAATCAATAAAATAAACGAAAAGATATAAATAAGAATTCGTTGGCGATGAAAATATAAGAATTCGTTGTCTGTATTTCAAATTAATATAATCTACACTCTGCGATTTCTTTTAATCTACTAAAAATACATATAGGAAAGAATTGAAATTCGTATATTCTTTTGAAATCAATAAAATAAACGAAAAGATATAAATAAGAATTCGTTGGCGATGGAAATATAAGAACTCATTGTCTGTATTTCAAATTAATAAAATCTACACTCTGCGATTACTTTTAATCTACTGAAAAATACATATAGGAAAGTATTGAAATTCGTATATTCTTTTGAAATCAATTAAATAAACTAAAAGATATAAATAAGAATTCGTTGGCGATGGAAATATAAGAACTCATTGTCTGTATTTCAAATTAATAAAATCTACACTCTGCGATTACTTTTAATCTACTAAAAAATACATATAGGAAAGTATTGAAATTCGTATATTCTTTTGAAATCAATAAAATAAACGAAAAGATATAAATAAGAATTCGTTGGCGATGGAAATATAAGAATTCGATGTCTGTATTTCAAATTAATAAAATCTACACTCTGCGATTTCTTTTAATCTACTAAAAAATACATATAGGAAAGTATTGAAATTCGTATATTCTTTTGAAATCAATAAAATAAACGAAAAGATATAAATAAGAATTCGTTGGCGATGAAAATATAAGAATTCGTTGTCTGTATTTCAAATTAATATAATCTACACTCTGCGATTTCTTTTAATCTACTAAAAATACATATAGGAAAGTATTGAAATTCGTATATTCTTTTGAAATCAATAAAATAAACGAAAAGATATAAATAAGGATTCGTTGGCGATGGAAATATAAGAACTCATTGTCTGTATTTCAAATTAATAAAATCTACACTCTGCGATTACTTTTAATCTACTAAAAAATACATATAGGAAAGTATTGAAATTCGTATATTCTTTTGAAATCAATAAAATAAACGAAAAGATATAAATAAGAATTCGTTGGCGATGGAAATATAAGAATTCGTTGTCTGTATTTCAAATTAATATAATCTACACTCTGCGATTTCTTTTAATCTACTAAAAAATACATATAGGAAAGAATTGAAATTCGTATATTCTTTTGAAATCAATAAAATAAACGAAAAGATATAAATAAGAATTCGTTGGCGATGGAAATATAAGAACTCATTGTCTGTATTTCAAATTAATAAAATCTACACTCTGCGATTTCTTTTAATCTACTAAAAAATACATATAGGAAAGAATTGAAATTCATATATTCTTTTGAAATCAATAAAATAAACGAAAAGATATAAATAAGAATTCGTTGGCGATGGAAATATAAGGACTCATTGTCTGTATTTCAAATTAATAAAATCTACACTCTGCGATTACTTTTAATCTACTAAAAAATACATATAGGAAAGTATTGAAATTCGTATATTCTTTTGAAATCAATAAAATAAACGAAAAGATATAAATAAGGATTCGTTGGCGATGGAAATATAAGAACTCATTGTCTGTATTTCAAATTAATAAAATCTACACTCTGCGATTACTTTTATTCTACAAAAAAATACATATAGAAAAGTAATGAAATTCGTTTATTTTTTTGAAATCAATTAAATAAACGAAAAGATAAAAATAAGAATTCGTTGGTGATGGAAATATAAGAACTCATTGTCTATATTTAAAATAAGAAAAATGATACTCTGCGATTACTTTTAATCTACTAAAAAATACATATAGGAAAGTATTGAAATTCGTATATTCTTTTGAAATCAATTAAATAAACGAAAAGATATAAATAAGAATTCGTTGGCGATGGAAATATAAGGACTCATTGTCTGTATTTCAAATTAATAAAATCTACACTCTGCGATTACTTTTAATCTACTGAAAAATACATATAGGAAAGTATTGAAATTCGTATATTCTTTTGAAATCAATAAAATAAACGAAAAGATATAAATAAGAATTCGTTGGCGATGGAAATATAAGAACTCATTGTCTTTATTTCAAATTTATAAAATCTACACTCTGCGATTTCTTTTAATCTACTAAAAAATACATATAGGAAAGAATTGAAATTCGTATATTCTTTTGAAATCAATAAAATAAACGAAAAGATATAAATAAGAATTCGTTGGCGATGGAAATATAAGAACTCATTGTCTGTATTTCAAATTAATAAAATCTACACTCTGCGATTACTTTTAATCTACTAAAAAATACATATAGGAAAGTATTGAAATTCGTATATTCTTTTGAAATCAATAAAATAAACGAAAAGATATAAATAAGAATTCGTTGGTGATGGAAATATAAGGACTCATTGTCTATATTTAAAATAAGAAAAATGATACTCTGCGATTACTTTTAATCTACTAAAAAATACATATAAGAAATCAATAAAATAAACGAAAAGATATAAATAAGAATTCGTTGGCGATGGAAATATAAGAACTCATTGTCTGTATTTCAAATTAATAAAATCTACACTCTGCGATTACTTTTAATTTTCTAAAAAATACATATTTGAAAGTATTGAAATTCGTTTATTCTTTTGAAATCAATTAAATAAACGAAAAGATATAAATAAGAATTCGTTGGTGATGGAAATATAAGAACTCATTGTCTATATTTAAATTTAATAAAAATCTACACTCTGCGATTTCTTTTAATCTACTAAAAAATACACATTTGAAAGTATTGAAATTCGTTTATTCTTTTGAAATCAATTAAATAAACGAAAAGATATAAATAAGAATTCGTTGGCGATGGAAATGTAAGAACTCATTGTCTGTATTTCAAATTAATAAAATCTACACTCTGCGATTACTTTTAATCTACTAAAAAATACATATTTGAAAGTATTGAAATTAGTATATTCTTTTGAAATCAATAAAATAAACGAAAAAATATAAATAAGAATTCGTTGGTGATGGAAATATAAGAACTCATTGTCTGTATTTCAAATTAATAAAATCTACACTCTGCGATTTCTTTTTATCTACTAAAAAATACATATAGGAAAGAATTGAAATTCGTATATTCTTTTGAAATCAATAAAATAAACGAAAAGATATAAATAAGAATTCGTTGGCGATGGAAATATAAGGACTCATTGTCTATATTTAAAATAAGAAAAATGATACTCTGCGATTACTTTTAATCTACTAAAAAATACATATTTGAAAGTATTGAAATTCGTATATTCTTTTGAAATCAATAAAATAAACGAAAATATATAAATAAGAATTCGTTGGCGATGGAAATATAAGAACTCATTGTCTGTATTTCAAATTAATAAAATCTACACTCTGCGATTACTTTTAATCTACTAAAAAATACATATAGGAAAGTATTGAAATTCGTATATTCTTTTGAAATCAATAAAATAAACGAAAAGATATAAATAAGAATTCGTTGGCGATGGAAATATAAGAATTCGTTGTCTGTATTTCAAAGTAATATAATCTACACTCTGCGATTTCTTTTAGTCTACTAAAAAATACATATAGGAAAGAATTGAAATTCGTATATTCTTTTGAAATCAATAAAATAAACGAAAAGATAAAAATAAGAATTCGTTGGCGATGGAAATATAAGAACTCATTGTCTGTATTTCAAATTAATAAAATCTACACTCTGCGATTTCTTTTAATCTACTAAAAAATACATATAGAAAAGTATTGAAATTCGTATATTCTTTTGAAATCAATAAAATAAACGAAAAGATATAAATAAGAATTCGTTGGTGATGGAAATATAAGGACTCATTGTCTATATTTAAAATAAGAAAAATGATACTCTGCGATTACTTTTAATCTACTAAAAAATACATATAGAAAAGTATTGAAATTCGTATATTCTTTTGAAATCAATAAAATAAACGAAAAGATATAAATAAGAATTCGTTGGCGATGGAAATATAAGAATTCGATGTCTGTATTTCAAATTAATAAAATCTACACTCTGCGATTTCTTTTAATCTACTAAACAATACATATAGAAAAGTATTGAAATTCGTATATTCTTTTGAAATCAATTAAATAAACGAAAAGATATAAATAAGAATTCGTTGGCGATGGAAATATAAGAACTCATTGTCTGTATTTCAAATTAATAAAATCTACACTCTGCGATTTCTTTTAATCTACTAAACAATACATGTAGAAAAGTATTGAAATTCGTATATTCTTTTGAAATCAATTAAATAAACGAAAAGATATAAATAAGAATTCGTTGGCGATGGAAATATAAGAACTCATTGTCTGTATTTTAAATTAATAAAATCTACACTCTGCGATTACTTTTAATCTACTAAAAAATACATATAGGAAAGTATTGAAATTCGTATATTCTTTTGAAATCAATAAAATAAACGAAAAGATATAAATAAGAATTCGTTGGCGATGAAAATATAAGAATTCGTTGTCTGTATTTCAAATTAATATAATCTACACTCTGCGATTTCTTTTAATCTACTAAAAATACATATAGGAAAGAATTGAAATTCGTATATTCTTTTGAAATCAATAAAATAAACGAAAAGATATAAATAAGAATTCGTTGGCGATGGAAATATAAGAACTCATTGTCTGTATTTCAAATTAATAAAATCAACACTCTGCGATTACTTTTAATCTACTAAAAAATACATATTTGAAAGTAATGAAATTTGTATGTTCTTTTGAAATCAATAAAATAAACGAAAAGATATAAATAAGAATTCGTTGGCGATGGAAATATAAGAACTCATTGTCTGTATTTAAATTAAATAAAAATTAAACACTGCGATTTATTTTAATCTACAAAAAATACATATAGGAAAGTATTGAAATTCGTATATTCTTTTGAAATCAATAAAATAAACGAAAAGATATAAATAAGAATTCGTTGGCGATGGAAATATAAGAACTCATTGTCTGTATTTCAAATTAATAAAATCTACACTCTGCGATTTCTTTTAATCTACTAAACAATACATGTAGAAAAGTATTGAAATTCGTATATTCTTTTGAAATCAATTAAATAAACGAAAAGATATAAATAAGAATTCGTTGGCGATGGAAATATAAGAACTCATTGTCTGTATTTCAAATTAATAAAATCTACATTCTGCGATTACTTTTAATCTACTAAAAAATACATATAGGAAAGTATTGAAATTCGTATATTCTTTTGAAATCAATAAAATAAACGAAAAGATATAAATAAGAATTCGTTGGCGATGAAAATATAAGAATTCGTTGTCTGTATTTCAAATTAATATAATCTACACTCTGCGATTTCTTTTAATCTACTAAAAATACATATAGAAAAGTATTGAAATTCGTATATTCTTTTGAAATCAATTAAATAAACGAAAAGATATAAATAAGGATTCGTTGGCGATGAAAATATAAGAACTCATTGTCTTTATTTCAAATTAATAAAATCTACACTCTGCGATTTCTTTTAATCTACTAAACAATACATGTAGAAAAGTATTGAAATTCGTATATTCTTTTGAAATCAATTAAATAAACGAAAAGATATAAATAAGAATTCGTTGGCGATGGAAATATAAGAACTCATTGTCTGTATTTCAAATTAATAAAATCTACACTCTGCGATTACTTTTAATCTACCAAAAAATACATATAGGAAAGTATTGAAATTCGTATATTCTTTTGAAATCAATAAAATAAACGAAAAGATATAAATAAGAATTCGTTGGCGATGAAAATATAAGAATTCGTTGTCTGTATTTCAAATTAATATAATCTACACTCTGCGATTTCTTTTAATCTACTAAAAATACATATAGGAAAGAATTGAAATTCGTATATTCTTTTGAAATCAATAAAATAAACGAAAAGATATAAATAAGAATTCGTTGGCGATGGAAATATAAGAACTCATTGTCTGTATTTCAAATTAATAAAATCTACACTCTGCGATTACTTTTAATCTACTAAAAAATACATATAGGAAAGTATTGAAATTCGTATATTCTTTTGAAATCAATAAAATAAACGAAAAGATATAAATAATAATTCGTTGGCGATGGAAATATAAGAATTCGTTGTCTGTATTTCAAATTAATATAATCTACACTCTGCGATTTCTTTTAATCTACTAAAAAATACATATAGGAAAGAATTGAAATTCGTATATTCTTTGAAATCAATAAAATAAACGAAAAGATATAAATAAGAATTCGTTGGCGATGGAAATATAAGAACTCATTGTCTGTATTTCAAATTAATAAAATCTACACTCTGCGATTTCTTTTAATCTACTAAAAAATACATATAGGAAAGAATTGAAATTCATATATTCTTTTGAAATCAATAAAATAAACGAAAAGATATAAATAAGAATTCGTTGGCGATGGAAATATAAGGACTCATTGTCTGTATTTCAAATTAATAAAATCTACACTCTGCGATTACTTTTAATCTACTGAAAAATACATATAGGAAAGTATTGAAATTCGTATATTCTTTTGAAATCAATAAAATAAACGAAAAGATATAAATAAGGATTCGTTGGCGATGGAAATATAAGAACTCATTGTCTGTATTTCAAATTAATAAAATCTACACTCTGCGATTACTTTTATTCTACAAAAAATACATATAGAAAAGTAATGAAATTCGTTTATTTTTTTGAAATCAATTAAATAAACGAAAAGATAAAAATAAGAATTAGTTGGTGATGGAAATATAAGGACTCATTGTCTATATTTAAAATAAGAAAAATGATACTCTGCGATTACTTTTAATCTACTAAAAAATACATATAGGAAAGTATTGAAATTCGTATATTCTTTTGAAATCAATAAAATAAACGAAAAGATATAAATAAGAATTCGTTGGCGATGGAAATATAAGGACTCATTGTCTGTTTTTCAAATTAATAAAATCTACACTCTGCGATTACTTTTAATCTACTGAAAAATACATATAGGAAAGTATTGAAATTCGTATATTCTTTTGAAATCAATAAAATAAACGACAAGATATAAATAAGAATTCGTTGGCGATGGAAATATAAGAACTCATTGTCTTTATTTCAAATTTATAAAATCTACACTCTGCGATTTCTTTTAATCTACTAAAAAATACATATAGGAAAGAATTGAAATTCGTATATTCTTTTGAAATCAATAAAATAAACGAAAAGATATAAATAAGAATTCGTTGGCGATGGAAATATAAGAACTCATTGTCTGTATTTCAAATAAATAAAATCTACACTCTGCGATTACTTTTAATCTACTAAAAAATACATATAGGAAAGTATTGAAATTCGTATATTCTTTTGAAATCAATAAAATAAACGAAAAGATATAAATAAGAATTCGTTGGTGATGGAAATATAAGGACTCATTGTCTATATTTAAAATAAGAAAAATGATACTCTGCGATTACTTTTAATCTACTAAAAAATACATATAAGAAATCAATAAAATAAACGAAAAGATATAAATAAGAATTCGTTGGCGATGGAAATATAAGAACTCATTGTCTGTATTTCAAATTAATAAAATCTACACTCTGCGATTACTTTTAATTTTCTAAAAAATACATATAGGAAAGTATTGAAATTCGTATATTCTTTTGAAATCAATAAAATAAACGAAAAGATATACATAAGGATTCGTTTGCGATGAAAATATAAGAACTCATTGTCTGTATTTCAAATTAATAAAATCTACACTCTGCGATTACTTTTAATCTACTAAAAAATACATATTTGAAAGTATTGAAATTCGTATATTCTTTTGAAATCAATAAAATAAACGAAAAAATATAAATAAGAATTCGTTGGCGATGGAAATATAAGAACTCATTGTCTGTATTTCAAATTAATAAAATCTACACTCTGCGATTACTTTTAATCTACTAAAAAATACATATAGGAAAGAATTGAAATTCGTATATTCTTTTGAAATCAATAAAATAAACGAAAAGATATAAATAAGAATTCGTTGGCGATGGAAATATAAGAACTCATTGTCTTTATTTCAAATTAATAAAATCTACACTCTACGATTTCTTTTAATCTACTAAAAAATATGTATAGGAAAGAATTGAAATTCGTATATTCTTTTGAAATCAATAAAATAAACGAAAAGATATAAATAAGAATTCGTTGGTGATGGAAATATAAGGACTCATTGTCTATATTTAAAATAAGAAAAATGATACTCTGCGATTACTTTTAATCTACTAAAAAATACATATAGGAAAGTATTGAAATTCGTATATTCTTTTGAAATCAATAAAATAAACGAAAAGATATAAATAAGGATTCGTTGGCGATGGAAATATAAGAACTCATTGTCTGTATTTCAAATTAATAAAATCTACACTCTGCGATTACTTTTAAACTACTAAAAAATACATATAGGAAAGTATTGAAATTCGTATATTCTTTTGAAATCAATTAAATAAACGAAAAGATATAAATAAGAATTCGTTGGCGATGGAAATATAAGAATTCGTTGTCTGTATTTCAAATTAATATAATCTACACTCTGCGATTTCTTTTAGTCTAATAAAAAATACATATAGGAAAGAATTGAAATTCGTATATTCTTTTGAAATCAATAAAATAAACGAAAAGATAAAAATAAGAATTCGTTGGCGATGGAAATATAAGAACTCATTGTCTGTATTTCAAATTAATAAAATCTACACTCTGCGATTACTTTTAATCTACTAAAAAATACATATAGAAAAGTATTGAAATTCGTATATTCTTTTGAAATCAATAAAATAAACGAAAAGATATAAATAAGGATTCGTTGGCGATGAAAATATAAGAACTCATTGTCTTTATTTCAAATTAATAAAATCTACACTCTGCGATTTCTTTTAATCTACTAAACAATACATATAGAAAAGTATTGAAATTCGTATATTCTTTTGAAATCAATAAAATAAACGAAAAGATATAAATAAGAATTCGTTGGCGATGGAAATATAAGAATTCGTTGTCTGTATTTCAAATTAATATAATCTACACTCTGCGATTTCTTTTAGTCTACTAAAAAATACATATAGGAAAGAATTGAAATTCGTATATTCTTTTGAAATCAATAAAATAAACGAAAAGATAAAAATAAGAATTCGTTGGCGATGGAAATATAAGAACTCATTGTCTGTATTTCAAATTAATAAAATCTACACTCTGCGATTACTTTTAATCTACTAAAAAATACATATAGGAAAGTATTGAAATTCGTATATTCTTTTGAAATCAATTAAATAAACGAAAAGATATAAATAAGAATTCGTTGGCGATGGAAATATAAGAACTCATTGTCTGTATTTCAAATTAATAAAATCTACACTCTGCGATTACTTTTAATCTACTAAAAAATACATATAGGAAAGTATTGAAATTCGTATATTCTTTTGAAATCAATAAAATAAACGAAAAGATATAAATAAGAATTCGTTGGCGATGAAAATATAAAAATTCGTTGTCTGTATTTCAAATTAATATAATCTACACTCTGCGATTTCTTTTAATCTATTAAAAATACATACAGGAAAGAATTGAAATTCGTATATTCTTTTGAAATCAATAAAATAAACGAAAAGATATAAATAAGGATTCGTTGGCGATGGAAATATAAGAACTCATTGTCTGTATTTCAAATTAATAAAATCTACACTCTGCGATTACTTTTAATCTACTAAAAAATACATATAGAAAAGTATTGAAATTCGTATATTCTTTTGAAATCAATAAAATAAACGAAAAGATATAAATAAGAATTCGTTGGCGATGGAAATATAAGGACTCATTGTCTGTATTTCAAATTAATAAAATCTACACTCTGCGATTACTTTTAATCTACTGAAAAATACATATAGGAAAGTATTGAAATTCGTATATTCTTTTGAAATCAATAAAATAAACGAAAAGATATAAATAAGAATTCGTTGGCGATGGAAATATAAGAACTCATTGTCTGTATTTCAAATTAATAAAATCTACACTCTGCGATTACTTTTAATCTACTAAAAAATACATATAGGAAAGTAATGAAATTCGTATATTCTTTTGAAATCAATAAAATAAACGAAAAGATAAAAATAAGAATTCGTTGGTGATGGAAATATAAGGACTCATTGTCTATATTTAAAATAAGAAAAATTTTACTCTGCGATTACTTTTAATCTACTAAAAAATACATATAGGAAAGTATTGAAATTCGTATATTCTTTTGAAATCAATAAAATAAACGAAAAGATATAAATAAGAATTCGTTGGCGATGGAAATATAAGGACTCATTGTCTATATTTGAAATAAGAAAAATGATTCTCTACAAATTGTTTTCAATCTACTAAAAAATACATATAGGAAAGTATTGAAATTCGTATATTCTTTTGAAATCAATAAAATAAACGAAAAGATATAAATAAGAATTCGTTGGCGATGGAAATATAAGAATTCATTGTCTGTATTTAAATTTAATAATAACTAAACTCTGCGATTTCTTTTAATCTACTAAAAAATACATATAGGAAAGAATTGAAATTCGTATATTCTTTTGAAATCAATAAAATAAACGAAAAGATATAAATAAGAATTCGTTGGCGATGGAAATATAAGAACTCATTGTCTGTATTTCAAATTAATAAAAATTACACTCTGCGATTTCTTTTAATCTACTAAAAAATACATATAGGAAAGTATTGAAATTCGTATATTCTTTTGAAATCAATAAAATAAACGAAAAGATATAAATAAGAATTCGTTGGCGATGGAAATATAAGAACTCATTGTCTGTATTTCAAATTAATAAAATCTACACTCTGCGATTACTTTTAATCTACTAAAAAATACATATAGGAAAGTAATGAAATTCGTATATTCTTTTGAAATCAATAAAATAAACGAAAAGATAAAAATAAGAATTCGTTGGTGATGGAAATATAAGGACTCATTGTCTATATTTAAAATAAGAAAAATTTTACTCTGCGATTACTTTTAATCTACTAAAAAATACATATAGGAAAGTATTGAAATTCGTATATTCTTTTGAAATCAATAAAATAAACGAAAAGATATAAATAAGAATTCGTTGGCGATGGAAATATAAGGACTCATTGTCTATATTTGAAATAAGAAAAATGATTCTCTACAAATTGTTTTCAATCTACTAAAAAATACATATAGGAAAGTATTGAAATTCGTATATTCTTTTGAAATCAATAAAATAAACGAAAAGATATAAATAAGAATTCGTTGGCGATGGAAATATAAGAATTCATTGTCTGTATTTAAATTTAATAATAACTAAACTCTGCGATTTCTTTTAATCTACTAAAAAATACATATAGGAAAGAATTGAAATTCGTATATTCTTTTGAAATCAATAAAATAAACGAAAAGATATAAATAAGAATTCGTTGGCGATGGAAATATAAGAACTCATTGTCTGTATTTCAAATTTATAAAATCTACACTCTGCGATTACTTTTAATCTACTAAAAAATACATATAGGAAAGTATTGAAATTCGTATATTCTTTTGAAATCAATAAAATAAACGAAAAGATATAAATAAGAATTCGTTGGCGATGGAAATATAAGGACTCATTGTCTATATTTAAAATAAGAAAAATGATACTCTGCGATTACTTTTAATCTACTAAAAAATATATATAGGAAAGTATTGAAATTCGTATATTCTTTTGAAATCAATAAAATAAACGAAAAGATATAAATAAGAATTCGTTGGCGATGGAAATATAAGAACTCATTGTCTGTATTTCAAATTAATAAAATCTACACTCTGCGATTACTTTTAATCTACTAAAAAATACATATAGGAAAGTATTGAAATTCGTATATTCTTTTGAAATCAATAAAATAAACGAAAAGATATAAATAAGGATTCGTTGGCGATGAAAATATAAGAACTCATTGTCTTTATTTCAAATTAATAAAATATACACTCTGCGATTTCTTTTAATCTACTAAAAAATACATATAGGAAAGTATTGAAATTCGTATATTCTTTTGAAATCAATAAAATAAACGAAAAGATATAAATAAGAATTCGTTGGCGATGGAAATATAAGAACTCATTTTCTGTATTTCAAATTAATAAAATCTACACTCTGCGATTACTTTTAATCTACTAAAAAATACATATAGGAAAGTATTGAAATTCGTATATTCTTTTGAAATCAATAAAATAAACGAAAAGATATAAATAAGAATTCGTTGGCGATGGAAATATAAGGACTCATTGTCTATATTTAAAATAAGAAAAATGATTCTCTACAAATTGTTTTCAATCTACTAAAAAATACATATTTGAAAGTATTGAAATTCGTATATTCTTTTGAAATCAATAAAATAAACGAAAAGATATAAATAAGAATTCGTTGGCGATGGAAATATAAGAATTCATTGTCTGTATTTAAATTTAATAAAAATTAAACTCTGCGATTTCTTTTAATCTACTAAAAAATACATATAGGAAAGTAATGAAATTCGTATATTCTTTTGAAATCAATTAAATAAACGAAAAGATATAAATAAGAATTCGTTGGCGATGGAAATATAAGAACTCATTGTCTGTATTTCAAATTAATAAAATATACACTCTGCGATTACTTTTAATCTACTAAAAAATATATATTTGAAAGTATTGAAATTCGTATATTCTTTTGAAATCAATTAAATAAACGAACTGATATAAATAAGGATTCGTTGGCGATAAAAATATAAGAACTCATTGTCTTTATTTCAAATTAATAAAATCTACACTCTGCGATTTCTTTTAATCTACTAAACAATACATATAGAAAAGTATTGAAATTCGTATATTCTTTTGAAATCAATTAAATAAACGAAAAGATATAAATAAGAATTCGTTGGCGATGGAAATATAAGAACTCATTGTCTGTATTTAAATTTAATAAAAATGATACTCTGCGATTTATTTTAATCTACTAAAAAATACTCATTTGAAAGTATTGAAATTCGTATATTCTTTTGAAATCAATAAAATAAATGAAAAGATAAAAATAAGAATTCGTTGGTGATGGAAATATAAGGACTCATTGTCTATATTTAAAATAAGAAAAATGATACTATGCGATTACTTTTAATCTACTAAAAAATACATATAGGAAAGTATTGAAATTCGTATATTCTTTTGAAATCAATAAAATAAACGAAAAGATATAAATAAGAATTCGTTGGCGATGGAAATATAAGGACTCATTGTCTATATTTAAAATAAGAAAAATGATTCTCTACCAATTGTTTTCAAGCTACTAAAAAATACATATAGGAAAGTATTGAAATTCGTATATTCTTTTGAAATCAATTAAATAAACGAAAAGATATAAATAAGAATTCGTTGGGGATGGAAATATAAGAACTCATTGTCTGTATTTAAATTTAATAAAATCTACACTCTGCGATTTCTTTTAATCTATTAAACAATACATATAGAAAAGTATTGAAATTCGTATATTCTTTTGAAATCAATAAAATAAACGAAAAGATATAAATAAGAATTCGTTGGCGATGGAAATATAAGAATTCATTGTCTGTATTTAAATTTAATAAAAATTAAACTCTGCGATTTCTTTTAATCTACTAAAAAATACATATTTGAAAGTATTGAAATTCGTATATTCTTTTGAAATCAATTAAATAAACGAACTGATATAAATAAGGATTCGTTGGCGATGGAAATATAAGGACTCATTGTCTATACTTAAAATAAGAAAAATGATTATCTACCAATTGTTTTCAAGCTACTAAAAAATACATATAGGAAAGTATTGAAATTCGTATATTCTTTTGAAATCAATAAAATAAACGAAAAGATATAAATAAGAATTCGTTGGCGATGGAAATATAAGAACTCATTGTCTATATTTAAATTTAATAAAATCTACACTCTGCGATTTCTTTTAATCTATTAAACAATACATATAGAAAAGTATTGAAATTCGTATATTCTTTTGAAATCAATAAAATAAACGAAAAGATATAAATAAGAATTCGTTGGTGATGGAAATATAAGGACTCATTGTCTATATTTAAAATAAGAAAAATGATACTCTGCGATTACTTTTAATCTACTAAAAAATACATATAGGAAAGTATTGAAATTCGTATATTCTTTTGAAATCAATAAAATAAATGAAAAGATATAAATAAGAATTCGTTGGCGATGGAAATATAAGGACTCATTGTCTATATTTAAAATAAGAAAAATGATTCTCTACCAATTGTTTTCAAGCTACTAAAAAATACATATAGGAAAGTAATGAAATTCGTTTATTCTTTTGAAATCAATAAAATAAACGAAAAGATATAAATAAGGATTCGTTGGCGATGAAAATATAAGAACTCATTGTCTTTATTTCAAATTAATAAAATCTACACTCTGCGATTTCTTTTAATCTACTAAACAATACATAAAGAAAAGTATTGAAATTCGTATATTCTTTTGAAATCAATAAAATAAACGAAAAGATATAAATAAGAATTCGTTGGCGATGGAAATATAAGAACTCATTGTCTGTATTTAAATTTAATAAAAATTAAACTCTGCGATTTATTTTAATCTACTAAAAAATACATATAGAAAAGTATTGAAATTCGTATATTCTTTTGAAATCAATTAAATAAACGAAAAGATATAAATAAGAATTCGTTGGCGATGGAAATATAAGGACTCATTGTCTGTATTTAAATTTAATAAAAATTAAACTCTGCGATTTCTTTTAATCTACTAAAAAATACATAGAGGAAAGTAATGAAATTCGTATATTCTTTTGAAATAAATAAAGTAAACGAAAAGATATAAATAAGAATTCGTTGGCGATGGAAATATAAGAACTCATTGTCTGTATTTCAAATTAATAAAATCTACACTCTGCGATTACTTTTAATCTACTAAAAAATACATATAGGAAAGAATTGAAATTCGTATATTCTTTTGAAATCAATAAAATAAACGAAAAGATATAAATAAGAATTCGTTGGCGATGGAAATATAAGAACTCATTGTCTGTATTTCAAATAAATAAAATCTACACTCTGCGATTACTTTTAATCTACTAAATATATATATAGGAAAGTATTGAAATTCGTTTATTCTTTTGAAATCAATAAAATAAACGAAAAGATATAAATAAGAATTCGTTGGTGATGGAAATATAAGGAATCATTGTCTATATTTAAAATAAGAAAAATGATACTCTGCGATTACTTTTAATCTACTAAAAAATACATATAGGAAAGTATTGAAATTCGTATATTCTTTTGAAATCAATAAAATAAACGAAAAGATATAAATAAGAATTCG
This sequence comes from Ptychoptera albimana, assembly GCA_961205885.1. NCBI lineage: Eukaryota > Metazoa > Arthropoda > Insecta > Diptera > Ptychopteridae > Ptychoptera > Ptychoptera albimana. Next base: position 11,798,213 of record OY540803.1, on the reverse strand, counting down.
TTGGCGATGGAAATATAAGAACTCATTTTCTGTGTTTCAAATTAATAAAATCTACACTCTGCGATTACTTTTAATCTACTAAAAAATACATATAGGAAAGTATTGAAATTCGTATATTCTTTTGAAATCAATAAAATAAACGAAAAGATATAAATAAGAATTCGTTGGCGATGGAAATATAAGAACTCATTTTCTGTGTTTCAAATAAATAAAATCTACACTCTGCGATTACTTTTAATCTACTAAAAAATACATATAGGAAAGTATTGAAATTCGTATATTCTTTTGAAATCAATAAAATAAACGAAAAGATATAAATAAGAATTCGTTGGCGATGGAAATATAAGAACTCATTGTCTGTATTTAAATTTAATAAAAATTAAACTCTGCGATTTATTTTAATCTACTAAAAAATACATATAGAAAAGTATTGAAATTCGTATATTCTTTTGAAATCAATTAAATAAACGAAAAGAAATAAATAAGAATTCGTTGGCGATGGAAATATAAGGACTCATTGTCTGTATTTAAATTTAATAAAAATTAAACTCTGCGATTTCTTTTAATCTACTAAACAATACATATAGAAAGTATTGAAATTCGTATATTCTTTTGAAATCAATAAAATAAACGAAAAGATATAAATAAGAATTCGTTGGCGATGGAAATATAAGAACTCATTGTCTGTATTTAAATTTAATAAAAATTAAACTCTGCGATTTATTTTAATCTACTATAAAATACATACAGAAAAGTATTGAAATTCGTATATTCTTTTGAAATCAATTAAATAAACGAAAAGATATAAATAAGAATTCGTTGGCGATGGAAATATAAGGACTCATTGTCTGTATTTCAAATTAATAAAATCTACACTCTGCGATTACTTTTAATCTACTAAAAAATTCATATAGGAAAGTATTGAAATTCGTATATTCTTTTGAAATCAATAAAATAAACGAAAAGATATAAATAAGAATTCGTTGGCGATGGAAATATAAGGACTCATTGTCTATATTTAAAATAAAAAAAATGATACTCTGGGATTACTTTTAATCTACTAAAAAATACATATTTGAAAGTATTGAAATTCGTATATTCTTTTGAAATCAATAAAATAAACGAAAAGATATAAATAAGAATTCGTTGGCGATGGAAATATAAGAATTCATTGTCTGTATTTAAATTTAATAAAAATTAAACGCTGCGATTTCTTGTAATCTACTAAAAAATACATATAGGAAAGTATTGAAATTCGTATATTCTTTTGAAATCAATAAAATAAACGAAAAGATATAAATAAGAATTCGTTGGCGATGGAAATATAAGGACTCATTGTCTATATTTAAAATAAGAAAAATGATACTCTGCGATTACTTTTAATCTACTAAAAAATACATATAGGAAAGTATTGAAATTCGTTTATTCTTTTGAAATCAATAAAATAAAAGAAAAGATATAAATAAGAATTCATTGGCGATGGAAATATAAGAACTCATTGTCTGTATTTCATAATAATAAAATCTACACTCTGCGATTTCTTTTAATCTACTAAAAAATACACATTTGAAAGTATTGAAATTCGTTTATTCTTTTGAAATCAATTAAATAAAAGAAAAGATATAAATAAGAATTCGTTGGCGATGGAAATATAAGGACTCATTGTCTATATTTAAAATAAGAAAAATGATACTCTGCGATTACTTTTAATCTACTAAAAAATACATATAGGAAAGTATTGAAATTCGTTTATTCTTTTGAAATCAATAAAATAAAAGAAAAGATATAAATAAGAATTCATTTGCGATGGAAATATAAGAACTCATTGTCTGTATTTCATAATAATAAAATCTACACTTTGCGATTACTTTTAATCTACTAAAAAATACATATAGAAAAGTATTGAAATTCGTATATTCTTTTGAAATCAATTGAATAAACGAAAAGATATAAATAAGAATTCGTTGGCGATGGAAATATAAGGACTCATTGTCTATATTTAAAATAAGAAAAATGATTCTCTACAAATTGTTTTCATTCTACTAAAAAATACATATTTGAAAGTATTGAAATTCGTATATTCTTTTGAAATCAATAAAATAAACGAAAAGATATAAATAAGAATTCGTTGGCGATGGAAATATAAGAATTCATTGTCTGTATTTAAATTTAATAAAAATTAAACGCTGCGATTTCTTGTAATCTACTAAAAAATACATATAGGAAAGTATTGAAATTCGTATATTCTTTTGAAATCAATAAAATAAACGAAAAGATATAAATAAGAATTCGTTGGCGATGGAAATATAAGGACTCATTGTCTATATTTAAAATAAGAAAAATGATACTCTGCGATTACTTTTAATCTACTAAAAAATACATATAGGAAAGTATTGAAATTCGTTTATTCTTTTGAAATCAATAAAATAAAAGAAAAGATATAAATAAGAATTCATTGGCGATGGAAATATAAGAACTCATTGTCTGTATTTCATAATAATAAAATCTACACTCTGCGATTTCTTTTAATCTACTAAAAAATACACATTTGAAAGTATTGAAATTCGTTTATTCTTTTGAAATCAATTAAATAAAAGAAAAGATATAAATAAGAATTCGTTGGCGATGGAAATATAAGGACTCATTGTCTATATTTAAAATAAGAAAAATGATACTCTGCGATTACTTTTAATCTACTAAAAAATACATATAGGAAAGTATTGAAATTCGTTTATTCTTTTGAAATCAATAAAATAAAAGAAAAGATATAAATAAGAATTCATTGGCGATGGAAATATAAGAACTCTTTGTCTGTATTTCATAATAATAAAATCTACACTTTGCGATTACTTTTAATCTACTAAAAAATACATATAGAAAAGTATTGAAATTCGTATATTCTTTTGAAATCAATTGAATAAACGAAAAGATATAAATAAGAATTCGTTGGCGATGGAAATATAAGGACTCATTGTCTATATTTAATATAAGAAAAATGATTCTCTACAAATTGTTTTCAATCTTCTAAAAAATACATATTTGAAAGTATTGAAAGTCGTATATTCTTTTGAAATCAATTAAATAAACGAAAAGATATAAATAAGAATTCGTTGGCGATGGAAATATAAGAATTCATTGTCTGTAATTAAATTTAATAAAAATTAAACTCTGCGATTTCTTTTAATCTACTAAAAAATACATATAGGAAAGTAATGAAATTCGTATATTCTTTTGAAATCAATAAAGTAAACGAAAAGATATAAATAAGAATTCGTTGGCGATGGAAATATAAGAACTCATTTTCTGTGTTTCAAATTAATAAAATCTACACTCTGCGATTACTTTTAATCTACTAAAAAATACATATAGGAAAGAATTGAAATTCGTATATTCTTTTGAAATCAATAAAATAAACGAAAAGATATAAATAAGAATTCGTTGGTGATGGAAATATAAGGACTCATTGTCTATATTTAATATAAGAAAAATGATTCTCTACAAATTGTTTTCAATCTTCTAAAAAATACATATTTGAAAGTATTGAAAGTCGTATATTCTTTTGAAATCAATTAAATAAACGAAAAGATATAAATAAGAATTCGTTGGCGATGGAAATATAAGAATTCATTGTCTGTATTTAAATTTAATAAAAATTAAACTCTGCGATTTCTTTTAATCTACTAAAAAATACATATAGGAAAGTAATGAAATTCGTATATTCTTTTGAAATCAATAAAGTAAACGAAAAGATATAAATAAGAATTCGTTGGCGATGGAAATATAAGAACTCATTGTCTGTATTTCAAATTAATAAAATCTACACTCTGCGATTACTTTTAATCTACTAAAAAATATATATATGAAAGAATTGAAATTCGTATATTCTTTTGAAATCAATAAAATAAACGAAAAGATATAAATAAGAATTCGTTGGCGATGGAAATATAAGAACTCATTGTCTGTATTTCAAATAAATAAAATCTACACTCTGCGATTACTTTTAATCTACTAAATATACATATAGGAAAGTATTGAAATTCGTATATTCTTTTGAAATCAATAAAATAAACGAAAAGATATAAATAAGAATTCGTTGGCGATGGAAATATAAGGACTCATTGTCTATATTTAAAATAAGAAAAATGATTCTCTACAAATTGTTTTCAATCTACTAAAAAATACATATTTGAAAGTATTGAAATTCGTATATTCTTTTGAAATCAATAAAATAAACGAAAAGATATAAATAAGAATTCGTTGGCGATGGAAATATAAGAATTCATTGTCTGTATTTAAATTTAATAAAAATTAAACTCTGCGATTACTTTTAATCTACTAAAAAATACATATAGGAAAGTATTGAAATTCGTATATTCTTTTGAAATCAATTAAATAAACGAACTGATATAAATAAGGATTCGTTGGCGATAAAAATATAAGAACTCATTGTCTTTATTTAAAATAAGAAAAATCTACACTCTGCGATTTCTTTTAAACTACTAAACAATACATATAGAAAAGTATTGAAATTCGTATATTCTTTTGAAATCAATTAAATAAACGAAAAGATATAAATAAGAATTCGTTGGCGATGGAAATATAAGAACTCATTGTCTGTATTTAAATTTAATAAAAATGATACTCTGCGATTTATTTTAATCTACTAAAAAATACACATTTGAAAGTATTGAAATTCGTATATTCTTTTGAAATCAATTAAATAAACGAAAAGATATAAATAAGAATTCGTTGGCGATGGAAATATAAGAACTCATTGTCTGTATTTAAATTTAATAAAAATGATACTCTGCGATTTATTTTAATCTACTAAAAAATACACATTTGAAAGTATTGAAATTCGTATATTCTTTTGAAATCAATAAAATAAACGAAAAGATATAAATAAGAATTCGTTGGCGATGGAAATATAAGGACTCATTGTCTATATTTAAAATAAGAAAAATGATTCTCTACCAATTGTTTTCAAGCTACTAAAAAATACATATAGGAAAGTATTGAAATTCGTATATTCTTTTGAAATCAATTAAATAAACGAAAAGATATAAATAAGAATTCGTTGGGGATGGAAATATAAGAACTCATTGTCTATATTTAAATTTAATAAAATCTACACTCTGCGATTTCTTTTAATCTACTAAAAAATACATATAGAAAAGTATTGAAATTCGTATATTCTTTTGAAATCAATAAAATAAACGAAAAGATATAAATAAGAATTCGTTGGCGATGGAAATATAAGAATTCATTGTCTGTATTTAAATTTAATAAAAATTAAACTCTGCGATTACTTTTAATCTACTAAAAAATACATATAGGAAAGTATTGAAATTCGTATATTCTTTTGAAATCAATAAAATAAACGAAAAGATATAAATAAGAATTCGTTGGCGATGGAAATATAAGGACTCATTGTCTATATTTAAAATAAGAAAAATGATTCTCTTCCAATTGTTTTCAAGCTACTAAAAAATACATATAGGAAAGTATTGAAATTCGTATATTCTTTTGAAATCAATAAAATAAACGAAAAGATATAAATAAGAATTCGTTGGCGATGGAAATATAAGAACTCATTGTCTGTATTTAAATTTAATAAAAATTAAACTCTGCGATTTATTTTAATCTACTAAAAAATACACATTTGAAAGTATTGAAATTCGTATATTCTTTTGAAATCAATAAAATAAAGGAAAAGATAAAAATAAGAATTCGTTGGTGATGGAAATATAAGGACTCATTGTCTATATTTAAAATAAGAAAAATGATACTCTGCGATTACTTTTAATCTACTAAAAAATACATATAGGAAAGTATTGAAATTCGTATATTCTTTTGAAATCAATAAAATAAACGAAAAGATATAAATAAGTATTCGTTGGCGATGGAAATATAAGGACTCATTGTCTATATTTAAAATAAGGTAAAAATGATTCTCTACCAATTGTTTTCAAGCTACTAAACAATACATATAGGAAAGTATTGAAATTCGTATATTCTTTTGAAATCAATAAAATAAACGAAAAGATATAAATAAGAATTCGTTGGCGATGGAAATATAAGAATTCATTGTCTGTATTTAAATTTAATAAAAATTAAACTCTGCGATTTCTTTTAATCTACTAAAAAATACATATTTGAAAGTATTGAAATTCGTATATTCTTTTGAAATCAATTAAATAAACGAACTGATATAAATAAGGATTCGTTGGCGATGGAAATATAAGGACTCATTGTCTATATTTAAAATAAGAAAAATGATACTCTGCGATTACTTTTAATCTACTAAAAAATACATATAGGAAAGTATTGAAATTCGTATATTCTTTTGAAATCAATAAAATAAACGAAAAGATATAAATAAGAATTCGTTGGTGGTGGAAATATAAGGACTCATTGTCTATATTTAAAATAAGAAAAATGATACTCTGCGATTACTTTTAATCTACTAAAAAATACATATAGGAAAGTATTGAAATTCGTATATTCTTTTGAAATCAATTAAATAAACGAAAAGATATAAATAAGAATTCGTTGGCGATGGAAATATAAGGACTCATTGTCTATATTTAAAATAAGAAAAATGATTCTCTACCAATTGTTTTCAAGCTACTAAAAAATACATATAGGAAAGTATTGAAATTCGTATATTCTTTTGAAATCAATAAAATAAACGAAAAGATATAAATAAGAATTCGTTGGCGATGGAAATATAAGAACTCATTGTCTGTATTTAAATTTAATAAAAATTAAACTCTGCGATTTCTTTTAATCTACTAAAAAATACATATAGGAAAGTATTGAAATTCGTATATTCTTTTGAAATCAATTAAATAAACGAACTGATATAAATAAGGATTCGTTGGCGATGGAAATATAAGGACTCATTGTCTATATTTAAAATAAGAAAAATGATTCTCTACCAATTGTTTTCAAGCTACTAAAAAATACATATAGGAAAGTATTGAAATTCGTATATTCTTTTGAAATCAATAAAATAAACGAAAAGATATAAATAAGAATTCGTTGGCGATGGAAATATAAGAACTCATTGTCTTTATTTAAATTTAATAAATTCTACACTCTGCGATTTCTTTTAATCTATTAAACAATACATATAGAAAAGTATTGAAATTCGTATATTCTTTTGAAATCAATAAAATAAACGAAAAGATATAAATAAGAATTCGATGGCGATGGAAAAATAATAACTCATTGTCTGTATTTAAATTTAATAAAAATCTACACTCTGCGATTACTTTTAATTTACTAAAAAATACATATAGGAAAGTAATGAACTTCGTTTATTCTTTTGAAATCAATAAAATAAACGAAAAGATATAAATAAGAATTCGTTGGCGATGGATATATAAGGACTCATTGTCTATATTTAAATTTAATAAAATCTACACTCTGCGATTACATTTAATCTACTAAAAAATACATATAGGAAAGTAATGAACTTCGTTTATTCTTTTGAAATCAATAAAGTAAACGAAAAGATATAAATAAGAATTCGTTGGCGATGGAAATATAAGAACTCATTGTCTGTATTTCAAATTAATAAAATCTACACTCTGCGATTTCTTTTAATCTACTAAAAAATACATATAGGAAAGTATTGAAATTCGTATATTCTTTTGAAATCAATAAAATAAACGAAAAGATATAAATAAGAATTCGTTGGCGATGGAAATATATGAACTCATTGTCTGTATTTAAATTTAATAAAAATCTACACTCTGCGATTACTTTTAATTTACTAAAAAATACATATAGGAAAGTAATGAACTTCGTTTATTCTTTTGAAATCAATAAAATAAACGAAAAGATATAAATAAGAATTCGTTGGCGATGGATATATAAGGACTCATTGTCTATATTTAAATTTAATAAAATCTACACTCTGCGATTACATTTAATCTACTAAAAAATACATATAGGAAAGTAATGAACTTCGTTTATTCTTTTGAAATCAATAAAGTAAACGAAAAGATATAAATAAGAATTCGTTGGCGATGGAAATATAAGAACTCATTGTCTGTATTTCAAATTAATAAAATCTACACTCTGCGATTTCTTTTAATCTACTAAAAAATACATATAGGAAAGTATTGAAATTCGTATATTCTTTTGAAATCAATAAAGTAAACGAAAAGATATAAATAAGAATTCGTTGGCGATGGAAATATAAGAACTCATTGTCTGTATTTCAAATTAATAAAATCTACACTCTGCGATTTCTTTTAATCTACTAAAAAATACATATAGGAAAGTATTGAAATTCGTATATTCTTTTGAAATCAATAAAGTAAACGAAAAGATATAAATAAGAATTCGTTGGCGATGGAAATATAAGAACTCATTGTCTGTATTTCAAATTAATAAAATCTACACTCTGCGATTACTTTTAATCTACTAAAAAATACATATAGGAAAGAATTGAAATTCGTATATTCTTTTGAAATCAATAAAATAAACGAAAAGATATAAATAAGAATTCGTTGGCGATGGATATATAAGGACTCATTGTCTATATTTAAATTTAATAAAATCTACACTCTGCGATTACATTTAATCTACTAAAAAATACATATAGGAAAGTAATGAACTTCGTTTATTCTTTTGAAATCAATAAAGTAAACGAAAAGATATAAATAAGAATTCGTTGGCGATGGAAATATAAGAACTCATTGTCTGTATTTCAAATTAATAAAATCTACACTCTGCGATTTCTTTTAATCTACTAAAAAATACATATAGGAAAGTATTGAAATTCGTATATTCTTTTGAAATCAATAAAGTAAACGAAAAGATATAAATAAGAATTCGTTGGCGATGGAAATATAAGAACTCATTGTCTGTATTTCAAATTAATAAAATCTACACTCTGCGATTACTTTTAATCTACTAAAAAATACATATAGGAAAGAATTGAAATTCGTATATTCTTTTGAAATCAATAAAATAAACGAAAAGATATAAATAAGAATTCGTTGGCGATGGATATATAAGGACTCATTGTCTATATTTAAATTTAATAAAATCTACACTCTGCGATTACATTTAATATACTAAAAAATACATATAGGAAAGTAATGAACTTCGTTTATTCTTTTGAAATCAATAAAGTAAACGAAAAGATATAAATAAGAATTCGTTGGCGATGGAAATATAAGAACTCATTGTCTGTATTTCAAATTAATAAAATCTACACTCTGCGATTTCTTTTAATCTACTAAAAAATACATATAGGAAAGTATTGAAATTCGTATATTCTTTTGAAATCAATAAAGTAAACGAAAAGATATAAATAAGAATTCGTTGGCGATGGAAATATAAGGACTCATTGTCTGTATATAAATAATAAAAATTAAATTCTGTGGTTTATTTAATCTACTAAAAAATACATATAGGAAAGTATTGAAATTCGTATATTCTTTTGAAATCAATAAAATAAACGAAAAGATATAAATAAGAATTCGTTGGCGATGGATATATAAGGACTCATTGTCTATATTTAAATTTAATAAAATCTACACTCTGCGATTACATTTAATCTACTAAAAAATACATATAGGAAAGTAATGAACTTCGTTTATTCTTTTGAAATCAATAAAGTAAACGAAAAGATATAAATAAGAATTCGTTGGCGATGGAAATATAAGAACTCATTGTCTGTATTTCAAATTAATAAAATCTACACTCTGCGATTTCTTTTAATCTACTAAAAAATACATATAGGAAAGTATTGAAATTCGTATATTCTTTTGAAATCAATAAAGTAAACGAAAAGATATAAATAAGAATTCGTTGGCGATGGAAATATAAGAACTCATTGTCTGTATTTCAAATTAATAAAATCTACACTCTGCGATTACTTTTAATCTACTAAAAAATACATATAGGAAAGAATTGAAATTCGTATATTCTTTTGAAATCAATAAAATAAACGAAAAGATATAAATAAGAATTCGTTGGCGATGGAAATATAAGAACTCATTGTCTGTATTTAAATTTAATAAAAATTAAACTCTGCGATTTATTTTAATCTACTAAAAAATACATATTTGAAAGTATTGAAATTCGTATATTCTTTTCAAATCAATAAAATAAACGAAAAGATAAAAATAAGAATTCGTTGGTGATGGAAATATAAGGACTCATTGTCTATATTTAAAATAAGAAAAATGATACTCTGCGATTACTTTTAATCTACTAAAAAATACATATAGGAAAGTATTGAAATTCGTATATTCTTTTGAAATCAATAAAATAAACGAAAAGATATAAATAAGAATTCGTTGGCGATGGAAATATAAGAACTCATTGTCTGTATTTCAAATTAATAAAAATCTACACTCTGCGATTACTTTTAATCTACTAAAAAATACATATAGGAAAGAATTGAAATTCGTATATTCTTTTGAAATCAATAAAATAAACGAAAAGATATAAATAAGAATTCGTTGGCGATGGATATATAAGGACTCATTGTCTATATTTAAATTTAATAAAATCTACACTCTGCGATTACATTTAATCTACTAAAAAATACATATAGGAAAGTAATGAACTTCGTTTATTCTTTTGAAATCAATAAAGTAAACGAAAAGATATAAATAAGAATTCGTTGGCGATGGAAATATAAGAACTCATTGTCTGTATTTCAAATTAATAAAATCTACACTCTGCGATTTCTTTTAATCTACTAAAAAATACATATAGGAAAGTATTGAAATTCGTATATTCTTTTGAAATCAATAAAGTAAACGAAAAGATATAAATAAGAATTCGTTGGCGATGGAAATATAAGAACTCATTGTCTGTATTTCAAATTAATAAAATCTACACTCTGCGATTACTTTTAATCTACTAAAAAATACATATAGGAAAGAATTGAAATTCGTATATTCTTTTGAAATCAATAAAATAAATGAAAAGATATAAATAAGAATTCGTTGGCGATGGAAATATAAGAACTCATTGTCTATATTTAAATTTAATAAAATCTACACTCTGCGATTACATTTAATCTACTAAAAAATACATATAGGAAAGTAATGAACTTCGTTTATTCTTTTGAAATCAATAAAGTAAACGAAAAGATATAAATAAGAATTCGTTGGCGATGGAAATATAAGAACTCATTGTCTATATTTAAAATAAGAAAAATGATACTCTGCGATTACTTTTAATCTACTAAAAAATACATATAGGAAAGTATTGAAATTCGTATATTCTTTTGAAATCAATAAAATAAACGAAAAGATATAAATAAGAATTCGTTGGCGATGGAAATATAAGAACTCATTGTCTGTATTTAAATTTAATAAAAATCTACACTCTGCGATTACTTTTAATCTACTAAAAAATACATATAGGAAAGTAATGAACTTCGTTTATTCTTTTGAAATCAATAAAATAAACGAAAAGATATAAATAAGAATTCGTTGGCGATGGAAATATAAGAACTCATTGTCTGTATTTCAAATTTATAAAATCTACACTCTGCGATTACTTTTAATCTACTAAAAAATACATATAGGAAAGTATTGAAATTCGTATATTCTTTTGAAATCAATAAAATAAACGAAAAGATATAAATAAGAATTCGTTGGCGATGGAAATATAAGAACTCATTGTCTTTATTTAAATTTAATAAAATCTACACTCTGCGATTACTTTTAATCTACTAAAAAATACATATTTGAAAGTATTGAAATTCGTATATTCTTTTGAAATCAATAAAATAAACGAAAAGATAAAAATAAGAATTCGTTAGTGATGGAAATATAAGGACTCATTGTCTATATTTAAAATAAGAAAAATGATACTCTGCGATTACTTTTAATCTACTAAAAAATACATATAGGAAAGTATTGAAATTCGTATATTCTTTTGAAATCAATAAAATAAACGAAAAGATATAAATAAGAATTCGTTGGCGATCGAAATATAAGAACTCATTGTCTTTATTTAAATTTAATAAAATCTACACTCTGCGATTACTTTTAATCTACTAAAAAATACATATAGGAAAGTAATGAACTTCGTTTATTCTTTTGAAATCAATAAAATAAACGAAAAGATATAAATAAGAATTCGTTGGCGATGGAAATATAAGAACTCATTGTCTGTATTTAAATTTAATAAAAATTAAACTCTGCGATTTCTTTTAATCTACTAAAAAATACATATAGGAAAGTATTGAAATTCGTATATTCTTTTGAAATCAATTAAATAAACGAACAGATATAAATAAGGATTCGTTGGCGATGGAAATATAAGGACTCATAGTCTATATTTAAAATAAGAAAAATGATACTCTGCGATTACTTTTAATCTACTAAAAAATACATATAGGAAAGTATCGAAATTTGTATATTCTTTTGAAATTAATAAAATAAACGAAATGATATAAATAAGAATTCGTTGGCGATGGAAATATAAGGACTCATTGTCTTTATTTAAAATAAGAAAAATGATTCTCTACCAATTGTTTTCAAGCTACTAAAAAATACATATAGGAAAGTATTGAAATTCGTATATTCTTTTGAAATCAATAAAATAAACGAAAAGATATAAATAAGAATTCGTTGGTGATGGAAATATAAGGACTCATTGTCTATATTTAAAATAAGAAAAATTATACTCTGCGATTACTTTTAATCTACTAAAAAATACATATAGGAAAGTATTGAAATTCGTATATTCTTTTGAAATCAATAAAATAAACGAAAAGATATAAATAAGAATTCGTTGGCGATGGAAATATAAGAACTCATTGTCTGTATTTCAAATTAATAAAATCTACACTCTGCGATTACTTTTAATCTACTAAAAAATACATATAGGAAAGTATTGAAATTCGTATATTCTTTTGAAATCAATAAAATAAACGAAAAAGATATAAATAAGAATTCGTTGGTGATGGAAATATAAGGACTCATTGTCTATATTTAAAATAAGAAAAATGATACTCTGCGATTACTTTTAATCTACTAAAAAATACATATAGGAAAGTATTGAAATTCGTATATTCTTTTGAAATCAATAAAATAAACGAAAAGATATAAATAAGAATTCGTTGGCGATCGAAATATAAGAACTCATTGTCTATATTTAAATTTAATAAAATCTACACTCTGCGATTACTTTTAATCTACTAAAAAATACATATAGGAAAGTAATGAACTTCGTTTATTCTTTTGAAATCAATAAAATAAACGAAAAGATATAAATAAGAATTCGTTGGCGATGGAAATATAAGGACTCATTGTCTGTTTTTAAATAATAAAAATTAAACTCTGCGATTTCTTTTAATCTACTAAAAAATACATATAGGAAAGTATTGAAATTCGTATATTCTTTTGAAATCAATAAAGTAAACGAAAAGATATAAATAAGAATTCGTTGGCGATGGAAATATAAGAACTCATTGTCTGTATTTCAAATTAATAAAATCTACACTCTGCGATTACTTTTAATCTACTAAAAAATACATATAGGAAAGAATTGAAATTCGTATATTCTTTTGAAATCAATAAAATAAATGAAAAGATATAAATAAGAATTCGTTGGCGATGGAAATATAAGAACTCATTGTCTATATTTAAATTTAATAAAATCTACACTCTGCGATTACATTAAATCTACTAAAAAATACATATAGGAAAGTAATGAACTTCGTTTATTCTTTTGAAATCAATAAAATAAACGAAAAGATATAAATAAGAATTCGTTGGCGATGGAAATATAAGAACTCATTGTCTGTATTTCAAATTAATAAAATCTACACTCTGCGATTTCTTTTAATCTACTAAAAAATACATATAGGAAAGTATTGAAATTCGTATATTCTTTTGAAATCAATAAAGTAAACGAAAAGATATAAATAATAATTCGTTGGCGATGGAAATATAAGAACTCATTGTCTGTATTTCAAATTAATAAAATCTACACTCTGCGATTACTTTTAATCTACTAAAAAATACATATAGGAAAGAATTGAAATTCGTATATTCTTTTGAAATCAATAAAATAAACGAAAAGATATAAATAAGAATTCGTTGGCGATGGAAATATAAGAACTCATTGTCTGTATTTCAAATAAATAAAATCTACACTCTGCGATTACTTTTAATCTACTAAATATACATATAGGAAAGTATTGAAATTCGTATATTCTTTTGAAATCAATTAATTAAACGAAAAGATATAAATAAGAATTCGTTGGTGATGGAAATATAAGGACTCATTGTCTATATTTAAAATAAGAAAAATGATACTCTGCGATTACTTTTAATCTACTAAAAAATACATATAGGAAAGTATTGAAATTCGTATATTCTTTTGAAATCAATAAAATAAACGAAAAGATATAAATAAGAATTCGTTGGCGATGGAAATATAAGAACTCATTGTCTGTATTTCAAATTTATAAAATATACACTCTGCGATTACTTTTAATCTACTAAAAATATACATATAGGAAAGTATTGAAATTCATATATTCTTTTGAAATCAATAAAATAAACGAAAAGATATAAATAAGAATTCGTTGGTGATGGAAATATAAGGACTCATTGTCAATATTTAAAATAAGAAAAATGATACTCTGCGATTACTTTTAATCTACTAAAAAATACATATAGGAAAGTATTGAAATTCGTATATTATTTTGAAATCAATAAAATAAACGAAAAGATATAAATAAGAATTCGTTGGCGATGGAAATATAAGAACTCATTGTCTTTATTTCAAATTAATAAAATCTACACTCTGCGATTACTTTTAATCCACTAAAAAATACACATAGGAAAGTATTGAAATTCGTATATTCTTTTGAAATCAATAAAATAAACGAAAAGATATAAATAAGAATTCGTTGGCGATGGAAATATAAGGACTCATTGTCTATATTTAAAATAAGAAAAATGATTCTCTACAAATTGTTTTCAATCTACTAAAAAATACATATTTGAAAGTATTGAAATTCGTATATTCTTTTGAAATCAATAAAATTAACGAAAAGATATAAATAAGAATTCGTTGGCGATGGAAATATAAGAATTCATTGTCTGTATTTAAATTTATTAAAAATTAAACTCTGCGATTTCTTTTAATCTACTTAAAAATACATATAGGAAAGTATTGAAATTCGTATATTCTTTTGAAATCAATTAAATAAACGAACTGATATAAATAAGGATTCGTTGGCGATAAAAATATAAGAACTCATTGTCTTTAATTCAAATTAATAAAATTTACACTCTGCGATTTCTTTTAAACTACTAAACAATACATATAGAAAAGTATTGAAATTCGTATATTCTTTTGAAATCAATTAAATAAACGAAAAGATATAAATAAGAATTCGTTGGTGATGGAAATATAAGAACTCATTGTCTGTATTTAAATTTAATAAAAATTAAACTCTGCGATTTATTTTAATCTACTAAAAAATACATATTTGAAAGTATTGAAATTCGTATATTCTTTTGAAATCAATAAAATAAACGAAAAGATAAAAATAAGAATTCGTTAGTGATGGAAATATAAGGACTTATTGTCTATATATAAAATAAGAAAAATGATACTCTGCGATTACTTTTAATCTACTTAAAAATACATATAGGAAAGTATTGAAATTCGTATATTCTTTTGAAATCAATAAAATAAACGAAAAGATATAAATAAGAATTCGTTGGCGATGGAAATATAAGGACTCATTGTCTATATTTAAAATAAGAAAAATGATTCTCTACCAATTGTTTTCAAGCT
This sequence comes from Ptychoptera albimana, assembly GCA_961205885.1. Classification (NCBI taxonomy): domain Eukaryota; kingdom Metazoa; phylum Arthropoda; class Insecta; order Diptera; family Ptychopteridae; genus Ptychoptera; species Ptychoptera albimana. The sequence goes on along the minus strand of OY540803.1, from coordinate 11,782,409 downwards.
ACTAAAAAATACATATAGGAAAGTATTGAAATTCGTATATTCTTTTGAAATCAATAAAATAAACGAAAAGATATAAATAAGAATTCGTTGGCGATGGAAATATAAGAACTCATTGTCTGTAGTTAAATTTAATAAAAATTAAACTATGCGATTTCTTTTAATCTACTAAAAAATACATATAGGAAAGTATTGAAATTCGTATATTCTTTTGAAATCAATTAAATAAACGAACAGATATAAATAAGGATTCGTTGGCAATGGAAATATAAGGACTCATTGTCTATATGTAAAATAAGAAAAATGATACTCTGCGATTACTTTTAATCTACTAAAAAATACATATAGGAAAGTATCGAAATTTGTATAATCTTTTAAAATTAATAAAATAAACGAAAAGATATAAATAAGAATTCGTTGGCGATGGAAATATAAGGACTCATTGTCTATATTTAAAATAAGAAAAATGATTCTCTACCAATTGTTTTCAAGCTACTAAAAAATACATATAGGAAAGTATTGAAATTCGTATATTCTTTTGAAATCAATAAAATAAACGAAAAGATATAAATAAGAATTCGTTGGCGATGGAAATATAAGAACTCATTGTCTGTATTTAAATTTAATAAAAATTAAACTCTGCGATTTCTTTTAATCTACTAAAAAATACATATAGGAAAGTATTGAAATTCGTATATTCTTTTGAAATCAATTAAATAAACGAACAGATATAAATAAGGATTCGTTGGCGATGGAAATATAAGGACTCATTGTCTATATTTAAAATAAGAAAAATGATACTCTGCGATTACTTTTAATCTACTAAAAAATACATATAGGAAAGTATTGAAATTCGTATATTCTTTTGAAATCAATAAAATAAACGAAAAGATATAAATAAGAATTCGTTGGCGATGGAAATATAAGAACTCATTGTCTGTATTTCAAATTAATAAAATCTACACTCTGCGATTACTTTTAATCTACTAAAAAATACATATAGGAAAGTATTAAAATTCGTATATTCTTTTGAAATCAATAAAATAAACAAAAAAGATATAAATAAGAATTCGTTGGTGATGGAAATATAAGGACTCATTGTCTATATTTAAAATAAGAAAAATGATACTCTGCGATTACTTTTAATCTACTAAAAAATACATATAGGAAAGTAATGAACTTCGTTTATTCTTTTGAAATCAATAAAATAAACGAAAAGATATAAATAAGAATTCGTTGGCGATGGAAATATAAGAACTCATTGTCTGTATTTCAAATTTATAAAATCTACACTCTGCGATTACTTTTAATCTACTAAAAAATACATATAGGAAAGTATTGAAATTCGTATATTCTTTTGAAATCAATAAAATAAACGAAAAGATATAAATAAGAATTCGTTGGCGATGGAAATATAAGAACTCATTGTCTTTATTTAAATTTAATAAAATCTACACTCTGCGATTACTTTTAATCTACTAAAAAATACATATAGGAAAGTAATGAACTTCGTTTATTCTTTTGAAATCAATAAAATAAACGAAAAGATATAAATAAGAATTCGTTGGCGATGGAAATATAAGGACTCATTGTCTGTATATAAATAATAAAAATTAAATTCTGTGGTTTATTTAATCTACTAAAAAATACATATAGGAAAGTATTGAAATTCGTATATTCTTTTGAAATCAATAAAATAAAAGAATAGATATAAATAAGAATTCGTTGGCGATCGAAATATAAGAACTCATTGTCTATATTTAAATTTAATAAAATCTACACTCTGCGATTACTTTTAATCTACTAAAAAATACATATAGGAAAGTAATGAACTTCGTTTATTCTTTTGAAATCAATAAAATAAAAGAAAAGATATAATAAGAATTAGTTGGCGATGGAAATATAAGGACTCATTGTCTGTATTTAAATAATAAAAATTAAACTCTGCGATTTCTTTTAATCTACTAAAACATACATATAGGAAAGTATTGAAATTCGTATATTCTTTTGAAATCAATAAAGTAAACGAAAAGATATAAATAAGAATTCGTTGGCGATGGAAATATAAGAACTCATTGTCTGTATTTCAAATTAATAAAATCTACACTCTGCGATTACTTTTAATCTACTAAAAAATACATATAGGAAAGAATTGAAATTCGTATATTCTTTTGAAATCAATTAAATAAACGAAAAGATATAAATAAGAATTCGTTGGCGATGGAAATATAAGAACTCATTGTCTGTATTTAAATTTAATAAAAATTAAACTCTGCGATTTATTTTAATCTACTAAAAAATACACATTTGAAAGTATTGAAATTCGTATATTCTTTTGAAATCAATAAAATAAACGAAAAGATAAAAATAAGAATTCGTTGGTGATGGAAATATAAGTACTCATTGTCTATATTTAAAATAAGAAAAATGATACTATGCGATTACTTTTAATCTACTAAAAAATACATATAGGAAAGTATTGAAATTCGTATATTCTTTTGAAATCAATAAAATAAACGAAAAGATATAAATAAGAATTCGTTGGCGATGGAAATATAAGAACTCATTGTCTGTATTTCAAATTAATAAAATCTACACTCTGCGATTACTTTTAATCTACTAAAAAATACATATAGGAAAGTATTGAAATTCGTATATTCTTTTGAAATCAATAAAATAAACGAAAAGATATAAATAAGAATTCGTTGGCGATGGAAATATAAGGACTCATTGTCTATATTTAAAATAAGAAAAATGATACTCTGCGATTTATTTTAATCTACTAAAAAATACACATTTGAAAGTATTGAAATTCGTATATTCTTTTGAAATCAATAAAATAAACGAAAAGATATAAATAAGAATTCGTTGGCGATGGAAATATAAGGACTCATTGTCTGTATATAAATAATTAAAATTAAATTCTGTGGTTTATTTAATCTACTAAAAAATACATATAGGAAAGTATTGAAATTCGTATATTCTTTTGAAATCAATAAAATAAACGAAAAGATATAAATAAGAATTCGTTGGCGATGGAAATAAGAAAAATGATACTCTGCGATTACTTTTAATCTACTAAAAAATACATATAGGAAAGTATTGAAATTCGTATATTCTTTTGAAATCAATAAAATAAATGAAAAGATATAAATAAGAATTCGTTGGCGATGGAAATATAAGAACTCATTGTCTGTATTTCAAATTAATAAAATCTACACTCTGCGATTACTTTTAATCTACTAAATATACATATAGGAAAGTATTGAAATTCTTTTATTCTTTTGAAATCAATAAAATAAACGAAAAGATATAAATAAGAATTCGTTGGTGATGGAAATATAAGGACTCATTGTCTATATTTAAAATAAGAAAAATTATACTCTGCGATTACTTTTAATCTACTAAAAAATACATATAGGAAAGTATTGAAATTCGTATATTCTTTTGAAATCAATAAAATAAACGAAAAGATATAAATAAGAATTCGTTGCCGATGGAAATATAAGAACTCATTGTCTGTATTTCAAATAAATAAAATCTACACTCTGCGATTACTTTTAATCTACTAAAAAATACATATAGGAAAGTATTGAAATTCGTATATTCTTTTGAAATCAATAAAATAAACGAAAAGATATAAATAAGAATTCGTTGGCGATGGAAATATAAGGACTCATTGTCTATATTTAAAATAAGAAAAATGATACTCTGCGATTACTTTTAATCTACTAAAAAATACATATAGGAAAGTATTGAAATTCGTATATTCTTTTGAAATCAATAAAATAAACGAAAAGATATAAATAAGAATTCGTTGGCGATGGAAATATAAGAATTCATTGTCTGTATTTAAATTTAATAAAAATTAAACTCTGCGATTTCTTTTAATCTACTAAAAAATACATATAGGAAAGTATTGAAATTCGTATATTCTTTTGAAATCAATAAAATAAACGAACTGATATAAATAAGGATTCGTTGGCGATAAAAATATAAGAACTCATTGTCTTTATTTCAAATTAATAAAATCTACACTCTGCGATTTCTTTTAAACTACTAAACAATACATATAGAAAAGTATTGAAATTCGTATATTCTTTTGAAATCAATTAAATAAACGAAAAGATATAAATAAGAATTCGTTGGCGATGGAAATATAAGAACTCATTGTCTGTATTTAAATTTAATAAAAATTAAACTCTGCGATTTATTTTAATCTACTAAAAAATACACATTTGAAAGTATTGAAATTCGTATATTCTTTTGAAATCAATAAAATAAACGAAAAGATATAAATAAGAATTCGTTGGTGATGGAAATATAAGTACTCATTGTCTATATTTAAAATAAGAAAAATGATACTATGCGATTACTTTTAATCTACTAAAAAATACATATAGGAAAGTATTGAAATTCGTATATTCTTTTGAAATCAATAAAATAAACGAAAAGATATAAATAAGAATTCGTTGGCGATGGAAATATAAGGACTCATTGTCTATATTTAAAATAAGAAAAATGATTCTCTACCAATTGTTTTCAAGCTACTAAAAAATACATATAGGAAAGTATTGAAATTCGTATATTCTTTTGAAATCAATAAAATAAACGAAAAGATATAAATAAGAATTCGTTGGCGATGGAAATATAAGAACTCATTGTCTATATTTAAATATAATAAAATCTACACTCTGCGATTTCTTTTAATCTATTAAACAATACATATAGGAAAGTATTGAAATTCGTATATTCTTTTGAAATCAATAAAATAAACGCAAAGATATAAATAAGAATTCGTTGGCGATGGAAATATAAGGACTCATTGTCTATATTTAAATTTATTAAAAATGAAACTCTGCGATTACTTTTAATCTACTAAAAAATACATATAGGAAAGTATTGAAATTCGTATATTCTTTTGAAATCAATTAAATAAACGAACTGATATAAATAAGGATTCGTTGGCGATGGAAATATAAGGACTCATTGTCTTTATTTCAAATTAATAAAATCTACACTCTGCGATTTCTTTTAAACTACTAAACAATACATATAGAAAAGTATTGAAATTCGTATATTCTTTTGAAATCAATAAAATAAACGAAAAGATATAAATAAGAATTCGTTGGCGATGGAAATATAAGAACTCATTGTCTGTATTTAAATTTAATAAAAATTAAACTCTGCGATTTATTTTAATCTACTAAAAAATACATATTTGAAAGTATTGAAATTCGTATATTCTTTTGAAATCAATAAAATAAACGAAAAGATAAAAATAAGAATTCGTTGGTGATGGAAATATAAGGATTCATTGTCTGTATTTAAATTTAATAAAAATTAAACTCTGCGATTTCTTTTAATCTACTAAAAAATACATATAGGAAAGTATTGAAATTCGTATATTCTTTTGAAATCAATTAAATAAACGAACTGATATAAATAAGGATTCGTTGGCGATGGAAATATAAGGACTCATTGTCTATATTTAAAATAAGAAAAATGATTCTCTACCAATTGTTTTCAAGCTACTAAAAAATACATATAGGAAAGTATTGAAATTCGTATATTCTTTTGAAATCAATAAAATAAACGAAAAGATAAAAATAAGGATTCGTTGGCGATGGAAATATAAGGACTCATTGTCTTTATTTCAAATTAATAAAATCTACACTCTGCGATTTCTTTTAAACTACTAAACAATACATATAGAAAAGTATTGAAATTCGTATATTCTTTTGAAATCAATAAAATAAACGAAAATATATAAATAAGAATTCGTTGGCGATGGAAATATAAGAACTCATTGTCTATATTTAAATTTAATAAAATCTACACTCTGCGATTTCTTTTAATCTATTAAACAATACATATAGAAAAGTATTGAAATTCGTATATTCTTTTGAAACCAATAAAATAAACGAAAAGATATAAATAAGAATTCGTTGGCGATGGAAATATAAGAATTCATTGTCTGTATTTAAATTTAATAAAAATTAAACTCTGCGATTTCTTTTAATCTACTAAAAAATACATATAGGAAAGTATTGAAATTCGTATATTCTTTTGAAATCAATTAAATAAACGAACTGATATAAATAAGGATTCGTTGGCGATGGAAATATAAGGACTCATTGTCTATATTTAAAATAAGAAAAATGATTCTCTACCAATTGTTTTCAAGCTACTAAAAAATACATATAGGAAAGTATTGAAATTCGTATATTCTTTTGAAATCAATAAAATAAACGAAAAGATATAAATAAGAATTCGTTGGCGATGGAAATATAAGAACTCATTGTCTATATTTAAATATAATAAAATCTACACTCTGCGATTTCTTTTAATCTATTAAACAATACATATAGGAAAGTATTGAAATTCGTATATTCTTTTGAAATCAATAAAATAAACGCAAAGATATAAATAAGAATTCGTTGGCGATGGAAATATAAGGACTCATTGTCTATATTTAAATTTATTAAAAATGAAACTCTGCGATTACTTTTAATCTACTAAAAAATACATATAGGAAAGTATTGAAATTCGTATATTCTTTTGAAATCAATTAAATAAACGAACTGATATAAATAAGGATTCGTTGGCGATGGAAATATAAGGACTCATTGTCTTTATTTCAAATTAATAAAATCTACACTCTGCGATTTCTTTTAAACTACTAAACAATACATATAGAAAAGTATTGAAATTCGTATATTCTTTTGAAATCAATAAAATAAACGAAAAGATATAAATAAGAATTCGTTGGCGATGGAAATATAAGAACTCATTGTCTGTATTTAAATTTAATAAAAATTAAACTCTGCGATTTATTTTAATCTATTAAAAAATACATATTTGAAAGTATTGAAATTCGTATATTCTTTTGAAATCAATAAAATAAACGAAAAGATAAAAATAAGAATTCGTTGGTGATGGAAATATAAGGATTCATTGTCTTTATTTAAAATAAGAAAAATGATACTCTGCGATTACTTTTAATCTACTAAAAAATACATATTTGAAAGTATTGAAATTCGTATATTCTTTTGAAATCAATAAAATAAACGAAAAGATATAAATAAGAATTCGTTGGCGATGGAAATATAAGGACTCATTGTCTATATTTAAAATAAGAAAAAATGATTCTCTACCAATTGTTTTCAAGCTACTAAAAAATACATATAGGAAAGTATTGAAATTCGTATATTCTTTTGAAATCAATAAAATAAACGAACTGATATAAATAAGAATTCGTTGGCGATGAAAATATAAGAACTCATTGTCTATATTTAAATTTAATAAAATCTACACTCTGCGATTACTTTTATTCTACTAAAAAATACATATAGGAAAGTATTGAAATTCGTATATTCTTTTGAAATCAATAAAATAAACGAAAAGATATAAATAAGAATTCGTTGGCGATGGAAATATAAGGACTCATTGTCTATATTTAAAATAAGAAAAATGATACTCTGCGATTTCTTTTAATCTACTAAATATACATATAGGAAAGTATTGAAATTCGTTTATTCTTTTGAAATCAATAAAATAAACGAAAAGATGTAAATAAGAATTCGTTGGTGATGGAAATATAAGAACTCATTGTCTGTATTTCAAATTTATAAAATCTACATTCTGCGATTACTTTTAATCTACTAAAAAATACATATAGGAAAGTATTGAAATTCATATATTCTTTTGAAATCAATAAAATAAACGAAAAGATATAAATAAGAATTCGTTGGCGATGGAAATATAAGAACTCATTGTCTATATTTAAATTTAATAAAATCTACACTCTGCGATTACTTTTATTCTACTAAAAAATACATATAGGAAAGTATTGAAATTCGTATATTCTTTTGAAATCAATAAAATAAACGAAAAGATATAAATAAGAATTCGTTGGCGATGGAAATATAAGGACTCATTGTCTATATTTAAAATAAGAAAAATGATACTCTGCGATTTCTTTTAATCTACTAAATATACATATAGGAAAGTATTGAAATTCGTTTATTCTTTTGAAATCAATAAAATAAACGAAAAGATGTAAATAAGAATTCGTTGGTGATGGAAATATAAGGACTCATTGTCTATATTTAAAATAAGAAAAATGATACTCTGCGATTACTTTTAATCTACTAAAAAATACATATAGGAAAGTATTGAAATTCGTATATTCTTTTGAAATCAATAAAATAAACGAAAAGATATAAATAAGAATTCGTTGGCGATGGAAATATAAGGACTCATTGTCTATATTTAAAATAAGAAAAATGATACTCTGCGATTACTTTTAATCTACTAAAAAATACATATAGGAAAGTATTGAAATTCGTATATTCTTTTGAAATCAATAAAATAAACGAAAAGATATAAATAAGAATTCGTTGGTGATGGAAATATAAGGACTCATTGTCAATATTTAAAATAAGAAAAATGATACTCTGCGATTACTTTTAATCTACTAAAAAATACATATTTGAAAGTATTGAAATTCGTATATTCTTTTGAAATCAATAAAATAAACGAAAAGATATAAATAAGAATTCGTTGGCGATGGAAATATAAGAACTCATTGTCTGTATTTCAAATTAATAAAATCTACACTCTGCGATTACTTTTAATCCACTAAAAAATACATATAGGAGAGTATTGAAATTCGTATATTCTTTTGAAATCAATAAAATAAACGAAAAGATATAAATAAGAATTCGTTGGCGATGGAAATATAAGGACTCATTGTCTATATTTAAAATAAGAAAAATGATTCTCTACAAATTGTTTTCAATCTACTAAAAAATACATATAGGAAAGTATTGAAATTCGTATATTCTTTTGAAATCAATAAAATAAACGAAAAGATATAAATAAGAATTCGTTGGCGATGGAAATATAAGAATTCATTGTCTGTATTTAAATTTAATAAAAATTAAACTCTGCGATTTCTTTTAATCTACTTAAAAATACATATAGGAAAGTATTGAAATTCGTATATTCTTTTGAAATCAATTAAATAAACGAATTGATATAAATAAGGATTCGTTGGCGATAAAAATATAAGAACTCATTGTCTTTATTTCAAATTAATAAAATTTACACTCTGCGATTTCTTTTAAACTACTAAACAATACATATAGAAAAGTATTGAAATTCGTATATTCTTTTGATATCAATTAAATAAACGAAAAGATATAAATAAGAATTCGTTGGTGATGGAAATATAAGAACTCATTGTCTGTATTTAAATTTAATAAAAATTAAACTCTGCGATTTATTTTAATCTACTAAAAAATACATATTTGAAAGTATTGAAATTCGTATATTCTTTTGAAATCAATAAAATAAACGAAAAGATATAAATAAGAATTCGTTGGCGATGGAAATATAAGGACTCATTGTCTATATTTAAAATAAGAAAAATGATTCTCTACAAATTGTTTTCAATCTACTAAAAAATACATATAGGAAAGTATTGAAATTCGTATATTCTTTTGAAATCAATTAAATAAACGAAAAGATAAAAATAAGAATTCGTTGGCGATGGAAATATAAGGACTCATTGTCTATATTTAAAATAAGAAAAATGATTCTCTACAAATTGTTTTCAATCTACTAAAAAATACATATAGGAAAGTATTGAAATTCGTATATTCTTTTGAAATCAATAAAATAAACGAAAAGATATAAATAAGAATTCGTTGGCGATGGAAATATAAGAATTCATTGTCTGTATTTAAATTTAATAAAAATTAAACTCTGCGATTTCTTTTAATCTACTTAAAAATACATATAGGAAAGTATTGAAATTCGTATATTCTTTTGAAATCAATTAAATAAACGAACTGATATAAATAAGGATTCGTTGGCGATGGAAATATAAGGACTCATTGTCTATATTTAAAATAAGAAAAATGATACTCTGCGATTTCTTTTAAACTACTAAACAATACATATAGAAAAGTATTGAAATTCGTATATTCTTTTGAAATCAATTAAATAAACGAAAAGATAAAAATAAGAATTCGTTGGCGATGGAAATATAAGGACTCATTGTCTTTATTTAAAATAAGAAAAATGATACTCTGCGATTACTTTTAATCTACTAAAAAATACACATTTGAAAGTATTGAAATTCGTATATTCTTTTGATATCAATTAAATAAACGAAAAGATATAAATAAGAATTCGTTGGTGATGGAAATATAAGAACTCATTGTCTGTATTTAAATTTAATAAAAATTAAACTCTGCGATTTATTTTAATCTACTAAAAAATACATATTTGAAAGTATTGAAATTCGTATATTCTTTTGAAATCAATAAAATAAACGAAAAGATAAAAATAAGAATTCGTTGGTGATGGAAATATAAGGACTCATTCTCTATATTTAAAATAAGAAAAATGATACTCTGCGATTACTTTTAATCTACTAAAAAATACACATTTGAAAGTATTGAAATTCGTATATTCTTTTGAAATCAATAAAATAAACGAAAAGATATAAATAAGAATTCGTTGGCGATGGAAATATAAGGACTCATTGTCTATATTTAAAATAAGAAAAATGATTCTCTACAAATTGTTTTCAATCTACTAAAAAATACATATAGGAAAGTATTGAAATTCGTATATTCTTTTGAAATCAATAAAATAAACGAAAAGATATAAATAAGAATTCGTTGGCGATGGAAATATAAGAATTCATTGTCTGTATTTAAATTTAATAAAAATTAAACTCTGCGATTTCTTTTAATCTACTTAAAAATACATATAGGAAAGTATTGAAATTCGTATATTCTTTTGAAATCAATTAAATAAACGAACTGATATAAATAAGGATTCGTTGGCGATGGAAATATAAGGACTCATTGTCTATATTTAAAATAAGAAAAATGATACTCTGCGATTTCTTTTAAACTACTAAACAATACATATAGAAAAGTATTGAAATTCGTATATTCTTTTGAAATCAATTAAATAAACGAAAAGATAAAAATAAGAATTCGTTGGCGATGGAAATATAAGGACTCATTGTCTTTATTTAAAATAAGAAAAATGATTCTCTACCAATTGTTTTCAAGCTACTAAAAAATACATATAGGAAAGTATTGAAATTCGTATATTCTTTTGAAATCAATAAAATAAACGAAAAGATATAAATAAGAATTCGTTGGCGATGGAAATATAAGAACTCATTGTCTGTATTTAAATTTAATAAAAATAAACTCTGCGATTTCTTTTAATCTACTAAAAAATACATATAGGAAAGTATTGAAATTCGTATATTCTTTTGAAATCAATTAAATAAACGAACTGATATAAATAAGGATTCGTTGGCGATGGAAATATAAGGACTCATTGTCTATATTTAAAATAAGAAAAATGATTCTCTACCAATTGTTTTCAAGCTACTAAAAAATACATATAGGAAAGTATTGAAATTCGTATATTCTTTTGAAATCAATAAAATAAACGAAAAGATATAAATAAGAATTCGTTGGCGATGGAAATATAAGAACTCATTGTCTTTATTTAAATTTAATAAAATCTACACTCTGCGATTTCTTTTAATCTATTAAACAATACATATAGAAAAGTATTGAAATTCGTATATTCTTTTGAAATCAATAAAATAAACGAAAAGATATAAATAAGAATTCGTTGGCGATGGAAATATAAGAATTCATTGTATGTATTTAAATTTAATAAAAATTAAACTCTGCGATTTCTTTTAATCTACTAAAAAATACATATAGAAAAGTATTGAAATTCGTATATTCTTTTGAAATCAATAAAATAAACGAAAAGATATAAATAAGAATTCGTTGGCGATGGAAATATAAGGACTCATTGTCTGTATATAAATAATAAAAATTAAATTCTGTGGTTTATTTAATCTACTAAAAAATACATATAGGAAAGTATTGAAATTCGTATATTCTTTTGAAATCAATAAAATAAAAGAAAAGATATAAATAAGAATTCGTTGGCGATCGAAATATAAGAACTCATTGTCTATATTGAAAATAAGAAAAATGATTCTCTACCAATTGTTTTCAAGCTACTAAAAAATACATATAGGAAAGTAATGAACTTCGTATATTCTTTTGAAATCAATAAAATAAACGAAAAGATATAAATAACAATTCGTTGGCGATGGAAATATAAGAACTCATTGTCTGTATTTAAATTTAATAAAATCTACACTCTGCGATTACTTTTAATCTACTAAAAAATACATATAGGAAAGTATTGAAATTCGTATATTCTTTTGAAATCAATAAAATAAAAGAAAAGATATAAATAAAAATTCGTTGGCGATCGAAATATAAGAACTCATTGCCTATATTTAAATTTAATAAAATCTACACTCTGCGATTACTTTTAATCTACTAAAAAATACATATAGGAAAGTATTGAAATTCGTATATTCTTTTGAAATCAATAAAGTAAACGAAAAGATATAAATAAGAATTCGTTGGCGATGGAAATATGAGAACTCATTGTCTGTATTTAAATTTAATAAAAATCTACACTCTGCGATTACTTTTAATCTACTAAAAATACATATTGGAAAGTATTGAACTTCGTTTATTCTTTTGAAATCAATAAAATAAACGAAAAGTTATAAATAAGAATTCGTTGGCGATGGATATATAAGGACTCATTGTCTGTATATAAATAATAAAAATTAAATTCTGTGGTTTATTTAATCTACTAAAAAATACATATAGGAAAGTATTGAAATTCGTATATTCTTTTGAAATCAATAAAATAAATGAAAAGATATAAATAAGAATTCGTTGGCGATCGAAATATAAGAACTCATTGTCTATATTTAAATTTAATAAAATCTACACTCTGAGATTACTTTTAATCTACTAAAAAATACATATAGGAAAGTAATGAACTTCGTTTATTCTTTTGAAATCAATAAAATAAACGAAAAGATATAATAAGAATTCGTTGGCGATGGAAATATAAGGACTCATTGTCTGTATTTAAATAATAAAAACTAAACTCTGCGATTTCTTTTAATCTACTAAAAAATACATATAGGAAAGTATTGAAATTCGTATATTCTTTTGAAATCAATAAAGTAAACGAAAAGATATAAATAAGAATTCGTTGGCGATGGAAATATAAGAATTCATTGTCTGTATTTAAATTTAATAAAAATTAAACTCTGCGATTTCTTTTAATCTACTTAAAAATACATATAGGAAAGTATTGAAATTCGTATATTCTTTTGAAATCAATTAAATAAACGAACTGATATAAATAAGGATTCGTTGGCGATAAAAATATAAGAACTCATTGTCTTTATTTCAAATTAATAAAATTTACACTCTGCGATTTCTTTTAAACTACTAAACAATACATATAGAAAAGTATTGAAATTCGTATATTCTTTTGAAATCAATTAAATAAACGAAAAGATATAAATAAGAATTCGTTGGTGATGGAAATATAAGAACTCATTGTCTGTATTTAAATTTAATAAAAATTAAACTCTGCGATTTATTTTAATCTACTAAAAAATACATATAGGAAAGTATTGAAATTCGTATATTCTTTTGAAATCAATAACATAAACGAAAAGATAAAAATAAGAATTCGTTGGTGATGGAAATATAAGGACTCATTGTTTATATTTAAAATAAGAAAAATGATACTCTGCGATTACTTTTAATCTACTAAAAAATACATATAGGAAAGTATTGAAATTCGTATATTCTTTTGAAATCAATAAAATAAACGAAAAGATATAAATAAGAATTCGTTGGCGATGGAAATATAAGGACTCATTGTCTATATTTAAAATAAGAAAAATGATTCTCTACAAATTGTTTTCAATCTACTAAAAAATACATATAGGAAAGTATTGAAATTCTTTTATTCTTTTGAAATCAATAAAATAAACGAAAAGATATAAATAAGAATTCGTTGGCGATGGAAATATAAGAATTCATTGTCTGTATTTAAATTTAATAAAAATTAAACTCTGCGATTTCTTTTAATCTACTTAAAAATACATATAGGAAAGTATTGAAATTCGTATATTCTTTTGAAATCAATTAAATAAACGAACTGATATAAATAAGGATTCGTTGGCGATAAAAAAATAAGAACTCATTGTCTTAATTTCAAATTAATAAAATTTACACTCTGCGATTTCTTTTAAACTACTAAACAATACATATAGAAAAGTATTGAAATTCGTATATTCTTTTGAAATCAATTAAATAAACGAAAAGATATAAATAAGAATTCGTTGGTGATGGAAATATAAGAACTCATTGTCTGTATTTAAATTTAATAAAAATTAAACTCTGCGATTTATTTTAATCTACTAAAAAATACATATTTGAAAGTATTGAAATTCGTATATTCTTTTGAAATCAATAAAATAAACGAAAAGATAAAAATAAGAATTCGTTGGTGATGGAAATATAAGGACTCATTGTCTATATTTAAAATAAGAAAAATGATACTCTGCGATTACTTTTAATCTACTAAAAAATACATATAGGAAAGTATTGAAATTCGTATATTCTTTTGAAATCAATAAAATAAACGAAAAGATATAAATAAGAATTCGTTGGCGATGGAAATATAAGGACTCATTGTCTATATTTAAAATAAGAAAAATGATTCTCTACCAATTGTTTTCAAGCTACTAAAAAATACATATAGGAAAGTATTGAAATTCGTATATTCTTTTGAAATCAATAAAATAAACGAAAAGATATAAATAAGAATTCGTTGGCGATGGAAATATAAGAACTCATTGTCTGTATTTAAATTTAATAAAAATTAAACTCTGCGATTTCTTTTAATCTACTAAAAAATACATATAGGAAAGTATTGAAATTCGTATATTCTTTTGAAATAAATTAAATAAACGAACTGATATAAATAAGGATTCGTTGGCGATGGAAATATAAGGACTCATTGTCTATATTTAAAATAAGAAAAATGATTCTCTACCAATTGTTTTCAAGCTACTAAAAAATACATATAGGAAAGTATTGAAATTCGTATATTCTTTTGAAATCAATAAAATAAACGAAAAGATATAAATAAGAATTCGTTGGCGATGGAAATATAAGAACTCATTGTCTGTATTTAAATTTAATAAAAATTAAACTCTGCGATTTCTTTTAATCTACTAAAAAATACATATAGGAAAGTATTGAAATTCGTATATTCTTTTGAAATCAATTAAATAAACGAACAGATATAAATAAGGATTCGTTGGCGATGGAAATATAAGGACTCATTGTCTATATTTAAAATAAGAAAAATGATACTCTGCGATTTCTTTTAAACTACTAAACAATACATATAGAAAAGTATTGAAATTCGTATATTCTTTTGAAATCAATTAAATAAACGAAAAGATATAAATAAGAATTCGTTGGTGATGGAAATATAAGAACTCATTGTCTGTATTTAAATTTAATAAAAATTAAACTCTGCGATTTATTTTAATCTACTAAAAAATACATATTTGAAAGTATTGAAATTCGTATATTCTTTTGAAATCAATAAAATAAACGAAAAGATAAAAATAAGAATTCGTTGGTGATGGAAATATAAGGACTCATTGTCTATATTTAAAATAAGAAAAATGATACTCTGCGATTACTTTTAATCTACTAAAAAAAAAATATATAGGAAAGGATTGAAATTCGTATATACTTTTGAAATCAATAAAATAAACGAAAAGATATAAATAAGAATTCGTTGGCGATGGAAATATAAGGACTCATTGTCTATATTTAAAATAAGAAAAATGATTCTCTACCAATTGTTTTCAAGCTACTAAAAAATACATATAGAAAAGTATTGAAATTCGTATATTCTTTTGAAATCAATAAAATAAACGAAAAGATATAAATAAGAATTCGTTGGCGATGGAAATATAAGAACTCATTGTCTGTATTTAAATTTAATAAAAATTAAACTCTGCGATTTCTTTTAATCTACTAAAAAATACATATAGGAAAGTATTGAAATTCGTATATTCTTTTGAAATCAATTAAATAAACGAACAGATATAAATAAGGATTCGTTGGCGATGGAAATATAAGGACTCATTGTCTATATTTAAAATAAGAAAAATGATACTCTGCGATTTCTTTTAAACTACTAAACAATATATATAGAAAAGTATTGAAATTCGTATATTCTTTTGAAATCAATTAAATAAACGAAAAGATATAAATAAGAATTCGTTGGTGATGGAAATATAAGAACTCATTGTCTGTATTTAAATTTAATAAAAATTAAACTCTGCGATTTATTTTAATCTACTTAAAAATACATATTTGAAAGTATTGAAATTCGTATATTCTTTTGAAATCAATAAAATAAACGAAAAGATAAAAATAAGAATTCGTTGGTGATGGAAATATAAGGACTCATTGTCTATATTTAAAATAAGAAAAATGATACTCTGCGATTACTTTTAATCTACTAAAAAATACATATAGGAAAGTATTGAAATTCGTATATTCTTTTGAAATCAATAAAATAAACGAAAAGATATAAATAAGAATTCGTTGGCGATGGAAATATAAGGACTCATTGTCTATATTTAAAATAAGAAAAATGATTCTCTACCAATTGTTTTCAAGCTACTAAAAAATACATATAGGAAAGTATTGAAATTCGTATATTCTTTTGAAATCAATAAAATAAACGAAAAGATATAAATAAGAATTCGTTGGCGATGGAAATATAAGAACTCATTGTCTTTATTTAAATTTAATAAAATCTACACTCTGCGATTTCTTTTAATCTATTAAACAATACATATAGAAAAGTATTGAAATTCGTATATTCTTTTAAAATCAATAAAATAAACGAAAAGATATAAATAAGAATTCGTTGGCGATGGAAATATAAGAATTCATTGTATGTATTTAAATTTAATAAAAATTAAACTCTGCGATTTCTTTTAATCTACTAAAAAATACATATAGGAAAGTATTGAAATTCGTATATTCTTTTGAAATCAATTAAATAAACGAACTGATATAAATAAGGATTCGTTGGTGATGGAAATATAAGGACTCATTGTCTATATTTAAAATAAGAAAAATGATTCTCTACCAATTGTTTTCAAGCTACTAAAAAATACATATAGGAAAGTATTGAAATTCGTATATTCTTTTGAAATCAATAAAATAAACGAAAAGATATAAATAAGAATTCGTTGGCGATGGAAATATAAGAACTCATTGTCTATATTTAAATTTAATAAAATCTACACTCTGCCATTTCTTTTAATCTATTAAACAATACATATAGAAAAGTATTGAAATTCGTATATTCTTTTGAAATCAATAAAATAAACGAAAAGATATAAATAAGAATTCGTTGGCGATGGAAATATAAGGACTCATTGTCTGTATATAAATAATAAAAATTAAATTCTGTGGTTTATTTAATCTACTAAAAAATACATATAGGAAAGTATTGAAATTCGTATATTCTTTTGAAATCAATAAAATAAACGAAAAGATATAAATAAGAATTCGTTGGTGATGGAAATATAAGGACTCATTGTCTATATTTAAATTTAATAAAATCTACACTCTGCGATTACTTTTAATCTACTAAAAAATACATATAGGAAAGTAATGAACTTCGTATATTCTTTTGAAATCAATAAAATAAACGAAAAGATATAAATAAGAATTCGTTGGCGATGGAAATATAAGAACTCATTGTCTTTATTTAAATTTAATAAAATCTACACTCTGCGATTACTTTTAATCTACTAAAAAATACATATAGGAAAGTATTGAAATTCGTATATTCTTTTGAAATCAATAAAATAAAAGAAAAGATATAAATAAGAATTCGTTGGCGATCGAAATATAAGAACTCATTGTCTGTATTTAAATTTAATAAAATCTACACTCTGCGATTACTTTTAATCTACTAAAAAATACATATAGGAAAGTATTGAAATTCGTATATTCTTTTGAAATCAATAAAGTAAACGAAAAGATATAAATAAGAATTCGTTGGCGATGGAAATATAAGAACTCATTGTCTGTATTTCAAATTAATAAAATCTTCACTCTGCGATTACTTTTAATCTACTAAAAAATACATATAGGAAAGAATTGAAATTCGTATATTCTTTTGAAATCAATAAAATAAACGAAAAGATATAAATAAGAGTTCGTTGGCGATGGAAATATAAGATCTCATTGTCTGTATTTCAAATAAATAAAATCTACACTCTGCGATTACTTTTAATCTACTAAATATACATATAGGAAAGTATTGAAATTCGTATATTCTTTTGAAATCAATAAAATAAACGAAAAGATATAAATAAGAATTCGTTGGCGATGGAAATATGAGAACTCATTGTCTGTATTTAAATTTAATAAAAATCTACACTCTGCGATTACTTTTAATCTACTTAAAATACATATAGGAAAGTATTGAACTTCGTATATTCTTTTGAAATCAATAAAATAAACGAAAAGATATAAATAAGAATTCGTTGGCGATGGATATATAAGGACTCATTGTCTGTATATAAATAATAAAAATTAAATTCTGTGGTTTATTTAATCTACTAAAAAATACATATAGGAAAGTATTGAAATTCGTATATTCTTTTGAAATCAATAAAATAAATGAACTGATATAAATAAGAATTCGTTGGCGATCGAAATATAAGAACTCATTGTCTATATTTAAATTTAATAAAATCTACACTCTGCGATTACTTTTAATCTACTAAAAAATACATATAGGAAAGTAATGAACTTCGTTTATTCTTTTGAAATCAATAAAATAAACGAAAAGATATAATAAGAATTCGTTGGCGATGGAAATATAAGGACTCATTGTCTGTATTTAAATAATAAAAACTAAACTCTGCGATTTCTTTTAATCTACTAAAAAATACATATAGGAAAGTATTGAAATTCGTATATTCTTTTGAAATCAATAAAGTAAACGAAAAGATATAAATAAGAATTCGTTGGCGATCGAAATATAAGAACTCATTGTCTGTATTTAAATTTAATAAAATCTACACTCTGCCATTTCTTTTAATCTATTAAACAATACATATAGAAAAGTATTGAAATTCGTATATTCTTTTGAAATCAATAAAATAAACGAAAAGATATAAATAAGAATTCGTTGGCGATGGAAATATAAGGACTCATTGTCTGTATATAAATAATAAAAATTAAATTCTGTGGTTTATTTAATCTACTAAAAAATACATATAGGAAAGTATTGAAATTCGTATATTCTTTTGAAATCAATAAAATAAACGAAAAGATATAAATAAGAATTCGTTGGTGATGGAAATATAAGGACTCATTGTCTATATTTAAATTTAATAAAATCTACACTCTGCGATTACTTTTAATCTACTAAAAAATACATATAGAAAAGTATTGAAATTCGTATATTCTTTTGAAATCAATAAAATAAACGAAAAGATATAAATAAGAATTCGTTGGCGATGGAAATATAAGAATTCATTGTATGTATTTAAATTTAATAAAAATTAAACTCTGCGATTTCTTTTAATCTACTAAAAAATACATATAGGAAAGTATTGAAATTCGTATATTCTTTTGAAATCAATTAAATAAACGAACTGATATAAATAAGGATTCGTTGGTGATGGAAATATAAGGACTCATTGTCTATATTTAAAATAAGAAAAATGATTCTCTACCAATTGTTTTCAAGCTACTAAAAAATACATATAGGAAAGTATTGAAATTCGTATATTCTTTTGAAATCAATAAAATAAACGAAAAGATATAAATAAGAATTCGTTGGCGATGGAAATATAAGAACTCATTGTCTATATTTAAATTTAATAAAATCTACACTCTGCCATTTCTTTTAATCTATTAAACAATACATATAGAAAAGTATTGAAATTCATATATTCTTTTGAAATCAATAAAATAAACGAAAAGATATAAATAAGAATTCGTTGGCGATGGAAATATAAGAACTCATTGTCTGTATATAAATAATAAAAATTAAATTCTGTGGTTTATTTAATCTACTAAAAAATACATATAGGAAAGTATTGAAATTCGTATATTCTTTTGAAATCAATAAAATAAACGAAAAGATATAAATAAGAATTCGTTGGTGATGGAAATATAAGGACTCATTGTCTATATTTAAATTTAATAAAATCTACACTCTGCGATTACTTTTAATCTACTAAAAAATACATATAGGAAAGTAATGAACTTCGTATATTCTTTTGAAATCAATAAAATAAACGAAAAGATATAAATAAGAATTCGTTGGCGATGGAAATATAAGAACTCATTGTCTTTATTTAAATTTAATAAAATCTACACTCTGCGATTACTTTTAATCTACTAAAAAATACATATAGGAAAGTATTGAAATTCGTATATTCTTTTGAAATCAATAAAATAAAAGAAAAGATATAAATAAGAATTCGTTGGCGATCGAAATATAAGAACTCATTGTCTGTATTTAAATTTAATAAAATCTACACTCTGCGATTACTTTTAATCTACTAAAAAATACATATAGGAAAGTATTGAAATTCGTATATTCTTTTGAAATCAATAAAGTAAACGAAAAGATATAAATAAGAATTCGTTGGCGATGGAAATATAAGAACTCATTGTCTGTATTTCAAATTAATAAAATCTACACTCTGCGATTACTTTTAATCTACTAAAAAATACATATAGGAAAGTATTGAAATTCGTATATTCTTTTGAAATCAATAAAATAAACGAAAAGATATAAATAAGAGTTCGTTGGCGATGGAAATATAAGATCTCATTGTCTGTATTTCAAATAAATAAAATCTACACTCTGCGATTACTTTTAATCTACTAAATATACATATAGGAAAGTATTGAAATTCGTATATTCTTTTGAAATCAATAAAATAAATGAACTGATATAAATAAGAATTCGTTGGCGATCGAAATATTAGAACTCATTGTCTATATTTAAATTTAATAAAATCTACACTCTGCGATTACTTTTAATCTACTAAAAAATACATATAGGAAAGTAATGAACTTCGTTTATTCTTTTGAAATCAATAAAATAAACGAAAAGATATAATAAGAATTCGTTGGCGATGGAAATATAAGGACTCATTGTCTGTATTTAAATAATAAAAACTAAACTCTGCGATTTCTTTTAATCTACTAAAAAATACATATAGGAAAGTATTGAAATTCGTATATTCTTTTGAAATCAATAAAGTAAACGAAAAGATATAAATAAGAATTCGTTGGCGATGGAAATATAAGAACTCATTGTCTGTATTTCAAATTAATAAAATCTACACTCTGCGATTACTTTTAATCTACTAAAAAATACATATAGGAAAGAATTGAAATTCGTATATTCTTTTGAAATCAATAAAATAAACGAAAAGATATAAATAAGAGTTCGTTGGCGATGGAAATATAAGATCTCATTGTCTGTATTTCAAATAAATAAAATCTACACTCTGCGATTACTTTTAATCTACTAAATATACATATAGGAAAGTATTGAAATTCGTATATTCTTTTGAAATCAATAAAATAAACGAAAAGATATAAATAAGAATTCGTTGGCGATGGAAATATGAGAACTCATTGTCTGTATTTAAATTTAATAAAAATCTACACTCTGCGATTACTTTTAATCTACTTAAAATACATATAGGAAAGTATTGAACTTCGTTTATTCTTTTGAAATCAATAAAATAAACGAAAAGATATAAATAAGAATTCGTTGGCGATGGATATATAAGGACTCATTGTCTGTATATAAATAATAAAAATTAAATTCTGTGGTTTATTTAATCTACTAAAAAATACATATAGGAAAGTATTGAAATTCGTATATTCTTTTGAAATCAATAAAATAAATGAACTGATATAAATAAGAATTCGTTGGCGATCGAAATATTAGAACTCATTGTCTATATTTAAATTTAATAAAATCTACACTCTGCGATTACTTTTAATCTACTAAAAAATACATATAGGAAAGTAATGAACTTCGTTTATTCTTTTGAAATCAATAAAATAAACGAAAAGATATAATAAGAATTCGTTGGCGATGGAAATATAAGGACTCATTGTCTGTATTTAAATAATAAAAACTAAACTCTGCGATTTCTTTTAATCTACTAAAAAATACATATAGGAAAGTATTGAAATTCGTATATTCTTTTGAAATCAATAAAGTAAACGAAAAGATATAAATAAGAATTCGTTGGCGATGGAAATATAAGAACTCATTGTCTGTATTTAAATTTAATAAAATCTACACTCTGCGATTAATTTTAATCTACTAAAAAATACATACTTGAAAGTATTGAAATTCGTATATTCTTTTGAAATCAATAAAATAAACGAAAAGATATAAATAAGAGTTCGTTGGCGATGGAAATATAAGGACTCATTGTCTGTATATAAATTTAATAAAATCTACACTCTGCGATTACTTTTAATCTACTAAAAAATACATATAGGAAAGTATTGAAATTCGTTTATTCTTTTGAAATCAATAAAATAAACGAAAAGATAAAAATAAGAATTCGTTGGTGATGGAAATATAAGGACTCATTGTCTATATTTAAATTAAATAAAATCTACACTCTGCGATTACTTTTAATCTACTAAAAATACATATAGGAAAGTATTGAAATTCGTTTATTCTTTTGAAATCAATAAAATAAACGAAAAGATATAAATAAGAATTCGTTGGTGATGGAAATATAAGGACTCATTGTCTATATTTAAAATAAGAAAAATGGTACTCTGCGATTACTTTTAATCTACTAAAAAATACATATAGGAAAGTATTGAAATTCGTATATTCTTTTGAAATCAATAAAATAAACGAAAAGATATAAATAAGAATTGTTGGTGATGGAAATATAAGGACTCATTGTCTATATTTAAAATAAGAAAAATTATACTCTGCGATTACTTTTAATCTACTAAAAAATACATATAGGAAAGTATTGAAATTCGTATATTCTTTTGAAATCAATAAAATAAACGAAAAGATATAAATAAGAATTCATTGGCGATGGAAATATAAGAACTCATTGTCTGTATTTCAAATTAATAAAATCTACACTCTGCGATTACTTTTAATCTACTAAAAAATACATATAGGAAAGTATTGAAATTCGTATATTCTTTTGAAATCAATAAAATAAACGAAAAGATATAAATAAGAATTCGTTGGTGATGGAAATATAAGGACTCTATGTCTATATTTAAAATAAGAAAAATGATACTCTGCGATTACTTTTAATCTACTAAAAAATATATATAGGAAAGTATTGAAATTCGTATATTCTTTTGAAATCAATAAAATAAACGAAAAGATATAAATAAGAATTCGTTGGCGATGGAAATATAAGAACTCATTGTCTGTATTTCAAATTTATAAAATCTACACTCTGCGATTACTTTTAATCTACTAAAAAATACATATAGGAAAGTATTGAAATTCGTTTATTCTTTTGAAATCAATAAAATAAACGAAAAGATATAAATAAGAATTCGTTGGTGATGGAAATATAAGGACTCATTGTCTATATTTAAAATAAGAAAAATGATACTCTGCGATTACTTTTAATCTACTAAAAAATACATATCGGAAAGTATTGAAATTCGTATATTCTTTTGAAATCAATAAAATAAACGAAAAGATATAAATAAGAATTCGTTGGCGATGGAAATATAAGAACTCATTGTCTGTATTTCAAATTTATAAAATCTACACTCTGCGATTACTTTTAATCTACTAAAAAATACATATAGGAAAGTATTGAAATTCGTATATTCTTTTGAAATCAATAAAATAAACGAAAAGATATAAATAAGAATTCGTTGGCGATGGAAATATAAGAATTCATTGTCTGTATTTAAATTTAATAAAAATTAAACTCTGCGATTTCTTTTAATCTACTAAAAAATACACATTTGAAAGTATTGAAATTCGTATATTCTTTTGAAATCAATTAAATAAACGAACTGATATAAATAAGGATTCGTTGGCGATAAAAATATAAGAACTCATTGTCTTTATTTCAAATTAATAAAATCTACACTCTGCGATTTCTTTTAAATTACTAAACAATACATATAGAAAAGTATTGAAATTCGTATATTCTTTTGAAATCAATAAAATAAACGAAAAGATATAACTAAGAATTCGTTGGCGATGGAAATATAAGAATTCATTGTCTGTATTTAAATTTAATAAAAATTAAACTCTGCGATTTCTTTTAATCTACTAAAAAATACATATAGGAAAGTATTGAAATTCGTACATTCTTTTGAAATCAATTAAATAAACGAACTGATATAAATAAGGATTCGTTGGTGATGGAAATATAAGGACTCATTGTCTATATTTAAAATAAGAAAAATGATACTCTGCGATTACTTTTAATCTACTAAAAAATACATATAGGAAAGTATTGAAATTCGTATATTCTTTTGAAATCAATAAAATAAACGAAAAGATATAAATAAGAATTCGTTGGCGATGGAAATATAAGAACTCATTGTCTGTATTTCAAATTTATAAAATCTACACTCTGCGATTACTTTTAATCTACTAAAAAATACATATAGGAAAGTATTGAAATTCGTATATTCTTTTGAAATCAATAAAATAAACGAAAAGATATAAATAAGAATTCGTTGGCGATGGAAATATAAGAATTCATTGCCTGTATTTAAATTTAATAAAAATTAAACTCTGCGATTTCTTTTAATCTACTAAAAAATACACATTTGAAAGTATTGAAATTCGTATATTCTTTTGAAATCAATTAAATAAACGAACTGATATAAATAAGGATTCGTTGGCGATAAAAATATAAGAACTCATTGTTTTTATTTCAAATTAATAAAATCTACACTCTGCGATTTCTTTTAAACTACTAAAAAATACATATAGAAAAGTATTGAAATTCGTATATTCTTTTGAAATCAATTAAATAAACGAAAAGATATAAATAAGAATTCGTTGGCGATGGAAATATAAGAACTCATTGTCTGTATTTAAATTTAATAAAAATTAAACTCTGCGATTTATTTTAATCTACTAAAAAATACACATTTGAAAGTATTGAAATTCGTATATTCTTTTGAAATCAATAAAATAAACGAAAAGATAAAAATAAGAATTCGTTGGTGATGGAAATATAAGTACTCATTGTCTATATTTAAAATAAGAAAAATGATACTATGCGATTACTTTTAATCTACTAAAAAATACATATAGGAAAGTATTGAAATTCGTATATTCTTTTGAAATCAATAAAATAAACGAAAAGATATAAATAAGAATTCGTTGGCGATGGAAATATAAGGACTCATTGTCTATATTTAAAATAAGAAAAATGATTCTCTACCAATTGTTTTCAAGCTACTAAAAAATACATATAGGAAAGTATTGAAATTCGTATATTCTTTTGAAATCAATAAAATAAACGAAAAGATATAAATAAGAATTCGTTGGCGATGGAAATATAAGAACTCATTATCTATATTTAAATTTAATAAAATCTACACTCTGCGATTTCTTTTAATCTATTAAACAATACATATAGAAAAGTATTGAAATTCGTATATTCTTTTGAAATCAATAAAATAAACGAAAAGATATAAATAAGAATTCGTTGGCGATGGAAATATAAGAATTCATTGT
Source organism: Ptychoptera albimana (assembly GCA_961205885.1). Lineage (NCBI taxonomy): Eukaryota > Metazoa > Arthropoda > Insecta > Diptera > Ptychopteridae > Ptychoptera > Ptychoptera albimana. Next base: position 11,756,651 of record OY540803.1, on the reverse strand, counting down.
CTGTATTTAAATTTAATAAAAATTAAACTCTGCGATTTCTTTTAATCTACTAAAAAATACATATAGGAAAGTATTGAAATTCGTACATTCTTTTGAAATCAATTAAATAAACGAACTGATATAAATAAGGATTCGTTGGCGATGGAAATATAAGGACTCATTGTCTATATTTAAAATAAGAAAAATGGTTCTCTACCAATTGTTTTCAAGCTACTAAAAAATACATATAAGAAAGTATTGAAATTCGTATATTCTTTTGAAATCAATAAAATAAACGAAAAGATATAAATAAGAATTCGTTGGCGATGGAAATATAAGAACTCATTGTCTATATTTAAATTTAATAAAATCTACACTCTGCGATTTCTTTTAATCTATTAAACAATACATATAGAAAAGTATTGAAATTCGTATATTCTTTTGAAATCAATAAAATAAACGAAAAGATATAAATAAGAATTCGTTGGCGATGGAAATATAAGGACTCATTGTCTATATTTAAATTTAATAAAAATTAAACTCTGCGATTACTTTTAATCTTCTAAAAAATACATATAGGAAAGTATTGAAATTCGTACATTCTTTTGAAATCAATAAAATAAACGAACTGATATAAATAAGGATTCGTTGGCGATGGAAATATAAGGACTCATTGTCTATATTTAAAATAAGAAAAATGATTCTCTACCAATTGTTTTCAAGCTACTAAAAAATACATATAGGAAAGTATTGAAATTCGTATATTCTTTTGAAATCAATTAAATAAACGAAAAGATATAAATAAGAATTCGTTGGCGATGGAAATATAAGAACTCATTGTCTATATTTAAATTTAATAAAATCTACACTCTGCGATTTCTTTTAATCTATTAAACAATACATATAGAAAAGTATTGAAATTCGTATATTCTTTTGAAATCAATAAAATAAACGAAAAGATATAAATAAGAATTCGTTGGCGATGGAAATATAAGAATTCATTGTCTGTATTTAAATTTAATAAAAATTAAACTCTGCGATTTCTTTTAATCTACTAAAAAATACATATAGGAAAGTATTGAAATTCGTACATTCTTTTGAAATCAATTAAATAAACGAACTGATATAAATAAGGATTTGTTGGCGATGGAAATATAAGGACTCATTGTCTATATTTAAAATAAGAAAAATGATTCTCTACCAATTGTTTTCAAGCTACTAAAAAATACATATAGAAAAGTATTGAAATTCGTATATTCTTTTGAAATCAATAAAATAAACGAAAAGATATAAATAAGAATTCGTTGGCGATGGAAATATAAGAACTCATTGTCTATATTTAAATTTAATAAAATCTACACTCTGCGATTTCTTTTAATCTATTAAAAAATACATATAGGAAAGTATTGAAATTCGTATATTCTTTTGAAATCAATTAAATAAACGAACTGATATAAATAAGGATTCGTTGGCGATGGAAATATAAGAATTCATTGTATGTATTTAAATTTAATAAAATCTACACTCTGCGATTTCTTTTAAACTACTAAAAAATACATATAGAAAAGTATTGAAATTCGTATATTCTTTTGAAATCAATAAAATAAACGAAAAGATATAAATAAGAATTCGTTGGCGATGGAAATATAAGAACTCATTGTCTGTATTTAAATTTAATAAAAATTAAACTCTGCGATTTATTTTAATCTACTAAAAAATACATATTTGAAAGTATTGAAATTCGTATATTCTTTTGAAATCAATAAAATAAACGAAAAGATAAAAATAAGAATTCGTTGGTGATGGAAATATAAGGTTTCATTGTCTTTATTTAAAATAAGAAAAATGATACTCTGCGATTACTTTTAATCTACTAAAAAATACATATAGGAAAGTATTGAAATTCGTATATTCTTTTGAAATCAATAAAATAAACGAAAAGATATAAATAAGAATTCGTTGGCGATGGAAATATAAGAACTCATTGTCTGTATTTCAAATTTATAAAATCTACACTCTGCGATTACTTTTAATCTACTAAAAAATACATATAGAAAAGTATTGAAATTCGTATATTCTTTTGAAATCAATAAAATAAACGAAAAGATATAAATAAGAATTCGTTGGCGATGGAAATATAAGAACTCATTGTCTGTATTTAAATTTAATAAAAATTAAACTCTGCGATTTATTTTAATCTACTAAAAAATACATATTTGAAAGTATTGAAATTCGTATATTCTTTTGAAATCAATAAAATAAACGAAAAGATATAAATAAGAATTCGTTGGCGATGGAAATATAAGGACTCATTGTCTATATTTAAATTTAATAAAAATTAAACTCTGCGATTTATTTTAATCTACTAAAAAATACATATTTGAAAGTATTGAAATTCGTATATTCTTTTGAAATCAATAAAATAAACGAAAAGATATAAATAAGAATTCGTTGGCGATGGAAATATAAGAACTCATTGTCTGTATTTCAAATTTATAAAATCTACACTCTGCGATTTCTTTTAATCTATTAAACAATACATATAGAAAAGTATTGAAATTCGTATATTCTTTTGAAATCAATAAAATAAACGAAAAGATATAAATAAGAATTCGTTGGCGATGGAAATATAAGAACTCATTGTCTATATTTAAATTTAATAAAATCTACACTCTGCGATTTCTTTTAATCTATTAAACAATACATATAGAAAAGTATTGAAATTCGTATATTCTTTTGAAATCAATAAAATAAACGAAAAGATATAAATAAGAATTCGTTGGCGATGGAAATATAAGGACTCATTGTCTATATTTAAATTTAATAAAAATTAAACTCTGCGATTTATTTTAATCTACTAAAAAATACATATTTGAAAGTATTGAAATTCGTATATTCTTTTGAAATCAATAAAATAAACGAAAAGATAAAAATAAGAATTCGTTGGTGATGGAAATATAAGGTTTCATTGTCTTTATTTAAAATAAGAAAAATGATACTCTGCGATTACTTTTAATCTACTAAAAAATACATATAGGAAAGTATTGAAATTCGTATATTCTTTTGAAATCAATAAAATAAACGAAAAGATATAAATAAGAATTCGTTGGCGATGGAAATATAAGAACTCATTGTCTGTATTTCAAATTTATAAAATCTACACTCTGCGATTACTTTTAATCTACTAAAAAATACATATAGGAAAGTATTGAAATTCGTATATTCTTTTGAAATCAATAAAATAAACGAAAAGATATAAATAAGAATTCGTTGGCGATGGAAATATAAGAACTCATTGTCTATATTTAAATTTAATAAAATCTACACTCTGCGATTTCTTTTAATCTATTAAACAATACATATAGAAAAGTATTGAAATTCGTATATTCTTTTGAAATCAATAAAATAAACGAAAAGATATAAATAAGAATTCGTTGGCGATGGAAATATAAGGTTTCATTGTCTTTATTTAAAATAAGAAAAATGATACTCTGCGATTACTTTTAATCTACTAAAAAATACATATAGGAAAGTATTGAAATTCGTATATTCTTTTGAAATCAATAAAATAAACGAAAAGATATAAATAAGAATTCGTTGGCGATGGAAATATAAGGACTCATTGTCTTTATTTAAAATAAGAAAAATGATACTCTGCGATTACTTTTAATCTACTAAAAAATACATATAGGAAAGTATTGAAATTCGTATATTCTTTTGAAATCAATAAAATAAACGAAAAGATATAAATAAGAATTCGTTGGCGATGGAAATATAAGAACTCATTGTCTGTATTTCAAATTTATAAAATCTACACTCTGCGATTACTTTTAATCTACTAAAAAATACATATAGGAAAGTATTGAAATTCGTATATTCTTTTGAAATCAATAAAATAAACGAAAAGATATAAATAAGAATTCGTTGGTGATGGAAATATAAGGACTCATTGTCTATATTTAAATTTAATAAAATCTACACTCTGCGATTTCTTTTAATCTATTAAACAATACATATAGAAAAGTATTGAAATTCGTATATTCTTTTGAAATCAATAAAATAAACGAAAAGATATAAATAAGAATTCGTTGGCGATGGAAATATAAGGACTTATTGTCTATATTTAAATTTAATAAAAATTAAACTCTGCGATTTATTTTAATCTACTAAAAAATACATATTTGAAAGTATTGAAATTCGTATATTCTTTTGAAATCAATAAAATAAACGAAAAGATAAAAATAAGAATTCGTTGGTGATGGAAATATAAGGTTTCATTGTCTTTATTTAAAATAAGAAAAATGATACTCTGCGATTACTTTTAATCTACTAAAAAATACATATAGGAAAGTATTGAAATTCGTATATTCTTTTGAAATCAATAAAATAAACGAAAAGATATAAATAAGAATTCGTTGGCGATGGAAATATAAGAACTCATTGTCTGTATTTCAAATTTATAAAATCTACACTCTGCGATTACTTTTAATCTACTAAAAAATACATATAGGAAAGTATTGAAATTCGTATATTCTTTTGAAATCAATAAAATAAACGAAAAGATATAAATAAGAATTCGTTGGTGATGGAAATATAAGGACTCATTGTCTATATTTAAAATAAGAAAAATGATACTCTGCGATTACTTTTAATCTACTAAAAAATACATATAGGAAAGTATTGAAATTCGTATATTCTTTTGAAATCAATTAAATAAACGAACTGATATAAATAAGGATTCGTTGGCGATGGAAATATAAGGACTCATTGTCTTTATTTCAAATTAATAAAATCTACACTCTGCGATTTCTTTTAAACTACTAAAAAATACATATAGAAAAGTATTGAAATTCGTATATTCTTTTGAAATCAATAAAATAAACGAAAAGATATAAATAAGAATTCGTTGGCGATGGAAATATAAGAACTCATTGTCTGTATTTCAAATTAATAAAATCTACACTCTGCGATTACTTTTAATCTACTAAAAAATACATATTTGAAAGTATTGAAATTCGTATATTCTTTTGAAATCAATAAAATAAACGAAAAGATAAAAATAAGAATTCGTTGGTGATGGAAATATAAGGTTTCATTGTCTTTATTTAAAATAAGAAAAATGATACTCTGCGATTACTTTTAATCTACTAAAAAATACATATAGGAAAGTATTGAAATTCGTATATTCTTTTGAAATCAATAAAATAAACGAAAAGATATAAATAAGAATTCGTTGGCGATGGAAATATAAGAACTCATTGTCTGTATTTCAAATTTATAAAATCTACACTCTGCGATTACTTTTAATCTACTAAAAAATACATATAGGAAAGTATTGAAATTCGTATATTCTTTTGAAATCAATAAAATAAACGAAAAGATATAAATAAGAATTCGTTGGTGATGGAAATATAAGGACTCATTGTCTATATTTAAAATAAGAAAAATGATACTCTGCGATTACTTTTAATCTACTAAAAAATACATATAGGAAAGTATTGAAATTCGTATATTCTTTTGAAATCAATAAAATAAACGAAAAGATATAAATAAGAATTCGTTGGCGATGGAAATATAAGAACTCATTGTCTGTATTTCAAATTTATAAAATCTACACTCTGCGATTACTTTTAATCTACTAAAAAATACATATAGGAAAGTATTGAAATTCGTATATTCTTTTGAAATCAATAAAATAAACGAAAAGATATAAATAAGAATTCGTTGGCGATGGAAATATAAGAATTCATTGTCTGTATTTAAATTTAATAAAAATTAAACTCTGCGATTTCTTTTAATATACTAAAAAATACACATTTGAAAGTATTGAAATTCGTATATTCTTTTGAAATCAATTAAATAAACGAACTGATATAAATAAGGATTCGTTGGCGATAAAAATATAAGAACTCATTGTCTTTATTTCAAATTAATAAAATCTACACTCTGCGATTTCTTTTAAACTACTAAACAATACATATAGAAAAGTATTGAAATTCGTATATTCTTTTGAAATCAATTAAATAAACGAAAAGATATAAATAAGAATTCGTTGGCGATGGAAATATAAGGACTCATTGTCTATATTTAAAATAAGAAAAATGATTCTCTACCAATTGTTTTTTTTCTACTAAAAAATACATATAGGAAAGTATTGAAATTCGTATATTCTTTTGAAATCAATAAAATAAACGAAAAGATATAAATAAGAATTCGTTGGCGATGGAAATATAAGAATTCATTGTCTGTATTTAAATTTAATAAAAATTAAACTCTGCGATTTCTTTTAATATACTAAAAAATACACATTTGAAAGTATTGAAATTCGTATATTCTTTTGAAATCAATTAAATAAACGAACTGATATAAATAAGGATTCGTTGGCGATAAAAATATAAGAACTCATTGTCTTTATTTCAAATTAATAAAATCTACACTCTGCGATTTCTTTTAAACTACTAAACAATACATATAGAAAAGTATTGAAATTCGTATATTCTTTTGAAATCAATAAAATAAACGAGAAGATAAAAATAAGAATTCGTTGGTGATGGAAATATAAGTACTCATTGTCTATATTTAAAATAAGAAAAATGATACTATGCGATTACTTTTAATCTACTAAAAAATACATATAGGAAAGTATTGAAATTCGTATATTCTTTTGAAATCAATAAAATAAACGAAAAGATATAAATAAGAATTCGTTGGCGATGGAAATATAAGGACTCATTGTCTATATTTAAAATAAGAAAAATGATTCTCTACCAATTGTTTTCAAGCTACTAAAAAATACATATAGGAAAGTATTGAAATTCGTATATTCTTTTGAAATCAATAAAATAAACGAAAAGATATAAATAAGAATTCGTTGGCGATGGAAATATAAGAACTCATTGTCTATATTTAAATTTAATAAAATCTACACTCTGCGATTTCTTTTAAACTACTAAACAATACATATAGAAAAGTATTGAAATTCGTATATTCTTTTGAAATCAATAAAATAAACGAAAAGATATAAATAAGAATTCGTTGGCGATGGAAATATAAGAATTCATTGTCTGTATTTAAATTTAATAAAAATTAAACTCTGCGATTTCTTTTAATCTACTAAAAAATACATATAGGAAAGTATTGAAATTCGTACATTCTTTTGAAATCAATTAAATAAACGAACTGATATAAATAAGGATTCGTTGGCGATGGAAATATAAGGACTCATTGTCTATATTTAAAATAAGAAAAATGATTCTCTACCAATTGTTTTCAAGCTACTAAAAAATACATATAGGAAAGTATTGAAATTCGTATATTCTTTTGAAATCAATAAAATAAACGAAAAGATATAAATAAGAATTCGTTGGCGATGGAAATATAAGAACTCATTGTCTATATTTAAATTTAATAAAATCTACACTCTGCGATTTCTTTTAATCTATTAAACAATACATATAGAAAAGTATTGAAATTCGTATATTCTTTTGAAATCAATAAAATAAACGAAAAGATATAAATAAGAATTCGTTGTCGATGGAAATATAAGGACTCATTGTCTATATTTAAATTTAATAAAAATTAAACTCTGCGATTTCTTTTAATCTACTAAAAAATACATATAGGAAAGTATTGAAATTCGTATATTCTTTTGAAATCAATTAAATAAACGAACTGATATAAATAAGGATTCGTTGGCGATGGAAATATAAGGACTCATTGTCTTTATTTCAAATTAATAAAATCTACACTCTGCGATTTCTTTTAAACTACTTAAAAATACATATAGAAAAGTATTGAAATTCGTATATTCTTTTGAAATCAATAAAATAAACGAAAAGATATAAATAAGAATTCGTTGGCGATGGAAATATAAGAACTCATTGTCTGTATTTAAATTTAATAAAAATTAAACTCTGCGATTTATTTTAATCTACTAAAAAATACATATTTGAAAGTATTGAAATTCGTATATTCTTTTGAAATCAATAAAATAAACGAAAAGATAAAAATAAGAATTCGTTGGTGATGGAAATATAAGGATTCATTGTCTTTATTTAAAATAAGAAAAATGATACTCTGCGATTACTTTTAATCTACTAAAAAATACATATAGGAAAGTATTGAAATTCGTATATTCTTTTGAAATCAATAAAATAAACGAAAAGATATAAATAAGAATTCGTTGGCGATGGAAATATAAGGACTCATTGTCTATATTTAAAATAAGAAAAATGATTCTCTACCAATTGTTTTCAAGCTACTAAAAAATACATATAGGAAAGTATTGAAATTCGTATATTCTTTTGAAATCAATAAAATAAACGAAAAGATATAAATAAGAATTCGTTGGCGATGGAAATATAAGAACTCATTGTCTATATTTAAATTTAATAAAATCTACACTCTGCGATTACTTTTATTCTACTAAAAAATACACATAGGAAAGTATTGAAATTCGTATATTCTTTTGAAATCAATAAAATAAACGAAAAGATATAAATAAGAATTCGTTGGCGATGGAAATATAAGGACTCATTGTCTATATTTAAAATAAGAAAAATGATACTCTGCGATTTCTTTTAATCTACTAAATATACATATAGGAAAGTATTGAAATTCGTTTATTCTTTTGAAATCAATAAAATAAACGAAAAGATATAAATAAGAATTCGTTGGTGATGGAAATATAAGGACTCATTGTCTATATTTAAAATAAGAAAAATGAAACTCTGCGATTACTTTTAATCTACTAAAAAATACATATAGGAAAGTATTGAAATTCGTATATTCTTTTGAAATCAATAAAATAAACGAAAAGATATAAATAAGATTTCGTTGGCGATGGAAATATAAGAACTCATTGTCTGTATTTCAAATTTATAAAATCTACACTCTGCGATTACTTTTAATCTACTAAAAAATACATATAGGAAAGTATTGAAATTCATATATTCTTTTGAAATCAATAAAATAAACGAAAAGATATAAATAAGAATTCGTTGGTGAAGGAAATATAAGGACTCATTGTCAATATTTAAAATAAGAAAAATGATACTCTGCGATTACTTTTAATCTACTAAAAAATACATATATTAAAGTATTGAAATTCGTATATTCTTTTGAAATCAATAAAATAAACGAAAAGATATAAATAAGAATTCGTTGGCGATGGAAATATAAGAACTCATTGTCTGTATTTCAAATTAATAAAATCTACACTCTGCGATTACTTTTAATCCACTAAAAAATACATATAGGAGAGTATTGAAATTCGTATATTCTTTTGAAATCAATAAAATAAACGAAAAGATATAAATAAGAATTCGTTGGCGATGGAAATATAAGGACTCATTGTCTATATTTAAAATAAGAAAAATGATTCTCTACAAATTGTTTTCAATCTACTAAAAAATACATATAGGAAAGTATTGAAATTCGTATATTCTTTTGAAATCAATAAAATAAACGAAAAGATATAAATAAGAATTCGTTGGCGATGGAAATATAAGAATTCATTGTCTGTATTTAAATTTAATAAAAATTAAACTCTGCGATTTCTTTTAATCTACTTAAAAATACATATAGGAAAGTATTGAAATTCGTATATTCTTTTGAAATCAATTAAATAAACGAACTGATATAAATAAGGATTCGTTGGCGATAAAAATATAAGAACTCATTGTCTTTATTTCAAATTAATAAAATTTACACTCTGCGATTTCTTTTAAACTACTAAACAATACATATAGGAAAGTATGGAAATTCGTATATTCTTTTGAAATCAATAAAATAAACGAAAAGATATAAATAAGAATTCGTTGGCGATGGAAATATAAGAACTCATTGTCTATATTTAAATTTAATAAAATCTACACTCTGCGATTTCTTTTAATCTATTAAACAATACATATAGAAAACTATTGAAATTCGTATATTCTTTTGAAATCAATAAAATAAACGAAAAGATATAAATAAGAATTCGTTGGCGATGGAAATATAAGAATTCATTGTCTGTATTTAAATTTAATAACAATTAAACTCTGCGATTTCTTTTAATCTACTAAAAAATACATATAGGAAAGTATTGAAATTCGTATATTCTTTTGAAATCAATTAAATAAACGTACTGATATAAATAAGGATTCGTTGGCGATGGAAATATAAGGACTCATTGTCTATATTTAAAATAAGAAAAATGATTCTCTACCAATTGTTTTTAATCTACTAAAAAATACATATAGGAAAGTATTGAAATTCGTATATTCTTTTGAAATCAATAAAATAAACGAAAAGATATAAATAAGAATTCGTTGGCGATGGAAATATAAGAACTCATTGTCTTTATTTAAATTTAATAAAATCTACACTCTGCGATTACTTTTATTCTACTAAAAAATACATATAGGAAAGTATTGAAATTCGTATATTCTTTTGAAATCAATAAAATAAACGAAAAGATATAAATAAGAATTCGTTGGCGATGGAAATATAAGGACTCATTGTCTATATTTAAAATAAGAAAAATGATACTCTGCGATTTCTTTTAATCTTCTAAAAAATACATATAGGAAAGAATTGAAATTCGTATATTCTTTTAAAATCAATTAAATAAACGAACGGATATAAATAAGAATTCGTTGGCGATTAAAATATAAGAACTCATTGTCTTTATTTCAAATTAATAAAATCTACACTCTGCGATTTCTTTTAAACTACTAAACAATACATATAGGAAAGTATTGAAATTCGTATATTCTTTTGAAATCAATAAAATAAACGAAAAGATATAAATAAGATTTCGTTGGCGATGGAAATATAAGAACTCATTGTCTGTATTTAAATTTAATAAAAATTAAACTCTGCGATTTCTTTTAATCAACTAAAAAATACATATAGGAAAGTATTGAAATTCGTATATTCTTTTGAAATCAATAAAATAAACGAAAAGATATAAATAAGAATTCGTTGGCGATGGAAATATAAGGACTCATTGTCTATATTTAAAATAAGAAAAATGATTCTCTACCAATTGTTTTTAAGCTACTAAAAAATACATATAGGAAAGTATTGAAATTCGTATATTCTTTTGAAATCAATAAAATAAACGAAAAGATATAAATAAGAATTCGTTGGCGATGGAAATATAAGAACTCATTGTCTATATTTAAATTTAATAAAATCTACACTCTGCGATTTCTTTTAATCTATTAAACAATACATATAGAAAAGTATTGAAATTCGTATATTCTTTTGAAATCAATAAAATAAACGAAAAGATATAAATAAGAATTCGTTGGCGATGGAAATATAAGAATTCATTGTCTGTATTTAAATTTAATAAAAATTAAACTCTGCGATTTCATTTAATCTACTAAAAAATACATATAGGAAAGTATTGAAATTCGTATATTCTTTTGAAATCAATAAAATAAACGAAAAGATATAAATAAGAATTCGTTGGCGATGGAAATATAAGGACTCATTGTCTATATTTAAAATAAGAAAAATGATTCTCTACCAATTGTTTTCAAGCTGCTAAAAAATACATATAGGAAAGTATTGAAATTCGTATATTCTTTTGAAATCAATAAAATAAACGAAAAGATATAAATAAGAATTCGTTGGCGATGGAAATATAAGAACTCATTGTCTATATTTAAATTTAATAAAATCTACACTCTGCGATTACTTTTATTCTACTAAAAAATACATATAGGAAAGTATTGAAATTCGTATATTCTTTTGAAATCAATAAAATAAACGAAAAGATATAAATAAGAATTCGTTGGCGATGGAAATATAAGGACTCATTGTCTATATTTAAAATAAGAAAAATGATACTCTGCGATTTCTTTTAATCTACTAAATATACATATAGGAAAGTATTGAAATTCGTTTATTCTTTTGAAATCAATAAAATAAACGAAAAGATATAAATAAGAATTCGTTGGTGATGGAAATATAAGGACGCATTGTCTATATTTAAAATAAGAAAAATGAAACTCTGCGATTACTTTTAAGCTACTAAAAAATACATATAGGAAAGTATTGAAATTCGTATATTCTTTTGAAATCAATAAAATAAACGAAAAGATATAAATAAGATTTCGTTGGCGATGGAAATATAAGAACTCATTGTCTGTATTTCAAATTTATAAAATCTACACTCTGCGATTACTTTTAATCTACTAAAAAATACATATAGGAAAGTATTGAAATTCATATATTCTTTTGAAATCAATAAAATAAACGAAAAGATATAAATAAGAATTCGTTGGTGATGGAAATATAAGGACTCATTGTCAATATTTAAAATAAAAAAAATGATACTCTGCGATTACTTTTAATCTACTAAAAAATACATATATTAAAGTATTGAAATTCGTATATTCTTTTGAAATCAATAAAATAAACGAAAAGATATAAATAAGAATTCGTTGGCGATGGAAATATAAGAACTCATTGTCTGTATTTCAAATTAATAAAATCTACACTCTGCGATTACTTTTAATCCACTAAAAAATACATATAGGAAAGTATTGAAATTCGTATATTCTTTTGAAATCAATAAAATAAACGAAAAGATATAAATAAGAATTCGTTGGCGATGGAAATATAAGGACTCATTGTCTATATTTAAAATAAGAAAAATGATTCTCTACAAATTGTTTTCAATCTACTAAAAAATACATATAGGAAAGTATTGAAATTCGTATATTCTTTTGAAATCAATAAAATAAACGAAAAGATATAAATAAGAATTCGTTGGCGATGGAAATATAAGAATTCATTGTCTGTATTTAAATTTAATAAAAATTAAACTCTGCGATTTCTTTTAATCTACTTAAAAATACATATAAGAAAGTATTGAAATTCGTATATTCTTTTGAAATCAATTAAATAAACGAACTGATATAAATAAGGATTCGTTGGCGATAAAAATATAAGAACTCATTGTCTTTATTTCAAATTAATAAAATTTACACTCTGCGATTTCTTTTAAACTACTAAACAATACATATAGAAAAGTATTGAAACTCGTATATTCTTTTGAAATCAATTAAATAAACGAAAAGATATAAATAAGAATTCGTTGGCGATGGAAATATAAGACCTCATTATCTGTATTTAAATTTAATAAAAATTAAACTCTGCGATTTCTTTTAATCTACTAAAAAATACATATTTGAAAGTATTGAAATTCGTATATTCTTTTGAAATCAATAAAATAAACGAAAAGATAAAAATAAGAATTCGTTGGTGATGGAAATATAAGGACTCATTGTCTGTATTTAAAATAAGAAAAATGATACTCTGCGATTACTTTTAATCTACTAAAAAATACATATAGGAAAGTATTGAAATTCGTATATTCTTTTGAAATCAATAAAATAAATGAAAAGATATAAATAAGAATTCGTTGGCGATGGAAATATAAGAACTCATTGTCTGTATTTAAATTTAATAAAAATTAAACTCTGCGATTTTTTTTAATCTACTAAAAAATACATATAGGAAAGTATTGAAATTCGTATATTCTTTTGAAATCAATAAAATAAACGAAAAGATATAAATAAGGATTCGTTGGCGATGGAAATATAAGGACTCATTGTCTATATTTAAAATAAGAAAAATGATTCTCTACCAATTGTTTTCAAGCTACTAAAAAATACATATAGGAAAGTATTGAAATTCGTATATTCTTTTGAAATCAATAAAATAAACGAAAAGATATAAATAAGAATTCGTTGGTGATGGAAATATAAGAACTCATTGTCTATATTTAAATTTAATAAAATCTACACTCTGCGATTTCTTTTAATCTATTAAACAATACATATAGAAAAGTATTGAAATTCGTATATTCTTTTGAAATCAATAAAATAAACGAAAAGATATAAATAAGAATTCGTTGGCGATGGAAATATAAGAATTCATTGTCTGTATTTAAATTTAATAAAAATTAAACTCTGCGATTTCTTTTAATCTACTAAAAAATACATATAGGAAAGTATTGAAATTCGTATATTCTTTTGAAATCAATTAAATAAACGTACTGATATAAATAAGGATTCGTTGGCGATGGAAATATAAGGACTCATTGTCTATATTTAAAATAAGAAAAATGATTCTCTACCAATTGTTTTCAAGCTACTAAAAAATACATATAGGAAAGTATTGAAATTAGTATATTCTTTTGAAATCAATAAAATAAACGAAAAGATATAAATAAGAATTCGTTGGCGATGGAAATATAAGAACTCATTGTCTGTATTTAAATTTAATAAAAATTAAACTCTGCGATTTTTTTTAATCTACTAAAAAATACATATAGGAAAGTATTGAAATTCGTATATTCTTTTGAAATCAATAAAATAAACGAAAAGATATAAATAAGGATTCGTTGGCGATGGAAATATAAGGACTCATTGTCTATATTTAAAATAAGAAAAATGATTCTCTACCAATTGTTTTCAAGCTACTAAAAAATACATATAGGAAAGTATTGAAATTCGTATATTCTTTTGAAATCAATAAAATAAACGAAAAGATATAAATAAGAATTCGTTGGTGATGGAAATATAAGAACTCATTGTCTATATTTAAATTTAATAAAATCTACACTCTGCGATTTCTTTTAATCTATTAAACAATACATATAGAAAAGTATTGAAATTCGTATATTCTTTTGAAATCAATAAAATAAACGAAAAGATATAAATAAGAATTCGTTGGCGATGGAAATATAAGAATTCATTGTCTGTATTTAAATTTAATAAAAATTAAACTCTGCGATTTCTTTTAATCTACTAAAAAATACATATAGGAAAGTATTGAAATTCGTATATTCTTTTGAAATCAATTAAATAAACGTACTGATATAAATAAGGATTCGTTGGCGATGGAAATATAAAGACTCATTGTCTATATTTAAAATAAGAAAAATGATTCTCTACCAATTGTTTTTAATCTACTAAAAAATACATATAGGAAAGTATTGAAATTCGTATATTCTTTTGAAATCAATAAAATAAACGAAAAGATATAAATAAGAATTCGTTGGCGATGGAAATATAAGGACTCATTGTCTTTATTTAAATTTAATAAAATCTACACTCTGCTATTACTTTTAATCTACTAAAAAATACATATAGGAAAGTATTGAAATTCGTATATTCTTTTGAAATCAATAAAATAAACGAAAAGATATAAATAAGAATTCGTTGGCGATGGAAATATAAGAACTCATTGTCTGTATTTCAAATTTATAAAATCTACACTCTGCGATTACTTTTAAAATAAACTTTTAAAATAAACGAAAAGATAAAAATAAGAAGTCGTTGGTGACGGAAATATAAGGACTCATTGTCTATATTTAAAATAAGAAAAATGATTCTCTACCAATTGTTTTCAAGCTACTAAAAAATACATATAGGAAAGTATTGAAATTCGTATATTCTTTTGAAATCAATAAAATAAACGAAAAGATATAAATAAGAATTCGTTGGCGATGGAAATATAAGGACTCATTGTCTATATTTAAAATAAGAAAAATGATTCTCTACCAATTGTTTTCAAGCTACTAAAAAATACATATAGGAAAGTATTGAAATTCGTATATTCTTTTGAAATCAATAAAATAAACGAAAAGATATAAATAAGAATTCGTTGGCGATGGAAATATAAGAACTCATTGTCTGTATTTAAATTTAATAAAAATTAAACTCTGCGATTTCCTTTAATCTACTAAAAAATACATATAGGAAAGTATTGAAATTCGTATATTCTTTTGAAATCAATTAAATAAACGAACTGATATAAATAAGGATTCGTTGGCGATGGAAATATAAGGACTCATTGTCTATATTGAAAATAAGAAAAATGATTCTCTACCAATTGTTTTCAAGCTACTAAAAAATACATATAGGAAAGTATTGAAATTCGTATATTCTTTTAAAATCAATAAAATAAACGAAAAGATATAAATAAGAATTCGTTGGTGATGGAAATATAAGAACTCATTGTCTATATTTAAATTTAATAAAATCTACACTCTGCGATTTCTTTTAATCTATTAAACAATACATATAGAAAAGTATTGAAATTCGTATATTCTTTTGAAATCAATAAAATAAAGGAAAAGATATAAATAAGAATTCGTTGGCGATGGAAATATAAGAACTCATTGTCTGTATTTAAATTTAATAAAAATTAAACTCTGCGATTTCTTTTAATCTACTAAAAAATACATATAGGAAAGTATTGAAATTCGTATATTCTTTTGAAATCAATTAAATAAACGTACTGATATAAATAAGGATTCGTTGGCGATGGAAATATAAGGACTCATTGTCTATATTTAAAATAAGAAAAATGATTCTCTACCAATTGTTTTTAATCTACTAAAAAATACATATAGAGAAGTATTGAAATTCGTATATTCTTTTAAAATCAATAAAATAAACGAAAAGATATAAATAAGAATTCGTTGGCGATGGAAATATAAGGACTCATTGTCTTTATTTAAATTTAATAAAATCTACACTCTGCTATTACTTTTAATCTCCTAAAAAATACATATAGGAAAGTATTGAAATTCGTATATTCTTTTGAAATCAATAAAATAAACGAAAAGATATAAATAAGAATTCGTTGGCGATGGAAATATAAGAACTCATTGTCTGTATTCAAATTTATAAAATCTACACTCTGCGATTACTTTTAAAATAAACTTTTAAAATAAACGAAAAGATAAAAATAAGAAGTCGTTGGTGACGGAAATATAAGGACTCATTGTCTATATTTAAAATAAGAAAAATGATACTCTGCGATTACTTTTAATCTACTAAAAAATACATATAGGAAAGTATTGAAATTCGTATATTCTTTTGAAATCAATAAAATAAACGAAAAGATATAAATAAGAATTCGTTGGCGATGGAAATATAAGGACTCATTGTCTATATTTAAAATAAGAAAAATGATTCTCTACCAATTGTTTTCAAGCTACTAAAAAATACATATAGGAAAGTATTGAAATTCGTATATTCTTTTGAAATCAATAAAATAAACGAAAAGATATAAATAAGAATTCGTTGGCGATGGAAATATAAGAACTCATTGTCTGTATTTAAATTTAATAAAAATTAAACTCTGCGATTTCTTTTAATCTACTAAAAAATACATATAGGAAAGTATTGAAATTCGTATATTCTTTTGAAATCAATTAAATAAACGAACTGATATAAATAAGGATTCGTTGGCGATGGAAATATAAGGACTCATTGTCTATATTGAAAATAAGAAAAATGATTCTCTACCAATTGTTTTCAAGCTACTAAAAAATACATATAGGAAAGTATTGAAATTCGTATATTCTTTTGAAATCAATAAAATAAACGAAAAGATATAAATAAGAATTCGTTGGTGATGGAAATATAAGGACTCATTGTCTTTATTTAAATTTAATAAAATCTACACTCTGCTATTACTTTTAATCTACTAAAAAATACATATAGGAAAGTATTGAAATTCGTATATTCTTTTGAAATCAATAAAATAAACGAAAAGATATAAATAAGAATTCGTTGGCGATGGAAATATAAGAACTCATTGTCTGTATTTCAAATTTATAAAATCTACACTCTGCGATTACTTTTAAAATAAACTTTTAAAATAAACGAAAAGATAAAAATAAGAAGTCGTTGGTGACGCAAATATAAGGACTCATTGTCTATATTTAAAATAAGAAAAATGATACTCTGCGATTACTTTTAATCTACTAAAAAATACATATAGGAAAGTATTGAAATTCGTATATTCTTTTGAAATCAATAAAATAAACGAAAAGATATAAATAAGAATTCGTTGGCGATGGAAATATAAGGACTCATTGTCTATATTTAAAATAAGAAAAATGATTCTCTACCAATTGTTTTCAAGCTACTAAAAAATACATATAGGAAAGTATTGAAATTCGTATATTCTTTTGAAATCAATAAAATAAACGAAAAGATATAAATTAGAATTCGTTGGCGATGGAAATATAAGAACTCATTGTCTGTATTTAAATTTAATAAAAATTAAACTCTGCGATTTCTTTTAATCTACTAAAAAATACATATAGGAAAGTATTGAAATTCGTATATTCTTTTGAAATCAATAAAATAAACGAAAAGATATAAATAAGGATTCGTTGGCGATGGAAATATAAGGACTCATTGTCTATATTTAAAATAAGAAAAATGATTCTCTACCAATTGTTTTCAAGCTACTAAAAAATACATATAGGAAAGTATTGAAATTCGTATATTCTTTTGAAATCAATAAAATAAACGAAAAGATATAAATAAGAATTCGTTGGTGATGGAAATATAAGGACTCATTGTCTTTATTTAAATTTAATAAAATCTACACTCTGCTATTACTTTTAATCTACTAAAAAATACATATAGGAAAGTATTGAAATTCGTATATTCTTTTGAAATCAATTAAATAAACGTACTGATATAAATAAGGATTCGTTGGCGATGGAAATATAAGGACTCATTGTCTATATTTAAAATAAGAAAAATGATTCTCTACCAATTGTTTTTAATCTACTAAAAAATACATATAGAGAAGTATTGAAATTCGTATATTCTTTTAAAATCAATAAAATAAACGAAAAGATATAAATAAGAATTCGTTGGCGATGGAAATATAAGGACTCATTGTCTTTATTTAAATTTAATAAAATCTACACTCTGCTATTACTTTTAATCTACTAAAAAATACATATAGGAAAGTATTGAAATTCGTATATTCTTTTGAAATCAATAAAATAAACGAAAAGATATAAATAAGAATTCGTTGGCGATGGAAATATAAGAACTCATTGTCTGTATTCAAATTTATAAAATCTACACTCTGCGATTACTTTTAAAATAAACTTTTAAAATAAACGAAAAGATAAAAATAAGAAGTCGTTGGTGACGGAAATATAAGGACTCATTGTCTATATTTAAAATAAGAAAAATGATACTCTGCGATTACTTTTAATCTACTAAAAAATACATATAGGAAAGTATTGAAATTCGTATATTCTTTTGAAATCAATAAAATAAACGAAAAGATATAAATAAGAATTCGTTGGCGATGGAAATATAAGAACTCATTGTCTGTATTTCAAATTTATAAAATCTACACTCTGCGATTACTTTTAAAATAAACTTTTAAAATAAACGAAAAGATAAAAATAAGAAGTCGTTGGTGACGCAAATATAAGGACTCATTGTCTATATTTAAAATAAGAAAAATGATACTCTGCGATTACTTTTAATCTACTAAAAAATACATATAGGAAAGTATTGAAATTCGTATATTCTTTTGAAATCAATAAAATAAACGAAAAGATATAAATAAGAATTCGTTGGCGATGGAAATATAAGGACTCATTGTCTATATTTAAAATAAGAAAAATGATTCTCTACCAATTGTTTTCAAGCTACTAAAAAATACATATAGGAAAGTATTGAAATTCGTATATTCTTTTGAAATCAATAAAATAAACGAAAAGATATAAATAAGAATTCGTTGGCGATGGAAATATAAGAACTCATTGTCTGTATTTAAATTTAATAAAAATTAAACTCTGCGATTTCTTTTAATCTACTAAAAAATACATATAGGAAAGTATTGAAATTCGTATATTCTTTTGAAATCAATAAAATAAACGAAAAGATATAAATAAGGATTCGTTGGCGATGGAAATATAAGGACTCATTGTCTATATTTAAAATAAGAAAAATGATTCTCTACCAATTGTTTTCAAGCTACTAAAAAATACATATAGGAAAGTATTGAAATTCGTATATTCTTTTGAAATCAATAAAATAAACGAAAAGATATAAATAAGAATTCGTTGGTGATGGAAATATAAGGACTCATTGTCTTTATTTAAATTTAATAAAATCTACACTCTGCTATTACTTTTAATCTACTAAAAAATACATATAGGAAAGTATTGAAATTCGTATATTCTTTTGAAATCAATAAAATAAACGAAAAGATATAAATAAGAATTCGTTGGCGATGGAAATATAAGAACTCATTGTCTGTATTTCAAATTTATAAAATCTACACTCTGCGATTACTTTTAAAATAAACTTTTAAAATAAACGAAAAGATAAAAATAAGAAGTCGTTGGTGACGGAAATATAAGGACTCATTGTCTTTATTTAAATTTAATAAAATCTACACTCTGCTATTACTTTTAATCTACTAAAAAATACATATAGGAAAGTATTGAAATTCGTATATTCTTTTGAAATCAATAAAATAAACGAAAAGATATAAATAAGGATTCGTTGGCGATGGAAATATAAGGACTCATTGTCTATATTTAAAATAAGAAAAATGATTCTCTACCAATTGTTTTCAAGCTACTAAAAAATACATATAGGAAAGTATTGAAATTCGTATATTCTTTTGAAATCAATAAAATAAACGAAAAGATATAAATAAGAATTCGTTGGTGATGGAAATATAAGGACTCATTGTCTTTATTTAAATTTAATAAAATCTACACTCTGCTATTACTTTTAATCTACTAAAAAATACATATAGGAAAGTATTGAAATTCGTATATTCTTTTGAAATCAATAAAATAAACGAAAAGATATAAATAAGGATTCGTTGGCGATGGAAATATAAGGACTCATTGTCTATATTTAAAATAAGAAAAATGATTCTCTACCAATTGTTTTCAAGCTACTAAAAAATACATATAGGAAAGTATTGAAATTCGTATATTCTTTTGAAATCAATAAAATAAACGAAAAGATATAAATAAGAATTCGTTGGCGATGGAAATATAAGAATTCATTGTCTGTATTTAAATTTAATAAAAATTAAACTCTGCGATTTCATTTAATCTACTTAAAAATACATATAGGAAAGTATTGAAATTCGTATATTCTTTTGAAATCAATTAAATAAACGAAAAGATATAAATAAGAATTCGTTGGCGATGGAAATATAAGGACTCATTGTCTATATTTAAAATAAGAAAAATGATTCTCTACCAATTGTTTTTTTTCTACTAAAAAATACATATAGGAAAGTATTGAAATTCGTATATTCTTTTGAAATCAATAAAATAAACGAAAAGATATAAATAAGAATTCGTTGGCGATGGAAATATAAGGACTCATTGTCTTTATTTAAATTTAATAAAATCTACACTCTGCTATTACTTTTAATCTACTAAAAAATACATATAGGAAAGTATTGAAATTCGTATATTCTTTTGAAATCAATAAAATAAACGAAAAGATATAAATAAGAATTCGTTGGCGATGGAAATATAAGAACTCATTGTCTGTATTTCAAATTTATAAAATCTACACTCTGCGATTACTTTTAAAATAAACTTTTAAAATAAACGAAAAGATAAAAATAAGAAGTCGTTGGTGACGGAAATATAAGGACTCATTGTCTATATTTAAAATAAGAAAAATGATACTCTGCGATTACTTTTAATCTACTAAAAAATACATATAGGAAAGTATTGAAATTCGTATATTCTTTTGAAATCAATAAAATAAACGAAAAGATATAAATAAGAATTCGTTGGCGATGGAAATATAAGGACTCATTGTCTATATTTAAAATAAGAAAAATGATTCTCTACCAATTGTTTTCAAGCTACTAAAAAATACATATAGGAAAGTATTGAAATTCGTATATTCTTTTGAAATCAATAAAATAAACGAAAAGATATAAATAAGAATTCGTTGGCGATGGAAATATAAGAACTCATTGTCTGTATTTAAATTTAATAAAAATTAAACTCTGCGATTTCTTTTAATCTACTAAAAAATACATATAGGAAAGTATTGAAATTCGTATATTCTTTTGAAATCAATTAAATAAACGAACTGATATAAATAAGGATTCGTTGGCGATGGAAATATAAGGACTCATTGTCTATATTGAAAATAAGAAAAATGATTCTCTACCAATTGTTTTCAAGCTACTAAAAAATACATATAGGAAAGTATTGAAATTCGTATATTCTTTTGAAATCAATAAAATAAACGAAAAGTTATAAATAATAATTCGTTGGTGATGGAAATATAAGAACTCATTGTCTATATTTAAATTTAATAAAATCTACACTCTGCGATTTCTTTTAATCTATTAAACAATACATATAGAAAAGTATTGAAATTCGTATATTCTTTTGAAATCAATAAAATAAACGAAAAGATATAAATAAGAATTCGTTGGCGATGGAAATATAAGAATTCATTGTCTGTATTTAAATTTAATAAAAATTAAACTTTGCGATTTCTTTTAATCTACTAAAAAATACATATAGGAAAGTATTGAAATTCGTATATTCTTTTGAAATCAATTAAATAAACGTACTGATATAAATAAGGATTCGTTGGCGATGGAAATATAAGGACTCATTGTCTATATTTAAAATAAGAAAAATGATTCTCTACCAATTGTTTTTAATCTACTAAAAAATACATATAGGAAAGTATTGAAATTCGTATATTCTTTTGAAATCAATAAAATAAACGAAAAGATATAAATAAGAATTCGTTGGCGATGGAAATATAAGGACTCATTGTCTTTATTTAAATTTAATAAAATCTACACTCTGCGATTACTTTTAATCTACTAAAAAATACATATAGGAAAGTATTGAAATTCGTATATTCTTTTGAAATCAATAAAATAAACGAAAAGATATAAATAAGAATTCGTTGGCGATGGAAATATAAGAACTCATTGTCTGTATTTCAAATTTATAAAATCTACACTCTGCGATTACTTTTAAAATAAACTTTTAAAATAAACGAAAAGATAAAAATAAGAAGTCGTTGGTGACGGAAATATAAGGACGCATTGTCTATATTTAAAATAAGAAAAATGATACTCTGCGATTACTTTTAATCTACTAAAAAATACATATAGGAAAGTATTGAAATTCGTATATTCTTTTGAAATCAATAAAATAAACGAAAAGATATAAATAAGAATTCGTTGGCGATGGAAATATAAGGACTCATTGTCTATATTTAAAATAAGAAAAATGATTCTCTACCAATTGTTTTCAAGCTACTAAAAAATACATATAGGAAAGTATTGAAATTCGTATATTCTTTTGAAATCAATAAAATAAACGAAAAGATATAAATAAGAATTCGTTGGCGATGGAAATATAAGAACTCATTGTCTGTATTTAAATTTAATAAAAATTAAACTCTGCGATTTCTTTTAATCTACTAAAAAATACATATAGGAAAGTATTGAAATTCGTATATTCTTTTGAAATCAATTAAATAAACGAACTGATATAAATAAGGATTCGTTGGCGATGGAAATATAAGGACTCATTGTCTATATTGAAAATAAGAAAAATGATTCTCTACCAATTGTTTTCAAGCTACTAAAAAATACATATAGGAAAGTATTGAAATTCGTATATTCTTTTGAAATCAATAAAATAAACGAAAAGATATAAATAAGAATTCGTTGGCGATGGAAATATAAGAACTCATTGTCTATATTTAAATTTAATAAAATCTACACTCTGCGATTTCTTTTAATCTATTAAACAATACATATAGAAAAGTATTGAAATTCGTATATTCTTTTGAAATCAATAAAATAAACGAAAAGATATAAATAAGAATTCGTTGGCGATGGAAATATAAGAACTCATTGTCTGTATTTACAATTAATAAAAATTAAACTCTGCGATTTCTTTTAATCTACTAAAAAATACATATAGGAAAGTATTGAAATTCGTATATTCTTTTGAAATCAATTAAATAAACGAACTGATATAAATAAGGATTCGTTGGCGATGGAAATATAAGGACTCATTGTCTATATTTAAAATAAGAAAAATGATTCTCTACCAATTGTTTTCAAGCTACTAAAAAATACATATAGGAAAGTATTGAAATTCGTATATTCTTTTGAAATCAATAAAATAAACGAAAAGATATAAATAAGGATTCGTTGGCGATGGAAATATAAGAATTCATTGTCTGTATTTAAATTTAATAAAAATTAAACTCTGCGATTTCTTTTAATCTACTAAAAAATACATATAGGAAAGTATTGAAATTCGTATATTCTTTTGAAATCAATAAAATAAACGAAAAGATATAAATAAGAATTCGTTGGCGATGGAAATATAAGGACTCATTGTCTTTATTTCAAATTAATAAAATCTACACTCTGCGATTTCTTTTAATCTACTAAACAATATATATAGAAAAGTATTGAAATTCGTATATTCTTTTGAAATCAATAAAATAAACGAAAAGATATAAATAAGAATTCGTTGGCGATGGAAATAGAAGAACTCATTGTCTGTATTTAAATTTAATAAAAATTAAACTCTGCGATTTATTTTAATCTACTTAAAAATACATATTTGAAAGTATTGAAATTCGTATATTCTTTTGAAATCAATAAAATAAACGAAAAGATAAAAATAAGAATTCGTTGGTGATGGAAATATAAGGACTCATTGTCTATATTTAAAATAAGAAAAATGATACTCTGCGATTTCTTTTAATCTACTAAAAAATACATATAGGAAAGTATTGAAATTCGTATATTCTTTTGAAATCAATTAAATAAACGAACTGATATAAATAAGGATTCGTTGGCGATGGAAATATAAGGACTCATTGTCTATATTGAAAATAAGAAAAATGATTCTCTACCAATTGTTTTCAAGCTACTAAAAAATACATATAGGAAAGTATTGAAATTCGTATATTCTTTTGAAATCAATAAAATAAACGAAAAGATATAAATAAGAATTCGTTGGCGATGGAAATATAAGAACTCATTGTCTATATTTAAATTTAATAAAATCTACACTCTGCGATTTCTTTTAATCTATTAAACAATACATATAGAAAAGTATTGAAATTCGTATATTCTTTTGAAATCAATAAAATAAACGAAAAGATATAAATAAGAATTCGTTGGCGATGGAAATATAAAAATTCATTCTGTATTTAAATTTAATAAAAATTAAACTCTGCGATTTCTTTTAATCTACTAAAAAATACATATAGGAAAGTATTGAAATTCGTATATTCTTTTGAAATCAATTAAATAAACGAACTGATATAAATAAGGATTCGTTGGCGATGGAAATATAAGGACTCATTGTCTATATTTAAAATAAGAAAAATGATTCTCTACCAATTGTTTTCAAGCTACTAAAAAATACATATAGGAAAGTATTGAAATTCGTATATTCTTTTGAAATCAATAAAATAAACGAAAAGATATAAATAAGAATTCGTTGGCGATGGAAATATAAGAATTCATTGTCTGTATTTAAATTTAATAAAAATTAAACTCTGCGATTTCTTTTAATCTACTAAACAATACATATAGAAAAGTATTGAAATTCGTATATTCTTTTGAAATCAATAAAATAAACGAAAAGATATAAATAAGAATTCGTTGGCGATGGAAATATAAGAACTCATTGTCTGTATTTAAATTTAATAAAAATTAAACTCTGCGATTTATTTTAATCTACTAAAAAATACATATTTGAAAGTATTGAAATTCGTATATTCTTTTGAAATCAATAAAATAAACGAAAAGATATAAATAAGAATTCGTTGGCGATGGAAATATAAGGACTCATTGTCTATATTTAAAATAAGAAAAATGATTCTCTACCAATTGTTTTCAAGCTACTAAAAAATACATATAGGAAAGTATTGAAATTCGTATATTCTTTTGAAATCAATAAAATAAACGAAAAGATATAAATAAGAATTCGTTGGTGATGGAAATATAAGAACTCATTGTCTATATTTAAATTTAATAAAATCTACACTCTGCGATTTCTTTTAATCTATTAAACAATACATATAGAAAAGTATTGAAATTCGTATATTCTTTTGAAATCAATAAAATAAACGAAAAGATATAAATAAGAATTCGTTGGCGATGGAAATATAAGAATTCATTGTCTGTATTTAAATTTAATAAAATCTACACTCTGCGATTACTTTTAATCTACTAAAAAATACATATAGGAAAGTATTGAAATTCGTATATTCTTTTGAAATCAATAAAATAAACGAAAAGATATAAATAAGAATTCGTTGGCGATGGAAATATAAGAACTCATTGTCTGTATTTCAAATTTATAAAATCTACACTCTGCGATTACTTTTAAAATAAACTTTTAAAATAAACGAAAAGATAAAAATAAGAAGTCGTTGGTGACGGAAATATAAGAACTCATTGTCTATATTTAAAATAAGAAAAATGATACTCTGCGATTACTTTTAATCTACTAAAAAATACATATAGGAAAGTATTGAAATTCGTATATTCTTTTGAAATCAATAAAATAAACGAAAAGATATAAATAAGAATTCGTTGGCGATGGAAATATAAGGACTCATTGTCTATATTTAAAATAAGAAAAATGATTCTCTACCAATTGTTTTCAAGCTACTAAAAAATACATATAGGAAAGTATTGAAATTCGTATATTCTTTTGAAATCAATAAAATAAACGAAAAGATATAAATAAGAATTCGTTGGCGATGGAAATATAAGAACTCATTGTCTGTATTTAAATTTAATAAAAATTAAACTCTGCGATTTCTTTTAATCTACTAAAAAATACATATAGGAAAGTATTGAAATTCGTATATTCTTTTGAAATCAATTAAATAAACGAACTGATATAAATAAGGATTCGTTGGCGATGGAAATATAAGGACTCATTGTCTATATTGAAAATAAGAAAAATGATTCTCTACCAATTGTTTTCAAGCTACTAAAAAATACATATAGGAAAGTATTGAAATTCGTATATTCTTTTGAAATCAATAAAATAAACGAAAAGATATAAATAAGAATTCGTTGGCGATGGAAATATAAGGACTCATTGTCTTTATTTCAAATTAATAAAATCTACACTCTGCGATTTCTTTTAATCTACTAAACAATACATATAGAAAAGTATTGAAATTCGTATATTCTTTTGAAATCAATAAAATAAACGAAAAGATATAAATAAGAATTCGTTGGCGATGGAAATAGAAGAACTCATTGTCTGTATTTAAATTTAATAAAAATTAAACTCTGCGATTTATTTTAATCTACTTAAAAATACATATTTGAAAGTATTGAAATTCGTATATTCTTTTGAAATCAATAAAATAAACGAAAAGATAAAAATAAGAATTCGTTGGTGATGGAAATATAAGGACTCATTGTCTATATTTAAAATAAGAAAAATGATACTCTGCGATTACTTTTAATCTACTAAAAAATACATATAGGAAAGTATTGAAATTCGTATATTCTTTTGAAATCAATAAAATAAACGAAAAGATATAAATAAGAATTCGTTGGCGATGGAAATGTAAGAACTCATTGTCTGTATTTAAATTTAATAAAAATTAAACTCTGCGATTTCTTTTAATCTACTAAAAAATACATATAGGAAAGTATTGAAATTCGTATATTCTTTTGAAATCAATTAAATAAACGAACTGATATAAATAAGGATTCGTTGGCGATGGAAATATAAGGACTCATTGTCTATATTGAAAATAAGAAAAATGATTCTCTACCAATTGTTTTCAAGCTACTAAAAAATACATATAGGAAAGTATTGAAATTCGTATATTCTTTTGAAATCAATAAAATAAACGAAAAGATATAAATAAGAATTCGTTGGCGATGGAAATATAAGAACTCATTGTCTATATTTAAATTTATTAAAATCTACACTCTGCGATTTCTTTTAATCTATTAAACAATACATATAGAAAAGTATTGAAATTCGTATATTCTTTTGAAATCAATAAAATAAACGAAAAGATATAAATAAGGATTCGTTGGCGATGGAAATATAAGGACTCATTGTCTATATTTAAAATAAGAAAAATGATTCTCTACCAATTGTTTTCAAGCTACTAAAAAATACATATAGGAAAGTATTGAAATTCGTATATTCTTTTGAAATCAATAAAATAAACGAAAAGATATAAATAAGAATTCGTTGGCGATGGAAATATAAGAATTCATTGTCTGTATTTAAATTTAATAAAAATTAAACTCTGCGATTTCTTTTAATCTACTAAACAATACATATAGAAAAGTATTGAAATTCGTATATTCTTTTGAAATCAATAAAATAAACGAAAAGATATAAATAAGAATTCGTTGGCGATGGAAATATAAGAACTCATTGTCTGTATTTAAATTTAATAAAAATTAAACTCTGCGATTTATTTTAATCTACTAAAAAATACATATTTGAAAGTATTGAAATTCGTATATTCTTTTGAAATCAATAAAATAAACGAAAAGATAAAAATAAGAATTCTTTGGTGATGGAAATATAAGGACTCATTGTATATATTTAAAATAAGAAAAATGATACTCTGCGATTACTTTTAATCTACTAAAAAATACATATAGGAAAGTATTGAAATTCGTATATTCTTTTGAAATCAATAAAATAAACGAAAAGATATAAATAAGAATTCGTTGGCGATGGAAATATAAGGACTCATTGTCTATATTTAAAATAAGAAAAATGATTCTCTACCAATCGTTTTTAATCTACTAAAAAATACATATTTGAAAGTATTGAAATTCGTATATTCTTTTGAAATCAATAAAATAAACGAAAAGATAAAAATAAGAATTCGTTGGTGATGGAAATATAAGGACTCATTGTCTATATTTAAAATAAGAAAAATGATACTCTGCGATTACTTTTAATCTACTAAAAAATACATATAGGAAAGTATTGAAATTCGTATATTCTTTTGAAATCAATAAAATAAACGAAAAGATATAAATAAGAATTCGTTGGCGATGGAAATATAAGGACTCATTGTCTATATTTAAAATAAGAAAAATGATTCTCTACCAATTGTTTTCAAGCTACTAAAAAATACATATAGGAAAGTATTGAAATTCGTATATTCTTTTGAAATCAATAAAATAAACGAAAAGATAAAAATAAGAATTCGTTGGTGATGGAAATATAAGGACTCATTGTCTATATTTAAAATAAGAAAAATGATACTCTGCGATTACTTTTAATCTACTAAAAAATACATATAGGAAAGTATTGAAATTCGTATATTCTTTTGAAATCAATAAAATAAACGAAAAGATATAAATAAGAATTCGTTGGCGATGGAAATATAAGGACTCATTGTCTATATTTAAAATAAGAAAAATGATTCTCTACCAATTGTTTTCAAACTACTAAAAAATACATATAGGAAAGTATTGAAATTCGTATATTCTTTTGAAATCAATAAAATAAACGAAAAGATATAAATAAGAATTCGTTGGCGATGGAAATATAAGAACTCATTGTCTGTATTTAAATTTAATAAAAATTAAACTCTGCGATTTTTTTTAATCTACTAAAAAATACATATAGGAAAGTATTGAAATTCGTATATTCTTTTGAAATCAATAAAATAAACGAAAAGATATAAATAAGGATTCGTTGGCGATGGAAATATAAGGACTCATTGTCTATATTTAAAATAAGAAAAATGATTCTCTACCAATTGTTTTCAAGCTACTAAAAAATACATATAGGAAAGTATTGAAATTCGTATATTCTTTTGAAATCAATAAAATAAACGAAAAGATATAAATAAGAATTCGTTGGTGATGGAAATATAAGAACTCATTGTCTATATTTAAATTTAATAAAATCTACACTCTGCGATTTCTTTTAATCTATTAAACAATACATATAGAAAAGTATTGAAATTCGTATATTCTTTTGAAATCAATAAAATAAACGAAAAGATATAAATAAGAATTCGTTGGCGATGGAAATATAAGAATTCATTGTCTGTATTTAAATTTAATAAAAATTAAACTCTGCGATTTCTTTTAATCTACTAAAAAATACATATAGGAAAGTATTGAAATTCGTATATTCTTTTGAAATCAATAAAATAAACGAAAAGATATAAATAAGGATTCGTTGGCGATGGAAATATAAGGACTCATTGTCTATATTTAAAATAAGAAAAATGATTCTCTACCAATTGTTTTTAATCTACTAAAAAATACATATAGGAAAGTATTGAAATTCGTATATTCTTTTGAAATCAATAAAATAAACGAAAAGATATAAATAAGAATTCGTTGGCGATGGAAATATAAGGACTCATTGTCTTTATTTAAATTTAATAAAATCTACACTCTGCTATTACTTTTAATCTACTAAAAAATACATATAGGAAAGTATTGAAATTCGTATATTCTTTTGAAATCAATAAAATAAACGAAAAGATATAAATAAGAATTCGTTGGCGATGGAAATATAAGAACTCATTGTCTGTATTTCAAATTTATAAAATCTACACTCTGCGATTACTTTTAAAATAAACTTTTAAAATAAACGAAAAGATAAAAATAAGAAGTCGTTGGTGACGGAAATATAAAGACTCATTGTCTATATTTAAAATAAGAAAAATGATACTCTGCGATTACTTTTAATCTACTAAAAAATACATATACGAAAGTATTGAAATTCGTACATTCTTTTGAAATCAATTAAATAAACGAAAAGATATAAATAAGAATTCGTTGGCGATGGAAATATAAGGACTCATTGTCTATATTTAAAATAAGAAAAATGATTCTCTACCAATTGTTTTCAAGCTACTAAAAAATACATATAGGAAAGTATTGAAATTCGTATATTCTTTTGAAATCAATAAAATAAACGAAAAGATATAAATAAGGATTCGTTGGCGATGGAAATATAAGGACTCATTGTCTATATTTAAAATAAGAAAAATGATTCTCTACCAATTGTTTTCAAGCTACTAAAAAATACATATAGGAAAGTATTGAAATTCGTATATTCTTTTGAAATCAATAAAATAAACGAAAAGATATAAATAAGAATTCGTTGGTGATGGAAATATAAGAACTCATTGTCTATATTTAAATTTAATAAAATCTACACTCTGCGATTTCTTTTAATCTATTAAACATAGAAAAGTATTGAAATTCGTATATTCTTTTGAAATCAATAAAATAAACGAAAAGATATAAATAAGAATTCGTTGGCGATGGAAATATAAGAATTCATTGTCTGTATTTAAATTTAATAAAAATTAAACTCTGCGATTTCTTTTAATCTACTAAAAAATACATATAGGAAAGTATTGAAATTCGTATATTCTTTTGAAATCAATAAAATAAACGAAAAGATATAAATAAGGATTCGTTGGCGATGGAAATATAAGGACTCATTGTCTATATTTAAAATAAGAAAAATGATTCTCTACCAATTGTTTTTAATCTACTAAAAAATACATATAGGAAAGTATTGAAATTCGTATATTCTTTTGAAATCAATAAAATAAACGAAAAGATATAAATAAGGATTCGTTGGCGATGGAAATATAAGGACTCATTGTCTATATTTAAAATAAGAAAAATGATTCTCTACCAATTGTTTTCAAGCTACTAAAAAATACATATAGGAAAGTATTGAAATTCGTATATTCTTTTGAAATCAATAAAATAAACGAAAAGATATAAATAAGAATTCGTTGGTGATGGAAATATAAGAACTCATTGTCTATATTTAAATTTAATAAAATCTACACTCTGCGATTTCTTTTAATCTATTAAACAATACATATAGAAAAGTATTGAAATTCGTATATTCTTTTGAAATCAATAAAATAAACGAAAAGATATAAATAAGAATTCGTTGGCGATGGAAATATAAGAATTCATTGTCTGTATTTAAATTTAATAAAAATTAAACTCTGCGATTTCTTTTAATCTACTAAAAAATACATATAGGAAAGTATTGAAATTCGTATATTCTTTTGAAATCAATAAAATAAACGAAAAGATATAAATAAGGATTCGTTGGCGATGGAAATATAAGGACTCATTGTCTATATTTAAAATAAGAAAAATGATTCTCTACCAATTGTTTTTAATCTACTAAAAAATACATATAGGAAAGTATTGAAATTCGTATATTCTTTTGAAATCAATAAAATAAACGAAAAGATATAAATAAGAATTCGTTGGCGATGGAAATATAAGGACTCATTGTCTTTATTTAAATTTAATAAAATCTACACTCTGCTATTACTTTTAATCTACTAAAAAATACATATAGGAAAGTATTGAAATTCGTATATTCTTTTGAAATCAATAAAATAAACGAAAAGATATAAATAAGAATTCGTTGGCGATGGAAATATAAGAACTCATTGTCTGTATTTCAAATTTATAAAATCTACACTCTGCGATTACTTTTAAAATAAACTTTTAAAATAAACGAAAAGATAAAAATAAGAAGTCGTTGGTGACGGAAATATAAGGACTCATTGTCTATATTTAAAATAAGAAAAATGATACTCTGCGATTACTTTTAATCTACTAAAAAATACATATACGAAAGTATTGAAATTCGTACATTCTTTTGAAATCAATTAAATAAACGAAAAGATATAAATAAGAATTCGTTGGCGATGGAAATATAAGGACTCATTGTCTATATTTAAAATAAGAAAAATGATTCTCTACCAATTGTTTTCAAGCTACTAAAAAATACATATAGGAAAGTATTGAAATTCGTATATTCTTTTGAAATCAATAAAATAAACGAAAAGATATAAATAAGAATTCGTTGGCGATGGAAATATAAGAACTCATTGTCTGTATTTAAATTTAATAAAAATTAAACTCTGCGATTTCCTTTAATCTACTAAAAAATACATATAGGAAAGTATTGAAATTCGTATATTCTTTTGAAATCAATAAAATAAACGAAAAGATATAAATAAGGATTCGTTGGCGATGGAAATATAAGGACTCATTGTCTATATTTAAAATAAGAAAAATGATTCTCTACCAATTGTTTTTAATCTACTAAAAAATACATATAGGAAAGTATTGAAATTCGTATATTCTTTTGAAATCAATAAAATAAACGAAAAGATATAAATAAGAATTCGTTGGCGATGGAAATATAAGGACTCATTGTCTTTATTTAAATTTAATAAAATCTACACTCTGCTATTACTTTTAATCTACTAAAAAATACATATAGGAAAGTATTGAAATTCGTATATTCTTTTGAAATCAATAAAATAAACGAAAAGATATAAATAAGAATTCGTTGGCGATGGAAATATAAGAACTCATTGTCTGTATTTCAAATTTATAAAATCTACACTCTGCGATTACTTTTAAAATAAACTTTTAAAATAAACGAAAAGATAAAAATAAGAAGTCGTTGGCGATGGAAATATAAGGACTCATTGTCTATATTTAAAATAAGAAAAATGATACTCTGCGATTACTTTTAATCTACTAAAAAATACATATAGGAAAGTATTGAAATTCGTATATTCTTTTGAAATCAATAAAATAAACGAAAAGATATAAATAAGAATTCGTTGGCGATGGAAATATAAGGACTCATTGTCTATATTTAAAATAAGAAAAATGATTCTCTACCAATTGTTTTCAAGCTACTAAAAAATACATATAGGAAAGTATTGAAATTCGTATATTCTTTTGAAATCAATAAAATAAACGAAAAGATATAAATAAGAATTCGTTGGCGATGGAAATATAAGAACTCATTGTCTGTATTTAAATTTAATAAAAATTAAACTCTGCGATTTCTTTTAATCTACTAAAAAATACATATAGGAAAGTATTGAAATTCGTATATTCTTTTGAAATCAATTAAATAAACGAACTGATATAAATAAGGATTCGTTGGCGATGGAAATATAAGGACTCATTGTCTATATTAAAAATAAGAAAAATGATTCTCTACCAATTGTTTTCAAGCTACTAAAAAATACATATAGGAAAGTATTGAAATTCGTATATTCTTTTGAAATCAATAAAATAAACGAAAAGATATAAATAAGAATTCGTTGGTGATGGAAATATAAGAACTTATTGTCTATATTTAAATTTAATAAAATCTACACTCTGCGATTTCTTTTAATCTATTAAACAATACATATAGAAAAGTATTGAAATTCGTATATTCTTTTGAAATCAATAAAATAAACGAAAAGATATAAATAAGAATTCGTTGGCGATGGAAATATAAGAATTCATTGTCTGTATTTAAATTTAATAAAAATTAAACTCTGCGATTTCTTTTAATCTACTTAAAAATACATATAGGAAAGTATTGAAATTCGTAAATTCTTTTGAAATCAATTAAATAAACGTACTGATATAAATAAGGATTCGTTGGCGATGGAAATATAAGGACTCATTGTCTATATTTAAAATAAGAAAAATGATTCTCTACCAATTGTTTTTAATCTACTAAAAAATACGTATAGGAAAGTATTGAAATTCGTATATTCTTTTGAAATCAATAAAATAAACGAAAAGATATAAATAAGAATTCGTTGGCGATGGAAATATAAGGACTCATTGTCTTTATTTAAATTTAATAAAATCTACACTCTGCGATTACTTTTAATCTACTAAAAAATACATATAGGAAAGTATTGAAATTCGTATATTCTTTTGAAATCAATAAAATAAACGAAAAGATATAAATAAGAATTCGTTGGCGATGGAAATATAAGAACTCATTGTCTGTATTTCAAATTTATAAAATCTACACTCTGCGATTACTTTTAAAATAAACTTTTAAAATAAACGAAAAGATAAAAATAAGAAGTCGTTGGTGACGCAAATATAAGGACTCATTGTCTATATTTAAAATAAGAAAAATGATACTCTGCGATTACTTTTAATCTACTAAAAAATACATATAGGAAAGTATTGAAATTCGTATATTCTTTTGAAATCAATAAAATAAACGAAAAGATATAAATAAGAATTCGTTGGCGATGGAAATATAAGGACTCATTGTCTATATTTAAAATAAGAAAAATGATTCTCTACCAATTGTTTTCAAGCTACTAAAAAATACATATAGGAAAGTATTGAAATTCGTATATTCTTTTGAAATCAATAAAATAAACGAAAAGATATAAATAAGAATTCGTTGGCGATGGAAATATAAGAACTCATTGTCTGTATTTAAATTTAATAAAAATTAAACTCTGCGATTTCTTTTAATCTACTAAAAAATACATATAGGAAAGTATTGAAATTCGTATATTCTTTTGAAATCAATAAAATAAACGAAAAGATATAAATAAGGATTCGTTGGCGATGGAAATATAAGGACTCATTGTCTATATTTAAAATAAGAAAAATGATTCTCTACCAATTGTTTTCAAGCTACTAAAAAATACATATAGGAAAGTATTGAAATTCGTATATTCTTTTGAAATCAATAAAATAAACGAAAAGATATAAATAAGAATTCGTTGGTGATGGAAATATAAGGACTCATTGTCTTTATTTAAATTTAATAAAATCTACACTCTGCTATTACTTTTAATCTACTAAAAAATACATATAGGAAAGTATTGAAATTCGTATATTCTTTTGAAATCAATAAAATAAACGAAAAGATATAAATAAGAATTCGTTGGCGATGGAAATATAAGAACTCATTGTCTGTATTTCAAATTTATAAAATCTACACTCTGCGATTACTTTTAAAATAAACTTTTAAAATAAACGAAAAGATAAAAATAAGAAGTCGTTGGTGACTTAAATATAAGGACTCATTGTCTTTATTTAAATTTAATAAAATCTACACTCTGCTATTACTTTTAATCTACTAAAAAATACATATAGGAAAGTATTGAAATTCGTATATTCTTTTGAAATCAATAAAATAAACGAAAAGATATAAATAAGGATTCGTTGGCGATGGAAATATAAGGACTCATTGTCTATATTTAAAATAAGAAAAATGATTCTCTACCAATTGTTTTCAAGCTACTAAAAAATACATATAGGAAAGTATTGAAATTCGTATATTCTTTTGAAATCAATAAAATAAACGAAAAGATATAAATAAGAATTCGTTGGCGATGGAAATATAAGGACTCATTGTCTTTATTTCAAATTAATAAAATCTACACTCTGCGATTTCTTTTAATCTACTAAACAATATATATAGAAAAGTATTGAAATTCGTATATTCTTTTGAAATCAATAAAATAAACGAAAAGATATAAATAAGAATTCGTTGGCGATGGAAATAGAAGAACTCATTGTCTGTATTTAAATTTAATAAAAATTAAACTCTGCGATTTATTTTAATCTACTTAAAAATACATATTTGAAAGTATTGAAATTCGTATATTCTTTTGAAATCAATAAAATAAACGAAAAGATAAAAATAAGAATTCGTTGGTGATGGAAATATAAGGACTCATTGTCTATATTTAAAATAAGAAAAATGATACTCTGCGATTTCTTTTAATCTACTAAAAAATACATATAGGAAAGTATTGAAATTCGTATATTCTTTTGAAATCAATTAAATAAACGAACTGATATAAATAAGGATTCGTTGGCGATGGAAATATAAGGACTCATTGTCTATATTGAAAATAAGAAAAATGATTCTCTACCAATTGTTTTCAAGCTACTAAAAAATACATATAGGAAAGTATTGAAATTCGTATATTCTTTTGAAATCAATAAAATAAACGAAAAGATATAAATAAGAATTCGTTGGCGATGGAAATATAAGAACTCATTGTCTATATTTAAATTTAATAAAATCTACACTCTGCGATTTCTTTTAATCTATTAAACAATACATATAGAAAAGTATTGAAATTCGTATATTCTTTTGAAATCAATAAAATAAACGAAAAGATATAAATAAGAATTCGTTGGCGATGGAAATATAAAAATTCATTCTGTATTTAAATTTAATAAAAATTAAACTCTGCGATTTCTTTTAATCTACTAAAAAATACATATAGGAAAGTATTGAAATTCGTATATTCTTTTGAAATCAATTAAATAAACGAACTGATATAAATAAGGATTCGTTGGCGATGGAAATATAAGGACTCATTGTCTATATTTAAAATAAGAAAAATGATTCTCTACCAATTGTTTTCAAGCTACTAAAAAATACATATAGGAAAGTATTGAAATTCGTATATTCTTTTGAAATCAATAAAATAAACGAAAAGATATAAATAAGAATTCGTTGGCGATGGAAATATAAGAATTCATTGTCTGTATTTAAATTTAATAAAAATTAAACTCTGCGATTTCTTTTAATCTACTAAACAATACATATAGAAAAGTATTGAAATTCGTATATTCTTTTGAAATCAATAAAATAAACGAAAAGATATAAATAAGAATTCGTTGGCGATGGAAATATAAGAACTCATTGTCTGTATTTAAATTTAATAAAAATTAAACTCTGCGATTTATTTTAATCTACTAAAAAATACATATTTGAAAGTATTGAAATTCGTATATTCTTTTGAAATCAATAAAATAAACGAAAAGATATAAATAAGAATTCGTTGGCGATGGAAATATAAGGACTCATTGTATATATTTAAAATAAGAAAAATGATTCTCTACCAATTGTTTTCAAGCTACTAAAAAATACATATAGGAAAGTATTGAAATTCGTATATTCTTTTGAAATCAATAAAATAAACGAAAAGATATAAATAAGAATTCGTTGGTGATGGAAATATAAGAACTCATTGTCTATATTTAAATTTAATAAAATCTACACTCTGCGATTTCTTTTAATCTATTAAACAATACATATAGAAAAGTATTGAAATTCGTATATTCTTTTGAAATCAATAAAATAAACGAAAAGATATAAATAAGAATTCGTTGGCGATGGAAATATAAGAATTCATTGTCTGTATTTAAATTTAATAAAATCTACACTCTGCGATTACTTTTAATCTACTAAAAAATACATATAGGAAAGTATTGAAATTCGTATATTCTTTTGAAATCAATAAAATAAACGAAAAGATATAAATAAGAATTCGTTGGCGATGGAAATATAAGAACTCATTGTCTGTATTTCAAATTTATAAAATCTACACTCTGCGATTACTTTTAAAATAAACTTTTAAAATAAACGAAAAGATAAAAATAAGAAGTCGTTGGTGACGGAAATATAAGAACTCATTGTCTATATTTAAAATAAGAAAAATGATACTCTGCGATTACTTTTAATCTACTAAAAAATACATATAGGAAAGTATTGAAATTCGTATATTCTTTTGAAATCAATAAAATAAACGAAAAGATATAAATAAGAATTCGTTGGCGATGGAAATATAAGGACTCATTGTCTATATTTAAAATAAGAAAAATGATTCTCTACCAATTGTTTTCAAGCTACTAAAAAATACATATAGGAAAGTATTGAAATTCGTATATTCTTTTGAAATCAATAAAATAAACGAAAAGATATAAATAAGAATTCGTTGGCGATGGAAATATAAGAACTCATTGTCTGTATTTAAATTTAATAAAAATTAAACTCTGCGATTTCTTTTAATCTACTAAAAAATACATATAGGAAAGTATTGAAATTCGTATATTCTTTTGAAATCAATTAAATAAACGAACTGATATAAATAAGGATTCGTTGGCGATGGAAATATAAGGACTCATTGTCTATATTGAAAATAAGAAAAATGATTCTCTACCAATTGTTTTCAAGCTACTAAAAAATACATATAGGAAAGTATTGAAATTCGTATATTCTTTTGAAATCAATAAAATAAACGAAAAGATATAAATAAGAATTCGTTGGCGATGGAAATATAAGAACTCATTGTCTATATTTAAATTTAATAAAATCTACACTCTGCGATTTCTTTTAATCTATTAAACAATACATATAGAAAAGTATTGAAATTCGTATATTCTTTTGAAATCAATAAAATAAACGAAAAGATATAAATAAGAATTCGTTGGCGATGGAAATATAAGAACTCATTGTCTGTATTTACAATTAATAAAAATTAAACTCTGCGATTTCTTTTAATCTACTAAAAAATATATATAGGAAAGTATTGAAATTCGTATATTCTTTTGAAATCAATTAAATAAACGAACTGATATAAATAAGGATTCGTTGGCGATGGAAATATAAGGACTCATTGTCTATATTTAAAATAAGAAAAATGATTCTCCACCAATTGTTTTCAAGCTACTAAAAAATACATATAGGAAAGTATTGAAATTCGTATATTCTTTTGAAATCAATAAAATAAACGAAAAGATATAAATAAGAATTCGTTGGCGATGGAAATATAAGAATTCATTGTCTGTATTTAAATTTAATAAAAATTAAACTCTGCGATTTCTTTTAATCTACTAAAAAATACATATAGGAAAGTATTGAAATTCGTATATTCTTTTGAAATCAATAAAATAAACGAAAAGATATAAATAAGAATTCGTTGGCGATGGAAATATAAGGACTCATTGTCTTTATTTCAAATTAATAAAATCTACACTCTGCGATTTCTTTTAATCTACTAAACAATACATATAGAAAAGTATTGAAATTCGTATATTCTTTTGAAATCAATAAAATAAACGAAAAGATATAAATAAGAATTCGTTGGCGATGGAAATAGAAGAACTCATTGTCTGTATTTAAATTTAATAAAAATTAAACTCTGCGATTTATTTTAATCTACTTAAAAATACATATTTGAAAGTATTGAAATTCGTATATTCTTTTGAAATCAATAAAATAAACGAAAAGATAAAAATAAGAATTCGTTGGTGATGGAAATATAAGGACTCATTGTCTATATTTAAAATAAGAAAAATGATACTCTGCGATTACTTTTAATCTACTAAAAAATACATATAGGAAAGTATTGAAATTCGTATATTCTTTTGAAATCAATAAAATAAACGAAAAGATATAAATAAGAATTCGTTGGCGATGGAAATATAAGAACTCATTGTCTGTATTTAAATTTAATAAAAATTAAACTCTGCGATTTCTTTTAATCTACTAAAAAATACATATAGGAAAGTATTGAAATTCGTATATTCTTTTGAAATCAATTAAATAAACGAACTGATATAAATAAGGATTCGTTGGCGATGGAAATATAAGGACTCATTGTCTATATTGAAAATAAGAAAAATGATTCTCTACCAATTGTTTTCAAGCTACTAAAAAATACATATAGGAAAGTATTGAAATTCGTATATTCTTTTGAAATCAATAAAATAAACGAAAAGATATAAATAAGAATTCGTTGGCGATGGAAATATAAGAACTCATTGTCTATATTTAAATTTATTAAAATCTACACTCTGCGATTTCTTTTAATCTATTAAACAATACATATAGGAAAGTATTGAAATTCGTATATTCTTTTGAAATCAATAAAATAAACGAAAAGATATAAATAAGGATTCGTTGGCGATGGAAATATAAGGACTCATTGTCTATATTTAAAATAAGAAAAATGATTCTCTACCAATTGTTTTCAAGCTACTAAAAAATACATATAGGAAAGTATTGAAATTCGTATATTCTTTTGAAATCAATAAAATAAACGAAAAGATATAAATAAGAATTCGTTGGCGATGGAAATATAAGAATTCATTGTCTGTATTTAAATTTAATAAAAATTAAACTCTGCGATTTCTTTTAATCTACTAAACAATACATATAGAAAAGTATTGAAATTCGTATATTCTTTTGAAATCAATAAAATAAACGAAAAGATATAAATAAGAATTCGTTGGCGATGGAAATATAAGAACTCATTGTCTGTATTTAAATTTAATAAAAATTAAACTCTGCGATTTATTTTAATCTACTAAAAAATACATATTTGAAAGTATTGAAATTCGTATATTCTTTTGAAATCAATAAAATAAACGAAAAGATAAAAATAAGAATTCGTTGGTGATGGAAATATAAGGACTCATTGTATATATTTAAAATAAGAAAAATGATACTCTGCGATTACTTTTAATCTACTAAAAAATACATATAGGAAAGTATTGAAATTCGTATATTCTTTTGAAATCAATAAAATAAACGAAAAGATATAAATAAGAATTCGTTGGCGATGGAAATATAAGGACTCATTGTCTATATTTAAAATAAGAAAAATGATTCTCTACCAATCGTTTTTAATCTACTAAAAAATACATATTTGAAAGTATTGAAATTCGTATATTCTTTTGAAATCAATAAAATAAACGAAAAGATAAAAATAAGAATTCGTTGGTGATGGAAATATAAGGACTCATTGTCTATATTTAAAATAAGAAAAATGATACTCTGCGATTACTTTTAATCTACTAAAAAATACATATAGGAAAGTATTGAAATTCGTATATTCTTTTGAAATCAATAAAATAAACGAAAAGATATAAATAAGAATTCGTTGGCGATGGAAATATAAGGACTCATTGTCTATATTTAAAATAAGAAAAATGATTCTCTACCAATTGTTTTCAAGCTACTAAAAAATACATATAGGAAAGTATTGAAATTCGTATATTCTTTTGAAATCAATAAAATAAACGAAAAGATAAAAATAAGAATTCGTTGGTGATGGAAATATAAGGACTCATTGTCTATATTTAAAATAAGAAAAATGATACTCTGCGATTACTTTTAATCTACTAAAAAATACATATAGGAAAGTATTGAAATTCGTATATTCTTTTGAAATCAATAAAATAAACGAAAAGATATAAATAAGAATTCGTTGGCGATGGAAATATAAGGACTCATTGTCTATATTTAAAATAAGAAAAATGATTCTCTACCAATTGTTTTCAAGCTACTAAAAAATATATATAGGAAAGTATTGAAATTCGTATATTCTTTTGAAATCAATAAAATAAACGAAAAGATATAAATAAGAATTCGTTGGCGATGGAAATATAAGAACTCATTGTCTGTATTTAAATTTAATAAAAATTAAACTCTGCGATTTTTTTTAATCTACTAAAAAATACATATAGGAAAGTATTGAAATTCGTATATTCTTTTGAAATCAATAAAATAAACGAAAAGATATAAATAAGGATTCGTTGGCGATGGAAATATAAGGACTCATTGTCTATATTTAAAATAAGAAAAATGATTCTCTACCAATTGTTTTCAAGCTACTAAAAAATACATATAGGAAAGTATTGAAATTCGTATATTCTTTTGAAATCAATAAAATAAACGAAAAGATATAAATAAGAATTCGTTGGTGATGGAAATATAAGAACTCATTGTCTATATTTAAATTTAATAAAATCTACACTCTGCGATTTCTTTTAATCTATTAAACAATACATATAGAAAAGTATTGAAATTCGTATATTCTTTTGAAATCAATAAAATAAACGAAAAGATATAAATAAGAATTCGTTGGCGATGGAAATATAAGAATTCATTGTCTGTATTTAAATTTAATAAAAATTAAACTCTGCGATTTCTTTTAATCTACTAAAAAATACATATAGGAAAGTATTGAAATTCGTATATTCTTTTGAAATCAATAAAATAAACGAAAAGATATAAATAAGAATTCGTTGGCGATGGAAATATAAGGACTCATTGTCTATATTTAAAATAAGAAAAATGATTCTCTACCAATTGTTTTTAATCTACTAAAAAATACATATAGGAAAGTATTGAAATTCGTATATTCTTTTGAAATCAATAAAATAAACGAAAAGATATAAATAAGAATTCGTTGGCGATGGAAATATAAGGACTCATTGTCTTTATTTAAATTTAATAAAATCTACACTCTGCTATTACTTTTAATCTACTAAAAAATACATATAGGAAAGTATTGAAATTCGTATATTCTTTTGAAATCAATAAAATAAAC
Source organism: Ptychoptera albimana (assembly GCA_961205885.1). Lineage (NCBI taxonomy): Eukaryota > Metazoa > Arthropoda > Insecta > Diptera > Ptychopteridae > Ptychoptera > Ptychoptera albimana. Next base: position 11,713,839 of record OY540803.1, on the reverse strand, counting down.
GAAAAGATATAAATAAGAATTCGTTGGCGATGGAAATATAAGAACTCATTGTCTGTATTTCAAATTTATAAAATCTACACTCTGCGATTACTTTTAAAATAAACTTTTAAAATAAACGAAAAGATAAAAATAAGAAGTCGTTGGTGACGGAAATATAAGGACTCATTGTCTATATTTAAAATAAGAAAAATGATACTCTGCGATTACTTTTAATCTACTAAAAAATACATATAGGAAAGTATTGAAATTCGTACATTCTTTTGAAATCAATTAAATAAACGAAAAGATATAAATAAGAATTCGTTGGCGATGGAAATATAAGGACTCATTGTCTATATTTAAAATAAGAAAAATGATTCTCTACCAATTGTTTTCAAGCTACTAAAAAATACATATAGGAAAGTATTGAAATTCGTATATTCTTTTGAAATCAATAAAATAAACGAAAAGATATAAATAAGAATTCGTTGGCGATGGAAATATAAGAACTCATTGTCTGTATTTAAATTTAATAAAAATTAAACTCTGCGATTTCCTTTAATCTACTAAAAAATACATATAGGAAAGTATTGAAATTCGTATATTCTTTTGAAATCAATAAAATAAACGAAAAGATATAAATAAGGATTCGTTGGCGATGGAAATATAAGGACTCATTGTCTATATTTAAAATAAGAAAAATGATTCTCTACCAATTGTTTTTAATCTACTAAAAAATACATATAGGAAAGTATTGAAATTCGTATATTCTTTTGAAATCAATAAAATAAACGAAAAGATATAAATAAGAATTCGTTGGCGATGGAAATATAAGGACTCATTGTCTTTATTTAAATTTAATAAAATCTACACTCTGCTATTACTTTTAATCTACTAAAAAATACATATAGGAAAGTATTGAAATTCGTATATTCTTTTGAAATCAATAAAATAAACGAAAAGATATAAATAAGAATTCGTTGGCGATGGAAATATAAGAACTCATTGTCTGTATTTCAAATTTATAAAATCTACACTCTGCGATTACTTTTAAAATAAACGAAAAGATAAAAATAAGAAGTCGTTGGCGATGGAAATATAAGGACTCATTGTCTATATTTAAAATAAGAAAAATGATACTCTGCGATTACTTTTAATCTACTAAAAAATACATATAGGAAAGTATTGAAATTCGTATATTCTTTTGAAATCAATAAAATAAACGAAAAGATATAAATAAGAATTCGTTGGCGATGGAAATATAAGGACTCATTGTCTATATTTAAAATAAGAAAAATGATTCTCTACCAATTGTTTTCAAGCTACTAAAAAATACATATAGGAAAGTATTGAAATTCGTATATTCTTTTGAAATCAATAAAATAAACGAAAAGATATAAATAAGAATTCGTTGGCGATGGAAATATAAGAACTCATTGTCTGTATTTAAATTTAATAAAAATTAAACTCTGCGATTTCTTTTAATCTACTAAAAAATACATATAGGAAAGTATTGAAATTCGTATATTCTTTTGAAATCAATTAAATAAACGAACTGATATAAATAAGGATTCGTTGGCGATGGAAATATAAGGACTCATTGTCTATATTAAAAATAAGAAAAATGATTCTCTACCAATTGTTTTCAAGCTACTAAAAAATACATATAGGAAAGTATTGAAATTCGTATATTCTTTTGAAATCAATAAAATAAACGAAAAGATATAAATAAGAATTCGTTGGTGATGGAAATATAAGAACTTATTGTCTATATTTAAATTTAATAAAATCTACACTCTGCGATTTCTTTTAATCTATTAAACAATACATATAGAAAAGTATTGAAATTCGTATATTCTTTTGAAATCAATAAAATAAACGAAAAGATATAAATAAGAATTCGTTGGCGATGGAAATATAAGAATTCATTGTCTGTATTTAAATTTAATAAAAATTAAACTCTGCGATTTCTTTTAATCTACTTAAAAATACATATAGGAAAGTATTGAAATTCGTAAATTCTTTTGAAATCAATTAAATAAACGTACTGATATAAATAAGGATTCGTTGGCGATGGAAATATAAGGACTCATTGTCTATATTTAAAATAAGAAAAATGATTCTCTACCAATTGTTTTTAATCTACTAAAAAATACGTATAGGAAAGTATTGAAATTCGTATATTCTTTTGAAATCAATAAAATAAACGAAAAGATATAAATAAGAATTCGTTGGCGATGGAAATATAAGGACTCATTGTCTTTATTTAAATTTAATAAAATCTACACTCTGCGATTACTTTTAATCTACTAAAAAATACATATAGGAAAGTATTGAAATTCGTATATTCTTTTGAAATCAATAAAATAAACGAAAAGATATAAATAAGAATTCGTTGGCGATGGAAATATAAGAACTCATTGTCTGTATTTCAAATTTATAAAATCTACACTCTGCGATTACTTTTAAAATAAACTTTTAAAATAAACGAAAAGATAAAAATAAGAAGTCGTTGGTGACGCAAATATAAGGACTCATTGTCTATATTTAAAATAAGAAAAATGATACTCTGCGATTACTTTTAATCTACTAAAAAATACATATAGGAAAGTATTGAAATTCGTATATTCTTTTGAAATCAATAAAATAAACGAAAAGATATAAATAAGAATTCGTTGGCGATGGAAATATAAGGACTCATTGTCTATATTTAAAATAAGAAAAATGATTCTCTACCAATTGTTTTCAAGCTACTAAAAAATACATATAGGAAAGTATTGAAATTCGTATATTCTTTTGAAATCAATAAAATAAACGAAAAGATATAAATAAGAATTCGTTGGCGATGGAAATATAAGAACTCATTGTCTGTATTTAAATTTAATAAAAATTAAACTCTGCGATTTCTTTTAATCTACTAAAAAATACATATAGGAAAGTATTGAAATTCGTATATTCTTTTGAAATCAATAAAATAAACGAAAAGATATAAATAAGGATTCGTTGGCGATGGAAATATAAGGACTCATTGTCTATATTTAAAATAAGAAAAATGATTCTCTACCAATTGTTTTCAAGCTACTAAAAAATACATATAGGAAAGTATTGAAATTCGTATATTCTTTTGAAATCAATAAAATAAACGAAAAGATATAAATAAGAATTCGTTGGTGATGGAAATATAAGGACTCATTGTCTTTATTTAAATTTAATAAAATCTACACTCTGCTATTACTTTTAATCTACTAAAAAATACATATAGGAAAGTATTGAAATTCGTATATTCTTTTGAAATCAATAAAATAAACGAAAAGATATAAATAAGAATTCGTTGGCGATGGAAATATAAGAACTCATTGTCTGTATTTCAAATTTATAAAATCTACACTCTGCGATTACTTTTAAAATAAACTTTTAAAATAAACGAAAAGATAAAAATAAGAAGTCGTTGGTGACTTAAATATAAGGACTCATTGTCTTTATTTAAATTTAATAAAATCTACACTCTGCTATTACTTTTAATCTACTAAAAAATACATATAGGAAAGTATTGAAATTCGTATATTATTTTGAAATCAATAAAATAAACGAAAAGATATAAATAAGGATTCGTTGGCGATGGAAATATAAGGACTCATTGTCTATATTTAAAATAAGAAAAATGATTCTCTACCAATTGTTTTCAAGCTACTAAAAAATACATATAGGAAAGTATTGAAATTCGTATATTCTTTTGAAATCAATAAAATAAACGAAAAGATATAAATAAGAATTCGTTGGTGATGGAAATATAAGGACTCATTGTCTTTATTTAAATTTAATAAAATCTACACTCTGCTATTACTTTTAATCTACTAAAAAATACATATAGGAAAGTATTGAAATTCGTATATTCTTTTGAAATCAATAAAATAAACGAAAAGATATAAATAAGGATTCGTTGGCGATGGAAATATAAGGACTCATTGTCTATATTTAAAATAAGAAAAATGATTCTCTACAAATTGTTTTCAAGCTACTAAAAAATACATATAGGAAAGTATTGAAATTCGTATATTCTTTTGAAATCAATTAAATAAACGTACTGATATAAATAAGGATTCGTTGGCGATGGAAATATAAGGACTCATTGTCTATATTTAAAATAAGAAAAATGATTCTCTACCAATTGTTTTTTTTCTACTAAAAAATACATATAGGAAAGTATTGAAATTCGTATATTCTTTTGAAATCAATAAAATAAACGAAAAGATATAAATAAGAATTCGTTGGCGATGGAAATATAAGAATTCATTGTCTGTATTTAAATTTAATAAAAATTAAACTCTGCGATTTCTTTTAATCTACTTAAAAATACATATAGGAAAGTATTGAAATTCGTATATTCTTTTGAAATCAATTAAATAAACGTACTGATATAAATAAGGATTCGTTGGCGATGGAAATATAAGGACTCATTGTCTATATTTAAAATAAGAAAAATGATTCTCTACCAATTGTTTTTTTTCTACTAAAAAATACATATAGGAAAGTATTGAAATTCGTATATTCTTTTGAAATCAATAAAATAAACGAAAAGATATAAATAAGAATTCGTTGGCGATGGAAATATAAGGACTCATTGTCTTTATTTAAATTTAATAAAATCTACACTCTGCGATTTCTTTTAATCTACTTAAAAATACATATAGGAAAGTATTGAAATTCGTATATTCTTTTGAAATCAATTAAATAAACGTACTGATATAAATAAGAATTCGTTGGCGATGGAAATATAAGAATTCATTGTCTGTATTTAAATTTAATAAAAATTAAACTCTGCGATTTCTTTTAATCTACTAAAAAATACATATAGGAAAGTATTGAAATTCGTATATTCTTTTGAAATCAATAAAATAAACGAAAAGATATAAATAAGAATTCGTTGGCGATGGAAATATAAGAACTCATTGTCTGTATTTCAAATTTATAAAATCTACACTCTGCGATTACTTTTAAAATAAACTTTTAAAATAAACGAAAAGATAAAAATAAGAAGTCGTTGGTGACGGAAATATAAGGACTCATTGTCTATATTTAAAATAAGAAAAATGATACTCTGCGATTACTTTTAATCTACTAAAAAATACATATAGGAAAGTATTGAAATTCGTATATTCTTTTGAAATCAATAAAATAAACGAAAAGATATAAATAAGAATTCGTTGGCGATGGAAATATAAGGACTCATTGTCTATATTTAAAATAAGAAAAATGATTCTCTACCAATTGTTTTCAAGCTACTAAAAAATACATATAGGAAAGTATTGAAATTCGTATATTCTTTTGAAATCAATAAAATAAACGAAAAGATATAAATAAGAATTCGTTGGCGATGGAAATATAAGAACTCATTGTCTGTATTTAAATTTAATAAAAATTAAACTCTGCGATTTCTTTTAATCTACTAAAAAATACATATAGGAAAGTATTGAAATTCGTATATTCTTTTGAAATCAATTAAATAAACGAACTGATATAAATAAGGATTCGTTGGCGATGGAAATATAAGGACTCATTGTCTATATTGAAAATAAGAAAAATGATTCTCTACCAATTGTTTTCAAGCTACTAAAAAATACATATAGGAAAGTATTGAAATTCGTATATTCTTTTGAAATCAATAAAATAAACGAAAAGATATAAATAAGAATTCGTTGGTGATGGAAATATAAGAACTCATTGTCTATATTTAAATTTAATATAATCTACACTCTGCGATTTCTTTTAATCTATTAAACAATACATATAGAAAAGTATTGAAATTCGTATATTCTTTTGAAATCAATAAAATAAACGAAAAGATATAAATAAGAATTCGTTGGCGATGGAAATATAAGAATTCATTGTCTGTATTTAAATTTAATAAAAATTAAACTCTGCGATTTCTTTTAATCTACTAAAAAATACATATAGGAAAGTATTGAAATTCGTATATTCTTTTGAAATCAATTAAATAAACGTACTGATATAAATAAGGATTCGTTGGCGATGGAAATATAAGGACTCATTGTCTATATTTAAAATAAGAAAAATGATTCTCTACCAATTGTTTTCAAGCTACTAAAAAATACATATAGGAAAGTATTGAAATTCGTATATTCTTTTGAAATCAATAAAATAAACGAAAAGATATAAATAAGAATTCGTTGGCGATGGAAATATAAGGACTCATTGTCTTTATTTAAATTTAATAAAATCTACACTCTGCGATTACTTTTAATCTACTAAAAAATTCATATAGGAAAGTATTGAAATTCGTATATTCTTTTGAAATCAATAAAATAAACGAAAAGATATAAATAAGAATTAGTTGGCGATGGAAATATAAAAACTCATTGTCTGTATTTCAAATTTATAAAATCTACACTCTGCGATTACTTTTAAAATAAACTTTTAAAATAAACGAAAAGATAAAAATAAGAAGTCGTTGGTGACGGAAATATAAGGACTCATTGTCTATATTTAAAATAAGAAAAATGATACTCTGCGATTACTTTTAATCTACTAAAAAATACATATAGGAAAGTATTGAAATTCGTATATTCTTTTGAAATCAATAAAATAAACGAAAAGATATAAATAAGAATTCGTTGGCGATGGAAATATAAGGACTCATTGTCTATATTTAAAATAAGAAAAATGATTCTCTACCAATTGTTTTCAAGCTACTAAAAAATACATATAGGAAAGTATTGAAATTCGTATATTCTTTTGAAATCAATAAAATAAACGAAAAGATATAAATAAGAATTCGTTGGCGATGGAAATATAAGAACTCATTGTCTGTATTTAAATTTAATAAAAATTAAACTCTGCGATTTCTTTTAATCTACTAAAAAATACATATAGGAAAGTATTGAAATTCGTATATTCTTTTGAAATCAATTAAATAAACGAACTGATATAAATAAGGATTCGTTGGCGATGGAAATATAAGGACTCATTGTCTATATTGAAAATAAGAAAAATGATTCTCTACCAATTGTTTTCAAGCTACTAAAAAATACATATAGGAAAGTATTGAAATTCGTATATTCTTTTGAAATCAATAAAATAAACGAAAAGATATAAATAAGAATTCGTTGGTGATGGAAATATAAGAACTCATTGTCTATATTTAAATTTAATATAATCTACACTCTGCGATTTCTTTTAATCTATTAAACAATACATATAGAAAAGTATTGAAATTCGTATATTCTTTTGAAATCAATAAAATAAACGAAAAGATATAAATAAGAATTCGTTGGCGATGGAAATATAAGAATTCATTGTCTGTATTTAAATTTAATAAAAATTAAACTCTGCGATTTCTTTTAATCTACTAAAAAATACATATAGGAAAGTATTGAAATTCGTATATTCTTTTGAAATCAATTAAATAAACGTACTGATATAAATAAGGATTCGTTGGCGATGGAAATATAAGGACTCATTGTCTATATTTAAAATAAGAAAAATGATTCTCTACCAATTGTTTTCAAGCTACTAAAAAATACATATAGGAAAGTATTGAAATTCGTATATTCTTTTGAAATCAATAAAATAAACGAAAAGATATAAATAAGAATTCGTTGGCGATGGAAATATAAGGACTCATTGTCTTTATTTAAATTTAATAAAATCTACACTCTGCGATTACTTTTAATCTACTAAAAAATTCATATAGGAAAGTATTGAAATTCGTATATTCTTTTGAAATCAATAAAATAAACGAAAAGATATAAATAAGAATTAGTTGGCGATGGAAATATAAAAACTCATTGTCTGTATTTCAAATTTATAAAATCTACACTCTGCGATTACTTTTAAAATAAACTTTTAAAATAAACGAAAAGATAAAAATAAGAAGTCGTTGGTGACGGAAATATAAGGACTCATTGTCTATATTTAAAATAAGAAAAATGATACTCTGCGATTACTTTTAATCTACTAAAAAATACATATAGGAAAGTATTGAAATTCGTATATTCTTTTGAAATCAATAAAATAAACGAAAAGATATAAATAAGAATTCGTTGGCGATGGAAATATAAGGACTCATTGTCTATATTTAAAATAAGAAAAATGATTCTCTACCAATTGTTTTCAAGCTACTAAAAAATACATATAGGAAAGTATTGAAATTCGTATATTCTTTTGAAATCAATAAAATAAACGAAAAGATATAAATAAGAATTCGTTGGCGATGGAAATATAAGAACTCATTGTCTGTATTTAAATTTAATAAAAATTAAACTCTGCGATTTCTTTTAATCTACTAAAAAATACATATAGGAAAGTATTGAAATTCGTATATTCTTTTGAAATCAATTAAATAAACGAACTGATATAAATAAGGATTCGTTGGCGATGGAAATATAAGGACTCATTGTCTATATTGAAAATAAGAAAAATGATTCTCTACCAATTGTTTTCAAGCTACTAAAAAATACATATAGGAAAGTATTGAAATTCGTATATTCTTTTGAAATCAATAAAATAAACGAAAAGATATAAATAAGAATTCGTTGGCGATGGAAATATAAGAACTCATTGTCTATATTTAAATTTAATAAAATCTACACTCTGCGATTTCTTTTAATCTATTAAACAATACATATAGAAAAGTATTGAAATTCGTATATTCTTTTGAAATCAATAAAATAAACGAAAAGATATAAATAAGAATTCGTTGGCGATGGAAATATAAGAACTCATTGTCTGTATTTACAATTAATAAAAATTAAACTCTGCGATTTCTTTTAATCTACTAAAAAATACATATAGGAAAGTATTGAAATTCGTATATTCTTTTGAAATCAATTAAATAAACGAACTGATATAAATAAGGATTCGTTGGCGATGGAAATATAAGGACTCATTGTCTATATTTAAAATAAGAAAAATGATACTCTGCGATTACTTTTAATCTACTAAAAAATACATATAGGAAAGTATTGAAATTCGTATATTCTTTTGAAATCAATAAAATAAACGAAAAGATATAAATAAGAATTCGTTGGCGATGGAAATATAAGAACTCATTGTCTGTATTTAAATTTAATAAAAATTAAACTCTGCGATTTCTTTTAATCTACTAAAAAATACATATAGGAAAGTATTGAAATTCGTATATTCTTTTGAAATCAATTAAATAAACGAACTGATATAAATAAGGATTCGTTGGCGATGGAAATATAAGGACTCATTGTCTATATTGAAAATAAGAAAAATGATTCTCTACCAATTGTTTTCAAGCTACTAAAAAATACATATAGGAAAGTATTGAAATTCGTATATTCTTTTGAAATCAATAAAATAAACGAAAAGATATAAATAAGAATTCGTTGGCGATGGAAATATAAGAACTCATTGTCTATATTTAAATTTAATAAAATCTACACTCTGCGATTTCTTTTAATCTATTAAACAATACATATAGAAAAGTATTGAAATTCGTATATTCTTTTGAAATCAATAAAATAAACGAAAAGATATAAATAAGAATTCGTTGGCGATGGAAATATAAAAATTCATTCTGTATTTAAATTTAATAAAAATTAAACTCTGCGATTTCTTTTAATCTACTAAAAAATACATATAGGAAAGTATTGAAATTCGTATATTCTTTTGAAATCAATTAAATAAACGAACTGATATAAATAAGGATTCGTTGGCGATGGAAATATAAGGACTCATTGTCTATATTTAAAATAAGAAAAATGATTCTCTACCAATTGTTTTCAAGCTACTAAAAAATACATATAGGAAAGTATTGAAATTCGTATATTCTTTTGAAATCAATAAAATAAACGAAAAGATATAAATAAGAATTCGTTGGCGATGGAAATATAAGAATTCATTGTCTGTATTTAAATTTAATAAAAATTAAACTCTGCGATTTCTTTTAATCTACTAAACAATACATATAGAAAAGTATTGAAATTCGTATATTCTTTTGAAATCAATAAAATAAACGAAAAGATATAAATAAGAATTCGTTGGCGATGGAAATATAAGAACTCATTGTCTGTATTTAAATTTAATAAAAATTAAACTCTGCGATTTATTTTAATCTACTAAAAAATACATATTTGAAAGTATTGAAATTCGTATATTCTTTTGAAATCAATAAAATAAACGAAAAGATAAAAATAAGAATTCGTTGGTGATGGAAATATAAGGACTCATTGTCTATATTTAAAATAAGAAAAATGATACTCTGCGATTACTTTTAATCTACTAAAAAATACATATAGGAAAGTATTGAAATTCGTATATTCTTTTGAAATCAATAAAATAAACGAAAAGATATAAATAAGAATTCGTTGGCGATGGAAATATAAGGACTCATTGTCTATATTTAAAATAAGAAAAATGATTCTCTACCAATTGTTTTTAATCTACTAAAAAATACTTATAGGAAAGTATTGAAATTCGTATATTCTTTTGAAATCAATAAAATAAACGAAAAGATATAAATAAGAATTCGTTGGCGATGGAAATATAAGGACTCATTGTCTTTATTTAAATTTAATAAAATCTACACTCTGCGATTACTTTTAATCTACTAAAAAATACATATAGGAAAGTATTGAAATTCGTATATTCTTTTGAAATCAATAAAATAAACGAAAAGATATAAATAAGAATTCGTTGGCGATGGAAATATTAGAACTCATTGTCTGTATTTCAAATTTATAAAATCTACACTCTGCGATTACTTTTAAAATAAACTTTTAAAATAAACGAAAAGATAAAAATAAGAAGTCGTTGGTGACGGAAATATAAGGACTCATTGTCTATATTTAAAATAAGAAAAATGATACTCTGCGATTACTTTTAATCTACTAAAAAATACATATAGGAAAGTATTGAAATTCGTATATTCTTTTGAAATCAATAAAATAAACGAAAAGATATAAATAAGAATTCGTTGGCGATGGAAATATAAGGACTCATTGTCTATATTGAAAATAAGAAAAATGATTCTCTACCAATTGTTTTCAAGCTACTAAAAAATACATATAGGAAAGTATTGAAATTCGTATATTCTTTTGAAATCAATAAAATAAACGAAAAGATATAAATAAGAATTCGTTGGCGATGGAAATATAAGAACTCATTGTCTGTATTTAAATTTAATAAAAATTAAACTCTGCGATTTCTTTTAATCTACTAAAAAATACATATAGGAAAGTATTGAAATTCGTATATTCTTTTGAAATCAATTAAATAAACGAACTGATATAAATAAGGATTCGTTGGCGATGGAAATATAAGGACTCATTGTCTATATTGAAAATAAGAAAAATGATTCTCTACCAATTGTTTTCAAGCTACTAAAAAATACATATAGGAAAGTATTGAAATTCGTATATTCTTTTGAAATCAATAAAATAAACGAAAAGATATAAATAAGAATTCGTTGGCGATGGAAATATAAGAACTCATTGTCTATATTTAAATTTAATAAAATCTACACTCTGCGATTTCTTTTAATCTATTAAACAATACATATAGGAAAGTATTGAAATTCGTATATTCTTTCGAAATCAATAAAATAAACGAAAAGATATAAATAAGAATTCGTTGGCGATGGAAATATAAGAATTCATTGTCTGTATTTAAATTTAATAAAAATTAAACTCTGCGATTTCTTTTAATCTACTAAAAAATACATATAGGAAAGTATTGAAATTCGTATATTCTTTTGAAATCAATAAAATAAACGAAAAGATATAAATAAGAATTCGTTGGCGATGGAAATATAAGGACTCATTGTCTTTATTTCAAATTAATAAAATCTACACTCTGCGATTTCTTTTAATCTACTAAACAATACATATAGAAAAGTATTGAAATTCGTATATTATTTTGAAATCAATAAAATAAACGAAAAGATATAAATAAGAATTCGTTGGCGATGGAAATATAAGAACTCATTGTCTGTATTTAAATTTAATAAAATCTACACTCTGCGATTACTTTTAATCTACTAAAAAATACATATAGGAAAGAATTGAAATTCGTATATTCTTTTGAAATCAATAAAATAAACGAAAAGATATAAATAAGAATTCGTTGGCGATGGAAATATAAGAACTCATTGTCTGTATTTCAAATAAATAAAATCTACACTCTGCGATTACTTTTAATATACTAAAAAATACATAAAGGAAAGTATTGAAATTCGTATATTCTTTTGAAATCAATAAAATAAACGAAAAGATATAAATAAGAAATCGTTGGCGATGAAAATATAAGGACTCATTGTCTATATTTAAAATAGGAAAAATGATACTCTGCGATTACTTTTAATCTACTAAAAAATACATATAGAAAAGTATTGAAATTCGTATATACTTTTGAAATCAATAAAATAAACGAAAAGATATAAATAAGAATTCGTTGGCGATGGAAATATAAGGACTCATTGTCTATATTTAAAATAAGAAAAATGATACTCTGCGATTACTTTTAATCTACTAAAAAATACATATAGGAAAGTATTGAAATTCGTATATTCTTTTGAAATCAATAAAATAAACGAAAAGATATAAATAAGAATTCGTTGGCGATGGAAATATAAGGACTCATTGTCTATATTTAAAATAAGAAAAATGATTCTCTACCAATTGTTTTCAAGCTACTAAAAAATACATATAGGAAAGTATTGAAATTCGTATATTCTTTTGAAATCAATAAAATAAACGAAAAGATATAAATAAGAATTCGTTGGCGATGGAAATATAAGAACTCATTGTCTGTATTTAAATTTAATAAAATCTACACTCTGCGATTACTTTTATTCTACTAAAAAATACATATAGGAAAGTATTGAAATTCGTATATTCTTTTGAAATCAATAAAATAAACGAAAAGATAAAAATAAGAATTCGTTGGTGATGGAAATATAAGGACTCATTGTCTATATTTAAAATAAGAAAAATGATACTCTGCGATTACTTTTAATCTACTAAAAAATACATATAGGAAAGTATTGAAATTCGTATATTCTTTTGAAATCAATAAAATAAACGAAAAGATATAAATAAGAATTCGTTGGCGATGGAAATATAAGAACTCATTGTTTATATTTAAAATAAGAAAAATGATTCTCTACCAATTGTTTTCAAGCTACTAAAAAATACATATAGGAAAGTATTGAAATTCGTATATTCTTTTGAAATCAATAAAATAAACGAAAAGATATAAATAAGAATTCGTTGGCGATGAAAATATAAGAACTCATTGTCTATATTTAAATTTAATAAAATCTACACTCTGCGATTTCTTTTAAACTATTAAACAATACATATAGAAAAGTATTGAAATTCGTATATTCTTTTGAAATCAATAAAATAAACGAACTGATATAAATAAGAATTCGTTGGCGATGGAAATATAAGAATTCATTGTCTGTATTTAAATTTAATAAAAATTAAACTCTGCGATTTCTTTTAATCTACTAAAAAATATATATAGGAAAGTATTGAAATTCGTATATTCTTTTGAAATCAATTAAATAAATGAACTGATATAAATAAGGATTCGTTGGCGATGGAAATATAAGGACTCATTGTCTTTATTTCAAATTAATAAAATCTACACTCTGCGATTTCTTTTAATCTACTAAACAATACATATAGAAAAGTATTGAAATTCGTATATTCTTTTGAAATCAATAAAATAAACGAAAAGATATAAATAAGAATTCGTTGGCGATGGAAATATAAGAACTCATTGTCTGTATTTAAATTAAATAAAAATTAAACTCTGCGATTACTTTTAATCTACTAAAAAATACATATAGGAAAGTATTGAAATTCGTATATTCTTTTAAAATCAATTAAATAAACGAACGGATATAAATAAGGATTCGTTGGCGATTAAAATATAAGAACTCATTGTCTTTATTTCAAATTAATAAAATCTACACTCTGCGATTTCTTTTAAACTACTAAACAATACATATAGAAAAGTATTGAAATTCGTAAATTCTTTTGAAATCAATTAAATAAACGAAAAGATATAAATAAGAATTCGTTGGCGATGGAAATATAAGGACTCATTGTCTATATTTAAAATAAGAAAAATGATACTCTGCGATTTCTTTTAATCTACTAAAAAATACATATAGGAAAGAATTGAAATTCGTATATTCTTTTAAAATCAATTAAATAAACGAACGGATATAAATAAGGATTCGTTGGCGATTAAAATATAAGAACTCATTGTCTTTATTTCAAATTAATAAAATCTACACTCTGCGATTTCTTTTAAACTACTAAACAATACATATAGAAAAGTATTGAAATTCGTATATTCTTTTGAAATCAATTAAATAAACGAAAAGATATAAATAAGGATTCGTTGGCGATGGAAATATAAGAACTCATTGTCTGTATTTAAATTTAATAAAAATTAAACTCTGCGATTTATTTTAATCTACTAAAAAATACACATTTGAAAGTATTGAAATTCGTATATTCTTTTGAAATCAATAAAATAAACGAAAAGATATAAATAAGAATTCGTTGGCGATGGAAATATAAGGACTCATTGTCTATATTTAAAATAAGAAAAATGATACTCTGCGATTACTTTTAATCTACTAAAAAATACATATAGGAAAGAATTGAAATTCGTATATTCTTTTAAAATCAATTAAATAAACGAACGGATATAAATAAGGATTCGTTGGCGATTAAAATATAAGAACTCATTGTCTTTATTTCAAATTAATAAAATCTTCACTCTGCGATTTCTTTTAAACTACTAAACAATACATATAGAAAAGTATTGAAATTCGTATATTCTTTTGAAATCAATTAAATAAACGAAAAGATATAAATAAGAATTCGTTTGTGATGGAAATATAAGGACTCATTGTCTATATTTAAAATAAGAAAAATTATACTCTGCGATTACTTTTAATCTACTAAAAAATACATATAGGAAAGTATTGAAATTCGTATATTCTTTTGAAATCAATAAAATAAACGAAAAGATATAAATAAGAATTCGTTGGCGATGGAAATATAAGGACTCATTGTCTATATTTAAAATAAGAAAAATGATTCTCTACCAATTGTTTTCAAGCTACTAAAAAATACATATAGGAAAGTATTGAAATTCGTATATACTTTTGAAATCAATAAAATAAACGAAAAGATATAAATAAGAATTCGTTGGCGATGGAAATATAAGAACTCATTGTCTTTATTTAAATTTAATAAAATCTACATTCTGCGATTACTTTTATTCTACTAAAAAATACATATAGGAAAGTATTGAAATTCGTATATTCTTTTGAAATCAATAAAATAAACGAAAAGATATAAATAAGAATTCGTTGGCGATGGAAATATAAGGACTCATTGTCTATATTTAAAATAAGAAAAATGATACTCTGCGATTACTTTTAATCTACTAAAAAATACATATAGGAAAGTATTGAAATTCGTATATTCTTTTAAAATCAATTAAATAAACGAACGGATATAAATAAGGATTCGTTGGCGATTAAAATATAAGAACTCATTGTCTTTATTTCAAATTAATAAAATCTACACTCTGCGATTTCTTTGTAACTACTAAACAATACATATAGAAAAGTATTGAAATTCGTATATTCTTTTGAAATCAATTAAATAAACGAAAAGATATAAATAAGAATTCGTTGGCGATGGAAATATAAGGACTCATTGTCTATATTTAAAATAAGAAAAATGATACTCTGCGATTTCTTTTAATCTACTAAAAAATACATATAGGAAAGAATTGAAATTCGTATATTCTTTTAAAATCAATTAAATAAACGAACGGATATAAATAAGGATTCGTTGGCGATTAAAATATAAGAACTCATTGTCTTTATTTCAAATTAATAAAATCTACACTCTGCGATTTCTTTTAAACTACTAAACAATACATATAGAAAAGTATTGAAATTCGTATATTCTTTTGAAATCAATTAAATAAACGAAAAGATATAAATAAGAATTCGTTGGCGATGGAAATATAAGAACTCATTGTCTGTATTTAAATTTAATAAAAATTGAACTCTGCGATTTATTTTAATCTACTAAAAAATACATATTTGAAAGTATTGAAATTCGTATATTCTTTTGAAATCAATAAAATAAACGAAAAGATATAAATAAGAATTCGTTGGCGATGAAATATAAGGACTCATTGTCTATATTTAAAATAAGAAAAATGATACTCTGCGATTTCTTTTAATCTACTAAAAAATACATATAGGAAAGTATTGAAATTCGTATATTCTTTTAAAATCAATTAAATAAACGAACGGATATAAATAAGGATTCGTTGGCGATTAAAATATAAGAACTCATTGTCTTTATTTCAAATTAATAAAATCTACACTCTGCGATTTCTTTTAAACTACTAAACAATACATATAGAAAAGTATTGAAATTCGTATATTCTTTTGAAATCAATTAAATAAACGAAAAGATATAAATAAGAATTCGTTGGCGATGGAAATATAAGAACTCATTGTCTGTATTTAAATTAAATAAAAATTAAACTCTGCGATTTATTTTAATCTACTAAAATATACATATTTGAAAGTATTGAAATTCGTATATTCTTTTGAAATCAATAAAATAAACGAAAAGATATAAATAAGAATTCGTTGGCGATGGAAATATAAGGACTCATTGTCTATATTTAAAATAAGAAAAATGATACTCTGCGATTTCTTTTAATCTACTAAAAAATACATATAGGAAAGAATTGAAATTCGTATATTCTTTTAAAATCAATTAAATAAACGAACGGATATAAATAAGGATTCTTTGGCGATTAAAATATAAGAACTCATTGACTTTATTTAAATTTAATAAAAATTAAACTCTGCGATTTCTTTTAGTCTACTAAACAATACATATAGAAAGTATTGAAATTCGTATATTCTTTTGAAATCAATAAAATAAACGAAAAGATATAAATAAGAATTCATTGGCGATGAAAATATAAGAACTCATTGTCTATATTTAAAATAAGAAAAATGATAATCTGCAAGTTGTTTTTAATCTACTAAAAAATACATATAGGAAAGTATTGAAATTCGTATATTCTTTTGAAATCAATAAAATAAACG
This sequence comes from Ptychoptera albimana, assembly GCA_961205885.1. Classification (NCBI taxonomy): domain Eukaryota; kingdom Metazoa; phylum Arthropoda; class Insecta; order Diptera; family Ptychopteridae; genus Ptychoptera; species Ptychoptera albimana. Next base: position 11,696,702 of record OY540803.1, on the reverse strand, counting down.
AAAAGATATAAATAAGAATTCGTTGGCGATGGATATATAAGAACTCATTGTCTGTATATAAATAATAAAAATTAAATTCTGTGGTTTATTTAATCTACTAAAAAATACATATAGAAAAGTATTGAAATTCGTATATTCTTTTGAAATCAATAAAATAAATGAAAAGATATAAATAAGAATTCGTTGGCGATTGAAATATTAGAACTCATTGTCTATATTTAAATTTAATAAAATCTACACTCTGCGATTACTTTTAATCTACTAAAAAATACATATAGGAAAGTAATGAACTTCGTTTATTCTTTTGAAATCAATAAAATAAACGAAAAGATATAATAAGAATTCGTTGGCGATGGAAATATAAGGACTCATTGTCTGTATTTAAATAAGAAAAATTAAATTCTGAGGTTTATTTAATCTACTAAAAAATACATATAGGAAAGTATTGAAATTCGTATATTCTTTTGAAATCAATAAAATAAATGAAAAGATATAAATAAGAATTCGTTGGCGATCGAAATATAAGAACTCATTGTCTATATTTAAATTTAATAAAATCTACACTCTGCGATTACTTTTAATCTACTAAAAAATACATATAGGAAAGTAATGAACTTCGTTTATTCTTTTGAAATCAATAAAATAAACGAAAAGATATAAATAAGAATTCGTTGGCGATGGAAATGTAAAAACTCATTGTCTTTATTTAAATTTAATAAAATATACACTCTGCGATTACTTTTAATCTACTAAAAAATACATATAGGAAAGTAATGAACTTCGTTTATTCTTTTGAAATCAATAAAATAAACGAAAAGATATAAATAAGAATTCGTTGGCGATGGAAATATAAGGACTCATTGTCTGTATTTTAATAATAAAAATTAAATTCTGTGGTTTATTTAATCTACTAAAAAATACATATAGGAAAGTATTGAAATTCGTATATTCTTTTGAAATCAATAAAATAAATGAAAAGATATAAATAAGAATTCGTTGGCGATCGAAATATAAGAACTCATTGTCTATATTTAAATTTAATAAAATCTACACTCTGCGATTACTTTTAATCTACTAAAAAATACATATAGGAAAGTATTGAAATTCGTATATTCTTTTGAAATCAATTAAATAAATGAAAAGATATAAATAAGAATTCGTTGGCGATGGAAATATAAGAATTCATTGTCTAAATTTAAATTTAATAAAATATACACTCTGCGATTACTTTTAATCTACTAAAAAATACATATAGGAAAGTAATGAACTTCGTTTATTCTTTTGAAATCAATAAAATAAACGAAAAGATATAAATAAGAATTCGTTGGCGATCGAAATATAAGAACTCATTGTCTATATTTAAATTTAATAAAATCTACACTCGGCGATTACTTTTAATCTACTAAAAAATACATATAGGAAAGTAATGAACTTCGTTTATTCTTTTGAAATCAATAAAATAAACGAAAAGATATAAATAAGAATTCGTTGGAGATGGAAATATAAGGACTCATTGTCTGTATTTAAATAATAAAAATTAAATTCTGTGGTTTATTTAATCTACTAAAAAATACATATAGGAAAGTATTGAAATTCGTATATTCTTTTGAAATCAATAAAATAAACGAAAAGATATAAATAAGAATTCGTTGGCGATGGAAATATAAGGACTCATTGTCTGTATTTAAATAAGAAAAATTAAATTCTGAGGTTTATTTAATCTACTAAAAAATACATATAGGAAAGTATTGAAATTCGTATATTCTTTTGAAATCAATAAAATAAATGAAAAGATATAAATAAGAATTCGTTGGCGATCGAAATATAAGAACTTATTGTCTATATTTAAATTTAATAAAATCTACACTCTGCGATTACTTTTAATCTACTAAAAAATACATATAGGAAAGTAATGAACTTCGTTTATTCTTTTGAAATCAATAAAATAAATGAAAAGATATAAATAAGAATTCGTTGGCGATCGAAATATAAGAACTCATTGTCTATATTTAAATTTAATAAAATCTACACTCTGCGATTACTTTTAATCTACTAAAAAATACATATAGGAAAGTAATGAACTTCGTTTATTCTTTTGAAATCAATAAAATAAACGAAAAGATATAAATAAAAATTCGTTGGCGATGGAAATATAAGAACTCATTGTCTGTATTTAAATAATAAAAATTAAATTCTGTGGTTTATTTAATCTTCTAAAAAATACATATAGGAAAGTATTGAAATTCGTATATTCTTTTGAAATCAATAAAATAAATGAAAAGATATAAATAAGAATTCGTTGGCGATGGAAATATAAGAACTCATTGTCTATATTTAAATTTAATAAAATCTACACTCTGCGATTACTTTTAATCTACTAAAAAATACATATAGGAAAGTAATGAACTTCGTTTATTCTTTTGAAATCAATAAAATAAACGAAAAGATATAAATAAGAATTCGTTGGCGATGGAAATATAAGGACTCATTGTCTGTATTTAAATAATAAAAATTAAATTCTGTGGTTTATTTAATCTACTAAAAAATACATATAGGAAAGTATTGAAATTCGTATATTCTTTTAAAATCAATAAAATAAATGAAAAGATATAAATAAGAATTCGTTGGCGATCGAAATATAAGAACTCATTGTCTATATTTAATTTTAATAAAATCTACACTCTGCGATTACTTTCAATCTACTAAAAAATACATATAGGAAAGTAATGAACTTCGTTTATTCTTTTGAAATCAATAAAATAAACGAAAAGATATAAATAAGAATTCGTTGGCGATGGAAATATAAGGACTCATTGTCTGTATTTAAATAATAAAAATTAAATTTTGTGGTTTATTTAATCTACTTAAAAATACATATAGGAAAGTATTGAAATTCGTATATTCTTTTGAAATCAATAAAATAAATGAAAAGATATAAATAAGAATTCGTTGGCGATGGAAATATAAGGACTCATTGTCTGTATTTTAATAATAAAAATTAAATTCTGTGGTTTATTTAATCTACTAAAAAATACATATAGGAAAGTATTGAAATTCGTATATTCTTTTGAAATCAATAAAATAAATGAAAAGATATAAATAAGAATTCGTTGGCGATCGAAATATAAGAACTCATTGTCTATATTTAAATTTAATAAAATCTACACTCTGCGATTACTTTTAATCTACTAAAAAATACATATAGGAAAGTAATGAACTTCGTTTATTCTTTTGAAATCAATAAAATAAACGAAAAGATATAAATAAGAATTCGTTGGCGATGGAAATATAAGGACTCATTGTCTGTATTTAAATAATAAAAATTAAATTCTGTGGTTTATTTAATCTACTAAAAAATACATATAGGAAAGTATTGAAATTCGTATATTCTTTTGAAATCAATAAAATAAACGAAAAGATATAAATAAGAATTCGTTGGCGATGGAAATATAAGGACTCATTGTCTGTATTTAAATAATAAAAATTAAATTCTGTGGTTTATTTAATCTACTAAAAAATACATATAGGAAAGTATTGAAATTCGTTTATTCTTTTGAAATCAATAAAATAAACGAAAAGATATAAATAAGAATTCGTTGGCGATGGAAATATAAGGACTCATTGTCTGTATTAAAATAATAAAAATTAAATTCTGTGGTTTATTTAATCTACTAAAAAATACATATAGGAAAGTATTGAAATTCGTATATTCTTTTGAAATCAATAAAATAAATGAAAAGATATAAATAAGAATTCGTTGGCGATCGAAATATAAGAACTCATTGTCTATATTTAAATTTAATAAAATCTACACTCTGCGATTACTTTTAATCTACTAAAAAATACATATAGGAAAGTATTGAAATTCGTATATTCTTTTGAAATCAATTAAATAAATGAAAAGATATAAATAAGAATTCGTTGGCGATGGAAATATAAGAATTCATTGTCTAAATTTAAATTTAATAAAATATACACTCTGCGATTACTTTTAATCTACTAAAAAATACATATAGGAAAGTAATGAACTTCGTTTATTCTTTTGAAATCAATAAAATAAACGAAAAGATATAAATAAGAATTCGTTGGCGATCGAAATATAAGAACTCATTGTCTATATTTAAATTTAATAAAATCTACACTCGGCGATTACTTTTAATCTACTAAAAAATACATATAGGAAAGTAATGAACTTCGTTTATTCTTTTGAAATCAATAAAATAAACGAAAAGATATAAATAAGAATTCGTTGGCGATGGAAATATAAGGACTCATTGTCTGTATTTAAATAATAAAAATTAAATTCTGTGGTTTATTTAATCTACTAAAAAATACATATAGGAAAGTATTGAAATTCGTATATTCTTTTGAAATCAATAAAATAAACGAAAAGATATAAATAAGAATTCGTTGGCGATGGAAATATAAGGACTCATTGTCTGTATTTAAATAAGAAAAATTAAATTCTGAGGTTTATTTAATCTACTAAAAAATACATATAGGAAAGTATTGAAATTCGTATATTCTTTTGAAATCAATAAAATAAATGAAAAGATATAAATAAGAATTCGTTGGCGATCGAAATATAAGAACTTATTGTCTATATTTAAATTTAATAAAATCTACACTCTGCGATTACTTTTAATCTACTAAAAAATACATATAGGAAAGTAATGAACTTCGTTTATTCTTTTGAAATCAATAAAATAAATGAAAAGATATAAATAAGAATTCGTTGGCGATCGAAATATAAGAACTCATTGTCTATATTTAAATTTAATAAAATCTACACTCTGCGATTACTTTTAATCTACTAAAAAATACATATAGGAAAGTAATGAACTTCGTTTATTCTTTTGAAATCAATAAAATAAACGAAAAGATATAAATAAAAATTCGTTGGCGATGGAAATATAAGGACTCATTGTCTGTATTTAAATAATAAAAATTAAATTCTGTGGTTTATTTAATCTTCTAAAAAATACATATAGGAAAGTATTGAAATTCGTATATTCTTTTGAAATCAATAAAATAAATGAAAAGATATAAATAAGAATTCGTTGGCGATGGAAATATAAGAACTCATTGTCTATATTTAAATTTAATAAAATCTACACTCTGCGATTACTTTTAATCTACTAAAAAATACATATAGGAAAGTAATGAACTTCGTTTATTCTTTTGAAATCAATAAAATAAACGAAAAGATATAAATAAGAATTCGTTGGCGATGGAAATATAAGGACTCATTGTCTGTATTTAAATAATAAAAATTAAATTCTGTGGTTTATTTAATCTACTAAAAAATACATATAGGAAAGTATTGAAATTCGTATATTCTTTTGAAATCAATAAAATAAATGAAAAGATATAAATAAGAATTCGTTGGCGATCGAAATATAAGTACTCATTGTCTATATTTAATTTTAATAAAATCTACACTCTGCGATTACTTTTAATCTACTAAAAAATACATATAGGAAAGTAATGAACTTCGTTTATTCTTTTGAAATCAATAAAATAAACGAAAAGATATAAATAAGAATTCGTTGGCGATGGAAATGTAAAAACTCATTGTCTATATTTAAATTTAATAAAATATACACTCTGCGATTACTTTTAATCTACTAAAAAATACATATAGGAAAGTAATGAATTTCGTTTATTCTTTTGAAATCAATAAAATAAACGAAAAGATATAAATAAAAATTCGTTGGCGATGGAAATATAAGGACTCATTGTATGTATTTAAATAATAAAAATTAAATTCTGTGGTTTATTTAATCTACTAAAAAATACATATAGGAAAGTATTGAAATTCGTATATTCTTTTGAAATCAATAAAATAAATGAAAAGATATAAATAAGAATTCGTTGGCGATCGAAATATAAGAACTCATTGTCTATATTTAAATTTAATAAAATCTACACTCTGCGATTACTTTTAATCTACTAAAAAATACATATAGGAAAGTATTGAAATTCGTATATTCTTTTGAAATCAATTAAATAAATGAAAAGATATAAATAAGAATTCGTTGGCGATGGAAATATAAGAATTCATTGTCTAAATTTAAATTTAATAAAATATACACTCTGCGATTACTTTTAATCTACTAAAAAATACATATAGGAAAGTAATGAACTTCGTTTATTCTTTTGAAATCAATAAAATAAACGAAAAGATATAAATAAGAATTCGTTGCCGATCGAAATATAAGAACTCATTGTCTATATTTAAATTTAATAAAATCTACACTCGGCGATTACTTTTAATCTACTAAAAAATACATATAGGAAAGTAATGAACTTCGTTTATTCTTTTGAAATCAATAAAATAAACGAAAAGATATAAATAAGAATTCGTTGGCGATGGAAATATAAGGACTCATTGTCTGTATTTAAATAATAAAAATTAAATTCTGTGGTTTATTTAATCTACTAAAAAATACATATAGGAAAGTATTGAAATTCGTATATTCTTTTGAAATCAATAAAATAAACGAAAAGATATAAATAAGAATTCGTTGGCGATGGAAATATAAGGACTCATTGTCTGTATTTAAATAAGAAAAATTAAATTCTGAGGTTTATTTAATCTACTAAAAAATACATATAGGAAAGTATTGAAATTCGTATATTCTTTTGAAATCAATAAAATAAATGAAAAGATATAAATAAGAATTCGTTGGCGATCGAAATATAAGAACTTATTGTCTATATTTAAATTTAATAAAATCTACACTCTGCGATTACTTTTAATCTACTAAAAAATACATATAGGAAAGTAATGAACTTCGTTTATTCTTTTGAAATCAATAAAATAAATGAAAAGATATAAATAAGAATTCGTTGGCGATCGAAATATAAGAACTCATTGTCTATATTTAAATTTAATAAAATCTACACTCTGCGATTACTTTTAATCTACTAAAAAATACATATAGGAAAGTAATGAACTTCGTTTATTCTTTTGAAATCAATAAAATAAACGAAAAGATATAAATAAAAATTCGTTGGCGATGGAAATATAAGGACTCATTGTCTGTATTTAAATAATAAAAATTAAATTCTGTGGTTTATTTAATCTTCTAAAAAATACATATAGGAAAGTATTGAAATTCGTATATTCTTTTGAAATCAATAAAATAAATGAAAAGATATAAATAAGAATTCGTTGGCGATGGAAATATAAGAACTCATTGTCTATATTTAAATTTAATAAAATCTACACTCTGCGATTACTTTTAATCTACTAAAAAATACATATAGGAAAGTAATGAACTTCGTTTATTCTTTTGAAATCAATAAAATAAACGAAAAGATATAAATAAGAATTCGTTGGCGATGGAAATATAAGGACTCATTGTCTGTATTTAAATAATAAAAATTAAATTCTGTGGTTTATTTAATCTACTAAAAAATACATATAGGAAAGTATTGAAATTCGTATATTCTTTTGAAATCAATAAAATAAATGAAAAGATATAAATAAGAATTCGTTGGCGATCGAAATATAAGAACTCATTGTCTATATTTAATTTTAATAAAATCTACACTCTGCGATTACTTTTAATCTACTAAAAAATACATATAGGAAAGTAATGAACTTCGTTTATTCTTTTGAAATCAATAAAATAAACGAAAAGATATAAATAAGAATTCGTTGGCGATGGAAATATAAGGACTCATTGTCTGTATTTAAATAATAAAAATTAAATTTTGTGGTTTATTTAATCTACTTAAAAATACATATAGGAAAGTATTGAAATTCGTATATTCTTTTGAAATCAATAAAATAAATGAAAAGATATAAATAAGAATTCGTTGGCGATGGAAATATAGGAACTCATAGTCTATATTTAAATTTAATAAAATATACACTCTGCGATTACTTTTAATCTACTAAAAAATACATATAGGAAAGTAATGAACTTCGTTTATTCTTTTGAAATCAATAAAATAAACGAAAAGATATAAATAAAAATTCGTTGGCGATGGAAATATAAGGACTCATTGTCTGTATTTAAATAATAAAAATTAAATTCTGTGGTTTATTTAATCTACTAAAAAATACATATAGGAAAGTATTGAAATTCGTATATTCTTTTGAAATCAATAAAATAAATGAAAAGATATAAATAAGAATTCGTTGGCGATGGAAATATAAGAACTCATTGTCTATATTTAAATTTAATAAAATCTACACTCTGCGATTACTTTTAATCTACTAAAAAATACATATAGGAAAGTAATGAACTTCGTTTATTCTTTTGAAATCAATAAAATAAACGAAAAGATATAAATAAGAATTCGTTGGCGATGGAAATATAAGAACTCATTGTCTGTATTTAAATAATAAAAATTAAATTCTGTGGTTTATTTAATCTACTAAAAAATACATATACGAAAGTATTGAAATTCGTATATTTTTTTGAAATAAATAAAATAAATGAAAAGATATAAATAAGAATTCGTTGGCGATGGAAATATAAGAACTCATTGTCTATATTTAAATTTAATAAAATCTACAATCTGCGATTACTTTTAATCTACTAAAAAATACATATAGGAAAGTAATGAACTTCGTTTATTCTTTTGAAATTAATAAAATAAACGAAAAGATATAAATAAGAATTCGTTGGCGATGGAAATATAAGGACTCATTGTCTGAATTTAATTAATAAAAATTAAATTCTGTGGTTTATTTAATCTACTAAAAAATACATATAGGAAAGTATTGAAATTCGTATATTCTTTTGAAATCAATAAAATAAATGAAAAGATATAAATAAGAAATCGTTGGCGATGGAAATATAAGAACTCATTGTCTATATTTAAATTTAATAAAATCTACACTCTGCGATTACTTTTAATCTACTAAAAAATACATATAGGAAAGTAATGAACTTCGTTTATTTTTTTGAAATCAATAAAATAAACGAAAAGATATAAATAAGAATTCGTTGGCGATGGAAATATAAGGACTCATTGTCTGTATTAAAATAATAAAATTTAAATTCTGTGGTTTATTTAATCTACTAAAAAATACATATAGGAAAGTATTGAAATTCGTATATTCTTTTGAAATCAATAAAATAAACGAAAAGATATAAATAAGAATTCGTTGGCGATGGAAATATAAGGACTCATTGTCTGTATTTAAATAAGAAAAATTAAATTCTGAGATTTATTTAATCTACTAAAAAATACATATAGGAAAGTATTGAAATTCGTATATTCTTTTGAAATCAATAAAATAAATGAAAAGATATAAATAAGAATTCGTTGGCGATCGAAATATAAGAACTCATTGTCTATATTTAAATTTAATAAAATCTACACTCTGCGATTACTTTTAATCTACTAAAAAATACATATAGGAAAGTAATGAACTTTGTTTATTCTTTTGAAATCAATAAAATAAATGAAAAGATATAAATAAGAATTCGTTGGAGATGGAAATATAAGGACTCATTGTCTGTATTTAAATTTAATAAAAATTAAACTCTGCGATTACTTTTAATCTACTAAAAAATACATATAGGAAAGTATTGAAATTCGTATATTCTTTTGAAATCAATAAAATAAACGAAAAGATATAAATAAGAATTCGTTGGCGATGGAAATATAAGAACTCATTGTCTGTATTTAAATTTAATAAAAATCTACACTCTGCGATTACTTTTAATCTACTAAAAAATACATATAGGAAAGTAATGAACTTCGTTTATTCTTTTGAAATCAATAAAATAAACGAAAAGATATAAATAAGAATTCGTTGGCGATGGATATATAAGGAATCATTGTCTGTATTTAAATAATAAAAATTAAATTCTGTGGTTTATTTAATCTACTAAAAAATACATATAGGAAAGTATTGAAATTCGTATATTCTTTTGAAATCAATAAAATAAATGAAAAGATATAAATAAGAATTCGTTGGAGATCGAAATATAAGAACTCATTGTCTATATTTAAATTTAATAAAATATACACTCTGCGATTACTTTTAATCTACTAAAAAATACATATAGGAAAGTAATGAACTTCGTTTATTCTTTTGAAATCAATAAAATAAACGAAAAGATATAAATAAGAATTCGTTGGCGATGGAAATATAAGGACTCATTGTCTGTATTTAAATAATAAAAATTAAATTTTGTGGTTTATTTAATCTACTTAAAAATACATATAGGAAAGTATTGAAATTCGTATATTCTTTTGAAATCAATAAAATAAATGAAAAGATATAAATAAGAATTCGTTGGCGATGGAAATATAAGAACTCATTGTCTATATTTAAATTTAATAAAATCTACACTCTGCGATTACTTTTAATCTACTAAAAAATACATATAGGAAAGTATTGAACTTCGTTTATTCTTTTGAAATCAATAAAATAAACGAAAAGATATAAATAAGAATTCGTTGGCGATGGAAATATAAGAACTCATTGTCTGTATTTAAATAATAAAAATTAAATTCTGTGGTTTATTTAATCTACTAAAAAATACATATAGGAAAGTATTGAAATTCGTATATTCTTTCGAAATCAATAAAATAAATGAAAAGATATAAATAAGAATTCTTTGGCGATCGAAATATAAGAACTCATTGTCTATATTTAAATTTAATAAAATCTACACTCTGCGATTACTTTTAATCTACTAAAAAATACATATAGGAAAGTAATGAACTTCGTTTATTCTTTTGAAATCAATAAAATAAACGAAAAGATATAAATAAGAATTCGTTGGCGATGGAAATATAAGGACTCATTGTCTGTATTTAAATAATAAAAATTAAATTCTGTGGTTTATTTAATCTACTAAAAAATACATATAGGAAAGTATTGAAATTCGTATATTCTTTTGAAGTCAATAAAATAAATGAAAAGATATAAATAAGAATTCGTTGGCGATGGAAATATAAGAACTCATTGTCTATATTTAAATTTAATAAAATATACACTCTGCGATTACTTTTAATCTACTAAAAAATACATATAGGTAAGTAATGAACTTCGTTTATTCTTTTGAAATCAATAAAATAAACGAAAAGATATAAATAAAAATTCGTTGGCGATGGAAATATAAGGACTCATTGTCTATATTTAAAATAAGAAAAATTAAATTCTGTGGTTTATTTAATCTACTAAAAAATACATATAGGAAAGTATTGAAATTCGTATATTCTTTTGAAATCAATAAAATAAATGAAAAGATATAAATAAGAATTCGTTGGCGATGGAAATATAAGAACTCATTGTCTATATTTAAATTTAATAAAATCTACACTCTGCGATTACTTTTAATCTACTAAAAAATACATATAGGAAAGTAATGAACTTCGTTTATTCTTTTGAAATCAATAAAATAAATGAAAAGATATAAATAAGAATTCGTTGGAGATGGAAATATAAGGACTCATTGTCTGTATTTAAATTTAATAAAAATTAAACTTTGCGATTACTTTTAATCTACTAAAAAATACATATAGGAAAGTAATGAACTTCGTATATTCTTTTGAAATCAATAAAATAAACGAAAAGATATAAATAAGGATTCGTTTGCGATGGAAATATAAGAACTCATTGTCTGTATTTAAAATTTGAAAAATTAAACTCTGTAAAATAAACGAAAAGATATAAATAAGAATTCATTGGCGATGGAAATATAGGGACTCATTGTCTATATTTAAAATAAGAAAAATGATACTCTGCAAGTTGTTTTTAATCTACTAAAAAATACATATAGGAAAGTATTGAAATTCGTATATTCTTTTGAAATCAATAAAATAAACGAAAAGATATAAATAAGAATTCGTTGGCGATGGATATATAAGGACTCATTGTCTGTATTTAAATAATAAAAATTAAATTCTGTGGTTTATTTAATCTACTAAAAAATACATATAGGAAAGTATTGAAATTCGTATATTCTTTTGAAGTCAATAAAATAAATGAAAAGATATAAATAAGAATTCGTTGGCGATGGAAATATAAGAACTTATTGTCTATATTCAAATTTAATAAAATCTACACTCTGCGATTACTTTTAATCTACTAAAAAATACATATAGGAAAGTAATGAACTTCGTATATTCTTTTGAAATCAATAAAATAAACGAAAAGATATAAATAAGGATTCGTTTGCGATGGAAATATAAGAACTCATTGTCTGTATTTAAAATTTGAAAAATTAAACTCTGTAAAATAAACGAAAAGATATAAATAAGAATTCATTGGCGATGGAAATATAGGGACTCATTGTCTATATTTAAAATAAGAAAAATGATACTCTGCAAGTTGTTTTTAATCTACTAAAAAATACATATAGGAAAGTAATGAACTTCGTTTATTCTTTTGAAATCAATAAAATAAACGAAAAGATATAAATAAGAATTCGTTGGCGATGGAAATATAAGGACTCATTGTCTGTATTTAAATAATAAAAATTAAATTCTGTGGTTTATTTAGTCTACTAAAAAATACATATAGGAAAGTAATGAACTTCGTTTATTCTTTTGAAATCAATAAAATAAACGAAAAGATATAAATAAGAATTCGTTGGCGATGGAAATATAAGGACTCATTGTCTGTATTTAAATAATAAAAATTAAATTCTGTGGTTTATTTAATCTACTTAAAAATACATATAGGAAAGTATTGAAATTCGTATATTCTTTTGAAATCAATAAAATAAACGAACGGATATAAATAAGGATTCGTTGGCGATTAAAATATAAGAACTCATTGTCTATATTTAAATTTAATAAAATATACACTCTGCGATTACTTTTAATCTACTAAAAAATACATATAGGAAAGTAATGAACTTCGTTTATTCTTTTGAAATCAATAAAATAAATGAAAAGATATAAATAAGAATTCGTTGGAGATGGAAATATAAGGACTCATTGTCTGTATTTAAATTTAATAAAAATTAAACTTTGCGATTACTTTTAATCTACTAAAAAATACATATAGGAAAGTAATGAACTTCGTATATTCTTTTGAAATCAATAAAATAAACGAAAAGATATAAATAAGGATTCGTTTGCGATGGAAATATAAGAACTCATTGTCTGTATTTAAAATTTGAAAAATTAAACTCTGTAAAATAAATGAAAAGATATAAATAAGAATTCATTGGCGATGGAAATATAGGGACTCATTGTCTATATTTAAAATAAGAAAAATGATACTCTGCAAGTTGTTTTTAATCTACTAAAAAATACATATAGGAAAGTATTGAAATTCGTATATTCTTTTGAAATCAATAAAATAAACGAAAAGATATAAATAAGAATTCGTTGGCGATGGATATATAAGGACTCATTGTCTGTATTTAAATAATAAAAATTAAATTCTGTGGTTTATTTAATCTACTAAAAAATACATATAGGAAAGTATTGAAATTCGTATATTCTTTTGAAATCAATAAAATAAATGAAAAGATATAAATAAGAATTCGTTGGCGATGGAAATATAAGAACTTATTGTCTATATTCAAATTTAATAAAATCTACACTCTGCGATTACTTTTAATCTACTAAAAAATACATATAGGAAAGTAATGAACTTCGTTTATTCTTTTGAAATCAATAAAATAAATGAAAAGATATAAATAAGAATTCGTTGGAGATGGAAATATAAGGACTCATTGTCTGTATTTAAATAATAAAAATTAAATTCTGTGGTTTATTTAATCTACTAAAAAATACATATAGGAAAGTATTGAAATTCGTATATTCTTTTGAAGTCAATAAAATAAATGAAAAGATATAAATAAGAATTCGTTGGCGATGGAAATATAAGAACTCATTGTCTATATTTAAATTTAATAAAATATACACTCTGCGATTACTTTTAATCTACTAAAAAATACATATAGGAAAGTAATGAACTTCGTTTATTCTTTTGAAATCAATAAAATAAACGAAAAGATATAAATAAAAATTCGTTGGCGATGGAAATATAAGGACTCATTGTCTATATTTAAAATAAGAAAAATTAAATTCTGTGGTTTATTTAATCTACTAAAAAATACATATAGGAAAGTATTGAAATTCGTATATTCTTTTGAAATCAATAAAATAAATGAAAAGATATAAATAAGAATTCGTTGGCGATGGAAATATAAGAACTCATTGTCTATATTTAAATTTAATAAAATCTACACTCTGCGATTACTTTTAATCTACTAAAAAATACATATAGGAAAGTAATGAACTTCGTTTATTCTTTTGAAATCAATAAAATAAATGAAAAGATATAAATAAGAATTCGTTGGAGATGGAAATATAAGGACTCATTGTCTGTATTTAAATTTAATAAAAATTAAACTTTGCGATTACTTTTAATCTACTAAAAAATACATATAGGAAAGTAATGAACTTCGTATATTCTTTTGAAATCAATAAAATAAACGAAAAGATATAAATAAGGATTCGTTTGCGATGGAAATATAAGAACTCATTGTCTGTATTTAAAATTTGAAAAATTAAACTCTGTAAAATAAACGAAAAGATATAAATAAGAATTCATTGGCGATGGAAATATAGGGACTCATTGTCTATATTTAAAATAAGAAAAATGATACTCTGCAAGTTGTTTTTAATCTACTAAAAAATACATATAGGAAAGTATTGAAATTCGTATATTCTTTTGAAATCAATAAAATAAACGAAAAGATATAAATAAGAATTCGTTGGCGATGGATATATAAGGACTCATTGTCTGTATTTAAATAATAAAAATTAAATTCTGTGGTTTATTTAATCTACTAAAAAATACATATAGGAAAGTATTGAAATTCGTATATTCTTTTGAAATCAATAAAATAAATGAAAAGATATAAATAAGAATTCGTTGGCGATGGAAATATAAGAACTTATTGTCTATATTCAAATTTAATAAAATCTACACTCTGCGATTACTTTTAATCTACTAAAAAATACATATAGGAAAGTAATGAACTTCGTTTATTCTTTTGAAATCAATAAAATAAACGAAAAGATATAAATAAGAATTCGTTGGCGATGGAAATATAAGGACTCATTGTCTGTATTTAAATAATAAAAATTAAATTCTGTGGTTTATTTAGTCTACTAAAAAATACATATAGGAAAGTAATGAACTTCGTTTATTCTTTTGAAATCAATAAAATAAACGAAAAGATATAAATAAGAATTCGTTGGCGATGGAAATATAAGGACTCATTGTCTGTATTTAAATAATAAAAATTAAATTCTGTGGTTTATTTAATCTACTTAAAAATACATATAGGAAAGTATTGAAATTCGTATATTCTTTTGAAATCAATAAAATAAACGAACGGATATAAATAAGGATTCGTTGGCGATTAAAATATAAGAACTCATTGTCTATATTTAAATTTAATAAAATATACACTCTGCGATTACTTTTAATCTACTAAAAAATACATATAGGAAAGTAATGAACTTCGTTTATTCTTTTGAAATCAATAAAATAAATGAAAAGATATAAATAAGAATTCGTTGGAGATGGAAATATAAGGACTCATTGTCTGTATTTAAATTTAATAAAAATTAAACTTTGCGATTACTTTTAATCTACTAAAAAATACATATAGGAAAGTAATGAACTTCGTATATTCTTTTGAAATCAATAAAATAAACGAAAAGATATAAATAAGGATTCGTTTGCGATGGAAATATAAGAACTCATTGTCTGTATTTAAAATTTGAAAAATTAAACTCTGTAAAATAAACGAAAAGATATAAATAAGAATTCATTGGCGATGGAAATATAGGGACTCATTGTCTATATTTAAAATAAGAAAAATGATACTCTGCAAGTTGTTTTTAATCTACTAAAAAATACATATAGGAAAGTATTGAAATTCGTATATTCTTTTGAAATCAATAAAATAAACGAAAAGATATAAATAAGAATTCGTTGGCGATGGATATATAAGGACTCATTGTCTGTATTTAAATAATAAAAATTAAATTCTGTGGTTTATTTAATCTACTAAAAAATACATATAGGAAAGTATTGAAATTCGTATATTCTTTTGAAATCAATAAAATAAATGAAAAGATATAAATAAGAATTCGTTGGCGATGGAAATATAAGAACTTATTGTCTATATTCAAATTTAATAAAATCTACACTCTGCGATTACTTTTAATCTACTAAAAAATACATATAGGAAAGTAATGAACTTCGTTTATTCTTTTGAAATCAATAAAATAAACGAAAAGATATAAATAAGAATTCGTTGGCGATGGAAATATAAGGACTCATTGTCTGTATTTAAATAATAAAAATTAAATTCTGTGGTTTATTTAGTCTACTAAAAAATACATATAGGAAAGTAATGAACTTCGTTTATTCTTTTGAAATCAATAAAATAAACGAAAAGATATAAATAAGAATTCGTTGGCGATGGAAATATAAGGACTCATTGTCTGTATTTAAATAATAAAAATTAAATTCTGTGGTTTATTTAATCTACTTAAAAATACATATAGGAAAGTATTGAAATTCGTATATTCTTTTGAAATCAATAAAATAAACGAACGGATATAAATAAGGATTCGTTGGCGATTAAAATATAAGAACTCATTGTCTATATTTAAATTTAATAAAATATACACTCTGCGATTACTTTTAATCTACTAAAAAATACATATAGGAAAGTAATGAACTTCGTTTACTCTTTTGAAATAAATAAAATAAACGAAAAGATATAAATAAAAATTCGTTGGCGATGGAAATATAAGGACTCATTGTCTGTATTTAAATAATAAAAATTAAATTCTGTGGTTTATTTAATCTACTAAAAAATACATATAGGAAAGTATTGAAATTCGTATATTCTTTTGAAATCAATAAAATAAACGAAAAGATATAAATAAGAATTCGTTGGCGATGGAAATATAAGAACTCATTGTCTATATTTAAATTTAATAAAATATACACTCTACGATTACTTTTAATCTACTAAAAAATACATATAGGAAAGTAATGAACTTCGTTTATTCTTTTGAAATCAATAAAATAAACGAAAAGATATAAATAAGAATTCGTTGACGATGGAAATATAAGAATTCATTGTCTGTATTTAAATAATAAAAATTAAATTCTGTGGTTTATTTAATCTACTAAAAAATACATATAGGAAAGTATTGAAATTCGTATATTCTTTTGAAATCAATAAAATAAATGAAAAGATATAAATAAGAATTCGTTGGCGATGGAAATATAAGAACTCATTGTCTTTATTTAAATTTAATAAAATCTACACTCTACGTTTACTTTTAATCTACTAAAAAATACATATAGGAAAGTAATGAACTTCGTTTATTCTTTTGAAATTAATAAAATAAACGAAAAGATATAAATAAGAATTCGTTGGCGATGGAAATATAAGGACTCATTGTCTGTATTTAAATAATAAAAATTAAATTCTGTGGTTTATTTAATCTACTTAAAAATACATATAGGAAAGTATTGAAATTCGTATATTCTTTTGAAATCAATAAAATAAACGAACGGATATAAATAAGGATTCGTTGGCGATTAAAATATAAGAACTCATTGTCTATATTTAAATTTAATAAAATATACACTCTGCGATTACTTTTAATCTACTAAAAAATACATATAGGAAAGTAATGAACTTCGTTTATTCTTTTGAAATCAATAAAATAAATGAAAAGATATAAATAAGAATTCGTTGGAGATGGAAATATAAGGACTCATTGTCTGTATTTAAATTTAATAAAAATTAAACTTTGCGATTACTTTTAATCTACTAAAAAATACATATAGGAAAGTAATGAACTTCGTATATTCTTTTGAAATCAATAAAATAAACGAAAAGATATAAATAAGGATTCGTTTGCGATGGAAATATAAGAACTCATTGTCTGTATTTAAAATTTGAAAAATTAAACTCTGTAAAATAAACGAAAAGATATAAATAAGAATTCATTGGCGATGGAAATATAGGGACTCATTGTCTATATTTAAAATAAGAAAAATGATACTCTGCAAGTTGTTTTTAATCTACTAAAAAATACATATAGGAAAGTATTGAAATTCGTATATTCTTTTGAAATCAATAAAATAAACGAAAAGATATAAATAAGAATTCGTTGGCGATGGATATATAAGGACTCATTGTCTGTATTTAAATAATAAAAATTAAATTCTGTGGTTTATTTAATCTACTAAAAAATACATATAGGAAAGTATTGAAATTCGTATATTCTTTTGAAATCAATAAAATAAATGAAAAGATATAAATAAGAATTCGTTGGCGATGGAAATATAAGAACTTATTGTCTATATTCAAATTTAATAAAATCTACACTCTGCGATTACTTTTAATCTACTAAAAAATACATATAGGAAAGTAATGAACTTCGTTTATTCTTTTGAAATCAATAAAATAAACGAAAAGATATAAATAAGAATTCGTTGGCGATGGAAATATAAGGACTCATTGTCTGTATTTAAATAATAAAAATTAAATTCTGTGGTTTATTTAGTCTACTAAAAAATACATATAGGAAAGTAATGAACTTCGTTTATTCTTTTGAAATCAATAAAATAAACGAAAAGATATAAATAAGAATTCGTTGGCGATGGAAATATAAGGACTCATTGTCTGTATTTAAATAATAAAAATTAAATTCTGTGGTTTATTTAATCTACTTAAAAATACATATAGGAAAGTATTGAAATTCGTATATTCTTTTGAAATCAATAAAATAAACGAACGGATATAAATAAGGATTCGTTGGCGATTAAAATATAAGAACTCATTGTCTATATTTAAATTTAATAAAATATACACTCTGCGATTACTTTTAATCTACTAAAAAATACATATAGGAAAGTAATGAACTTCGTTTACTCTTTTGAAATAAATAAAATAAACGAAAAGATATAAATAAAAATTCGTTGGCGATGGAAATATAAGGACTCATTGTCTGTATTTAAATAATAAAAATTAAATTCTGTGGTTTATTTAATCTACTAAAAAATACATATAGGAAAGTATTGAAATTCGTATATTCTTTTGAAATCAATAAAATAAACGAAAAGATATAAATAAGAATTCGTTGGCGATGGAAATATAAGAACTCATTGTCTATATTTAAATTTAATAAAATATACACTCTACGATTACTTTTAATCTACTAAAAAATACATATAGGAAAGTAATGAACTTCGTTTATTCTTTTGAAATCAATAAAATAAACGAAAAGATATAAATAAGAATTCGTTGACGATGGAAATATAAGAATTCATTGTCTGTATTTAAATAATAAAAATTAAATTCTGTGGTTTATTTAATCTACTAAAAAATACATATAGGAAAGTATTGAAATTCGTATATTCTTTTGAAATCAATAAAATAAATGAAAAGATATAAATAAGAATTCGTTGGCGATGGAAATATAAGAACTCATTGTCTTTATTTAAATTTAATAAAATCTACACTCTACGTTTACTTTTAATCTACTAAAAAATACATATAGGAAAGTAATGAACTTCGTTTATTCTTTTGAAATTAATAAAATAAACGAAAAGATATAAATAAGAATTCGTTGGCGATGGAAATATAAGGACTCATTGTCTGTATTTAAATAATAAAAATTAAATTCTGTGGTTTATTTAATCTACTTAAAAATACATATAGGAAAGTATTGAAATTCGTATATTCTTTTGAAATCAATAAAATAAATGAAAAGATATAAATAAGAATTCGTTGGCGATGGAAATATAAGAACTCATTGTCTATATTTAAATTTAATAAAATCTACACTCTGCGATTACTTTTAATCTACTAAAAAATACATATAGGAAAGTAATGAACTTCGTTTATTCTTTTGAAATTAATAAAATAAACGAAAAGATATAAATAAGAATTCGTTGGCGATGGAAATATAAGGACTCATTGTCTGTATTTAAATAATAAAAATTAAATTCTGTGGTTTATTTAATCTACTAAAAAATACATATAGGAAAGTATTGAAATTCGTATATTCTTTTGAAATCAATAAAATAAATGAAAAGATATAAATAAGAAATCGTTGGCGATGGAAATATAAGAACTCATTGTCTATATTTAAATTTAATAAAATCTACACTCTGCGATTACTTTTAATCTACTAAAAAATACATATAGGAAAGTAATGAACTTCGTTTATTCTTTTGAAATTAATAAAATAAACGAAAAGATATAAATAAGAATTCGTTGGCGATGGAAATATAAGAACTCATTGTCTATATTTAAATTTAATAAAATCTACACTCTGCGATTACTTTTAATCTACTAAAAAATACATATAGGAAAGTAATGAACTTCGTTTATTCTTTTGAAATTAATAAAATAAACGAAAAGATATAAATAAGAATTCGTTGGCGATGGAAATATAAGGACTCATTGTCTGTATTTAAATAATAAAAATTAAATTCTGTGGTTTATTTAATCTACTTAAAAATACATATAGGAAAGTATTGAAATTCGTATATTCTTTTGAAATCAATAAAATAAATGAAAAGATATAAATAAGAATTCGTTGGCGATGGAAATATAAGAACTCATTGTCTATATTTAAATTTAATAAAATCTACACTCTGCGATTACTTTTAATCTACTAAAAAATACATATAGGAAAGTATTGAACTTCGTATATTCTTTTGAAATCAATAAAATAAACGAAAAGATATAAATAAGAATTCGTTGGCGATGGAAATATAAGGACTCATTGTCTATATTTAAAATAAGAAAAATGATTCTCTACAAATTGTTTTCAATCTACTAAAAAATACATATAGGAAAGTATTGAAATTCGTATATTCTTTTGAAATCAATAAAATAAACGAAAAGATATAAATAAGAATTCGTTGGCGATGAAAATATAAGGACTCATTGTCTATATTTAAAATAAGAAAAATGATTCTCTACAAATTATTTTCAATCTACTAAAAAATACATATAGGAAAGTATTGAAATTCGTATATTCTTTTGAAATCAATAAAATAAACGAAAAGATATAAATAAGAATTCGTTGGCGATGGAAATATAAGGACTCATTGTCTATATTTAAAATAAGAAAAATGATTCTCTACAAATTGTTTTCAATCTACTAAAAAATACATATAGGAAAGTAATGAACTTCGTTTATTCTTTTGAAATCAATAAAATAAACGAAAAGATATAAATAAGAATTCGTTGGCGATGGAAATATAAGGACTCATTGTCTGTATTTAAATAATAAAAATTAAATTCTGTGGTTTATTTAATCTACTAAAAAATACATATAGGAAAGTAATGAACTTCGTATATTCTTTTGAAATCAATAAAATAAACGAAAAGATATAAATAAGAATTCGTTGGCGATGGAAATATAAGGACTCATTGTCTGTATTTAAATAATAAAAATTAAATTCTGTGGTTTATTTAATCTACTTAAAAATACATATAGGAAAGTATTGAAATTCGTATATTCTTTTGAAATCAATAAAATAAATGAAAAGATATAAATAAGAATTCGTTGGCGATGGAAATATAAGAACTCATTGTCTATATTTAAATTTAATAAAATCTACACTCTGCGATTACTTTTAATCTACTAAAAAATACATATAGGAAAGTAATGAACTTCGTTTATTCTTTTGAAATCAATAAAATAAACGAAAAGATATAAATAAGAATTCGTTGGCGATGGAAATATAAGGACTCATTGTCTGTATTTAAATAATAAAAATTAAATTCTGTGGTTTATTTAATCTACTAAAAAATACATATAGGAAAGTAATGAACTTCGTATATTCTTTTGAAATCAATAAAATAAACGAAAAGATATAAATAAGAATTCGTTGGCGATGGAAATATAAGGACTCATTGTCTGTATTTAAATAATAAAAATAAATTCTGTGGTTTATTTAATCTACTTAAAAATACATATAGGAAAGTATTGAAATTCGTATATTCTTTTGAAATCAATAAAATAAATGAAAAGATATAAATAAGAATTCGTTGGCGATGGAAATATAAGAACTCATTGTCTATATTTAAATTTAATAAAATATACACTCTGCGATTACTTTTAATCTACTAAAAAAAAAAATATAGGAAAGTAATGAACTTCGTTTATTTTTTTGAAATCAATAAAATAAACGAAAAGATATAAATAAGAATTCGTTGGCGTTGGAAATATAAGGACTCATTGTCTGTATTTAAATAATAAAAATTAAATTCTGTGGTTTATTAAATCTACTAAAAAATACATATAGGAAAGTATTGAAATTCGTATATTCTTTTGAAATCAATAAAATAAATGAAAAGATATAAATAAGAATTCGTTGGCGATGGAAATATAAGAACTCATTGTCTATATTTAAATTTAATAAAATATACACTCTGCGATTACTTTTATTCTACTAAAAAATACATATAGGAAAGTAATGAACTTCGTTTATTCTTTTGAAATCAATAAAATAAACGAAAAGATATAAATAAGAATTCGTTGGCGATGGAAATATAAGGACTCATTGTCTGTATTTAAATAATAAAAATTAAATTCTGTGGTTTATTTAGTCTACTTAAAAATACATATAGGAAAGTATTGAAATTCGTATATTCTTTTGAAATCAATAAAATAAATGAAAAGATATAAATAAGAATTCGTTGGCGATGGAAATATAAGAACTCATTGTCTATATTTAAATTTAATAAAATCTACACTCTGCGATTACTTTTAATCTACTAAAAAATACATATAGGAAAGTAATGAACTTCGTTTATTCTTTTGAAATTAATAAAATAAACGAAAAGATATAAATAAGAATTCGTTGGCGATGGAAATATAAGGACTCATTGTCTGTATTTAAATAATAAAAATTAAATTCTGTGGTTTATTTAATCTACTTAAAAATACATATAGGAAAGTATTGAAATTCGTATATTCTTTTGAAATCAATAAAATAAATGAAAAGATATAAATAAGAATTCGTTGGCGATGGAAATATAAGAACTCATTGTCTATATTTAAATTTAATAAAATCTACACTCTGCGATTACTTTTAATCTACTAAAAAATACATATAGGAAAGTATTGAACTTCGTATATTCTTTTGAAATCAATAAAATAAACGAAAAGATATAAATAAGAATTCGTTGGCGATGGAAATATAAGGACTCATTGTCTATATTTAAAATAAGAAAAATGATTCTCTACAAATTGTTTTCAATCTACTAAAAAATACATATAGGAAAGTATTGAAATTCGTATATTCTTTTGAAATCAATAAAATAAACGAAAAGATATAAATAAGAATTCGTTGGCGATGGAAATATAAGGACTCATTGTCTATATTTAAAATAAGAAAAATGATTCTCTACAAATTATTTTCAATCTACTAAAAAATACATATAGGAAAGTATTGAAATTCGTATATTCTTTTGAAATCAATAAAATAAACGAAAAGATATAAATAAGAATTCGTTGGCGATGGAAATATAAGGACTCATTGTCTGTATTTAAATAATAAAAATTAAATTCTGTGGTTTATTTAATCTACTAAAAAATACATATAGGAAAGTAATGAACTTCGTATATTCTTTTGAAATCAATAAAATAAACGAAAAGATATAAATAAGAATTCGTTGGCGATGGAAATATAAGGACTCATTGTCTGTATTTAAATAATAAAAATTAAATTCTGTGGTTTATTTAATCTACTAAAAAATACATATAGGAAAGTAATGAACTTCGTATATTCTTTTGAAATCAATAAAATAAACGAAAAGATATAAATAAGAATTCGTTGGCGATGGAAATATAAGAACTCATTGTCTATATTTAAATTTAATAAAATCTACACTCTGCGATTACTTTTAATCTACTAAAAAATACATATAGGAAAGTAATGAACTTCGTTTATTCTTTTGAAATCAATAAAATAAACGAAAAGATATAAATAAGAATTCGTTGGCGATGGAAATATAAGGACTCATTGTCTGTATTTAAATAATAAAAATTAAATTCTGTGGTTTATTTAATCTACTAAAAAATACATATAGGAAAGTAATGAACTTCGTATATTCTTTTGAAATCAATAAAATAAACGAAAAGATATAAATAAGAATTCGTTGGCGATGGAAATATAAGGACTCATTGTCTGTATTTAAATAATAAAAATTAAATTCTGTGGTTTATTTAATCTACTTAAAAATACATATAGGAAAGTATTGAAATTCGTATATTCTTTTGAAATCAATAAAATAAATGAAAAGATATAAATAAGAATTCGTTGGCGATGGAAATATAAGAACTCATTGTCTATATATAAATTTAATAAAATATACACTCTGCGATTACTTTTAATCTACTAAAAAAAAATATAGGAAAGTAATGAACTTCGTTTATTCTTTTGAAATCAATAAAATAAACGAAAAGATATAAATAAGAATTCGTTGGCGATGGAAATATAAGGACTCATTGTCTGTATTTAAATAATAAAAATTAAATTCTGTGGTTTATTAAATCTACTAAAAAATACATATAGGAAAGTATTGAAATTCGTATATTCTTTTGAAATCAATAAAATAAATGAAAAGATATAAATAAGAATTCGTTGGCGATGGAAATATAAGAACTCATTGTCTATATTTAAATTTAATAAAATATACACTCTGCGATTACTTTTATTCTACTAAAAAATACATATAGGAAAGTAATGAACTTCGTTTATTCTTTTGAAATCAATAAAATAAACGAAAAGATATAAATAAGAATTCGTTGGCGATGGAAATATAAGGACTCATTGTCTGTATTTAAATAATAAAAATTAAATTCTGTGGTTTATTTAATCTACTTAAAAATATATATAGGAAAGTAATGAACTTCGTTTATTCTTTTGAAATTAATAAAATAAACGAAAAGATATAAATAAGAATTCGTTGGCGATGGAAATATAAGGACTCATTGTCTGTATTTAAATAATAAAAATTAAATTCTGTGGTTTATTTAATCTACTAAAAAATACATATAGGAAAGTAATGAACTTCGTATATTCTTTTGAAATCAATAAAATAAACGAAAAGATATAAATAAGAATTCGTTGGCGATGGAAATATAAGGACTCATTGTCTGTATTTAAATAATAAAAATTAAATTCTGTGGTTTATTTAATCTACTAAAAAATACATATAGGAAAGTAATGAACTTCGTATATTCTTTTGAAATCAATAAAATAAACGAAAAGATATAAATAAGAATTCGTTGGCGATGGAAATATAAGAACTCATTGTCTATATTTAAATTTAATAAAATCTACACTCTGCGATTACTTTTAATCTACTAAAAAATACATATAGGAAAGTAATGAACTTCGTTTATTCTTTTGAAATCAATAAAATAAACGAAAAGATATAAATAAGAATTCGTTGGCGATGGAAATATAAGGACTCATTGTCTGTATTTAAATAATAAAAATTAAATTCTGTGGTTTATTTAATCTACTAAAAAATACATATAGGAAAGTAATGAACTTCGTATATTCTTTTGAAATCAATAAAATAAACGAAAAGATATAAATAAGAATTCGTTGGCGATGGAAATATAAGGACTCATTGTCTGTATTTAAATAATAAAAATTAAATTCTGTGGTTTATTTAATCTACTTAAAAATACATATAGGAAAGTATTGAAATTCGTATATTCTTTTGAAATCAATAAAATAAATGAAAAGATATAAATAAGAATTCGTTGGCGATGGAAATATAAGAACTCATTGTCTATATATAAATTTAATAAAATATACACTCTGCGATTACTTTTAATCTACTAAAAAAAAATATAGGAAAGTAATGAACTTCGTTTATTCTTTTGAAATCAATAAAATAAACGAAAAGATATAAATAAGAATTCGTTGGCGATGGAAATATAAGGACTCATTGTCTGTATTTAAATAATAAAAATTAAATTCTGTGGTTTATTAAATCTACTAAAAAATACATATAGGAAAGTATTGAAATTCGTATATTCTTTTGAAATCAATAAAATAAATGAAAAGATATAAATAAGAATTCGTTGGCGATGGAAATATAAGAACTCATTGTCTATATTTAAATTTAATAAAATATACACTCTGCGATTACTTTTATTCTACTAAAAAATACATATAGGAAAGTAATGAACTTCGTTTATTCTTTTGAAATCAATAAAATAAACGAAAAGATATAAATAAGAATTCGTTGGCGATGGAAATATAAGGACTCATTGTCTGTATTTAAATAATAAAAATTAAATTCTGTGGTTTATTTAATCTACTTAAAAATATATATAGGAAAGTAATGAACTTCGTTTATTCTTTTGAAATTAATAAAATAAACGAAAAGATATAAATAAGAATTCGTTGGCGATGGAAATATAAGGACTCATTGTCTGTATTTAAATAATAAAAATTAAATTCTGTGGTTTATTTAATCTACTAAAAAATACATATAGGAAAGTATTGAAATTCGTATATTCTTTTGAAATCAATAAAATAAATGAAAAGATATAAATAAGAATTCGTTGGCGATGGAAATATAAGAACTCATTGTCTATATTTAAATTTAATAAAATCTACACTCTGCGATTACTTTTAATCTACTAAAAAATACATATAGGAAAGTAATGAACTTCGTTTATTCTTTTGAAATCAATAAAATAAACGAAAAGATATAAATAAGAATTCGTTGGCGATGGAAATATAAGGACTCATTGTCTGTATTTATATAATAAAAATTAAATTCTGTGGTTTATTTAATCTACTTAAAAATACATATTTGAAAGTATTGAAATTCGTATATTCTTTTGAAATCAATAAAATAAATGAAAAGATATAAATAAGAATTCGTTGGCGATGGAAATATAAGAACTCATTGTCTATATTTAAATTTAATAAAATATACACTCTGCGATTACTTTTATTCTACTAAAAAATACATATAGGAAAGTAATGAACTTCGTTTATTCTTTTGAAATCAATAAAATAAACGAAAAGATATAAATAAGAATTCGTTGGCGATGGAAATATAAGAATTCATTGTCTGTATTTAAATAATAAAAATTAAATTCTGTGGTTTATTTAATCTACTAAAAAATACATATAGGAAAGTATTGAAATTCGTATATTCTTTTGAAATCAATAAAATAAATGAAAAGATATAAATAAGAATTCGTTGGCGATGGAAATATAAGAACTCATTGTCTATATTTAAATTTAATAAAATCTACACTCTGCGATTACTTTTAATCTACTAAAAAATACATAAAGGAAAGTAATGAACTTCGTTTATTCTTTTGAAATCAATAAAGTAAACGAAAAGATATAAATAAGAATTCGTTGGCGATGGAAATATAAGGACTCATTGTCTGTATTTAAATAATAAAAATTAAATTCTGTGGTTTATTTAATCTACTAAAAAATACATATAGGAAAGTAATGAACTTCGTATATTCTTTTGAAATCAATAAAATAAACGAAAAGATATAAATAAGAATTCGTTGGCGATGGAAATATAAGGACTCATTGTCTGTATTTAAATAATAAAAATTAAATTCTGTGGTTTATTTAATCTACTTAAAAATACATATAGGAAAGTATTGAAATTCGTATATTCTTTTGAAATCAATAAAATAAATGAAAAGATATAAATAAGAATTCGTTGGCGATGGAAATATAAGAACTCATTGTCTATATTTAAATTTAATAAAATCTACACTCTGCGATTACTTTTAATCTACTAAAAAATACATATAGGAAAGTAATGAACTTCGTTTATTCTTTTGAAATTAATAAAATAAACGAAAAGATATAAATAAGAATTCGTTGGCGATGGAAATATAAGGACTCATTGTCTGTATTTAAATAATAAAAATTAAATTCTGTGGTTTATTTAATGTACTTAAAAATACATATAGGAAAGTATTGAAATTCGTATATTCTTTTGAAATCAATAAAATAAATGAAAAGATATAAATAAGAATTCGTTGGCGATGGAAATATAAGAACTCATTGTCTATATTTAAATTTAATAAAATCTACACTCTGCGATTACTTTTAATCTACTAAAAAATACATATAGGAAAGTATTGAACTTCGTATATTCTTTTGAAATCAATAAAATAAACGAAAAGATATAAATAAGAATTCGTTGGCGATGGAAATATAAGGACTCATTGTCTATATTTAAAATAAGAAAAATGATTCTCTACAAATTATTTTCAATCTACTAAAAAATACATATAGGAAAGTATTGAAATTCGTATATTCTTTTGAAATCAATAAAATAAACGAAAAGATATAAATAAGAATTCGTTGGCGATGGAAATATAAGGACTCATTGTCTATATTTAAAATAAGAAAAATGATTCTCTACAAATTGTTTTCAATCTACTAAAAAATACATATAGGAAAGTAATGAACTTCGT
The DNA here is from genome assembly GCA_961205885.1 of Ptychoptera albimana. Lineage (NCBI taxonomy): Eukaryota > Metazoa > Arthropoda > Insecta > Diptera > Ptychopteridae > Ptychoptera > Ptychoptera albimana. The sequence continues at coordinate 11,668,205 of OY540803.1, read as the reverse complement.
TTATTCTTTTGAAATCAATAAAATAAACGAAAAGATATAAATAAGAATTCGTTGGCGATGGAAATATAAGGACTCATTGTCTGTATTTAAATAATAAAAATTAAATTCTGTGGTTTATTTAATCTACTAAAAAATACATATAGGAAAGTAATGAACTTCGTATATTCTTTTGAAATCAATAAAATAAACGAAAAGATATAAATAAGAATTCGTTGGCGATGGAAATATAAGGACTCATTGTCTGTATTTAAATAATAAAAATTAAATTCTGTGGTTTATTTAATCTACTTAAAAATACATATAGGAAAGTATTGAAATTCGTATATTCTTTTGAAATCAATAAAATAAATGAAAAGATATAAATAAGAATTCGTTGGCGATGGAAATATAAGAACTCATTGTCTATATTTAAATTTAATAAAATCTACACTCTGCGATTACTTTTAATCTACTAAAAAATACATATAGGAAAGTAATGAACTTCGTTTATTCTTTTGAAATCAATAAAATAAACGAAAAGATATAAATAAGAATTCGTTGGCGATGGAAATATAAGGACTCATTGTCTGTATTTAAATAATAAAAATTAAATTCTGTGGTTTATTTAATCTACTAAAAAATACATATAGGAAAGTAATGAACTTCGTATATTCTTTTGAAATCAATAAAATAAACGAAAAGATATAAATAAGAATTCGTTGGCGATGGAAATATAAGGACTCATTGTCTGTATTTAAATAATAAAAATTAAATTCTGTGGTTTATTTAATCTACTTAAAAATACATATAGGAAAGTATTGAAATTCGTATATTCTTTTGAAATCAATAAAATAAATGAAAAGATATAAATAAGAATTCGTTGGCGATGGAAATATAAGAACTCATTGTCTATATTTAAATTTAATAAAATCTACACTCTGCGATTACTTTTAATCTACTAAAAAATACATATAGGAAAGTAATGAACTTCGTTTATTCTTTTGAAATTAATAAAATAAACGAAAAGATATAAATAAGAATTCGTTGGCGATGGAAATATAAGGACTCATTGTCTGTATTTAAATAATAAAAATTAAATTCTGTGGTTTATTAAATCTACTAAAAAATACATATAGGAAAGTATTGAAATTCGTATATTCTTTTGAAATCAATAAAATAAATGAAAAGATATAAATAAGAATTCGTTGGCGATGGAAATATAAGAACTCATTGTCTATATTTAAATTTAATAAAATATACACTCTGCGATTACTTTTATTCTACTAAAAAATACATATAGGAAAGTAATGAACTTCGTTTATTCTTTTGAAATCAATAAAATAAACGAAAAGATATAAATAAGAATTCGTTGGCGATGGAAATATAAGGACTCATTGTCTGTATTTAAATAATAAAAATTAAATTCTGTGGTTTATTTAATCTACTTAAAAATACATATAGGAAAGTATTGAAATTCGTATATTCTTTTGAAATCAATAAAATAAATGAAAAGATATAAATAAGAATTCGTTGGCGATGGAAATATAAGAACTCATTGTCTATATTTAAATTTAATAAAATCTACACTCTGCGATTACTTTTAATCTACTAAAAAATACATATAGGAAAGTAATGAACTTCGTTTATTCTTTTGAAATTAATAAAATAAACGAAAAGATATAAATAAGAATTCGTTGGCGATGGAAATATAAGGACTCATTGTCTGTATTTAAATAATAAAAATTAAATTCTGTGGTTTATTTAATCTACTTAAAAATACATATAGGAAAGTATTGAAATTCGTATATTCTTTTGAAATCAATAAAATAAATGAAAAGATATAAATAAGAATTCGTTGGCGATGGAAATATAAGAACTCATTGTCTATATTTAAATTTAATAAAATCTACACTCTGCGATTACTTTTAATCTACTAAAAAATACATATAGGAAAGTAATGAACTTCGTTTATTCTTTTGAAATTAATAAAATAAACGAAAAGATATAAATAAGAATTCGTTGGCGATGGAAATATAAGGACTCATTGTCTGTATTTAAATAATAAAAATTAAATTCTGTGGTTTATTTAATCTACTTAAAAATACATATAGGAAAGTATTGAAATTCGTATATTCTTTTGAAATCAATAAAATAAATGAAAAGATATAAATAAGAATTCGTTGGCGATGGAAATATAAGAACTCATTGTCTATATTTAAATTTAATAAAATCTACACTCTGCGATTACTTTTAATCTACTAAAAAATACATATAGGAAAGTATTGAACTTCGTATATTCTTTTGAAATCAATAAAATAAACGAAAAGATATAAATAAGAATTCGTTGGCGATGGAAATATAAGGACTCATTGTCTATATTTAAAATAAGAAAAATGATTCTCTACAAATTGTTTTCAATCTACTAAAAAATACATATAGGAAAGTATTGAAATTCGTATATTCTTTTGAAATCAATAAAATAAACGAAAAGATATAAATAAGAATTCGTTGGCGATGGAAATATAAGGACTCATTGTCTATATTTAAAATAAGAAAAATGATTCTCTACAAATTATTTTCAATCTACTAAAAAATACATATAGGAAAGTATTGAAATTCGTATATTCTTTTGAAATCAATAAAATAAACGAAAAGATATAAATAAGAATTCGTTGGCGATGGAAATATAAGGACTCATTGTCTATATTTAAAATAAGAAAAATGATTCTCTACAAATTGTTTTCAATCTACTAAAAAATACATATAGGAAAGTAATGAACTTCGTTTATTCTTTTGAAATCAATAAAATAAACGAAAAGATATAAATAAGAATTCGTTGGCGATGGAAATATAAGGACTCATTGTCTGTATTTAAATAATAAAAATTAAATTCTGTGGTTTATTTAATCTACTAAAAAATACATATAGGAAAGTAATGAACTTCGTATATTCTTTTGAAATCAATAAAATAAACGAAAAGATATAAATAAGAATTCGTTGGCGATGGAAATATAAGAACTCATTGTCTATATTTAAATTTAATAAAATCTACACTCTGCGATTACTTTTAATCTACTAAAAAATACATATAGGAAAGTAATGAACTTCGTTTATTCTTTTGAAATCAATAAAATAAACGAAAAGATATAAATAAGAATTCGTTGGCGATGGAAATATAAGGACTCATTGTCTGTATTTAAATAATAAAAATTAAATTCTGTGGTTTATTTAATCTACTAAAAAATACATATAGGAAAGTAATGAACTTCGTATATTCTTTTGAAATCAATAAAATAAACGAAAAGATATAAATAAGAATTCGTTGGCGATGGAAATATAAGGACTCATTGTCTGTATTTAAATAATAAAAATTAAATTCTGTGGTTTATTTAATCTACTTAAAAATACATATAGGAAAGTATTGAAATTCGTATATTCTTTTGAAATCAATAAAATAAATGAAAAGATATAAATAAGAATTCGTTGGCGATGGAAATATAAGAACTCATTGTCTATATATAAATTTAATAAAATATACACTCTGCGATTACTTTTAATCTACTAAAAAAAAAATATAGGAAAGTAATGAACTTCGTTTATTCTTTTGAAATCAATAAAATAAACGAAAAGATATAAATAAGAATTCGTTGGCGATGGAAATATAAGGACTCATTGTCTGTATTTAAATAATAAAAATTAAATTCTGTGGTTTATTAAATCTACTAAAAAATACATATAGGAAAGTATTGAAATTCGTATATTCTTTTGAAATCAATAAAATAAATGAAAAGATATAAATAAGAATTCGTTGGCGATGGAAATATAAGAACTCATTGTCTATATTTAAATTTAATAAAATATACACTCTGCGATTACTTTTATTCTACTAAAAAATACATATAGGAAAGTAATGAACTTCGTTTATTCTTTTGAAATCAATAAAATAAACGAAAAGATATAAATAAGAATTCGTTGGCGATGGAAATATAAGGACTCATTGTCTGTATTTAAATAATAAAAATTAAATTCTGTGGTTTATTTAATCTACTTAAAAATATATATAGGAAAGTAATGAACTTCGTTTATTCTTTTGAAATTAATAAAATAAACGAAAAGATATAAATAAGAATTCGTTGGCGATGGAAATATAAGGACTCATTGTCTGTATTTAAATAATAAAAATTAAATTCTGTGGTTTATTTAATCTACTAAAAAATACATATAGGAAAGTATTGAAATTCGTATATTCTTTTGAAATCAATAAAATAAATGAAAAGATATAAATAAGAATTCGTTGGCGATGGAAATATAAGAACTCATTGTCTATATTTAAATTTAATAAAATCTACACTCTGCGATTACTTTTAATCTACTAAAAAATACATATAGGAAAGTAATGAACTTCGTTTATTCTTTTGAAATCAATAAAATAAACGAAAAGATATAAATAAGAATTCGTTGGCGATGGAAATATAAGGACTCATTGTCTGTATTTAAATAATAAAAATTAAATTCTGTGGTTTATTTAATCTACTTAAAAATACATATAGGAAAGTATTGAAATTCGTATATTCTTTTGAAATCAATAAAATAAATGAAAAGATATAAATAAGAATTCGTTGGCGATGGAAATATAAGAACTCATTGTCTATATTTAAATTTAATAAAATATACACTCTGCGATTACTTTTATTCTACTAAAAAATACATATAGGAAAGTAATGAACTTCGTTTATTCTTTTGAAATCAATAAAATAAACGAAAAGATATAAATAAGAATTCGTTGGCGATGGAAATATAAGAATTCATTGTCTGTATTTAAATAATAAAAATTAAATTCTGTGGTTTATTTAATCTACTAAAAAATACATATAGGAAAGTATTGAAATTCGTATATTCTTTTGAAATCAATAAAATAAATGAAAAGATATAAATAAGAATTCGTTGGCGATGGAAATATAAGAACTCATTGTCTATATTTAAATTTAATAAAATCTACACTCTGCGATTACTTTTAATCTACTAAAAAATACATAAAGGAAAGTAATGAACTTCGTTTATTCTTTTGAAATCAATAAAGTAAACGAAAAGATATAAATAAGAATTCGTTGGCGATGGAAATATAAGGACTCATTGTCTGTATTTAAATAATAAAAATTAAATTCTGTGGTTTATTTAATCTACTAAAAAATACATATAGGAAAGTAATGAACTTCGTATATTCTTTTGAAATCAATAAAATAAACGAAAAGATATAAATAAGAATTCGTTGGCGATGGAAATATAAGGACTCATTGTCTGTATTTAAATAATAAAAATTAAATTCTGTGGTTTATTTAATCTACTTAAAAATACATATAGGAAAGTATTGAAATTCGTATATTCTTTTGAAATCAATAAAATAAATGAAAAGATATAAATAAGAATTCGTTGGCGATGGAAATATAAGAACTCATTGTCTATATTTAAATTTAATAAAATCTACACTCTGCGATTACTTTTAATCTACTAAAAAATACATATAGGAAAGTAATGAACTTCGTTTATTCTTTTGAAATTAATAAAATAAACGAAAAGATATAAATAAGAATTCGTTGGCGATGGAAATATAAGGACTCATTGTCTGTATTTAAATAATAAAAATTAAATTCTGTGGTTTATTTAATGTACTTAAAAATACATATAGGAAAGTATTGAAATTCGTATATTCTTTTGAAATCAATAAAATAAATGAAAAGATATAAATAAGAATTCGTTGGCGATGGAAATATAAGAACTCATTGTTTATATTTAAATTTAATAAAATCTACACTCTGCGATTACTTTTAATCTACTAAAAAATACATATAGGAAAGTATTGAACTTCGTATATTCTTTTGAAATCAATAAAATAAACGAAAAGATATAAATAAGAATTCGTTGGCGATGGAATATAAGGACTCATTGTCTATATTTAAAATAAGAAAAATGATTCTCTACAAATTATTTTCAATCTACTAAAAAATACATATAGGAAAGTATTGAAATTCGTATATTCTTTTGAAATCAATAAAATAAACGAAAAGATATAAATAAGAATTCGTTGGCGATGGAAATATAAGGACTCATTGTCTGTATTTAAAATAAGAAAAATGATTCTCTACAAATTGTTTTCAATCTACTAAAAAATACATATAGGAAAGTAATGAACTTCGTTTATTCTTTTGAAATCAATAAAATAAACGAAAAGATATAAATAAGAATTCGTTGGCGATGGAAATATAAGGACTCATTGTCTGTATTTAAATAATAAAAATTAAATTCTGTGGTTTATTTAATCTACTAAAAAATACATATAGGAAAGTAAGGAAATTTGTATATTCTTTTGAAATCAATAAAATAAACGAAAAGATATAAATAAGAATTCGTTGGCGATGGAAATATAAGGACTCATTGTCTGTATTTAAATAATAAAAATTAAATTCTGTGGTTTATTTAATCTACTTAAAAATACATATAGGAAAGTATTGAAATTCGTATATTCTTTTGAAATCAATAAAATAAATGAAAAGATATAAATAAGAATTCGTTGGCGATGGAAATATAAGAACTCATTGTCTATATTTAAATTTAATAAAATATACACTCTGCGATTACTTTTAATCTACTAAAAAAAAAAATATAGGAAAGTAATGAACTTCGTTTATTCTTTTGAAATCAATAAAATAAACGAAAAGATATAAATAAAAATTCGTTGGCGATGAAAATATAAGGACTCATTGTCTGTATTTAAATAATAAAAATTAAATTCTGTGGTTTATTTAATCTACTAAAAAATACATATAGGAAAGTATTGAAATTCGTATATTCTTTTGAAATCAATAAAATAAATGAAAAGATATAAATAAGAATTCGTTGGCGATGGAAATATAAGAACTCATTGCCTATATTTAAATTTAATAAAATATACACTCTGCGATTACTTTTATTCTACTAAAAAATACATATAGGAAAGTAATGAACTTCGTTTATTCTTTTGAAATCAATAAAATAAACGAAAAGATATAAATAAGAATTCGTTGGCGATGGAAATATAAGAATTCATTGTCTGTTTTTAAATAATAAAAATTAAATTCTGTGGTTTATTTAATCTACTAAAAAATACATATAGGAAAGTATTGAAATTCGTATATTCTTTTGAAATCAATAAAATAAATGAAAAGATATAAATAAGAATTCGTTGGCGATGGAAATATAAGAACTCATTGTCTATATTTAAATTTAATAAAATCTACACTCTGCGATTACTTTTAATCTACTAAAAAATACATATAGGAAAGTAATGAACTTCGTTTATTCTTTTGAAATCAATAAAATAAACGAAAAGATATAAATAAGAATTCGTTGGCGATGGAAATATAAGGACTCATTGTCTGTATTTAAATAATAAAAATTAAATTCTGTGGTTTATTTAATCTACTTAAAAATACATATAGGAAAGTATTGAAATTCGTATATTCTTTTGAAATCAATAAAATAAATGAAAAGATATAAATAAGAATTCGTTGGCGATGGAAATATAAGAACTCATTGTCTATATTTAAATTTAATAAAATCTACACTCTGCGATTACTTTTAATCTACTAAAAAATACATATAGGAAAGTAATGAACTTCGTTTATTCTTTTGAAATTAATAAAATAAACGAAAAGATATAAATAAGAATTCGTTGGCGATGGAAATATAAGGACTCATTGTCTGTATTTAAATAATAAAAATTAAATTCTGTGGTTTATTTAATCTACTTAAAAATATATATAGGAAAGTATTGAAATTCGTATATTCTTTTGAAATCAATAAAATAAATGAAAAGATATAAATAAGAAATCGTTGGCGATGGAAATATAAGAACTCATTGTCTTTATTTAAATTTAATAAAATCTACACTCTGCGATTACTTTTAATCTACTAAAAAATACATATAGGAAAGTAATGAACTTCGTTTATTCTTTTGAAATCAATAAAATAAACGAAAAGATATAAATAAGAATTCGTTGGCGATGGAAATATAAGAATTCATTGTCTGTATTTAAATAATAAAAATTAAATTCTGTGGTTTATTTAATCTACTAAAAAATACATATAGGAAAGTATTGAAATTCGTATATTCTTTTGAAATCAATAAAATAAATGAAAAGATATAAATAAGTATTCGTTGGCGATGGAAATATAAGGACTCATTGTCTGTATTTAAATAATAAAAATTAAATTCTGTGGTTTATTTAATCTACTAAAAAATACATATAGGAAAGTATTGAAATTCGTATATTCTTTTGAAATCAATAAAATAAATGAAAAGATATAAATAAGAATTCGTTGGCGATGGAAATATAAGAACTCATTGTCTATATTTAAATTTAATAAAATCTACACTCTGCGATTACTTTTAATCTACTAAAAAATACATATAGGAAAGTAATGAACTTCGTTTATTCTTTTGAAATTAATAAAATAAACGAAAAGATATAAATAAGAATTCGTTGGCGATGGAAATATAAGGACTCATTGTCTGTATTTAAATAATAAAAATTAAATTCTGTGGTTTATTTAATCTACTTAAAAATACATATAGGAAAGTATTGAAATTCGTATATTCTTTTGAAATCAATAAAATAAATGAAAAGATATAAATAAGAAATCGTTGGCGATGGAAATATAAGAACTCATTGTCTATATTTAAATTTAATAAAATCTACACTCTGCGATTACTTTTAATCTACTAAAAAATACATATAGGAAAGTAATGAACTTCGTTTATTCTTTTGAAATTAATAAAATAAACGAAAAGATATAAATAAGAATTCGTTGGCGATGGAAATATAAGGACTCATTGTCTGTATTTAAATAATAAAAATTAAATTCTGTGGTTTATTTAATCTACTTAAAAATACATATAGAAAAGTATTGAAATTCGTATATTCTTTTGAAATCAATAAAATAAACGAAAAGATATAAATAAGAATTCGTTGGCGATGGAAATATAAGGACTCATTGTCTATATTTAAAACAAGAAAAATGATTCTCTACAAATTGTTTTCAATCTACTAAAAAATACATATAGGAAAAAATTGAAATTTGTATATTCTTTTGAAATCAATAAAATAAACGAAAAGATATAAATAAGAATTCGTTGGAGATGGAAATATAAGAACTCATTGTCTGTATTTAAATTTAATAAAAATCTACACTCTGCGATTACTTTTAATCTACTAAAAAATACATATAGGAAAGTAATAAACTTCGTTTATTCTTTTGAAATCAATAAAATAAACGAAAAGATATAAATAAGAATTCGTTGGCGATGGATATATAAGGACTCATTGTCTGTATTTAAATAATAAAAATTAAATTCTGTGGTTTATTTAATCTACTTAAAAATACATATAGGAAAGTATTGAAATTCGTATATTCTTTTGAAATCAATAAAATAAATGAAAAGATATAAATAAGAATTCGTTGGCGATGGAAATATAAGAACTCATTGTCTATATTCAAATTTAATAAAATCTACACTCTGCGATTACTTTTAATCTACTAAAAAATACATATAGGAAAGTAATGAACTTCGTTTATTCTTTTGAAATCAATAAAATAAACGAAAAGATATAAATAAGAATTCGTTGGCGATGGAAATATAAGAACTCATTGTCTATATTTAAATTAAATAAAATCTACACTCTGCGATTACTTTTAATCTACTAAAAAAAACCATATAGGAAAGTAATGAAATTCGTATATTCTTTTGAAATCAATAAAATAAATGAAAAGATATAAATAAGAATTCGTTGGCGATGGAAATATAAGGACTCATTGTCTGTATTTAAATAATAAAAATTAAATTCTGTGGTTTATTTAATCTACTAAAAAATACATATAGGAAAGTATTGAAATTCGTATATTCTTTTGAAATCAATAAAATAAATGAAAAGATATAAATAAGAATTCGTTGGCGATGGAAATATAAGAACTCATTGTCTATATTCAAATTTAATAAAATCTACACTCTGCGATTACTTTTAATCTACTAAAAAATACATATAGGAAAGTAATGAACTTCGTTTATTCTTTTGAAATCAATAAAATAAACGAAAAGATATAAATAAGAATTCGTTGGCGATGGAAATATAAGAACTCATTGTCTATATTTAAATTTAATAAAATCTACACTCTGCGATTACTTTTAATCTACTAAAAAATACATATAGGAAAGTAATGAACTTCGTTTATTCTTTTGAAATCAATAAAATAAACGAAAAGATATAAATAAGAATTCGTTGGCGATGGAAATATAAGGACTCATTGTCTGTATTTAAATAATAAAAATTAAATTCTGTGGTTTATTTAATCTACTTAAAAATACATATAGGAAAGTATTGAAATTCGTATATTCTTTTGAAATCAATAAAATAAATGAAAAGATATAAATAAGAATTCGTTGGCGATGGAAATATAAGGACTCATTGTCTATATTTAAAATAAGAAAAATGATTCTCTACAAATTGTTTTCAATCTACTAAAAAATACATATAGGAAAGTATTGAAATTCGTATATTCTTTTGAAATCAATAAAATAAACGAAAAGATATAAATAAGAATTCGTTGGAGATGGAAATATAAGAACTCATTATCTGTATTTAAATTTAATAAAAATCTACACTCTGCGATTACTTTTAATCTACTAAAAAATACATATAGGAAAGTAATAAACTTCGTTTATTCTTTTGAAATCAATAAAATAAACGAAAAGATATAAATAAGAATTCGTTGGCGATGGATATATAAGGACTCATTGTCTGTATTTAAATAATAAAAATTAAATTCTGTGGTTTATTTAATCTACTAAAAAATACATATAGGAAAGTATTGAAATTCGTATATTCTTTTGAAATCAATAAAATAAATGAAAAGATATAAATAAGAATTCGTTGGCGATGGAAATATAAGAACTCATTGTCTATATTCAAATTTAATAAAATCTACACTCTGCGATTACTTTTAATCTACTAAAAAATACATATAGGAAAGTAATGAACTTCGTTTATTCTTTTGAAATCAATAAAATAAACGAAAAGATATAAATAAGAATTCGTTGGCGATGGAAATATAAGAACTCATTGTCTATATTTAAATTTAATAAAATCTACACTCTGCGATTACTTTTAATCTACTAAAAAATACATATAGGAAAGTAATGAACTTCGTTTATTCTTTTGAAATCAATAAAATAAACGAAAAGATATAAATAAGAATTCGTTGGCGATGGAAATATAAGGACTCATTGTCTGTATTTAATTAATAAAAATAAATTCTGTGGTTTATTTAATCTACTTAAAAATACATATAGGAAAGTATTGAAATTCGTATATTCTTTTGAAATCAATAAAATAAATGAAAAGATATAAATAAGAATTCGTTGGCGATGGAAATATAAGAACTCATTGTCTATATTTAAATTTAATAAAATCTACACTCTGCGATTACTTTTAATCTACTAAAAAATACATATAGGAAAGAAATGAACTTCGATTATTCTTTTGAAATTAATAAAATAAACGAAAAGATATAAATAAGAATTCGTTGGCGATGGAAATATAAGGACTCATTGTCTGTATTTAAATAATAAAAATTAAATTCTGTGGTTTATTTAATCTACTTAAAAATACATATAGGAAAGTATTGAAAGTCGTATATTCTTTTGAAATCAATAAAATAAATGAAACGATATAAATAAGAATTCGTTGGCGATGGAAATATAAGAACTCATTGTCTATATTTAAATTTAATAAAATCTACACTCTGCGATTACTTTTAATCTACTAAAAAATACATATAGGAAAGTATTGAACTTCGTATATTCTTTTGAAATCAATAAAATAAACGAAAAGATATAAATAAGAATTCGTTGGCGATGAAAATATAAGGACTCATTGTCTATATTTAAAATAAGAAAAATGATTCTCTACAAATTGTTTTCAATCTACTAAAAAATACATATAGGAAAGTATTGAAATTCGTATATTCTTTTGAAATCAATAAAATAAACGAAAAGATATAAATAAGAATTCGTTGGCGATGGAAATATAAGGACTCATTGTCTATATTTAAAATAAGAAAAATGATTCTCTACAAATTGTTTTCAATCTACTAAAAAATACATATAGGAAAGTATTGAAATTCGTATATTCTTTTGAAATCAATAAAATAAACGAAAAGATATAAATAAGAATTCGTTGGCGATGGAAATATAAGAACTCATTGTCTGTGTTTAAATTTAATAAAAATCTACACTCTGCGATTACTTTTAATCTACTAAAAAATACATATAGGAAAGTAATAAATTTCGTTTATTCTTTTGAAATCAATAAAATAAACGAAAAGATATAAATAAGAATTCGTTGGCGATGGATATATAAGGACTCATTGTCTGTATTTAAATAATAAAAATTAAATTCTGTGGTTTATTTAATCTACTAAAAAATGCATATAGGAAAGTATTGAAATTCGTATATTCTTTTGAAATCAATAAAATAAATGAAAAGATATAAATAAGAATTCGTTGGCGATGGAAATATAAGAACTCATTGTCTATATTCAAATTTAATAAAATCTACACTCTGCGATTAATTTTAATCTACTAAAAAATACATATAGGAAAGTAATGAACTTCGTTTATTCTTTTGAAATCAATAAAATAAACGAAAAGATATAAATAAGAATTCGTTGGCGATGGAAATATAAGAACTCATTGTCTGTATTTAAATAATAAAAATTAAATTCTGTGGTTTATTTAATCTACTAAAAAATACATATAGGAAAGTAATGAAATTCGTTGATTCTTTTGAAATCAATTAAATAAACGAAAAGATATAAATAAGAATTCGTTGGCGATGGAAATATAAGGACTCATTGTCTGTATTTAAATAATAAAAATTAAATTCTGTGGTTTATTTAATCTACTAAAAAATACATATAGGAAAGTATTGAAATTCGTATATTCTTTTGAAATCAATAAAATAAATGAAAAGATATAAATAAGAATTCGTTGGCGATGGAAATATAAGAACTCATTGTCTATATTTAAATTTAATAAAATCTACACTCTGCGATTACTTTTAATCTACTAAAAAATACATATAGGAAAGTAATGAACTTCGTTTATTCTTTTGAAATCAATAAAATAAATGAAAAGATATAAATAAGAATTCGATGGCGATGGAAATATAAGGACTCATTGTCTGTATTTAAATAATAAAAATTAAATTCTGTGGTTTATTTAATCTACTAAAAAATACATATAGGAAAGTATTGAAATTCGTATATTCTTTTGAAATCAATAAAATAAATGAAAAGATATAAATAAGAATTCGTTGGAAATGGAAATATAAGAACTCATTGTCTATATTTAAATTTAATAAAATCTACACTCTGCGATTACTTTTAATCTACTAAAAAATACATATAGGAAAGTAATGAACTACGTTTATTCTTTTGAAATCAATAAAATAAACGAAAAGATATAAATAAAAATTCGTTGGCGATGGAAATATAAGGACTCATTGTCTGTATTTAAATAATAAAAATTAAATTCTGTGGTTTATTTAATCTACTAAAAAATACATATAGGAAAGTATTGAAATTCGTATATTCTTTTGAAATCAATAAAATAAATGAAAAGATATAAATAAGAATTCGTTGGCGATGGAAATATAAGAACTCATTGTCTATATTTAAATTTAATAAAATCTACACTCTGCGATTACTTTTAATCTACTAAAAAATACATATAGGAAAGTAATGAACTTCGTTTATTCTTTTGGAATCAATAAAATAAACGAAAAGATATAAATAAGAATTCGTTGGCGATGGAAATATAAGGACTCATTGTCTGAATTTAAATAATAAAAATTAAATTCTGTGGTTTATCTAATCTACTAAAAAATACATATGGGAAGTATTGAAATTCGTTTATTCTTTTGAAATCAATAAAATAAATGAAAAGATATAAATAAGAATTCGTTGGCGATGGAAATATAAGAACTCATTGTCTTTATATAAATTTAATAAAATCTACACTCTGCGATTACTTTTAATCTACTAAAAAATACATATAGGAAAGTAATGAACTTCGTTTATTCTTTTGAAATCAATAAAATAAACGAAAAGATATAAATAAGAATTCGTTGGCGATGGAAATATAAGGACTCATTGTCTGTATTTAAATTTAATAAAAATTAAACTCTGCGATTACTTTTATTCTACTAAAAAATACATATAGGAAAGTATTGAACTTCGTATATTCTTTTGAAATCAATAAAATAAACAAAAAGATATAAATAAGGATTCGTTTGTGTTAGAAATATAAGAACTCATTGTCTGTATTTCAAATTTAAAAAATTAAACTCTGTAAAATAAACGAAAAGATATAAATAAGAATTCATTGGCGATGAAAATATATGGACTCATTGTCTATATTTAAAATAAGAAAAATGATACTCTGCAAGTTGTTTTTAATCTACTAAAAAATACATATAGGAAAGTATTGAAATTCGTATATTCTTTTGAAATCAATAAAATAAACGAAAAGATATAAATAAGAATTCGTTGGCGATGGAAATATAAGAACTCATTGTCTATATTTAAATTTAATAAAAATTAAACTCTGCGATTTCTTTTAATCTACTAAAAAATACACATTCGAAAGTATTGAAATTCGTTTATTCTTTTGAAATCAATTAAAATAACGAAAAGATATAAATAAGAATTCGTTGGCGATGGAAATATAAGGACTCATTGTCTGTATTTAAATAATAAAAATTAAATTCTGTGGTTTATTTAATCTACTAAAAAATACATATAGGAAAGTAATGAACTTCGTTTATTCTTTTGAAATCAATAAAATAAACGAAAAGATATAAATAAGGATTCGTTTGCGTTGGAAATATAAGAACTCATTGTCTGTATTTCAAATTTAAAAAATTAAACTCTGTAAAATAAACGAAAAGATATAAATAAGAATTCATTGGCGATGAAAATATATGGACTCATTGTCTATATTTAAAATAAGAAAAATGATACTCTGCAAGTTGTTTTTAATCTACTAAAAAATACATATAGGAAAGTATTGAAATTCGTATATTCTTTTGAAATCAATAAAATAAACGAAAAGATATAAATAAGAATTCGTTGGCGATGGAAATATAAGAACTCATTGTCTTTATATAAATTTAATAAAATCTACACTCTGCGATTACTTTTAATCTACTAAAAAATACATATAGGAAAGTAATGAACTTCGTTTATTCTTTTGAAATCAATAAAATAAACGAAAAGATATAAATAAGAATTCGTTGGCGATGGAAATATAAGGACTCATTGTCTGTATTTAAATTTAATAAAAATTAAACTCTGCGATTACTTTTATTCTACTAAAAAATACATATAGGAAAGTATTGAACTTCGTATATTCTTTTGAAATCAATAAAATAAACAAAAAGATATAAATAAGGATTCGTTTGCGTTGGAAATATAAGAACTCATTGTCTGTATTTCAAATTTAAAAAATTAAACTCTGTAAAATAAACGAAAAGATATAAATAAGAATTCATTGGCGATGAAAATATATGGACTCATTGTCTATATTTAAAATAAGAAAAATGATACTCTGCAAGTTGTTTTTAATCTACTAAAAAATACATTTAGGAAAGTATTGAAATTCGTATATTCTTTTGAAATCAATAAAATAAACGAAAAGATATAAATAAGAATTCGTTGGCGATGGAAATATAAGAACTCATTGTCTATATTTAAATTTAATAAAAATTAAACTCTGCGATTTCTTTTAATCTACTAAAAAATACACATTCGAAAGTATTAAAATTCGTTTATTCTTTTGAAATCAATTAAAATAACGAAAAGATATAAATAAGAATTCGTTGGCGATGGAAATATAAGGACTCATTGTCTGTATTTAAATAATAAAAATTAAATTCTGTGGTTTATTTAATCTACTAAAAAACACATATAGGAAAGTAAAGAACTTCGTTTATTCTTTTGAAATCAATAAAATAAACGAAAAGATATAAATAAGGATTCGTTTGCGTTGGAAATATAAGAACTTATTGTCTGTATTTCAAATTTAAAAAATTAAACTCTGTAAAATAAACGAAAAGATATAAATAAGAATTCATTGGCGATGAAAATATATGGACTCATTGTCTATATTTAAAATAAGAAAAATGATACTCTGCAAGTTGTTTTTAATCTACTAAAAAATACATATAAGAAAGTATTGAAATTCGTATATTCTTTTAAAATCAATAAAATAAACGAAAAGATATAAATAAGAATTCGTTGGCAATGGAAATATAAGAACTCATTGTCTATATTTAAATTTAATAAAAATTAAACTCTGCGATTTCTTTTAATCTACTAAAAAATACACATTCAAAAGTATTGAAATTCGTTTATTCTTTTGAAATCAATTAAAATAACGAAAAGATATAAATAAGAATTCGTTGGCGATGGATATATAAGGACTCATTGTCTGTATTTAAATAATAAAAATTAAATTCTGTGGTTTATTTAATCTACTAAAAAATACATATAGGAAAGTAATGAACTTCGTTTATTCTTTTGAAATCAATAAAATAAACGAAAAGATATAAATAAGAATTCGTTGGCGATGGAAATATAAGGACTCATTGTCTGTATTTAAATAATAAAAATTAATTTCTGTGGTTTATTTAATCTACTAAAAAATACATATAGGAAAGTATTGAAATTCGTATATTCTTTTGAAATCAATAAAATAAACGAAAGGATATAAATAAGAATTCGTTGGCGATAGAAATATAAGGACTCATTGTCTGTATTTAAATAATAAATATTAAATTCTGTGGTTTATTTAATCTACTAAAAAATACATATAAGAAAGTAATGAACTTCGTTTATTCTTTTGAAATCAATAAAATAAACGAAAAGATATAAATAAGAATTCGTTGGCGATGGAAATATAAGGACTCATTGTCTGTATTTAAATAATAAAAATTAAATTCTGTGGTTTATTTAATCTACTAAAAAATACATATAGGAAAGTATTGAAATTCGTATATTCTTTTGAAATCAATAAAATAAACGAAAAGATATAAATAAGAATTCGTTGGCGATGGAAATATATGAACTCATTGTCTATATTTAAATTTAATAAAATCTACACTCTGCGATTACTTTTAATCTACTAAAAAATACATATAGGAAAGTAATGAACTTCGTTTATTCTTTTGAAATCAATAAAATAAACGAAAAGATATAAATAAGAATTCGTTGGCGATGGATATATAAGGACTCATTGTCTGTATTTAAATTTAATAAAAATTAAACTCTGCGATTACTTTTATTCTACTAAAAAATACATATAGGAAAGTATTGAACTTCGTATATTCTTTTGAATACAATAAAATTAATGAAAAGATATAAATAAGGATTCGTTTGCGTTGGAAATATAAGAACTCATTGTCTGTATTTCAAATTTAAAAAATTAAACTCTGTAAAATAAACGAAAAGATATAAATAAGAATTCATTGGCGATGAAAATATATGGACTCATTGTCTATATTTAAAATAAGAAAAATGATACTCTGCAAGTTGTTTTTAATCTACTAAAAAATACATATAGGAAAGTATTGAAATTCGTATATTCTTTTGAAATCAATAAAATAAACGAAAAGATATAAATAAGAATTCGTTGGCGATGGAAATATAAGAACTCATTGTCTATATTTAAATTTAATAAAAATTAAACTCTGCGATTTCTTTTAATCTACTAAAAAATA
Source organism: Ptychoptera albimana (assembly GCA_961205885.1). NCBI lineage: Eukaryota > Metazoa > Arthropoda > Insecta > Diptera > Ptychopteridae > Ptychoptera > Ptychoptera albimana. Next base: position 11,650,356 of record OY540803.1, on the reverse strand, counting down.
CATATAGGAAAGTATTGATATTCGTATATTCTTTTGAAATCAATTAAATAAACGAAAAGATATAAATAAGAATTCGTTGGCGATGGAAATATAAGAACTCATTGTCTGTATTTCAAATTAATAAAATTACACTCTGCGATTTCTTTTATTCTACTAAAAAATACACATTTGAAAGTATTGAAATTCGTTTATTCTTTTGAAATCAATTAAATAAACGAAAAAATATAAATAAGAATTCGTTGGCGATGGAAATATAAGAACTCATTGTCTGTATTTCAAATTAATAAATTCTACACTCTGCGATTACTTATAATCTACTAAAAAATACATATAGGAAAGTATTGAAATTCGTATATTCTTTTGAAATCAATAAAATAAACGAAAAGATATAAATAAGAATTCGTTGGCGATAAAAATATAAGAACTCATTGTCTGTATTTCAAATTAATAAAATCTACACTCTGCGATTACTTATAATCTACTAAAAAATACATATTTGAAAGTATTGAAATTCGTATATTCTTTTGAAATCAATAAAATAAACGAAAAGATATAAATAAGAATTCGTTGGCGATAGAAATATAAGGACTCATTGTCTATATTAAAATAAGAAAAATAATTCTCTACAAGTTGTTTTTAATCTACTAAAAAATACATATAAGAAAGTATTGAAATTCGTATATTCTTTTAAAATCAATAAAATAAACGAAAAGATATAAATAAGAATTCGTTGGCAATGGAAATATAAGAACTCATTGTCTATATTTAAATTTAATAAAAATTAAACTCTGCGATTTCTTTTAATCTACTAAAAAATACACATTCAAAAGTATTGAAATTCGTTTATTCTTTTGAAATCAATTAAAATAACGAAAAGATATAAATAAGAATTCGTTGGCGATGGATATATAAGGACTCATTGTCTGTATTTAAATAATAAAAATTAAATTCTGTGGTTTATTTAATCTACTAAAAAATACATATAGGAAAGTAATGAACTTCGTTTATTCTTTTGAAATCAATAAAATAAACGAAAAGATATAAATAAGAATTCGTTGGCGATGGAAATATAAGGACTCATTGTCTGTATTTAAATAATAAAAATTAATTTCTGTGGTTTATTTAATCTACTAAAAAATACATATAGGAAAGTATTGAAATTCGTATATTCTTTTGAAATCAATAAAATAAACGAAAGGATATAAATAAGAATTCGTTGGCGATAGAAATATAAGGACTCATTGTCTGTATTTAAATAATAAAAATTAAATTCTGTGGTTTATTTAATCTACTAAAAAATACATATAAGAAAGTAATGAACTTCGTTTATTCTTTTGAAATCAATAAAATAAACGAAAAGATATAAATAAGAATTCGTTGGCGATGGAAATATAAGGACTCATTGTCTGTATTTAAATAATAAAAATTAAATTCTGTGGTTTATTTAATCTACTAAAAAATACATATAGGAAAGTATTGAAATTCGTATATTCTTTTGAAATCAATAAAATAAACGAAAAGATATAAATAAGAATTCGTTGGCGATGGAAATATATGAACTCATTGTCTATATTTAAATTTAATAAAATCTACACTCTGCGATTACTTTTAATCTACTAAAAAATACATATAGGAAAGTAATGAACTTCGTTTATTCTTTTGAAATCAATAAAATAAACGAAAAGATATAAATAAGAATTCGTTGGCGATGGATATATAAGGACTCATTGTCTGTATTTAAATTTAATAAAAATTAAACTCTGCGATTACTTATATTCTACTAAAAAATACATATAGGAAAGTATTGAACTTCGTATATTCTTTTGAATACAATAAAATTAATGAAAAGATATAAATAAGGATTCGTTTGCGTTGGAAATATAAGAACTCATTGTCTGTATTTCAAATTTAAAAAATTAAACTCTGTAAAATAAACGAAAAGATATAAATAAGAATTCATTGGCGATGAAAATATATGGACTCATTGTCTATATTTAAAATAAGAAAAATGATACTCTGCAAGTTGTTTTTAATCTACTAAAAAATACATATAGGAAAGTATTGAAATTCGTATATTCTTTTGAAATCAATAAAATAAACGAAAAGATATAAATAAGAATTCGTTGGCGATGGAAATATAAGAACTCATTGTCTATATTTAAATTTAATAAAAATTAAACTCTGCGATTTCTTTTAATCTACTAAAAAATACATATAGGAAAGTATTGATATTCGTATATTCTTTTGAAATCAATTAAATAAACGAAAAGATATAAATAAGAATTCGTTGGCGATGGAAATATAAGAACTCATTGTCTGTATTTCAAATTAATAAAATTACACTCTGCGATTTCTTTTATTCTACTAAAAAATACACATTTGAAAGTATTGAAATTCGTTTATTCTTTTGAAATCAATTAAATAAACGAAAAAATATAAATAAGAATTCGTTGGCGATGGAAATATAAGAACTCATTGTCTGTATTTCAAATTAATAAATTCTACACTCTGCGATTACTTATAATCTACTAAAAAATACATATAGGAAAGTATTGAAATTCGTATATTCTTTTGAAATCAATAAAATAAACGAAAAGATATAAATAAGAATTCGTTGGCGATAAAAATATAAGAACTCATTGTCTGTATTTCAAATTAATAAAATCTACACTCTGCGATTACTTATAATCTACTAAAAAATACATATTTGAAAGTATTGAAATTCGTATATTCTTTTGAAATCAATAAAATAAACGAAAAGATATAAATAAGAATTCGTTGGCGATAGAAATATAAGGACTCATTGTCTATATTAAAATAAGAAAAATAATTCTCTACAAGTTGTTTTTAATCTACTAAAAAATACATATAAGAAAGTATTGAAATTCGTATATTCTTTTAAAATCAATAAAATAAACGAAAAGATATAAATAAGAATTCGTTGGCAATGGAAATATAAGAACTCATTGTCTGTATTTAAATAATAAAAATTAAATTCTGTGGTTTATTTAATCTACTAAAAAACACATATAGGAAAGTAAAGAACTTCGTTTATTCTTTTGAAATCAATAAAATAAACGAAAAGATATAAATAAGGATTCGTTTGCGTTGGAAATATAAGAACTTATTGTCTGTATTTCAAATTTAAAAAATTAAACTCTGTAAAATAAACGAAAAGATATAAATAAGAATTCATTGGCGATGAAAATATATGGACTCATTGTCTATATTTAAAATAAGAAAAATGATACTCTGCAAGTTGTTTTTAATCTACTAAAAAATACATTTAGGAAAGTATTGAAATTCGTATATTCTTTTGAAATCAATAAAATAAACGAAAAGATATAAATAAGAATTCGTTGGCGATGGAAATATAAGAACTCATTGTCTATATTTAAATTTAATAAAAATTAAACTCTGCGATTTCTTTTAATCTACTAAAAAATACACATTCGAAAGTATTAAAATTCGTTTATTCTTTTGAAATCAATTAAAATAACGAAAAGATATAAATAAGAATTCGTTGGCGATGGAAATATAAGGACTCATTGTCTGTATTTAAATAATAAAAATTAAATTCTGTGGTTTATTTAATCTACTAAAAAACACATATAGGAAAGTAAAGAACTTCGTTTATTCTTTTGAAATCAATAAAATAAACGAAAAGATATAAATAAGGATTCGTTTGCGTTGGAAATATAAGAACTTATTGTCTGTATTTCAAATTTAAAAAATTAAACTCTGTAAAATAAACGAAAAGATATAAATAAGAATTCATTGGCGATGAAAATATATGGACTCATTGTCTATATTTAAAATAAGAAAAATGATACTCTGCAAGTTGTTTTTAATCTACTAAAAAATACATATAAGAAAGTATTGAAATTCGTATATTCTTTTAAAATCAATAAAATAAACGAAAAGATATAAATAAGAATTCGTTGGCAATGGAAATATAAGAACTCATTGTCTATATTTAAATTTAATAAAAATTAAACTCTGCGATTTCTTTTAATCTACTAAAAAATACACATTCAAAAGTATTGAAATTCGTTTATTCTTTTGAAATCAATTAAAATAACTAAAGATATAAATAAGAATTCGTTGGCGATGGATATATAAGGACTCATTGTCTGTATTTAAATAATAAAAATTAAATTCTGTGGTTTATTTAATCTACTAAAAAATACATATAGGAAAGTAATGAACTTCGTTTATTCTTTTGAAATCAATAAAATAAACGAAAAGATATAAATAAGAATTCGTTGGCGATGGAAATATAAGGACTCATTGTCTGTATTTAAATAATAAAAATTAATTTCTGTGGTTTATTTAATCTACTAAAAAATACATATAGGAAAGTATTGAAATTCGTATATTCTTTTGAAATCAATAAAATAAACGAAAGGATATAAATAAGAATTCGTTGGCGATAGAAATATAAGGACTCATTGTCTGTATTTAAATAATAAAAATTAAATTCTGTGGTTTATTTAATCTACTAAAAAATACATATAAGAAAGTAATGAACTTCGTTTATTCTTTTGAAATCAATAAAATAAACGAAAAGATATAAATAAGAATTCGTTGGCGATGGAAATATAAGGACTCATTGTCTGTATTTAAATAATAAAAATTAAATTCTGTGGTTTATTTAATCTACTAAAAAATACATATAGGAAAGTATTGAAATTCGTATATTCTTTTGAAATCAATAAAATAAACGAAAAGATATAAATAAGAATTCGTTGGCGATGGAAATATATGAACTCATTGTCTATATTTAAATTTAATAAAATCTACACTCTGCGATTACTTTTAATCTACTAAAAAATACATATAGGAAAGTAATGAACTTCGTTTATTCTTTTGAAATCAATAAAATAAACGAAAAGATATAAATAAGAATTCGTTGGCGATGGATATATAAGGACTCATTGTCTGTATTTAAATTTAATAAAAATTAAACTCTGCGATTACTTATATTCTACTAAAAAATACATATAGGAAAGTATTGAACTTCGTATATTCTTTTGAATACAATAAAATTAATGAAAAGATATAAATAAGGATTCGTTTGCGTTGGAAATATAAGAACTCATTGTCTGTATTTCAAATTTAAAAAATTAAACTCTGTAAAATAAACGAAAAGATATAAATAAGAATTCATTGGCGATGAAAATATATGGACTCATTGTCTATATTTAAAATAAGAAAAATGATACTCTGCAAGTTGTTTTTAATCTACTAAAAAATACATATAGGAAAGTATTGAAATTCGTATATTCTTTTGAAATCAATAAAATAAACGAAAAGATATAAATAAGAATTCGTTGGCGATGGAAATATAAGAACTCATTGTCTATATTTAAATTTAATAAAAATTAAACTCTGCGATTTCTTTTAATCTACTAAAAAATACATATAGGAAAGTATTGATATTCGTATATTCTTTTGAAATCAATTAAATAAACGAAAAGATATAAATAAGAATTCGTTGGCGATGGAAATATAAGAACTCATTGTCTGTATTTCAAATTAATAAAATTACACTCTGCGATTTCTTTTATTCTACTAAAAAATACACATTTGAAAGTATTGAAATTCGTTTATTCTTTTGAAATCAATTAAATAAACGAAAAAATATAAATAAGAATTCGTTGGCGATGGAAATATAAGAACTCATTGTCTGTATTTCAAATTAATAAATTCTACACTCTGCGATTACTTATAATCTACTAAAAAATACATATAGGAAAGTATTGAAATTCGTATATTCTTTTGAAATCAATAAAATAAACGAAAAGATATAAATAAGAATTCGTTGGCGATAAAAATATAAGAACTCATTGTCTGTATTTCAAATTAATAAAATCTACACTCTGCGATTACTTATAATCTACTAAAAAATACATATTTGAAAGTATTGAAATTCGTATATTCTTTTGAAATCAATAAAATAAACGAAAAGATATAAATAAGAATTCGTTGGCGATAGAAATATAAGGACTCATTGTCTATATTAAAATAAGAAAAATGATTCTCTACAAATTGTTTTCAATCTACTAAAAAATACATATTTGAAAGTATTGAAATTCGTTTATTCTTTTGAAATCAATTAAATAAACGAAAAGATATAAATAAGAATTCGTTGGCGATGGAAATATAAGAACTCATTGTCTGTATTTCAAATTAATAAATTCTACACTCTGCGATTACTTATAATCTACTAAAAAATACATATAGGAAAGTATTGAAATTCGTATATTCTTTTGAAATCAATTAAATAAACGAAAAGATATAAATAAGAATTCGTTGGCGATAAAAATATAAGAACTCATTGTCTGTATTTCAAATTAATAAAATCTACACCCTGCGATTACTTTTAATCTACTAAAAAATACATATTTGAAAGTATTGAAATTCGTATATTCTTTTGAAATCAATAAAATAAACGAAAAGATATAAATAAGAATTCGTTGGCGATGGAAATATAAGGACTCATTGTCTATATTTAAAATAAGAAAAATGATTCTCTACAAATTGTTTTCAATCTACTAAAAAATACATATTTGAAAGTATTGAAATTCGTTTATTCTTTTGAAATCAATTAAATAAACGAAAAGATATAAATAAGAATTCGTTGGCGATGGAAATATAAGAACTCATTGTCTGTATTTCAAATTAATAAATTCTACACTCTGCGATTACTTATAATCTACTAAAAAATACATATAGGAAAGTATTGAAATTCGTATATTCTTTTGAAATCAATAAAATAAACGAAAAGATATAAATAAGGATTCGTTTGCGTTGGAAATATAAGAACTCATTGTCTGTATTTCAAATTTAAAAAATTAAACTCTGTAAAATAAACGAAAAGATATAAATAAGAATTCATTGGCGATGAAAATATATGGACTCATTGTCTATATTTAAATTTAATAAAAATTAAACTCTGCGATTTCTTTTAATCTACTAAAAAATACACATTCAAAAGTATTGAAATTCGTTTATTCTTTTGAAATCAATTAAAATAACGAAAAGATATAAATAAGAATTCGTTGGCGATGGAAATATAAGGACTCATTGTCTGTATTTAAATAATAAAAATTAAATTCTGTGGTTTATTTAATCTACTAAAAAATACATATAGGAAAGTAATGAACTTCGTTTATTCTTTTGAAATCAATAAAATAAACGAAAAGATATAAATAAGAATTCGTTGGCGATGGAAATATAAGGACTCATTGTCTGTATTTAAATAATAAAAATTAAATTGTGTGGTTTATTTAATCTACTAAAAAATACATATAGGAAAGTATTGAAATTCGTATATTCTTTTGAAATCAATAAAATAAACGAAAAGATATAAATAAGAATTCGTTGGCGATGGAAATATATGAACTCATTGTCTATATTTAAATTTAATAAAATCTACACTCTGCGATTACTTTTAATCTACTAAAAAATACACATTCAAAAGTATTGAAATTCGTTTATTCTTTTGAAATCAATTAAAATAACGAAAAGATATAAATAAGAATTCGTTGGCGATGGAAATATAAGGACTCATTGTCTGTATTTAAATAATAAAAATTAAATTCTGTGGTTTATTTAATCTACTAAAAAATACATATAGGAAAGTAATGAACTTCGTTTATTCTTTTGAAATCAATAAAATAAACGAAAAGATATAAATAAGAATTCGTTGGCGATGGAAATATAAGGACTCATTGTCTGTATTTAAAATAAGAAAAATGATATTCTGCAAGTTGTTTTTAATCTACTAAAAAATACATATAGGAAAGTATTGAAATTCGTATATTCTTTTGAAATCAATAAAATAAACGAAAAGATATAAATAAGAATTCGTTGGCAATGGAAATATAAGAACTCATTGTCTATATTTAAATTTAATAAAAATTAAACTCTGCGATTTCTTTTAATCTACTAAAAAATACACATTCAAAAGTATTGAAATTCGTTTATTCTTTTGAAATCAATTAAAATAACGAAAAGATATAAATAAGAATTCGTTGGCGATGGAAATATAAGGACTCATTGTCTGTATTTAAATAATAAAAATTAAATTCTGTGGTTTATTTTAATCTACTAAAAAATACATATAGGAAAGTAATGAACTTCGTTTATTCTTTTGAAATCAATAAAATAAACGAAAAGATATAAATAAGAATTCGTTGGCGATGGAAATATAAGGACTCATTGTCTGTATTTAAATAATAAAAATTAAATTCTGTGGTTTATTTAATATACTAAAAAATACATATAGGAAAGTATTGAAATTCGTATATTCTTTTGAAATCAATAAAATAAACGAAAAGATATAAATAAGAATTCGTTGGCGATGGAAATATATGAACTCATTGTCTATATTTAAATTTAATAAAATCTACACTCTGCGATTACTTTTAATCTACTAAAAAATACATATAGGAAAGTAATGAACTTCGTTTATTCTTTTGAAATCAATAAAATAAACGAAAAGATATAAATAAGAATTCGTTGGCGATGGAAATATAAGGACTCATTGTCTGTATTTAAATTTAATAAAAATTAAACTCTGCGATTACTTTTATTCTACTAAAAAATACATATAGGAAAGTATTGAACTTCGTATATTCTTTTGAAATCAATAAAATAAATGAAAAGATATAAATAAGGATTCGTTTGCGTTGGAAATATAAGAACTCATTGTCTGTATTTCAAATTAAAAAAATTAAACTCTGTAAAATAAACGAAAAGATATAAATAAGAATTCATTGGCGATGAAAATATATGGACTCATTGTCTATATTTAAAATAAGAAAAATGATACTCTGCAAGTTGTTTTTAATCTACTAAAAAATACATATAGGAAAGTATTAAAATTCGTATATTCTTTTGAAATGAATAAAATAAACGAAAAGATATAAATAAGAATTCGTTGGCGATGGAAATATAAGAACTCATTGTCTATATTTAAATTTAATAAAAATTAAACTCTGCGATTTCTTTTAATCTACTAAAAAATACACATTCAAAAGTATTGAAATTCGTTTATTCTTTTGAAATCAATTAAAATAACGAAAAGATATAAATAAGAATTCGTTGGCGATGGAAATATAAGGACTCATTGTCTGTATTTAAATAATAAAAATTAAATTCTGTGGTTTATTTAATCTACTAAAAAATACATATAGGAAAGTATTGAAATTCGTATATTCTTTTGAAATCAATAAAATAAACGAAAGGATATAAATAAGAATTCGTTGGCGATAGAAATATAAGGACTCATTGTCTGTATTTAAATAATAAAAATTAAATTCTGTGGTTTATTTAATCTACTAAAAAATACATATAGGAAAGTATTGAAATTCGTATATTCTTTTGAAATCAATAAAATAAATGAAAAGATATAAATAAGAATTCGTTGGCGATGGAAATATAAGAACTCATTGTCTATATTTAAATTTAATAAAATCTACACTCTGCGATTACTTTTAATCTACTAAAAAATACATATAGGAAAGTAATGAACTTCGTTTATTCTTTTGAAATCAATAAAATAAACGAAAAGATATAAATAAGAATTCGTTGGCGATGGAAATATAAGGACTCATTGTCTGAATTTAAATAATAAAAATTTAATTCTGTGGTTTATCTAATCTACTAAAAAATACATATGGGAAGTATTGAAATTCGTATATTCTTTTGAAATCAATAAAATAAATGAAAAGATATAAATAAGAATTCGTTGGCGATGGAAATATAAGAACTCATTGTCTTTATATAAATTTAATAAAATCTACACTCTGCGATTACTTTTAATCTACTAAAAAATACATATAGGAAAGTAATGAACTTCGTTTATTCTTTTGAAATCAATAAAATAAACGAAAAGATATAAATAAGAATTCGTTGGCGATGGAAATATAAGGACTCATTGTCTGTATTTAAATTTAATAAAAATTAAACTCTGCGATTACTTTTATTCTACTAAAAAATACATATAGGTAAGTATTGAACTTCGTATATTCTTTTGAAATCAATAAAATAAACAAAAAGATATAAATAAGGATTCGTTTGCGTTGGAAATATAAGAACTCATTGTCTGTATTTCAAATTTAAAAAATTAAACTCTGTAAAATAAACGAAAAGATATAAATAAGAATTCATTGGCGATGAAAATATATGGACTCATTGTCTATATTTAAAATAAGAAAAATGATACTCTGCAAGTTGTTTTTAATCTACTAAAAAATACATATAGGAAAGTATTGAAACTCGTATATTCTTTTGAAATCAATAAAATAAACGAAAAGATATAAATAAGAATTCGTTGGCGATGGAAATATAAGAACTCATTGTCTATATTTAAATTTAATAAAAATTAAACTCTGCGATTTCTTTTAATCTACTAAAAAATACACATTCGAAAGTATTGAAATTCGTTTATTCTTTTGAAATCAATTAAAATAACGAAAAGATATAAATAAGAATTCGTTGGCGATGGAAATATAAGGACTCATTGTCTGTATTTAAATAATAAAAATTAAATTCTGTGGTTTATTTAATCTACTAAAAAATACATATAGGAAAGTAATGAACTTCGTTTATTCTTTTGAAATAAATAAAATAAACGAAAAGATATAAATAAGGATTCGTTTGCGTTGGAAATATAAGAACTCATTGTCTGTATTTCAAATTTAAAAAATTAAACTCTGTAAAATAAACGAAAAGATATAAATAAGAATTCATTGGCGATGAAAATATATGGACTCATTGTCTATATTTAAAATAAGAAAAATGATACTCTGCGATTACTTTTAATCTACTAAAAAATACATATAGGAAAGTATTGAAATTCGTATATTCTTTTGAAATCAATAAAATAAACGAAAAGATATAAATAAGAATTCGTTGGCGATGGAAATATAAGAACTCATTGTCTATATTTAAATTTAATAAAAATTAAACTCTGCGATTTCTTTTAATCTACTAAAAAATACACATTCAAAAGTATTGAAATTCGTTTATTCTTTTGAAATCAATTAAAATAACGAAAAGATATAAATAAGAATTCGTTGGCGATGGAAATATAAGGACTCATTGTCTGTATTTAAATAATAAAAATTAAATTCTGTGGTTTATTTAATCTACTAAAAAATACATATAGGAAAGTAATGAACTTCGTTTATTCTTTTGAAATCAATAAAATAAACGAAAAGATATAAATAAGAATTCGTTGGCGATGGAAATATAAGGACTCATTGTCTGTATTTAAATAATAAAAATTAAATTCTGTGGTTTATTTAATCTACTAAAAAATACATATAGGAAAGTATTGAAATTCGTATATTCTTTTGAAATCAATAAAATAAACGAAAAGATATAAATAAGAATTCATTGGCGATGGAAATATATGAACTCATTGTCTATATTTAAATTTAATAAAATCTACACTCTGCGATTACTTTTAATCTACTTAAAAAAATACATATAGGAAAGTAATGAACTTCGTTTATTCTTTTGAAATCAATAAAATAAACGAAAAGATATAAATAAGAATTCGTTGGCGATGGAAATATAAGGACTCATTGTCTGTATTTAAATTTAATAAAAATTAAACTCTGCGATTACTTTTATTCTACTAAAAAATACATATAGGAAAGTATTGAACTTCGTATATTCTTTTGAAATCAATAAAATAAACAAAAAGATATAAATAAGGATTCGTTTGCGTTGGAAATATAAGAACTCATTGTCTGTATTTCAAATTTAAAAAATTTAACTCTGTAAAATAAACGAAAAGATATAAATAAGAATTCATTGGCGATGAAAATATATGGACTCATTGTCTATATTTAAAATAAGAAAAATGATACTCTGTAAGTTGTTTTTAATCTACTAAAAAATACATATAGGAAAGTATTGAAATTCGTATATTCTTTTGAAATCAATAAAATAAACGAAAAGATATAAATAAGAATTCGTTGGCGATGGAAATATAAGAACTCATTGTCTATATTTAAATTTAATAAAAATTAAACTCTGCGATTTCTTTTAATCTACTAAAAAATACACATTCGAAAGTATTGAAATTCGTTTATTCTTTTGAAATCAATTAAAATAACGAAAAGATATAAATAAGAATTCGTTGGCGATGGAAATATAAGGACTCATTGTCTGTATTTAAATAATAAAAATTAAATTCTGTGGTTTATTTAATCTACTAAAAAATACATATAGGAAAGTAATGAACTTCGTTTATTCTTTTGAAATCAATAAAATAAACGAAAAGATATAAATAAGAATTCGTTGGCGATGGAAATATAAGGACTCATTGTCTGTATTTAAATAATAAAAATTAAATTCTGTGGTTTATTTAATCTACTAAAAAATACATATAGGAAAGTATTGAAATTCGTATATTCTTTTGAAATCAATAAAATAAACGAAAAGATATAAATAAGAATTCGTTGGCGATGGAAATATATGAACTCATTGTCTATATTTAAATTTAATAAAATCTACACTCTGCGATTACTTTTAATCTACTAAAAAATACATATAGGAAAGTAATGAACTTCGTTTATTCTTTTGAAATCAATAAAATAAACGAAAAGATATAAATAAGAATTCGTTGGCGATGGAAATATAAGGACTCATTGTCTATATTTAAATTTAATAAAATCTACACTCTGCGATTACTTTTAATCTACTAAAAAATACATATAGGAAAGTAATGAACTTCGTTTATTCTTTTGAAATCAATAAAATAAACGAAAAGATATAAATAAGGATTCGTTTGCGTTGGAAATATAAGAACTCATTGTCTGTTATTCAAATTTAAAAAATTAAACTCTGTAAAATAAACGAAAAGATATAAATAAGAATTCATTGGCGATGAAAATATATGGACTCATTGTCTATATTTAAAATAAGAAAAATGATACTCTGCAAGTTGTTTTTAATCTACTAAAAAATACATATAGGAAAGTATTGAAATTCGTATATTCTTTTGAAATCAATAAAATAAACGAAAAGATATAAATAAGAATTCGTTGGCGATGGAAATATAAGAACTCATTGTCTATATTTAAATTTAATAAAAATTAAACTCTGCGATTTCTTTTAATCTACTAAAAAATACACATTCGAAAGTATTGAAATTCGTTTATTCTTTTGAAATCAATTAAAATAACGAAAAGATATAAATAAGAATTCGTTGGCGATGGAAATATAAGGACTCATTGTCTGTATTTAAATAATAAAAATTAAATTCTGTGGTTTATTTAATCTACTAAAAAATACATATAGGAAAGTATTGAAATTCGTATATTCTTTTGAAATCAATAAAATAAATGAAAAGATATAAATAAGAATTCGTTGGCGATGGAAATATAAGAACTCATTGTCTATATTTAAATTTAATAAAATCTACACTCTGCGATTACTTTTAATCTACTAAAAAATACATATAGGAAAGTAATGAACTTCGTTTATTCTTTTGAAATCAATAAAATAAACGAAAAGATATAAATAAGAATTCGTTGGCGATGGAAATATAAGGACTCATTGTCTATATTTAAATTTAATAAAATCTACACTCTGCGATTACTTTTAATCTACTAAAAAATACATATAGGAAAGTAATGAACTTCGTTTATTCTTTTGAAATCAATAAAATAAAAGAAAAGATATAAATAAGGATTCGTTTGCGTTGGAAATATAAGAACTCATTGTCTGTATTTCAAATTTAAAAAATTAAACTCTGTAAAATAAACGAAAAGATATAAATAAGAATTCATTGGCGATGAAAATATATGGACTCATTGTCTATATCTAAAATAAGAAAAATGATACTCTGCAAGTTGTTTTTAATCTACTAAAAAATACATATAGGAAAGTATTGAAATTCGTATATTCTTTTGAAATCAATAAAATAAACGAAAAGATATAAATAAGAATTCGTTGGCGATGGAAATATAAGAACTCATTGTCTATATTTAAATTTAATAAAAATTAAACTCTGCGATTTCTTTTAATCTACTAAAAAATACACATTCAAAAGTATTGAAATTCGTTTATTCTTTTGAAATCAATTAAAATAACGAAAAGATATAAATAAGAATTCGTTGGCGATGGAAATATAAGGACTCATTGTCTGTATTTAAATAATAAAAATTAAATTCTGTGGTTTATTTAATCTACTAAAAAATACATATAGGAAAGTATTGAAATTCGTATATTCTTTTGAAATCAATAAAATAAATGAAAAGATATAAATAAGAATTCGTTGGCGATGGAAATATATGAACTCATTGTCTATATTTAAATTTAATAAAATCTACACTCTGCGATTACTTTTAATCTACTAAAAAATACATATAGGAAAGTAATGAACTTCGTTTATTCTTTTGAAATCAATAAAATAAACGAAAAGATATAAATAAGAATTCGTTGGCGATGGAAATATAAGGACTCATTGTCTGTATTTAAATAATAAAAATTAAATTCTGTGGATTATTTAATCTACTAAAAAATACATATAGGAAAGTATTGAAATTCGTATATTCTTTTGAAATCAATAAAATAAATGAAAAGATATAAATAAGAATTCGTTGGCGATGGAAATATAAGAACTCATTGTCTATATTTAAATTTAATAAAATCTACACTCTGCGATTACTTTTAATCTACTAAAAAATACATATAGGAAAGTAATGAACGTCGTTTATTCTTTTGAAATTAATAAAATAAACGAAAATATATAAATAAGAATTCGTTGGCGATGGAAATATAAAGACTCATTGTCTGTATTTAAATAATAAAAATTAAATTCTGTGGTTTAATTAATCTACTTGAAAATACATATAGGAAAGTATTGATATTCGTATATTCTTTTGAAATCAATAAAATAAATGAAAAGATATAAATAAGAATTCGTTGGCGATGGAAATATAAGAACTCATTGTCTATATTTAAATTTAATAAAATCTACACTCTGCGATTAATTTTAATCTACTAAAAAATACATATAGGAAAGTAATGAACTTCGTTTATTCTTTTGAAATCAATAAAATAAACGAAAAGATATAAATAAGAATTCGTTGGCGATGGAAATATAAGGACTCATTGTCTGTATTTAAATAATAAAAATTAAATTCTGTGGTTTATTTAATCTACTAAAAAATACATATAGGAAAGTATTGAAATTCGTATATTCTTTTGAAATCAATAAAATAAACGAAAGGATATAAATAAGAATTCGTTGGCGATAGAAATATAAGGACTCATTGTCTGTATTTAAATAATAAAAATTAAATTCTGTGGTTTATTTAATCTACTAAAAAATACATATAGGAAAGTATTGAAATTCGTATATTCTTTTGAAATCAATAAAATAAATGAAAAGATATAAATAAGAATTCGTTGGCGAATGAAATATAAGAACTCATTGTCTATATTTAAATTTAATAAAATCTACACTCTGCGATTACTTTTAATCTACTAAAAAATACATATAGGAAAGTATTGAACTTCGTTTATTCTTTTGAAATCAATAAAATAAACGAAAAGATATAAATAAGAATTCGTTGGCGATGGAAATATAAGGACTCATTGTCTGAATTTAAATAATAAAAATTAAATTCTGTGGTTTATCTAATCTACTAAAAAATACATATGGGAAGTATTGAAATTCGTATATTCTTTTTAAATCAATAAAATAAACGAAAAGATATAAATAAGAATTCGTTGGCGATGGAAATATAAGAATACATTGTCTGTATTTAAATTTAATAAAAATTAAACTCTGCGATTTCTTTTTATCTAGTAAAAAATACATATAGGAAAGTATTGATATTCGTATATTCTTTTGAAATCAATAAAATAAACGAAAAGATATAAATAAGAATTCGTTGGCGATGGAAATATAAGAACTCATTGTCTGTATTTCAAATTAATAAAATCTACACTCTGCGATTACTTTTAATCTACTAAAAAACACATATAGAAAAGTATTGAAATTCGTTTATTCTTTTGAAATCAATAAAATAAACGAAAAGATAAAATTAAGAATTCGTTGGTGATGGAAATATAAGGACTCATTGTCTATATTCAAAATAAGAAAAATGATTCTCTACAAATTGTTTTCAATCTTCTAAAAAATACATATTTGAAAGTATTGAAATTCGTATATTCTTTTTAAATCAATAAAATAAACGAAAAGATATAAATAAGAATTCGTTGGCGATGGAAATATAAGAATACATTGTCTGTATTTAAATTTAATAAAAATTAAACTCTGCGATTTCTTTTAATCTACTAAAAGATACACATTTGAAAGTATTGAAATTCGTTTATTCTTTTGAAATCAATTAAATAAACGAAAAGATATAAATAAGAATTCGTTGGCGATGGAAATATAAGGACTCATTGTCTATATTTAAAATAAGAAAAATGATTCTCTACAAATTGTTTTCAATCTACTAAAAAATACATATTTGAAAGTAATGAAATTTGTATGTTCTTTTGAAATCAATAAAATAAACGAAAAGATATAAATAAGAATTCGTTGGTGATGGAAATATAAGGACTCATTGTCTATATTTAAAATAAGAAAAATGATACTCTGCGATTACTTTTAATATACTAAAAAATATATATAGGAAAGTATTGAAATTCGTATATTCTTTTGAAATCAATAAAATAAACGAAAAGATATAAATAAGAATTCGTTGGCGATGGAAATATAAGGACTCATTGTCTGTATTTAAAATAAGAAAAATGATTCTCTACAAATTGTTTTCAATCTACTAAAAAATACATATTTGAAAGTAATGAAATTTGTATGTTCTTTTGAAATCAATAAAATAAACGAAAAGATATAAATAAGAATTCGTTGGCGATGGAAATATAAGAACTCATTGTCTATATTTAAATTTAATAAAATCTACACTCTGCGATTAATTTTAATCTACTAAAAAACACATATAGAAAAGTATTGAAATTCGTTTATTCTTTTGAAATCAATAAAATAAACGAAAAGATAAAATTAAGAATTCGTTGGCGATGGAAATATAAGAACTCATTGTCTGTATTTCAAATTAATAAAATCTACACTCTGCGATTACTTTTAATCTACTAAAAAACACATATAGAAAAGTATTGAAATTCGTTTATTCTTTTGAAATCAATAAAATAAACGAAAAGATAAAATTAAGAATTCGTTGGTGATGGAAATATAAGGACTCATTGTCTATATTCAAAATAAGAAAAATGATTCTCTACAAATTGTTTTCAATCTTCTAAAAAATACATATTTGAAAGTATTGAAATTCGTATATTCTTTTTAAATCAATAAAATAAACGAAAAGATATAAATAAGAATTCGTTGGCGATGGAAATATAAGAATACATTGTCTGTATTTAAATTTAATAAAAATTAAACTCTGCGATTTCTTTTAATCTACTAAAAAATACACATTCGAAAGTATTGAAATTTGTTTATTCTTTTGAAATCAATTAAAATAACGAAAAGATATAAATAAGAATTCGTTGGCGATGGAAATATAAGGACTCATTGTCTGTATTTAAATAATAAAAATTAAATTCTGTGGTTTATTTAATCTACTAAAAAATACATATAGGAAAGTATTGAAATTCGTATATTCTTTTGAAATCAATAAAATAAATGAAAAGATATAAATAAGAATTCGTTGGCGATGGAAATATAAGAACTCATTGTCTATATTTAAATTTAATAAAATCTACACTCTGCGATTACTTTTAATCTACTAAAAAATACATATAGGAAAGTAATGAACTTCGTTTATTCTTTTGAAATCAATAAAATAAACGAAAAGATATAAATAAGAATTCGTTGGCGATGGAAATATAAGGACTCATTGTCTATATTTAAATTTAATAAAATCTACACTCTGCGATTACTTTTAATCTACTAAAAAATACATATAGGAAAGTAATGAACTTCGTTTATTCTTTTGAAATCAATAAAATAAAAGAAAAGATATAAATAAGGATTCGTTTGCGTTGGAAATATAAGAACTCATTGTCTGTATTTCAAATTTAAAAAATTAAACTCTGTAAAATAAACGAAAAGATATAAATAAGAATTCATTGGCGATGAAAATATATGGACTCATTGTCTATATCTAAAATAAGAAAAATGATACTCTGCAAGTTGTTTTTAATCTACTAAAAAATACATATAGGAAAGTATTGAAATTCGTATATTCTTTTGAAATCAATAAAATAAACGAAAAGATATAAATAAGAATTCGTTGGCGATGGAAATATAAGAACTCATTGTCTATATTTAAATTTAATAAAAATTAAACTCTGCGATTTCTTTTAATCTACTAAAAAATACACATTCAAAAGTATTGAAATTCGTTTATTCTTTTGAAATCAATTAAAATAACGAAAAGATATAAATAAGAATTCGTTGGCGATGGAAATATAAGGACTCATTGTCTGTATTTAAATAATAAAAATTAAATTCTGTGGTTTATTTAATCTACTAAAAAATACATATAGGAAAGTATTGAAATTCGTATATTCTTTTGAAATCAATAAAATAAATGAAAAGATATAAATAAGAATTCGTTGGCGATGGAAATATATGAACTCATTGTCTATATTTAAATTTAATAAAATCTACACTCTGCGATTACTTTTAATCTACTAAAAAATACATATAGGAAAGTAATGAACTTCGTTTATTCTTTTGAAATCAATAAAATAAACGAAAAGATATAAATAAGAATTCGTTGGCGATGGAAATATAAGGACTCATTGTCTGTATTTAAATAATAAAAATTAAATTCTGTGGATTATTTAATCTACTAAAAAATACATATAGGAAAGTATTGAAATTCGTATATTCTTTTGAAATCAATAAAATAAATGAAAAGATATAAATAAGAATTCGTTGACGATGGAAATATAAGAACTCATTGTCTATATTTAAATTTAATAAAATCTACACTCTGCGATTACTTTTAATCTACTAAAAAATACATATAGGAAAGTAATGAACGTCGTTTATTCTTTTGAAATTAATAAAATAAACGAAAATATATAAATAAGAATTCGTTGGCGATGGAAATATAAAGACTCATTGTCTGTATTTAAATAATAAAAATTAAATTCTGTGGTTTAATTAATCTACTTGAAAATACATATAGGAAAGTATTGATATTCGTATATTCTTTTGAAATCAATAAAATAAATGAAAAGATATAAATAAGAATTCGTTGGCGATGGAAATATAAGAACTCATTGTCTATATTTAAATTTAATAAAATCTACACTCTGCGATTAATTTTAATCTACTAAAAAATACATATAGGAAAGTAATGAACTTCGTTTATTCTTTTGAAATCAATAAAATAAACGAAAAGATATAAATAAGAATTCGTTGGCGATGGAAATATAAGGACTCATTGTCTGTATTTAAATAATAAAAATTAAATTCTGTGGTTTATTTAATCTACTAAAAAATACATATAGGAAAGTATTGAAATTCGTATATTCTTTTGAAATCAATAAAATAAACGAAAGGATATAAATAAGAATTCGTTGGCGATAGAAATATAAGGACTCATTGTCTGTATTTAAATAATAAAAATTAAATTCTGTGGTTTATTTAATCTACTAAAAAATACATATAGGAAAGTATTGAAATTCGTATATTCTTTTGAAATCAATAAAATAAATGAAAAGATATAAATAAGAATTCGTTGGCGAATGAAATATAAGAACTCATTGTCTATATTTAAATTTAATAAAATCTACACTCTGCGATTACTTTTAATCTACTAAAAAATACATATAGGAAAGTATTGAACTTCGTTTATTCTTTTGAAATCAATAAAATAAACGAAAAGATATAAATAAGAATTCGTTGGCGATGGAAATATAAGGACTCATTGTCTGAATTTAAATAATAAAAATTAAATTCTGTGGTTTATCTAATCTACTAAAAAATACATATGGGAAGTATTGAAATTCGTATATTCTTTTTAAATCAATAAAATAAACGAAAAGATATAAATAAGAATTCGTTGGCGATGGAAATATAAGAATACATTGTCTGTATTTAAATTTAATAAAAATTAAACTCTGCGATTTCTTTTTATCTAGTAAAAAATACATATAGGAAAGTATTGATATTCGTATATTCTTTTGAAATCAATAAAATAAACGAAAAGATATAAATAAGAATTCGTTGGCGATGGAAATATAAGAACTCATTGTCTGTATTTCAAATTAATAAAATCTACACTCTGCGATTACTTTTAATCTACTAAAAAACACATATAGAAAAGTATTGAAATTCGTTTATTCTTTTGAAATCAATAAAATAAACGAAAAGATAAAATTAAGAATTCGTTGGTGATGGAAATATAAGGACTCATTGTCTATATTCAAAATAAGAAAAATGATTCTCTACAAATTGTTTTCAATCTTCTAAAAAATACATATTTGAAAGTATTGAAATTCGTATATTCTTTTTAAATCAATAAAATAAACGAAAAGATATAAATAAGAATTCGTTGGCGATGGAAATATAAGAATACATTGTCTGTATTTAAATTTAATAAAAATTAAACTCTGCGATTTCTTTTAATCTACTAAAAGATACACATTTGAAAGTATTGAAATTCGTTTATTCTTTTGAAATCAATTAAATAAACGAAAAGATATAAATAAGAATTCGTTGGCGATGGAAATATAAGGACTCATTGTCTATATTTAAAATAAGAAAAATGATTCTCTACAAATTGTTTTCAATCTACTAAAAAATACATATTTGAAAGTAATGAAATTTGTATGTTCTTTTGAAATCAATAAAATAAACGAAAAGATATAAATAAGAATTCGTTGGTGATGGAAATATAAGGACTCATTGTCTATATTTAAAATAAGAAAAATGATACTCTGCGATTACTTTTAATATACTAAAAAATATATATAGGAAAGTATTGAAATTCGTATATTCTTTTGAAATCAATAAAATAAACGAAAAGATATAAATAAGAATTCGTTGGCGATGGAAATATAAGAATACATTGTTTATATTTAAATTTAATAAAAATTAAACTCTGCGATTTCTTTTTATCTACTAAAAAATACATATAGGAAAGTATTGAAATTCGTATATTCTTTTGAAATCAATTAAATAAACGAAAAGATATAAATAAGAATTCGTTGGCGATGGAAATATAAGAACTCATTGTTTGTATTTAAATTTATAAAATCACTCTGCGATTACTTTTAATCTACTAAAAAATACATATAGGAAAGTATTGAAATTCGTATATTCTTTTGAAATCAATAAAATAAACGAAAAGATATAAATAAGAATTCGTTGGCGATGGAAATATAAGGACTCATTGTCTATATTTAAAATAAGAAAAATGATTCTCTACAAATTTTTTTCAATATACATAAAAATACATATTTGAAAGTATTGAAATTCGTATATTCTTTTAAAATCAATAAAATAAACGAAAAGATATAAATAAGATTTCGTTGGCGATGGAAATATAAGAATTCATTGTCTGTATTTAAATTTAATAAAAATTAAAACCTGCGATTTCTTTTAATCTACTAAAAAATACATATAGGAAAGTATTGAAATTCGTATATTCTTTTGAAATCAATAAAATAAACGAAAAGATATAAATAAGAATTCGTTGGCGATGGAAATATAAGAACTCATTGTCTGTATTTCAAATTAATAAAATCTACACTCTGCGATTACTTTTATTCTACTAAAAACTACATATAGAAAAGTATTGAAATTCGTTTATTCTTTTGAAATCAATTAAATAAACGAAAAGATATAAATAAGAATTCGTTGGTGATGGAAATATAAGGACTCATTGTCTTTATTCAAAATAAGAAAAATGATTTTCTACAAATTGTTTTCAATCTTCTAAAAAATATATATTTGAAAGTATTGAAATTCGTATATTCTTTTGAAATCAATAAAATAAACGAAAAGATATAAATAAGAATTCGTTGGCGATGGAAATATAAGAATACATTGTCTGTATTTAAATTTAATAAAAATTAAACTCTGCGATTTCTTTTTATCTACTAAAAAATACATATAGAAAAGTATTGAAATTCGTATATTCTTTTGAAATCAATAAAATAAACGAAAAGATATAAATAAGAATTCGTTGGCGATAGAAATATAAGAACTCATTGGCTGTATTTCAAATTAATAAAATCTACACTCTGCGATTACTTTTATTCTACTAAAAAATACATATAGAAAAGTATTGAAATTCGTTTATTCTTTTGAAATCAATTAAATAAACGAAAAGATATAAATATGAATTCGTTGGCGATGGAAATATAAGGACTCATTGTCTATATTCAAAATAAGAAAAATGATTCTCTACAAATTGTTTTAATCTACTAAAAAATACATATAGGAAAGTATTGAAATTCGTATATTCTTTTGAAATCAATAAAATAAACGAAAAGATATAAATAAGAATTCGTTGGCGATGGAAATATAAGAACTTATTGGCTGTATTTCAAATTAATAAAATCTACACTCTGCGATTACTTTTATTCTACTAAAAAATACATATAGAAAAGTATTGAAATTCGTTTATTCTTTTGAAATCAATTAAATAAACGAAAAGATATAAATAAGAATTCGTTGACGATGGAAATATAAGGACTCATTGTCTATATTTAAAATAAGAAAAATGATTCTCTACAAATTTTTTTCAATATACATAAAAATACATATTTGAAAGTATTAAAATTCGTATATTCTTTTAAAATCAATAAAATAAACGAAAAGATATAAATAAGATTTCGTTGGCGATGGAAATATAAGAATTCATTGTCTGTATTTAAATTTAATAAAAATTAAAACCTGCGATTTCTTTTAATCTACTAAAAAATACATATAGGAAAGTATTGAAATTCGTATATTCTTTTGAAATCAATAAAATAAACGAAAAGATATAAATAAGAATTCGTTGGCGATGGAAATATAAGAACTCATTGTCTGTATTTCAAATTAATAAAATCTACACTCTGCGATTACTTTTATTCTACTAAAACTACATATAGAAAAGTATTGAAATTCGTTTATTCTTTTGAAATCAATTAAATAAACGAAAAGATATAAATAAGAATTCGTTGGTGATGGAAATATAAGGACTCATTGTCTTTATTCAAAATAAGAAAAATGATTTTCTACAAATTGTTTTCAATCTTCTAAAAAATATATATTTGAAAGTATTGAAATTCGTATATTCTTTTGAAATCAATAAAATAAACGAAAAGATATAAATAAGAATTCGTTGGCGATGGAAATATAAGAATACATTGTCTGTATTTAAATTTAATAAAAATTAAACTCTGCGATTTCTTTTTATCTACTAAAAAATACATATAGAAAAGTATTGAAATTCGTATATTCTTTTGAAATCAATAAAATAAACGAAAAGATATAAATAAGAATTCGTTGGCGATAGAAATATAAGAACTCATTGGCTGTATTTCAAATTAATAAAATCTACACTCTGCGATTACTTTTATTCTACTAAAAAATACATATAGAAAAGTATTGAAATTCGTTTATTCTTTTGAAATCAATTAAATAAACGAAAAGATATAAATATGAATTCGTTGGCGATGGAAATATAAGGACTCATTGTCTATATTCAAAATAAGAAAAATGATTCTCTACAAATTGTTTTAATCTACTAAAAAATACATATAGGAAAGTATTGAAATTCGTATATTCTTTTGAAATCAATAAAATAAACGAAAAGATATAAATAAGAATTCGTTGGCGATGGAAATATAAGAACTTATTGGCTGTATTTCAAATTAATAAAATCTACACTCTGCGATTACTTTTATTCTACTAAAAAATACATATAGAAAAGTATTGAAATTCGTTTATTCTTTTGAAATCAATTAAATAAACGAAAAGATATAAATAAGAATTCGTTGACGATGGAAATATAAGGACTCATTGTCTATATTTAAAATAAGAAAAATGATACTCTGCGATTACTTTTAATCTACTAAAAAATACATATAGGAATGTATTGAAATTCGTATATTCTTTTGAAATCAATAAAATAAACGAAAAGATATAAATAAGAATTCGTTGGCGATGGAAATATAAGGACTCATTGTCTATATTTAAAATAAGAAAAATGATTCTCTACAAATTGTTTTCAATCTTCTAAAAAATACATATTTGAAAGTATTGAAATTCGTATATTCTTTTGAAATCAATAAAATAAACGAAAAGATATAAATAAGAATTCGTTGGCGATGGAAATATAAGAACTCATTGTCTGTATTTCAAATTAATAAAATCTACACTCTGCGATTACTTTTATTCTACTAAAAAATACATATAGAAAAGTATTGAAATTCGTTTATTCTTTTGAAATCAATTAAATAAACGAAAAGATATAAATAAGAATTCGTTGGTACAAGAATATTCAAAATAAGAAAAATGATTCTCTACAAATTGTTTTCAATCTTCTAAAAAATACATATTTGAAAGTATTGAAATTCTTATATTCTTTTAAAATCAATAAAATAAACGAAAAGATATAAATAAGAATTCGTTGGCGATGGAAATATAACAAAACATTGTCTGTATTTAAATTTAATAAAAATTAAACTCTGTGATTTCTTTTTATCTACTAAAAAATACATATAGGAAAGTATTGAAATTCGTATATTCTTTTGAAATCAATAAAATAAACGAAAAGATATAAATAAGAATTCGTTGGCGATGGATATATAAGGACTCATTGTCTATATTCAAAATAAGAAAAATGATTCTCTACAAATTGTTTTCAATATACATAAAAATACATATAGGAAAGTATTGAAATTCGTATATTCTTTTTAAATCAATAAAATAAACGAAAAGATATAAATAAGAATTCGTTGGCGATGGAAATATAAGAATACATTGTCTGTATTTAAATTTAATAAAAATTAAACTCTGCAATTACTTTTAATCTACTAAAAAATACATATAGGAAAGTATTGAAATTCGTATATTCTTTTGAAATCAATTAAATAAACGAAAAGATATAAATAAGAATTCGTTGGCGATGGAAATATAAGAACTCATTGTCTGTATTTAAATTTATTAAAAATTAAACTCTGCGATTACTTTTTATCTACTAAAAAACACATATAGAAAAGTATTGAAATTCGTTTATTCTTTTGAAATCAATAAAATAAACGAAAAGATAAAAATAAGAATTCGTTGGTGATGGAAATATAAGGACTCATTGTCTATATTCAAAATAAGAAAAATGATTCTCTACAAATTGTTTTCAATCTTCTAAAAAATACATATTTGAAAGTATTGAAATTCGTATATTCTTTTTAAATCAATAAAATAAACGAAAAGATATAAATAAGAATTCGTTGGCGATGGAAATATAAGAATACATTGTCTGTATTTAAATTTAATAAAAATTAAACTCTGCGATTTCTTTTTATCTAGTAAAAAATACATATAGGAAAGTATTGATATTCGTATATTCTTTTGAAATCAATAAAATAAACGAAAAGATATAAATAAGAATTCGTTGGCGATGGAAATATAAGAACTCATTGTCTGTATTTCAAATTAATAAAATCTACACTCTGCGATTACTTTTAATCTACTAAAAAACACATATAGAAAAGTATTGAAATTCGTTTATTCTTTTGAAATCAATTAAATAAACGAAAAGATAAAAATAAGAATTCGTTGATGATGGAAATATAAGGACTCATTGTCTATATTCAAAATAAGAAAAATGATTCTCTACTAATTGTTTTCAATCTTCTAAAAAATACATATTTGAAAGTATTGAAATTCGTATATTCTTTTGAAATCAATAAAATAAACGAAAAGATATAAATAAGAATTCGTTGGCGATGGAAATATAAGAATATATTGTCTGTATTTAAATTTAATAAAAATTAAACTCTGCGATTTCTTTTTATCTAGTAAAAAATACATATAGGAAAGTATTGATATTCGTATATTCTTTTGAAATCAATAAAATAAACGAAAAGATATAAATAAGAATTCGTTGGCGATGGAAATATAAGAACTCATTGTCTGTATTTCAAATTAATAAAATCTACACTCTGCGATTACTTTTAATCTACTAAAAAACACATATAGAAAAGTATTGAAATTCGTTTATTCTTTTGAAATCAATAAAATAAACGAAAAGATATAAATAAGAATTCGTTGGCGATGGAAATATAAGAATACATTGTCTGTATTTAAATTTAATAAAAATTAAACTCTGCAATTACTTTTAATTTACTAAAAAATACATATAGGAAAGTATTGAAATTCGTATATTCTTTTGAAATCAATTAAATAAACGAAAAGATATAAATAAGAATTCGTTGGCGATGGAAATATAAGAACTCATTGTCTGTATTTAAATTTATTAAAAATTAAACTCTGCTATTACTTTTTATCTACTAAAAAACACATATAGAAAAGTATTGAAATTCGTTTATTCTTTTGAAATCAATAAAATAAACGAAAAGATAAAAATAAGAATTCGTTGGTGATGGAAATATAAGGACTCATTGTCTATATTCAAAATAAGAAAAATGATTCTCTACAAATTGTTTTCAATCTTCTAAAAAATACATATTTGAAAGTATTGAAATTCGTATATTCTTTTGAAATCAATAAAATAAACGAAAAGATATAAATAAGAATTCGTTGGCGATGGAAATATAAGAATACATTGTCTGTATTTAAATTTAATAAAAATTAAACTCTGCGATTTCTTTTTATCTAGTAAAAAATACATATAGGAAAGTATTGATATTCGTATATTCTTTTGAAATCAATAAAATAAACGAAAAGATATAAATAAGAATTCGTTGGCGATGGAAATATAAGAACTCATTGTCTGTATTTCAAATTAATAAAATCTACACTCTGCGATTACTTTTAATCTACTAAAAAACACATATAGAAAAGTATTGAAATTCGTTTATTCTTTTGAAATCAATTAAATAAACGAAAAGATATAAATAAGAATTCGTTGGTGATGGAAATATAAGGATTCATTGTCTATATTAAAAATAAGAAAAATGATACTCTGCAATTACTTTAAATTTACTCAAAAATACATATAGGAAAGTATTGAAATTCGTATATTCTTTTGAAATCAATTAAATAAACGAAAAGATATAAATAAGAATTCGTTGGCGATGGAAATATAAGGACTCATTGTCTATATTTAAAATAAGAAAAATGATTCTCTACAAATTGTTTTCAATCTACTAAAAAATACATATAGGAAAGTATTGAAATTCGTATATTCTTTTGAAATCAATAAAACAAACGAAAAGATATAAATAAGAATTCGTTGGCGATGGAAATATAAGAACTCATCGTCTATATTTAAATTTAATAAAAATCTTCACTCTGCGATTTCTTTTAATCTACTAAAAAATACACATTTGAAAGTATTGAAATTCGTTTATTCTTTTGAAATCAATTAAATAAACGAAAAGATATAAATAAGAATTCGTTGGCGATGGAAATATAAGAACTCATTGTCTGTATTTAAATTTAATAAAATCTACACTCTGCGATAACTTTTATTCTACTAAAAAAAAAATATAGAAAAGTATTGAAATTCGTTTATTCTTTTGAAGTCAATTAAATAAACGAAAAGATATAAATAAGAATTCGTTGGTGATGCAAATATAAGGACTCATTGTCTTTATTCAAAATAAGAAAAATTATTCTCTACAAATTGTTTTCAATCTTCTAAAAAATACATATTTGTAAGTATTGAAATTCGTATATTCTTTTAAAATCAATAAAATAAACGAAAAGATATAAATAAGAATTCGTTGGCGATGGAACTATAAGAATACATTGTCTATATTTAAATTTAATAAAAATTAAACTCTGCGATTTCTTTTTAACTACTAAAAAATACATATAGGAAAGTATTGAAATTCGTATATTCTTTTGAAATCAATTAAATAAACGAAAAGATATAAATAAGAATTCGTTGGCGATGGAAATATAAGAACTCATTGTCTGTATTTAAATTTATAAAATCACTCTGCGATTACTTTTAATCTACTAAAAAATACATATAGGAAAGTATTGAAATTCGTAAATTCTTTTGAAATCAATAAAATAAACGAAAAGATATAAATAAGAATTCGTTGGTGATGGAAATATAAGGACTCATTGTCTATATTTAAAATTAGAAAAATGATTCTCTACAAATTGTTTTCAATCTACTAAAAAATATATATTTGAAAGTATTGAAATTCGTATATTCTTTTGAAATCAATAAAATAAACGAAGAGATATAAATAAGAATTCGTTGGCGATGGAAATATAAGAACTCATTGTCTGTATTTAAATTTAATAAAAATTACACTCTGCGATTTCTTTTAATCTACTTAAAAATACATATAGGAAAGTATTGAAATTCGTATATTCTTTTGAAATCAATTAAATAAACAAAAGGATATAAATAAGAATTGTTTGGCGATGGAAATATAAGAACTCATTGTCTGTATTTAAATTTAATAAAAATTACACTCTGCGATTTCTTTTAATCTACTAAAAAATACATATAGGAAAGTATTGAAATTCGTATATTCTTTTGAAATCAATAAAATAAACGAAAAGATATAAATAAGAATTCGTTGGCGATGGAAATATAAGAACTCATTGTCTGTATTTAAATTTATTAAAAATTAAACTCTACGATTACTTTTAATCTACTAAAAAATACATATAGGAAAGTATTGAAATTCGTAAATTCGTTTGAAATCAATAAAATAAACGAAAAGATATAAATAAGAATTCGTTGGTGATGGAAATATAAGGACTCATTGTCTATATTTAAAATATGAAAAATGATTCTCTACAAATTGTTTTCAATCTACTAAAAAATACATATTTGAAAGTATTGAAATTCGTTTATTCTTTTGAAATCAATTAAATAAACGAAAAGATATAAATAAGAATTCGTTGGCGATGGAAATATAAGAACTCATTGTCTGTATTTAAATTTAATAAAAATTAAACTCTGCGATTTCTTTTAATCTACTAAAAAATACACATTTGAAAATATTGAAATTCGTTTATTCTTTTGAAATCAATTAAATAAACGAAAAGATATAAATAAGAATTCGTTGGCGATGGAAATATAAGATCTCATTGTCTGTATTTAAATGTATTAAAAATTAAACTCTGCGATTTCTTTTAATCTAATAAAAAATACATATACGAAAGTATTGAAATTCGTAAATTCTTTTAAAATCAATAAAATAAACGAAAAGATATAAATAAGAATTCGTTGGTGATGGAAATATATGGACTTATTGTCTATATTTAAAATTAGAAAAATGATTCTCTACAAATTGTTTTCAATCTACTAAAAAATATATATTTGAAAGTATTGAAATTCGTATATTCTTTTGAAATCAATAAAATAAACGAAGAGATATAAATAAGAATTCGTTGGCGATGGAAATATAAGAACTCATTGTCTGTATTTAAATTTAATAAAATCTACACTCTGCGATAACTTTTATTCTACTAAAAAAAAAATATAGAAAAGTATTGAAATTCGTTTATTCTTTTGAAGTCAATTAAATAAACGAAAAGATATAAATAAGAATTCGTTGGTGATGCAAATATAAGGACTCATTGTCTTTATTCAAAATAAGAAAAATGATTCTCTACAAATTGTTTTCAATCTTCTAAAAAATACATATTTGTAAGTATTGAAATTCGTATATTCTTTTAAAATCAATAAAATAAACGAAAAGATATAAATAAGAATTCGTTGGCGATGGAACTATAAGAATACATTGTCTATATTTAAATTTAATAAAAATTAAACTCTGCGATTTCTTTTTAACTACTAAAAAATACATATAGGAAAGTATTGAAATTCGTATATTCTTTTGAAATCAATTAAATAAACGAAAAGATATAAATAAGAATTCGTTGGCGATGGAAATATAAGAACTCATTGTCTGTATTTAAATTTATAAAATCACTCTGCGATTACTTTTAATCTACTAAAAAATACATATAGGAAAGTATTGAAATTCGTAAATTCTTTTGAAATCAATAAAATAAACGAAAAGATATAAATAAGAATTCGTTGGTGATGGAAATATAAGGACTCATTGTCTATATTTAAAATTAGAAAAATGATTCTCTACAAATTGTTTTCAATCTACTAAAAAATATATATTTGAAAGTATTGAAATTCGTATATTCTTTTGAAATCAATAAAATAAACGAAGAGATATAAATAAGAATTCGTTGGCGATGGAAATATAAGAACTCATTGTTTGTATTTAAATTTAATAAAAATTACACTCTGCGATTTCTTTTAATCTACTTAAAAATACATATAGGAAAGTATTGAAATTCGTATATTCTTTTGAAATCAATTAAATAAACAAAAGGATATAAATAAGAATTGTTTGGCGATGGAAATATAAGAACTCATTGTCTGTATTTAAATTTAATAAAAATTACACTCTGCGATTTCTTTTAATCTACTAAAAAATACATATAGGAAAGTATTGAAATTCGTATATTCTTTTGAAATCAATAAAATAAACGAAAAGATATAAATAAGAATTCGTTGGCGATGGAAATATAAGAACTCATTGTCTGTATTTAAATTTATTAAAAATTAAACTCTGCGATTACTTTTAATCTACTAAAAAATACATATAGGAAAGTATTGAAATTCGTAAATTCGTTTGAAATCAATAAAATAAACGAAAAGATATAAATAAGAATTCGTTGGTGATGGAAATATAAGGACTCATTGTCTATATTTAAAATATGAAAAATGATTCTCTACAAATTGTTTTCAATCTACTAAAAAATACATATTTGAAAGTATTGAAATTCGTTTATTCTTTTGAAATCAATTAAATAAACGAAAAGATATAAATAAGAATTCGTTGGCGATGGAAATATAAGAACTCATTGTCTGTATTTAAATTTAATAAAAATTAAACTCTGCGATTTCTTTTAATCTACTAAAAAATACACATTTGAAAATATTGAAATTCGTTTATTCTTTTGAAATCAATTAAATAAACGAAAAGATATAAATAAGAATTCGTTGGCGATGGAAATATAAGATCTCATTGTCTGTATTTAAATGTATTAAAAATTAAACTCTGCGATTTCTTTTAATCTAATAAAAAATACATATAGGAAAGTATTGAAATTCGTAAATTCTTTTAAAATCAATAAAATAAACGAAAAGATATAAATAAGAATTCGTTGGTGATGGAAATATATGGACTTATTGTCTATATTTAAAATTAGAAAAATGATTCTCTACAAATTGTTTTCAATCTACTAAAAAATACATATTTGAAAGTATTGAAATTCGTTTATTCTTTTGAAATCAATTAAATAAACGAAAAGATATAAATAAGAATTCGTTGGCGATGGAAATATAAGAACTCATTGTCTGTATTTAAATTTAATAAAAATTAAACTCTGCGATTTCTTTTAATCTACTAAAAAATATATATTTGAAAGTATTGAAATTCGTATATTCTTTTGAAATCAATAAAATAAACGAAGAGATATAAATAAGAATTCGTTGGTGATGCAAATATAAGAACTCATTGTCTGTATTTTATATTAATAAAATCTACACTCTGCGATTACTTTTAATCTACTAAAAAATACATATAGGAAAGTATTGAAATTCGTTTATTCTTTTGAAATCAATAAAATAAACGAAAAGATATAAATAAGAATTCGTTGGCTATGGAAATAAAAGGACTCATTGTCTATATTTAAAATAAGAAAAATAATTCTCTACAAATTGTTTTCAATCTACTAAAAAATATATATAGGAAAGTATTGAAATTCGTATATTCTTTTGAAATCAATAAAATAAACGAAAAGATATAAATAAGAATTCGTTGGCGATGGAAATATAAGGACTCATTGTCTGTATTTAAATTTATTAAAAATTTAACTCTACGATTTCTTTTAATCTACTAAAAAATACATATAGGAAAGTATTGAAATTCGTATATTCTTTTGAAATCAATAAAATAAACGAAAAGATATAAATAAGAATTCGTTGGCGATGGAAATATAAGGACTCATTGTCTATATTTAAAATTAGAAAAATGATTCTCTACAAATTGTTTTCAATCTACTAAAAAATACATATAGGAAAGTATTGAAATTCGTATATTCATTTGAAATCAATAAAATAATCGAAAAGATATAAATAAGAATTCGTTGGTGATGGATATATAAGGACTCATTGTCTATATTTAAAATAAGAAAAATGATACTCTGCGATTACTTTTAATCTACTAAAAAATACATATAGGAAAGTATTGAAATTCGTATATTCTTTTGAAATCAATAAAATAAACGAAAAGATATAAATAAGAATTCGTTGGCGATGAAAATATAAGAACTCATTGTCTATATTTAAAATAAGAAAAATGATTCTCTACAAATTGTTTTCAATCTACTAAAAAATACATATAGGAAAGTATTGAAATTCGTATATTCTTTTGAAATCAATAAAACAAACGAAAAGATATAAATAAGAATTCGTTGGCGATGGAAATATATGAACTCATTGTCTGTATTTCAAATTAATAAAATCTACACTCTGCGATACTTTTAATCTACTAAAAAATACATATAGGAAAGTATTGAAATTCGTATATTCTTTTGAAATCAATAAAATAAATGAAAAGATATAAATAAGAATTCGTTGGCGATGGAAATATAAGAACTCATTGTCTGTATTTAAATTTATTAAAAATTAAACTCTGCGATTACTTTTAATCTACTAAAAATACATATAGGAAAGTATTGAAATTCGTATATTCTTTTGAAATCAATAAAATAAATGAAAAGATATAAATAAGAATTCGTTGGCGATGGAAATATAAGAACTCATTGTCTGTATTTAAATTTATTAAAAATTAAACTCTGCGATTACTTTTAATCTACTAAAAAATACATATAGGAAAGTATTGAAATTCGTATATTCTTTTGAAATCAATAAAATAAACGAAAAGATATAAATAAGAATTCGTTGGTGATGGAAATATAAGGACTCATTGTCTATATTTTAAATTAGAAAAATGATTCTCTACAAATTGTTTTCAATCTACTAAAAAATATATATTTGAAAGTATTGAAATTCGTTTATTCTTTTGAAATCAATAAAATAAACGAAAAGATATAAATAAGAATTCGTTGGCGATGGAAATATAAGAACTCATTGTCTGTATTTAAATTTAATAAAAATTAAACTCTGCGATTTCTTTTAATTTACTAAAAAATACACATTTGAAAATATTGAAATTCGTTTATTCTTTTGAAATCAATTAAATAAACGAAAAGATATAAATAAGAATTCGTTGGCGATGGAAATATAAGAACTCATTGTCTGTATTTAAATTTATTAAAAATTAAACTCTGCGATTACTTTTAATCTACTAAAAAATACATATAGGAAAGTATTGAAATTCGTAAATTCTTTGAAATCAATAAAATAAACGAGAAGATATAAATAAGAATTCGTTGGTGATGGAAATATAAGGACTCATTGTCTATATTTAAAATTAGAAAAATGATTCTCTACAAATTGTTTTCAATCTACTAAAAAATATATATTTGAAAGTATTGAAATTCGTATATTCTTTTGAAATCAATAAAATAAACGAAGAGATATAAATAAGAATTCGTTGGCGATGGAAATATAAGAACTCATTGTCTGTATTTAAATTTAATAAAAATCTACACTCTGCGATTTCTTTTAATCTACTAAAAAATACATATAGGAAAGTATTGAAATTCGTATATTCTTTTGAAATCAATAAAATAAACGAAAAGATATAAATAAGAATTCGTTGGCGATGGAAATATAAGAACTCATTGTCTGTATTTCAAGTAATAAAATAATAAAATATACACTCTGCGATTACTTTTAATCTACTAAAAAATACATATAGGAAAGTATTGAAATTCGTATATTCTTTTGAAATCAATAAAATAAACGAAAAGATATAAATAAGAATTCGTTGGCGATGGAAATATAAGAACTCATTGTCTGTATTTAAATTTATTAAAAATTAAACTCTGCGATTACTTTTAATCTACTAAAAAATACATATAGGAAAGTATTGAAATTCGTAAATTCTTTGAAATCAATAAAATAAACGAAAAGATATAAATAAGAATTCATTGGCGATGGAAATATAAGAACTCATTGTCTATATTTTAAATTAGAAAAATGATTCTCTACAAATTGTTTTCAATCTACTAAAAAATATATATTTGAAAGTATTGAAATTCGTATATTCTTTTGAAATCAATAAAATAAACGAAAAGATATAAATAAGAATTCGTTGGCGATGGAAATATAAGAACTCATTGTCTGTATTTTAAATTAATAAAATCTACACTCTGCGATTACTTTTAATCTACTAAAAAATACATATAGGAAAGTATTGAAATTCGTTTATTCTTTTGAAATCAATAAAATAAAACAAAAGATATAAATAAGAATTCGTTGGCGATGGAAATATAAGGACTCATTGTCTATATTTAAAATATGAAAAATGATTCTCTACAAATTGTTTTCAATCTACTAAAAAATACATATAGGAAAGTATTGAAATTCATATAATATTTTGAAATCAATAAAATAAACGAAAAGATATAAATAAGAAATCGTTGGCGATGGAAATATAAGAACTCATTGTCTGTATTTAAATTTAATAAAAATTATACTCTGCGATTACTTTTAATCTACTAAAAAATACATATAGGAAAGTATTGAAATTCGTATATTCTTTTGAAATCAATTAAATAAACGAAAAGATATAAATAAGAATTCGTTGGCGATGGAAATATAAGAACTCATTGTCTGTATTTAAATTTATTAAAAATTATACTCTGCGATTACTTTTAATCTACTAAAAAATACATATAGGAAAGTATTGAAATTCGTAAATTCTTTTGAAATCAATAAAATAAACGAAAAGATATAAATAAGAATTCGTTGGTGATAGAAATATATGGACTCATTGTCTATATTTAAAATTAGAAAAATGATTCTCTACAAATTGTTTTCAATCTACTAAAAAATATATATTTGAAAGTATTGAAATTCGTATATTCTTTTGAAATCAATAAAATAAACGAAGAGATATAAATAAGAATTCGTTGGCGATGGAAATATAAGAACTCATTGTCTGTATTTCAAGTAATAAAATAATAAAATATACACTCTGCGATTACTTTTAATCTACTAAAAAATACATATAGGAAAGTATTGAAATTCGTATATTCTTTTGAAATCAATAAAATTACCGAAAAGATATAAATAAGAATTCGTTGGCGATGGAAATATAAGAACTCATTGTCTGTATTTAAATTTAATAAAAATCTACACTCTGCGATTTCTTTTAATCTACTAAAAAATACATATAGGAAAGTATTGAAATTCGTATATTCTTTTGAAATCAATAAAATAAACGAAAAGATATAAATAAGAATTCGTTGGCGATGGAAATATAAGAATTCATTGTCTGTATTTAAATTTAATAAAAATTAAACTCTGCGATTTCTTTTAATCTACTAAAAAATACATATAGGAAAGTATTGAAATTCGTATATTCTTTTCAAATCAATAAAATAAACGAAAAGATATAAATAAGAATTCGTTGGTGATGGAAATATAAGGACTCATTGTCTTTATTTAAAATTAGAAAAATGATTCTCTACAAATTGTTTTCAATCTACTAAAAAATATATATTTGAAAGTATTGAAATTCGTTTATTCTTTTGAAATCAATTAAATAAACGAAAAGATATAAATAAGAATTCGTTGGCGATGGAAATATAAGAACTCATTGTCTGTATTTAAATTTAATAAAAATTAAACTCTGCGATTACTTTTAATCTACTAAAAAATACATATAGGAAAGTATTGAAATTCGTTAAATAAGAATTCATTGGTGATGGAAATATAAGGACTCATTGTCTATATATAAAATTATAAAAATGATTCTCTACAAATTGTTTTCAATCTACTAAAACATACATATAGGAAAGTATTGAAATTCGTATATTCTTTTGAAATCAATAAAATAAACGAAAAATAAGAAATCATTGTCTATATTTAAAATAAGAAAAATAATACTCTGCGATTACTTTTAATCTACTAAAAAATACATATAGGAAAGTATTGAAATTTGTTTATTCTTTTAAAATCAATTAAATAAACGAAAAGATATAAATAAGAATTCGTTGGCGATGGAAATATAAGAACTCATTGTCTGTATTTAAATTTAATAAAAATTAAACTCTGCAATTTCTTATAACCTACTAAAAAATACACATTTGAAAGTATTGAAATTCGTTTATTCTTTTGAAATCAATAAAATAAACGAAAAGATATAAATAAGAATTCGTTGGCGATGGAAATATAAGAACTCATTGTCTATATTTAAAATAAGAAAAATGATACTCTGCGATTACTTTTAATCTACTAAAAAATACATATAGGAAAGTATTGAAATTCGTTTATTCTTTTGAAATCAATTAAATAAACGAAAAGATATAAATAAGAATTCGTTGGCGATGAAAATATAAGAACTCATTGTCTGTATTTATATTTAATAAAAATTAAACTCTGCGATTAATTTTAATCTACTAAAAAATACACATTTGAAAGTATTGAAATTCGTTTATTCTTTTGAAATCAATAAAATAAACGAAAAGATATAAATAAGAATTCGTTGGCGATGGAAATATAAGAACTCATTGTCTGTATTTAAATTTAATAAAAATTAAACTTTGCGATTTCTTTTAATCTACTAAAAAATACATATAGGAAAGTATTGAAATTCGTTTATTCTTTTGAAATCAATAAAAAAACGAAAAGATATAAATAAGAATTCGTTGGCGATGGAAATATAAGAACTCATTGTCTGTATTTAAATTTTATAAAAATTACACTCTGCGATTTCTTATAATCTACTAAAAAATACATATAGGAAAGTATTGAAATTCGTATATTCTTTTGAAATCAATTAAATAAACGAAAAGATATAAATAAGAATTCGTTGGCGATGGAAATATAAGAACTCATTGTCTATATTTAAAATAAGAAAAATAATACTCTGCGATTACTTTTAATCTACTAAAAAATACATATAGGAAAGTATTGAAATTCGTTTATTCTTTTGAAATCAATTAAATAAACGAAAAGATATAAATAAGAATTCGTTGGCGATGGAAATATAAGAACTCATTGTCTGTATTTATATTTAATAAAAATTAAACTCTGCAATTTCTTTTAATCTACTAAAAAATACACATTTGAAAGTATTGAAATTCGTTTATTCTTTTGAAATAAATTAAATAAACGAAAAGATATAAATAAGAATTCGTTGGCGATGGAAATATAAGAACTCATTGTCTATTATTAAAATAAGAAAAATAATACTCTGCGATTACTTTTAATCTACTAAAAAATACATATAGGAAAGTATTGAAATTCGTTTATTCTTTTGAAATCAATTAAATAAACGAAAAGATATAAATAAGAATTCGTTGGCGATGGAAATATAAGAACTCATTGTATGTATTTAAATTTAATAAAAATTACACTCTGCGATTTCTTTTAATCTACTAAAAAATACATATAGGAAAGTATTGAAATTCGTATATTCTTTTGAAATCAATAAAATAAACGAAAAGATATAAATAAGAATTCGTTGGCGATGGAAATATAAGAACTCATTGTCTGTATTTAAATTTAATAAAAATTACACTCTGCGATTTCTTTTAATCTACTAAAAAATACATATAGGAAAGTATTGAAATTCGTTTATTCTTTTGAAATCAATAAAATAAACGAAAAGATATAAATAAGAATTCGTTGGCGATGGAAATATAAGAACTCATTGTCTGTATTTAAATTTAATAAAAATTACACTCTGCGATTTCTTATATTCTACTAAAAAATACATATAGAAAAGTATTGAAATTCGTATATTCTTTTGAAATCAATTAAATAAACGAAAAGATATAAATAAGAATTCGTTGGCGATGGAAATATAAGAACTCATTGTCTGTATTTAAATTTAATAAAAATTACACTCTGCGATTTCTTTTAATCTACTAAAAAATACATATAGGAAAGTATTGAAATTCGTTTATTCTTTTGAAATCAATAAAATAAACGAAAAGATATAAATAAGAATTCGTTGGTGATGGAAATATAAGAACTCATTGTCTGTATTTATATTTAATAAAAATTTAACTCTGCAATTTCTTATAATCTACTAAAAAATACATATAGGAAAGTATTGAAATTCGTATATTCTTTTGAAATCAATAAAATAAACGAAAAGATATAAATAAGAATTCGTTGGCGATGGAAATATAAGAACTCATTGTCTGTATTTAAATTTATTAAAAATTAAACTCTGCGATTACTTTTAATCTACTTAAAAAATACATATAGGAAAGTATTGAATTTCGTTTATTCTTTTGAAATCAATAAAATAAACGAAAAGATATAAATAAGAATTCGTTGGCGAAGGAAATATAAGGACTCATTGTCTATATTTAAAATTAGAAAAATGATTCTCTACAAATTGTTTTCAATCTACTAAAAAATATATATTTGAAAGTATTGAAATTCGTATATTCTTTTGAAATCAATAAAATAAACGAAAAGATATAAATAAGAATTCGTTGGCGATGGAAATATAAGAACTCATTGTCTGTATTTAAATTTAATAAAAATAATACACTGCGATTTCTTTTAATCTACTAAAAAATACATATAGGAAAGTATTGAAATTCGTATATTCTTTTGAAATCAATTAAATAAACGAAAAGATATAAATAAGAATTCGTTGGCGATGGAAATATAAGAACTCATTGTCTGTATTTAAATTTAATAAAAATTACACTCTGCGATTTCTTTTAATCTACTAAAAAATACATATAGGAAAGTTTTGAAATTCGTTTATTCTTTTGA
Source organism: Ptychoptera albimana (assembly GCA_961205885.1). Lineage (NCBI taxonomy): Eukaryota > Metazoa > Arthropoda > Insecta > Diptera > Ptychopteridae > Ptychoptera > Ptychoptera albimana. Next base: position 11,611,210 of record OY540803.1, on the reverse strand, counting down.
AATCAATAAAATAAACGAAAAGATATAAATAAGAATTCGTTGGTGATGGAAATATAAGGACTCATTGTCTATATTCAAAATAAGAAAAATGATTCTCTACAAATTGTTTTCAATCTTCTAAAAAATACATATTTGAAAGTATTGAAATTCGTATATTCTTTTGAAATCAATAAAATAAACGAAAAGATATAAATAAGAATTCGTTGGCGATGGAAATATAAGAATACATTGTCTGTATTTAAATTTTATAAAAATTACACTCTGCGATTTCTTATAATCTACTAAAAAATACATATAGGAAAGTATTGAAATTCGTATATTCTTTTGAAATCAATTAAATAAACGAAAAGATATAAATAAGAATTCGTTGGCGATGGAAATATAAGAACTCATTGTCTATATTTAAAATAAGAAAAATGATACTCTGCGATTACTTTTAATCTACTAAAAAATACATATAGGAAAGTATTGAAATTCGTATATTCTTTTGAAATCAATAAAATAAACGAAAAGATATAAATAAGAATTCGTTGGTGATGGAAATATAAGGACTCATTGTCTATATTCAAAATAAGAAAAATGATTCTCTACAAATTGTTTTCAATCTTCTAAAAAATACATATTTGAAAGTATTGAAATTCGTATATTCTTTTGAAATCAATAAAATAAACGAAAAGATATAAATAAGAATTCGTTGGTGATGGAAATATAAGGACTCATTGTCTATATTCAAAATAAGAAAAATGATTCTCTACAAATTGTTTTCAATCTTCTAAAAAATACATATTTGAAAGTATTGAAATTCGTATATTCTTTTGAAATCAATAAAATAAACGAAAAGATATAAATAAGAATTCGTTGGCGATGGAAATATAAGAACTCATTGTCTGTATTTAAATTTAATAAAAATAATACACTGCGATTTCTTTTAATCTACTAAAAAATACATATAGGAAAGTATTGAAATTCGTATATTCTTTTGAAATCAATTAAATAAACGAAAAGATATAAATAAGAATTCGTTGGCGATGGAAATATAAGAACTCATTGTCTGTATTTAAATTTAATAAAAATTACACTCTGCGATTTCTTTTAATCTACTAAAAAATACATATAGGAAAGTTTTGAAATTCGTTTATTCTTTTGAAATCAATAAAATAAACGAAAAGATATAAATAAGAATTCGTTGGTGATGGAAATATAAGGACTCATTGTCTATATTCAAAATAAGAAAAATGATTCTCTACAAATTGTTTTCAATCTTCTAAAAAATACATATTTGAAAGTATTGAAATTCGTATATTCTTTTGAAATCAATAAAATAAACGAAAAGATATAAATAAGAATTCGTTGGCGATGGAAATATAAGAATACATTGTCTGTATTTAAATTTAATAAAAATTACACTCTGCGATTTCTTTTAATCTACTAAAAAATACATATAGGAAAGTTTTGAAATTCGTTTATTCTTTTGAAATCAATAAAATAAACGAAAAGATATAAATAAGAATTCGTTGGCGATGGAAATATAAGAACTCATTGTCTGTATTTAAATTTAATAAAAATAATACACTGCGATTTCTTTTAATCTACTAAAAAATACATATAGGAAAGTATTGAAATTCGTATATTCTTTTGAAATCAATTAAATAAACGAAAAGATATAAATAAGAATTCGTTGGCGATGGAAATATAAGAACTCATTGTCTGTATTTAAATTTAATAAAAATTACACTCTGCGATTTCTTTTAATCTACTAAAAAATACATATAGGAAAGTTTTGAAATTCGTTTATTCTTTTGAAATCAATAAAATAAACGAAAAGATATAAATAAGAATTCGTTGGTGATGGAAATATAAGGACTCATTGTCTATATTCAAAATAAGAAAAATGATTCTCTACAAATTGTTTTCAATCTTCTAAAAAATACATATTTGAAAGTATTGAAATTCGTATATTCTTTTGAAATCAATAAAATAAACGAAAAGATATAAATAAGAATTCGTTGGCGATGGAAATATAAGAATACATTGTCTGTATTTAAATTTATTAAAAATTAAACTCTGCGATTACTTTTAATCTACTTAAAAAATACATATAGGAAAGTATTGAATTTCGTTTATTCTTTTGAAATCAATAAAATAAACGACAAGATATAAATAAGAATTCGTTGGCGAAGGAAATATAAGGACTCATTGTCTATATTTAAAATTAGAAAAATGATTCTCTACAAATTGTTTTCAATCTACTAAAAAATATATATTTGAAAGTATTGAAATTCGTATATTCTTTTGAAATCAATAAAATAAACGAAAAGATATAAATAAGAATTCGTTGGCGATGGAAATATAAGAACTCATTGTCTGTATTTAAATTTAATAAAAATAATACACTGCGATTTCTTTTAATCTACTAAAAAATACATATAGGAAAGTATTGAAATTCGTATATTCTTTTGAAATCAATTAAATAAACGAAAAGATATAAATAAGAATTCGTTGGCGATGGAAATATAAGAACTCATTGTCTGTATTTAAATTTAATAAAAATTAAACTCTGCAATTTCTTTTAACCTACTAAAAAATACACATTTGAAAGTATTGAAATTCGTTTATTCTTTTGAAATCAATAAAATAAACGAAAAGATATAAATAAGAATTCGTTGGCGATGGAAATATAAGAACTCATTGTCTATATTTAAAATAAGAAAAATGATACTCTGCGATTACTTTTAATCTACTAAAAAATACATATAGGAAAGTATTGAAATTCGTTTATTCTTTTGAAATCAATTAAATAAACGAAAAGATATAAATAAGAATTCGTTGGCGATGAAAATATAAGAACTCATTGTCTGTATTTATATTTAATAAAAATTAAACTCTGCGATTAATTTTAATCTACTAAAAAATACACATTTGAAAGTATTGAAATTCGTTTATTCTTTTGAAATCAATAAAATAAACGAAAAGATATAAATAAGAATTCGTTGGCGATGGAAATATAAGAACTCATTGTCTGTATTTAAATTTAATAAAAATTAAACTTTGCGATTTCTTTTAATCTACTAAAAAATACATATAGGAAAGTATTGAAATTCGTTTATTCTTTTGAAATCAATAAAAAAACGAAAAGATATAAATAAGAATTCGTTGGCGATGGAAATATAAGAACTCATTGTCTGTATTTAAATTTTATAAAAATTACACTCTGCGATTTCTTATAATCTACTAAAAAATACATATAGGAAAGTATTGAAATTCGTATATTCTTTTGAAATCAATTAAATAAACGAAAAGATATAAATAAGAATTCGTTGGCGATGGAAATATAAGAACTCATTGTCTATATTTAAAATAAGAAAAATAATACTCTGCGATTACTTTTAATCTACTAAAAAATACATATAGGAAAGTATTGAGATTCGTTTATTCTTTTGAAATCAATTAAATAAACGAAAAGATATAAATAAGAATTCGTTGGCGATGGAAATATAAGAACTCATTGTCTGTATTTATATTTAATAAAAATTAAACTCTGCAATTTCTTTTAATCTACTAAAAAATACACATTTGAAAGTATTGAAATTCGTTTATTCTTTTGAAATAAATTAAATAAACGAAAAGATATAAATAAGAATTCGTTGGCGATGGAAATATAAGAACTCATTGTCTATTATTAAAATAAGAAAAATAATACTCTGCGATTACTTTTAATCTACTAAAAAATACATATAGGAAAGTATTGAAATTCGTTTATTCTTTTGAAATCAATTAAATAAACGAAAAGATATAAATAAGAATTCGTTGGCGATGGAAATATAAGAACTCATTGTATGTATTTAAATTTAATAAAAATTACACTCTGCGATTTCTTTTAATCTACTAAAAAATACATATAGGAAAGTATTGAAATTCGTATATTCTTTTGAAATCAATAAAATAAACGAAAAGATATAAATAAGAATTCGTTGGCGATGGAAATATAAGAACTCATTGTCTGTATTTAAATTTAATAAAAATTACACTCTGCGATTTCTTTTAATCTACTAAAAAATACATATAGGAAAGTATTGAAATTCGTTTATTCTTTTGAAATCAATAAAATAAACGAAAAGATATAAATAAGAATTCGTTGGCGATGGAAATATAAGAACTCATTGTCTGTATTTAAATTTAATAAAAATTACACTCTGCGATTTCTTATATTCTACTAAAAAATACATATAGAAAAGTATTGAAATTCGTATATTCTTTTGAAATCAATTAAATAAACGAAAAGATATAAATAAGAATTCGTTGGCGATGGAAATATAAGAACTCATTGTCTGTATTTAAATTTAATAAAAATTACACTCTGCGATTTCTTTTAATCTACTAAAAAATACATATAGGAAAGTATTGAAATTCGTTTATTCTTTTGAAATCAATAAAATAAACGAAAAGATATAAATAAGAATTCGTTGGTGATGGAAATATAAGAACTCATTGTCTGTATTTATATTTAATAAAAATTACACTCTGCGATTTCTTTTAATCTACTAAAAAATACATATAGGAAAGTATTGAAATTCGTTTATTCTTTTGAAATCAATAAAATAAACGAAAAGATATAAATAAGAATTCGTTGGTGATGGAAATATAAGAACTCATTGTATGTATTTAAATTTAATAAAAATTACACTCTGCGATTTCTTTTAATCTACTAAAAAATACATATAGGAAAGTATTGAAATTCGTATATTCTTTTGAAATCAATAAAATAAACGAAAAGATATAAATAAGAATTCGTTGGCGATGGAAATATAAGAACTCATTGTCTGTATTTAAATTTAATAAAAATTACACTCTGCGATTTCTTTTAATCTACTAAAAAATACATATAGGAAAGTATTGAAATTCGTTTATTCTTTTGAAATAAATTAAATAAACGAAAAGATATAAATAAGAATTCGTTGGCGATGGAAATATAAGAACTCATTGTCTATTATTAAAATAAGAAAAATAATACTCTGCGATTACTTTTAATCTACTAAAAAATACATATAGGAAAGTATTGAAATTCGTTTATTCTTTTGAAATCAATTAAATAAACGAAAAGATATAAATAAGAATTCGTTGGCGATGGAAATATAAGAACTCATTGTATGTATTTAAATTTAATAAAAATTACACTCTGCGATTTCTTTTAATCTACTAAAAAATACATATAGGAAAGTATTGAAATTCGTATATTCTTTTGAAATCAATAAAATAAACGAAAAGATATAAATAAGAATTCGTTGGCGATGGAAATATAAGAACTCATTGTCTGTATTTAAATTTAATAAAAATTACACTCTGCGATTTCTTTTAATCTACTAAAAAATACATATAGGAAAGTATTGAAATTCGTTTATTCTTTTGAAATCAATAAAATAAACGAAAAGATATAAATAAGAATTCGTTGGCGATGGAAATATAAGAACTCATTGTCTGTATTTAAATTTAATAAAAATTACACTCTGCGATTTCTTATATTCTACTAAAAAATACATATAGAAAAGTATTGAAATTCGTATATTCTTTTGAAATCAATTAAATAAACGAAAAGATATAAATAAGAATTCGTTGGCGATGGAAATATAAGAACTCATTGTCTGTATTTAAATTTAATAAAAATTACACTCTGCGATTTCTTTTAATCTACTAAAAAATACATATAGGAAAGTATTGAATTTCGTTTATTCTTTTGAAATCAATAAAATAAACGAAAAGATATAAATAAGAATTCGTTGGCGAAGGAAATATAAGGACTCATTGTCTATATTTAAAATTAGAAAAATGATTCTCTACAAATTGTTTTCAATCTACTAAAAAATATATATTTGAAAGTATTGAAATTCGTATATTCTTTTGAAATCAATAAAATAAACGAAAAGATATAAATAAGAATTCGTTGGCGATGGAAATATAAGAACTCATTGTCTGTATTTAAATTTAATAAAAATAATACACTGCGATTTCTTTTAATCTACTAAAAAATACATATAGGAAAGTATTGAAATTCGTATATTCTTTTGAAATCAATTAAATAAACGAAAAGATATAAATAAGAATTCGTTGGCGATGGAAATATAAGAACTCATTGTCTGTATTTAAATTTAATAAAAATTACACTCTGCGATTTCTTTTAATCTACTAAAAAATACATATAGGAAAGTTTTGAAATTCGTTTATTCTTTTGAAATCAATAAAATAAACGAAAAGATATAAATAAGAATTCGTTGGTGATGGAAATATAAGGACTCATTGTCTTTATTCAAAATAAGAAAAATGATTCTCTACAAATTGTTTTCAATCTTCTAAAAAATACATATTTGAAAGTATTGAAATTCGTATATTCTTTTGAAATCAATAAAATAAACGAAAAGATATAAATAAGAATTCGTTGGCGATGGAAATATAAGAATACATTGTCTGTATTTAAATTTAATAAAAATTAAACTCTGCGATTTCTTTTTATCTAGTAAAAAATACATATAGGAAAGTATTGATATTCGTATATTCTTTTGAAATCAATAAAATAAACGAAAAGATATAAATAAGAATTCGTTGGCGATGGAAATATAAGAACTCATTGTCTGTATTTCAAATTAATAAAATCTACACTCTGCGATTACTTTTAATCTACTAAAAAACACATATAGAAAAGTATTGAAATTCGTTTATTCTTTTGAAATCAATTAAATAAACGAAAAGATATAAATAAGAATTCGTTGGTGATGGAAATATAAGGATTCATTGTCTATATTAAAAATAAGAAAAATGATACTCTGCAATTACTTTAAATTTACTCAAAAATACATATAGGAAAGTATTGAAATTCGTATATTCTTTTGAAATCAATTAAATAAACGAAAAGATATAAATAAGAATTCGTTGGCGATGGAAATATAAGGACTCATTGTCTATATTTAAAATAAGAAAAATGATTCTCTACAAATTGTTTTCAATCTACTAAAAAATACATATAGGAAAGTATTGAAATTCGTATATTCTTTTGAAATCAATAAAACAAACGAAAAGATATAAATAAGAATTCGTTGGCGATGGAAATATAAGAACTCATCGTCTATATTTAAATTTAATAAAAATCTTCACTCTGCGATTTCTTTTAATCTACTAAAAAATACACATTTGAAAGTATTGAAATTCGTTTATTCTTTTGAAATCAATTAAATAAACGAAAAGATATAAATAAGAATTCGTTGGCGATGGAAATATAAGAACTCATTGTCTGTATTTAAATTTAATAAAATCTACACTCTGCGATTACTTTTATTCTACTAAAAAAAAAATATAGAAAAGTATTGAAATTCGTTTATTCTTTTGAAGTCAATTAAATAAACGAAAAGATATAAATAAGAATTCGTTGGTGATGCAAATATAAGGACTCATTGTCTTTATTCAAAATAAGAAAAATGATTCTCTACAAATTGTTTTCAATCTTCTAAAAAATACATATTTGTAAGTATTGAAATTCGTATATTCTTTTAAAATCAATAAAATAAACGAAAAGATATAAATAAGAATTCGTTGGCGATGGAACTATAAGAATACATTGTCTATATTTAAATTTAATAAAAATTAAACTCTGCGATTTCTTTTTAACTACTAAAAAATACATATAGGAAAGTATTGAAATTCGTATATTCTTTTGAAATCAATTAAATAAACGAAAAGATATAAATAAGAATTCGTTGGCGATGGAAATATAAGAACTCATTGTCTGTATTTAAATTTATAAAATCACTCTGCGATTACTTTTAATCTACTAAAAAATACATATAGGAAAGTATTGAAATTCGTAAATTCTTTTGAAATCAATAAAATAAACGAAAAGATATAAATAAGAATTCGTTGGTGATGGAAATATAAGGACTCATTGTCTATATTTAAAATTAGAAAAATGATTCTCTACAAATTGTTTTCAATCTACTAAAAAATATATATTTGAAAGTATTGAAATTCGTATATTCTTTTGAAATCAATAAAATAAACGAAGAGATATAAATAAGAATTCGTTGGCGATGGAAATATAAGAACTCATTGTCTGTATTTAAATTTAATAAAAATTACACTCTGCGATTTCTTTTAATCTACTTAAAAATACATATAGGAAAGTATTGAAATTCGTAAATTCTTTTGAAATCAATTAAATAAACAAAAGGATATAAATAAGAATTGTTTGGCGATGGAAATATAAGAACTCATTGTCTGTATTTAAATTTAATAAAAATTACACTCTGCGATTTCTTTTAATCTACTAAAAAATACATATAGGAAAGTATTGAAATTCGTATATTCTTTTGAAATCAATAAAATAAACGAAAAGATATAAATAAGAATTCGTTGGCGATGGAAATATAAGAACTCATTGTCTGTATTTAAATTTATTAAAAATTAAACTCTGCGATTACTTTTAATCTACTAAAAAATACATATAGGAAAGTATTGAAATTCGTAAATTCGTTTGAAATCAATAAAATAAACGAAAAGATATAAATAAGAATTCGTTGGTGATGGAAATATAAGGACTCATTGTCTATATTTAAAATATGAAAAATGATTCTCTACAAATTGTTTTCAATCTACTAAAAAATACATATTTGAAAGTATTGAAATTCGTTTATTCTTTTGAAATCAATTAAATAAACGAAAAGATATAAATAAGAATTCGTTGGCGATGGAAATATAAGAACTCATTGTCTGTATTTAAATTTAATAAAAATTAAACTCTGCGATTTCTTTTAATCTACTAAAAAATACACATTTGAAAATATTGAAATTCGTTTATTCTTTTGAAATCAATTAAATAAACGAAAAGATATAAATAAGAATTCGTTGGCGATGGAAATATAAGATCTCATTGTCTGTATTTAAATGTATTAAAAATTAAACTCTGCGATTTCTTTTAATCTAATAAAAAATACATATAGGAAAGTATTGAAATTCGTAAATTCTTTTAAAATCAATAAAATAAACGAAAAGATATAAATAAGAATTCGTTGGTGATGGAAATATATGGACTTATTGTCTATATTTAAAATTAGAAAAATGATTCTCTACAAATTGTTTTCAATCTACTAAAAAATATATATTTGAAAGTATTGAAATTCGTATATTCTTTTGAAATCAATAAAATAAACGAAGAGATATAAATAAGAATTCGTTGGCGATGGAAATATAAGAACTCATTGTCTGTATTTTATATTAATAAAATCTACACTCTGCGATTACTTTTAATCTACTAAAAAATACATATAGGAAAGTATTGAAATTCGTTTATTCTTTTGAAATCAATAAAATAAACGAAAAGATATAAATAAGAATTCGTTGGCTATGGAAATAAAAGGACTCATTGTCTATATTTAAAATAAGAAAAATAATTCTCTACAAATTGTTTTCAATCTACTAAAAAATATATATTTGAAAGTATTGAAATTCGTATATTCTTTTGAAATCAATAAAATAAACGAAGAGATATAAATAAGAATTCGTTGGCGATGGAAATATAAGAACTCATTGTCTGTATTTTATATTAATAAAATCTACACTCTGCGATTACTTTTAATCTACTAAAAAATACATATAGGAAAGTATTGAAATTCGTAAATTCGTTTGAAATCAATAAAATAAACGAAAAGATATAAATAAGAATTCGTTGGTGATGGAAATATAAGGACTCATTGTCTATATTTAAAATTAGAAAAATGATTCTCTACAAATTGTTTTCAATCTACTAAAAAATACATATAGGAAAGTATTGAAATTCGTATATTCATTTGAAATCAATAAAATAATCGAAAAGATATAAATAAGAATTCGTTGGTGATGGATATATAAGGACTCATTGTCTATATTTAAAATAAGAAAAATGATACTCTGCGATTACTTTTAATCTACTAAAAAATACATATAGGAAAGTATTGAAATTCGTATATTCTTTTGAAATCAATAAAATAAACGAAAAGATATAAATAAGAATTCGTTGGCGATGAAAATATAAGAACTCATTGTCTATATTTAAAATAAGAAAAATGATTCTCTACAAATTGTTTTCAATCTACTAAAAAATACATATAGGAAAGTATTGAAATTCGTATATTCTTTTGAAATCAATAAAACAAACGAAAAGATATAAATAAGAATTCGTTGGCGATGGAAATATATGAACTCATTGTCTGTATTTCAAATTAATAAAATCTACACTCTGCGATACTTTTAATCTACTAAAAAATACATATAGGAAAGTATTGAAATTCGTATATTCTTTTGAAATCAATAAAATAAATGAAAAGATATAAATAAGAATTCGTTGGCGATGGAAATATAAGAACTCATTGTCTGTATTTAAATTTATTAAAAATTAAACTCTGCGATTACTTTTAATCTACTAAAAATACATATAGGAAAGTATTGAAATTCGTATATTCTTTTGAAATCAATAAAATAAATGAAAAGATATAAATAAGAATTCGTTGGCGATGGAAATATAAGAACTCATTGTCTGTATTTAAATTTATTAAAAATTAAACTCTGCGATTACTTTTAATCTACTAAAAAATACATATAGGAAAGTATTGAAATTCGTATATTCTTTTGAAATCAATAAAATAAACGAAAAGATATAAATAAGAATTCGTTGGTGATGGAAATATAAGGACTCATTGTCTATATTTTAAATTAGAAAAATGATTCTCTACAAATTGTTTTCAATCTACTAAAAAATATATATTTGAAAGTATTGAAATTCGTTTATTCTTTTGAAATCAATAAAATAAACGAAAAGATATAAATAAGAATTCGTTGGCGATGGAAATATAAGAACTCATTGTCTGTATTTAAATTTAATAAAAATTAAACTCTGCGATTTCTTTTAATTTACTAAAAAATACACATTTGAAAATATTGAAATTCGTTTATTCTTTTGAAATCAATTAAATAAACGAAAAGATATAAATAAGAATTCGTTGGCGATGGAAATATAAGAACTCATTGTCTGTATTTAAATTTATTAAAAATTAAACTCTGCGATTACTTTTAATCTACTAAAAAATACATATAGGAAAGTATTGAAATTCGTAAATTCTTTGAAATCAATAAAATAAACGAGAAGATATAAATAAGAATTCGTTGGTGATGGAAATATAAGGACTCATTGTCTATATTTAAAATTAGAAAAATGATTCTCTACAAATTGTTTTCAATCTACTAAAAAATATATATTTGAAAGTATTGAAATTCGTATATTCTTTTGAAATCAATAAAATAAACGAAAAGATATAAATAAGAATTCGTTGGCGATGGAAATATAAGAACTTATTGTCTGTATTTTAAATTAATAAAATCTACACTCTGCGCTTTCTTTTAATCTACTAAAAAATACATATAGGAAAGTATTGAAATTCGTTTATTCTTTTGAAATCAATAAAATAAACGAAAAGATATAAATAAGAATTCGTTGGCGATGGAAATATAAGGACTCATTGTCTATATTTAAAATATGAAAAATGATTCTCTACAAATTGTTTTCAATCTACTAAAAAATACATATAGGAAAGTATTGAAATTCATATAATCTTTTGAAATCAATAAAATAAACGAAAAGATATAAATAAGAATTCGTTGGCGATGGAAATATAAGAACTCATTGTCTGTATTTAAATTTAATAAAAATTATACTCTGCGATTACTTTTAATCTACTAAAAAATACATATATGAAAGTATTGAAATTCGTATATTCTTTTGAAATCAATTAAATAAACGAAAAGATATAAATAAGAATTCGTTGGCGATGGAAATATAAGAACTCATTGTCTGTATTTAAATTTATTAAAAATTATACTCTGCGATTACTTTTAATCTACTAAAAAATACATATAGGAAAGTATTGAAATTCGTATATTCTTTTGAAATCAATAAAATAAACGAAAAGATATAAATAAGTATTCGTTGGTGATGGAAATATATGGACTCATTGTCTATATTTAAAATTAGAAAAATGATTCTCTACAAATTGTTTTCAATCTACTAAAAAACATATATTTGAAAGTATTGAAATTCGTATATTCTTTTGAAATCAATAAAATAAACGAAGAGATATAAATAAGAATTCGTTGGCGATGGAAATATAAGAACTCATTGTCTGTATTTAAATTTAATAAAAATCTACACTCTGCGATTTCTTTTAATCTACTAAAAAATACATATAGGAAAGTATTGAAATTCGTATATTCTTTTGAAATCAATAAAATAAACGAAAAGATATAAATAAGAATTCGTTGGCGATGGAAATATAAGAACTCATTGTCTGTATTTCAAGTAATAAAATAATAAAATATACACTCTGCGATTACTTTTAATCTACTAAAAAATACATATAGGAAAGTATTGAAATTCGTATATTCTTTTGAAATCAATAAAATAAACGAAAAGATATAAATAAGAATTCGTTGGCGATGGAAATATAAGAACTCATTGTCTGTATTTAAATTTATTAAAAATTAAACTCTGCGATTACTTTTAATCTACTAAAAAATACATATAGGAAAGTATTGAAATTCGTAAATTCTTTTGAAATCAATAAAATAAACGAAAAGATATAAATAAGAATTCGTTGGTGATGGAAATATATGGACTCATTGTCTTTATTTAAAATTAGAAAAATGATTCTCTACAAATTGTTTTCAATCTACTAAAAAATATATATTTGAAAGTATTGAAATTCGTATATTCTTTTGAAATCAATAAAATAAACGAAGAGATATAAATAAGAATTCGTTGGCGATGGAAATATAAGAACTCATTGTCTGTATTTCAAGTAATAAAATAATAAAATATACACTCTGCGATTACTTTTAATCTACTAAAAAATACATATAGGAAAGTATTGAAATTCGTATATTCTTTTGAAATCAATAAAATAAACGAAAAGATATAAATAAGAATTCGTTGGCGATGGAAATATAAGAACTCATTGTCTGTATTTAAATTTAATAAAAATCTACACTCTGCGATTTCTTTTAATCTACTAAAAAATACATATAGGAAAGTATTGAAATTCGTAAATTCTTTTGAAATCAATAAAATAAACGAAAAGATATAAATAAGAATTCGTTGGCGATGGAAATATAAGAACTCATTGTCTGTATTTAAATTTATTAAAAATGATACTCTGCGATTACTTTTAATCTACTAAAAAATACATATAGGAAAGTATTGAAATTCGTAAATTCTTTTGAAATCAATAAAATAAACGAAAAGATATAAATAAGAATTCGTTGGTGATGGAAATATATGGACTCATTGTCTATATTTAAAATTAGAAAAATGATTCTCTACAAATTGTTTTCAATCTACTAAAAAATATATATTTGAAAGTATTGAAATTCGTATATTCTTTTGAAATCAATAAAATAAACGAAGAGATATAAATAAGAATTCGTTGGCGATGAAAATATAAGAACTCATTGTCTGTATTTCAAGTAATAAAATAATAAAATATACACTCTGCGATTACTTTTAATCTACTAAAAAATACATATAGGAAAGTAATGAACTTCGTTTATTCTTTTGAAATCAATAAAATAAACGAAAAGATATAAATAAGAATTCGTTGGCGATGGAAATATAAGAACTCATTGTCTGTATTTAAATTTAATAAAAATCTACACTCTGCGATTTCTTTTAATCTACTAAAAAATACATATAGGAAAGTATTGAAATTCGTATATTATTTTGTAATCAATAAAATAAACGAAAAGATATAAATAAGAATTCGTTGGTGATGGAAATATAAGGACTCATTGTCTATATTTTAAATTAGAAAAATGATTCTCTACAAATTGTTTTCAATCTACTAAAAAATACATATAGGAAAGTATTGAAAGTCGTTTATTCTTTTGAAATCAATTAAATAAACGAAAAGATATAAATAAGAATTCGTTGGCGATGGAAATATAAGAACTCATTGTCTGTATTTAAATTTAATAAAAATTAAACTCTGCGATTTCTTTTAATTTACTAAAAAATACACATTTGAAAATATTGAAATTCGTTTATTCTTTTGAAATCAATTAAATAAACGAAAAGATATAAATAAGAATTCGTTGGCGATGGAAATATAAGAACTCATTGTCTGTATTTAAATTTATTAAAAATTAAACTCTGCGATTACTTTTAATCTACTAAAAAATACATATAGGAAAGTATTGAAATTCGTAAATTCTTTGAAATCAATAAAATAAACGAAAAGATATAAATAAGAATTCATTGGCGATGGAAATATAAGAACTCATTGTCTATATTTTAAATTAGAAAAATGATTCTCTACAAATTGTTTTCAATCTACTAAAAAATATATATTTGAAAGTATTGATATTCGTATATTCTTTTGAAATCAATAAAATAAACGAAAAGATATAAATAAGAATTCGTTGGCGATGGAAATATAAGAACTCATTGTCTGTATTTTAAATTAATAAAATCTACACTCTGCGATTACTTTTAATCTACTAAAAAATACATATAGGAAAGTATTGAAATTCGTTTATTCTTTTGAAATCAATAAAATAAAACAAAAGATATAAATAAGAATTCGTTGGCGATGGAAATATAAGGACTCATTGTCTATATTTAAAATATGAAAAATGATTCTCTACAAATTGTTTTCAATCTACTAAAAAATACATATAGGAAAGTATTGAAATTCATATAATATTTTGAAATCAATAAAATAAACGAAAAGATATAAATAAGAATTCGTTGGCGATGGAAATATAAGAACTCATTGTCTGTATTTAAATTTAATAAAAATTATACTCTGCGATTACTTTTAATCTACTAAAAAATACATATAGGAAAGTATTGAAATTCGTATATTCTTTTGAAATCAATTAAATAAACGAAAAGATATAAATAAGAATTCGTTGGCGATGGAAATATAAGAACTCATTGTCTGTATTTAAATTTATTAAAAATTATACTCTGCGATTACTTTTAATCTACTAAAAAATACATATAGGAAAGTATTGAAATTCGTAAATTCTTTTGAAATCAATAAAATAAACGAAAAGATATAAATAAGAATTCGTTGGTGATAGAAATATATGGACTCATTGTCTATATTTAAAATTAGAAAAATGATTCTCTACAAATTGTTTTCAATCTACTAAAAAATATATATTTGAAAGTATTGAAATTCGTATATTCTTTTGAAATCAATAAAATAAACGAAAAGATATAAATAAGAATTCGTTGGCGATGGAAATATAAGAACTCATTGTCTGTATTTCAAGTAATAAAATAATAAAATATACACTCTGCGATTACTTTTAATCTACTAAAAAATACATATAGGAAAGTATTGAAATTCGTATATTCTTTTGAAATCAATAAAATTACCGAAAAGATATAAATAAGAATTCGTTGGCGATGGAAATATAAGGACTCATTGTCTGTATTTAAATTTAATAAAAATCTACACTCTGCGATTTCTTTTAATCTACTAAAAAATACATATAGGAAAGTATTGAAATTCGTATATTCTTTTGAAATCAATAAAATAAACGAAAAGATATAAATAAGAATTCGTTGGCGATGGAAATATAAGAATTCATTGTCTGTATTTAAATTTAATAAAAATTAAACTCTGCGATTTCTTTTAATCTACTAAAAAATACATATAGGAAAGTATTGAAATTCGTATATTCTTTTCAAATCAATAAAATAAACGAAAAGATATAAATAAGAATTCGTTGGTGATGGAAATATAAGGACTCATTGTCTTTATTTAAAATTAGAAAAATGATTCTCTACAAATTGTTTTCAATCTACTAAAAAATATATATTTGAAAGTATTGAAATTCGTTTATTCTTTTGAAATCAATTAAATAAACGAAAAGATATAAATAAGAATTCGTTGGCGATGGAAATATAAGAACTCATTGTCTGTATTTAAATTTAATAAAAATTAAACTCTGCGATTACTTTTAATCTACTAAAAAATACATATAGGAAAGTATTGAAATTCGTTAAATAAGAATTCATTGGTGATGGAAATATAAGGACTCATTGTCTATATATAAAATTAGAAAAATGATTCTCTACAAATTGTTTTCAATCTACTAAAACATACATATAGGAAAGTATTGAAATTCGTATATTCTTTTGAAATCAATAAAATAAACGAAAAATAAGAAATCATTGTCTATATTTAAAATAAGAAAAATAATACTCTGCGATTACTTTTAATCTACTAAAAAATACATATAGGAAAGTATTGAAATTCGTTTATTCTTTTAAAATCAATTAAATAAACGAAAAGATATAAATAAGAATTCGTTGGCGATGGAAATATAAGAACTCATTGTCTGTATTTAAATTTAATAAAAATTAAACTCTGCAATTTCTTTTAACCTACTAAAAAATACACATTTGAAAGTATTGAAATTCGTTTATTCTTTTGAAATCAATAAAATAAACGAAAAGATATAAATAAGAATTCGTTGGCGATGGAAATATAAGAACTCATTGTCTATATTTAAAATAAGAAAAATGATACTCTGCGATTACTTTTAATCTACTAAAAAATACATATAGGAAAGTATTGAAATTCGTTTATTCTTTTGAAATCAATTAAATAAACGAAAAGATATAAATAAGAATTCGTTGGCGATGAAAATATAAGAACTCATTGTCTGTATTTATATTTAATAAAAATTAAACTCTGCGATTACTTTTAATCTACTAAAAAATACACATTTGAAAGTATTGAAATTCGTTTATTCTTTTGAAATCAATAAAATAAACGAAAAGATATAAATAAGAATTCGTTGGCGATGGAAATATAAGAACTCATTGTCTGTATTTAAATTTAATAAAAATTAAACTTTGCGATTTCTTTTAATCTACTAAAAAATACATATAGGAAAGTATTGAAATTCGTTTATTCTTTTGAAATCAATAAAAAAACGAAAAGATATAAATAAGAATTCGTTGGCGATGGAAATATAAGAACTCATTGTCTGTATTTAAATTTTATAAAAATTACACTCTGCGATTTCTTATAATCTACTAAAAAATACATATAGGAAAGTATTGAAATTCGTATATTCTTTTGAAATCAATTAAATAAACGAAAAGATATAAATAAGAATTCGTTGGCGATGGAAATATAAGAACTCATTGTCTATATTTAAAATAAGAAAAATAATACTCTGCGATTACTTTTAATCTACTAAAAAATACATATAGGAAAGTATTGAAATTCGTTTATTCTTTTGAAATCAATTAAATAAACGAAAAGATATAAATAAGAATTCGTTGGCGATGGAAATATAAGAACTCATTGTCTGTATTTATATTTAATAAAAATTAAACTCTGCAATTTCTTTTAATCTACTAAAAAATACACATTTGAAAGTATTGAAATTCGTTTATTCTTTTGAAATAAATTAAATAAACGAAAAGATATAAATAAGAATTCGTTGGCGATGGAAATATAAGAACTCATTGTCTATTATTAAAATAAGAAAAATAATACTCTGCGATTACTTTTAATCTACTAAAAAATACATATAGGAAAGTATTGAAATTCGTTTATTCTTTTGAAATCAATTAAATAAACGAAAAGATATAAATAAGAATTCGTTGGCGATGGAAATATAAGAACTCATTGTATGTATTTAAATTTAATAAAAATTACACTCTGCGATTTCTTTTAATCTACTAAAAAATACATATAGGAAAGTATTGAAATTCGTATATTCTTTTGAAATCAATAAAATAAACGAAAAGATATAAATAAGAATTCGTTGGCGATGGAAATATAAGAACTCATTGTCTGTATTTAAATTTAATAAAAATTACACTCTGCGATTTCTTTTAATCTACTAAAAAATACATATAGGAAAGTATTGAAATTCGTTTATTCTTTTGAAATCAATAAAATAAACGAAAAGATATAAATAAGAATTCGTTGGCGATGGAAATATAAGAACTCATTGTCTGTATTTAAATTTAATAAAAATTACACTCTGCGATTTCTTATATTCTACTAAAAAATACATATAGAAAAGTATTGAAATTCGTATATTCTTTTGAAATCAATTAAATAAACGAAAAGATATAAATAAGAATTCGTTGGCGATGGAAATATAAGAACTCATTGTCTGTATTTAAATTTAATAAAAATTACACTCTGCGATTTCTTTTAATCTACTAAAAAATACATATAGGAAAGTATTGAAATTCGTTTATTCTTTTGAAATCAATAAAATAAACGAAAAGATATAAATAAGAATTCGTTGGTGATGGAAATATAAGAACTCATTGTCTGTATTTATATTTAATAAAAATTTAACTCTGCAATTTCTTATAATCTACTAAAAAATACATATAGGAAAGTATTGAAATTCGTATATTCTTTTGAAATCAATAAAATAAACGAAAAGATATAAATAAGAATTCGTTGGCGATGGAAATATAAGAACTCATTGTCTGTATTTAAATTTATTAAAAATTAAACTCTGCGATTACTTTTAATCTACTTAAAAAATACATATAGGAAAGTATTGAATTTCGTTTATTCTTTTGAAATCAATAAAATAAACGAAAAGATATAAATAAGAATTCGTTGGCGAAGGAAATATAAGGACTCATTGTCTATATTTAAAATTAGAAAAATGATTCTCTACAAATTGTTTTCAATCTACTAAAAAATATATATTTGAAAGTATTGAAATTCGTATATTCTTTTGAAATCAATAAAATAAACGAAAAGATATAAATAAGAATTCGTTGGCGATGGAAATATAAGAACTCATTGTCTGTATTTAAATTTAATAAAAATAATACACTGCGATTTCTTTTAATCTACTAAAAAATACATATAGGAAAGTATTGAAATTCGTATATTCTTTTGAAATCAATTAAATAAACGAAAAGATATAAATAAGAATTCGTTGGCGATGGAAATATAAGAACTCATTGTCTGTATTTAAATTTAATAAAAATTACACTCTGCGATTTCTTTTAATCTACTAAAAAATACATATAGGAAAGTTTTGAAATTCGTTTATTCTTTTGAAATCAATAAAATAAACGAAAAGATATAAATAAGAATTCGTTGGTGATGGAAATATAAGAACTCATTGTCTGTATTTATATTTAATAAAAATTAAACTCTGCAATTTCTTATAATCTACTAAAAAATACATATAGGAAAGTATTGAAATTCGTATATTCTTTTGAAATCAAAAAAATAAACGAAAAGATATAAATAAGAATTCGTTGGAGATGGAAATATAAGAACTCATTGTCTGTATTTAAATTTATTAAAAATTAAACTCTGCGATTACTTTTAATCTACTAAAAAATACATATAGGAAAGTATTGAAATTCGTATATTCTTTTGAAATCAATAAAATAAACGAAAAGATATAAATAAGAATTCGTTGGCGATGGAAATATAAGGACTCATTGTCTATATTTAAAATATGAAAAATGATTCTCTACAAATTGTTTTCAATCTACTAAAAAAAAATATAGGAAAGTATTGAAATTCATATAATCTTTTGAAATCAATAAAATAAACGAAAAGATATAAATAAGAATTCGTTGGCGATGGAAATATAAGAACTCATTGTCTGTATTTAAATTTAATAAAAATCTACACTCTGCGATTTCTTTTAATCTACTAAAAAATACATATAGGAAAGTATTGAAATTCGTATATTCTTTTGAAATCAATAAAATAAACGAAAAGATATAAATAAGAATTCGTTGGCGATGGAAATATAAGAACTCATTGTCTGTATTTAAATTTAATAAAAATTAAACTCTGCGATTTCTTTTAATCTACTAAAAAATACATATAGGAAAGTATTGAAATTCGTATATTCTTTTGAAATCAATTAAATAAACGAAAAGATATAAATAAGAATTTGTTGGCTATGGAAATATAAGGACTCATTGTCTATATAAAAAATAAGAAAAATGATTCTCTACAAATTGTTTTCTATCTTCTAAAACATACATATAGGAAAGTATTGAAATTCGTATATTCTTTTGAAATCAATAAAATAAACGAAAAGATATAAATAAGAATTCGTTGGCGATGGAAATATAAGGACTCATTGTCTATATTTAAAATAAGAAAAATGATACTCTGCGATTACTTTTAATCTACTAAAAAATACATATAGGAAAGTATTGAAATTCGTATATTCTTTTGAAATCAATAAAATAAACGAAAAGATATAAATAAGAATTCGTTGGCGATGGAAATATAAGAACTCATTGTCTGTATTTAAATTTAATAAAAATTAAACTCTGCGATTTCTTTTAATCTACTAAAAAATACATATAGGAATGTATTGAAATTCGTATATTATTTTGAAACCAATAAAATAAACGAAAAGATATAAATAAGAATTCGTTGGCGATGGAAATATAAGAACTCATTGTCTGTATTTAAAATTAATAAAAATTAAACTCTGCGATTTCTTTTAATCTACTAAAAAATACATATAGGAAAGTATTGAAATTCGTATATTCTTTTGAAATCAATAAAATAAACGAAAAGATATAAATAAGAATTCGTTGGCGATGGAAATATAAGAACTCATTGTCTATATTTAAAATAAGAAAAATGATACTCTGCGATTACTTTTAATCTACTAAAAAATACATATAGGAAAGTATTGAAATTCGTTTATTCTTTTGAAATCAATTAAATAAACGAAAAGATATGTTGGTGATGGAAATATAAGGACTCATTGTCTATATTTAAAATAAGAAAAATGATACTCTGCGTTTACTTTTAATCTACTAAAAAATACATATAGGAAAGTATTGAAATTTGTTTATTCTTTTGAAATCAATAAAATAAACGAAAAGATATAAATAAGAATTCGTTGGCGATGAAAATATAAGAACTCATTGTCTATATTTAAATTTAATAAAATTACACTCTGCGATTACTTTTAATCTATTAAAAAATACATATAGGAAAGTATTGAAATTCGTATATTCTTTTGAAATCAATAAAATAAACGAAAAGATATAAATAAGAATTCGTTGGCGATGAAAATATAAGAACTCATTGTCTATATTTAAAATAAGAAAAATGATTCTCTACAAATTGTTTTCAATCTACTAAAAAATACATATTTGAAAGAATTGAAATTCGTTTATTCTTTTGAAATCAATTAAATAAACGAAAAGATATAAATAAGAATTCGTTGGCGATGGAAATATAAGAACTCATTATCTGTATTTCAAATTAATAAAATCTTCACTCTGCGATTACTTTTAATCTACTAAAAAATACATATTTGAAAGTATTGAAATTCGTATAATCTTTTGAAATCAATAAAATAAACGAAAAGATATAAATAAGAATTCGTTGGCGATGGAAATATAAGAACTCATTGTCTGTATTTAAATTTAATAAAAATCTACACTTTGCGATTTCTTTTAATCTACTAAAAAATACATATAGGAAAGTATTGAAATTCGTATATTCTTTTGAAATCAATAAAATAAACGAAAAGATATAAATAAGAATTCGTTGGCGATGGAAATATAAGAACTCATTGTCTGTATTTAAATTAATTAAAAATTAAACTCTGCGATTACTTTTAATCTACTAAAAAATACATATAGGAAAGTATTGAAATTCGTAAATTCTTTTGAAATCAATAAAATAAACGAAAAGATATAAATAAGAATTCGTTGGTGATGGAAATATAAGGACTCATTGTCTATATTTAAAATGAGAAAAATGATTCTCTACAAATTGTTTTCAATCTACTAAAAAATACATATTTGAAAGTATTGAAATTCGTTTATTCTTTTGAAATCAATTAAATAAACGAAAAGATATAAATAAGAATTCGTTGGCGATGGAAATATAAGAACTCATTGTCTGTATTTAAATTTAATAAAAATTAAACGCTGCGATTTCTTTTAATCTACTAAAAAATACACATTTGAAAATATTGAAAATCGTAAATTCTTTTGAAATCAATTAAATAAACGAAAAGATATAAATAAGAATTCGTTGGCGATGGAAATATAAGGACTCATTGTCTGTATTTCAATTTAATAAAATCTACACTCTGCGATTACTTTTAATCTACTAAAAAATACATATAGGAAAGTATTGAAATTCGTTTATTCTTTTGAAATCAATAAAATAAACGAAAAGATATAAATAAAAATTTGTTGGCGATGGAAATATAAGAACTCATTGTCTGTTTTTAAATTTAATAAAATCTACACTCTGCGATTTCTTTTAATCTACTAAAAAATACATATAGGAAAGTATTGAAATTCGTATGTTCTTTTGAAATCAATTAAATAAACGAAAAGATATAAATAAGAATTCGTTAGCGATGGAAATATAAGGACTCATTGTCTGTATTTCAATTTAATAAAATCTACACTCTGCGATTACTTTTAATCTACTAAAAAATACATATAGGAAAGTATTGAAATTCGTTTATTCTTTTGAAATCAATAAAATAAACGAAAAGATATAAATAAGAATTCGTTGGCGAAGGAAATATAAGGACTCATTGTCTATATTTAAAATAAGAAAAATGATTTTCTACAAATTGTTTTCAATCTACTAAAAAATACATATTTGAAAGTATTGAAATTCGTTTATTCTTTTGAAATCAATTAAATAAACGAAAAGATATAAATAAGAATTCGTTGGCGATGGAAATATAAGGACTCATTGTCTGTATTTCAATTTAATAAAATCTACACTCTGCGATTACTTTTAATCTACTAAAAAATACATATAGGAAAGTATTGAAATTCGTTTATTCTTTTGAAATCAATAAAATAAACGAAAAGATATAAATAAGAATTCGTTGGCGAAGGAAATATAAGGACTCATTGTCTATATTTAAAATTTGAAAAATGATTCTCTACAAATTGTTTTCAATCTACTAAAAAATACATATAGGAAAGTATTGAAATTCGTATATTCTTTTGAAATCAATAAAATAAACGAAAAGATATAAATAAGAATTCGTTGGCGATGAAAATATAAGAACTCATTGTCTATATTTAAAATAAGAAAAATGATTCTCTACAAATTGTTTTCAATCTACTAAAAAATACATATTTGAAAGAATTGAAA
The DNA here is from genome assembly GCA_961205885.1 of Ptychoptera albimana. Taxonomy (NCBI): domain Eukaryota; kingdom Metazoa; phylum Arthropoda; class Insecta; order Diptera; family Ptychopteridae; genus Ptychoptera; species Ptychoptera albimana. The sequence goes on along the minus strand of OY540803.1, from coordinate 11,588,009 downwards.
TTCGTTTATTCTTTTGAAATCAATTAAATAAACGAAAAGATATAAATAAGAATTCGTTGGCGATGGAAATATAAGAACTCATTATCTGTATTTCAAATTAATAAAATCTTCACTCTGCGATTACTTTTAATCTACTAAAAAATACATATTTGAAAGTATTGAAATTCGTATAATCTTTTGAAATCAATAAAATAAACGAAAAGATATAAATAAGAATTCGTTGGCGATGGAAATATAAGAACTCATTGTCTGTATTTAAATTTAATAAAAATCTACACTTTGCGATTTCTTTTAATCTACTAAAAAATACATATAGGAAAGTATTGAAATTCGTATATTCTTTTGAAATCAATAAAATAAACGAAAAGATATAAATAAGAATTCGTTGGCGATGGAAATATAAGAACTCATTGTCTGTATTTAAATTAATTAAAAATTAAACTCTGCGATTACTTTTAATCTACTAAAAAATACATATAGGAAAGTATTGAAATTCGTAAATTCTTTTGAAATCAATAAAATAAACGAAAAGATATAAATAAGAATTCGTTGGCGATGGAAATATAAGGACTCATTGTCTGTATTTAAATTTATTAAAAATTAAACGCTGCGATTTCTTTTAATCTACTAAAAAATACACATTTGAAAATATTGAAATTCGTAAATTCTTTTGAAATCAATTAAATAAACGAAAAGATATAAATAAGAATTCGTTGGCGATGGAAATATAAGGACTCATTGTCTGTATTTCAATTTAATAAAATCTACACTCTGCGATTACTTTTAATCTACTAAAAAATACATATAGGAAAGTATTGAATTTCGTTTATTCTTTTGAAATCAATAAAATAAACGAAAAGATATAAATAAGAATTCGTTGGGGATTGAAATATAAGAACTCATTGTCTGTATTTAAATTAATTAAAAATTAAACTCTGCGATTACTTTTAATCTACTAAAAAATACATATAGGAAAGTATTAAAATTCGTCTATTCTTTTGAAATCAATAAAATAAACGAAAAGATATAAATAAGAATTCGTTGGCGATGGAAATATAAGGACTCATTGTCTATATTTAAAATAAGAAAAATGATTCTCTACAAATTGTTTTCAATCTACTAAAAAATACATATTTGAAAGTATTGAAATTCGTTTATTCTTTTGAAATCAATAAAATAAACGAAAAGATATAAATAAGAATTCGTTGGCGATGGAAATATAAGAACTCATTGTCTGTATTTAAATTTATTAAAAATTAAACGCTGCGATTTCTTTTAATCTACTAAAAAATACACATTTGAAAATATTGAAATTCGTAAATTCTTTTGAAATCAATTAAATAAACGAAAAGATATAAATAAGAATTCGTTGGCGATGGAAATATAAGGACTCATTGTCTGTATTTCAATTTAATAAAATCTACACTCTGCGATTACTTTTAATCTACTAAAAAATACATATAGGAAAGTATTGAATTTCGTTTATTCTTTTGAAATCAATAAAATAAACGAAAAGATATAAATAAGAATTCGTTGGCGAAGGAAATATAAGGACTCATTGTCTATATTTAAAATTAGAAAAATGATTCTCTACAAATTGTCTTCAATCTACTAAAAAATATATATTTGAAAGTATTGAAATTCGTATATTCTTTTGAAATCAATAAAATAAACGAAAAGATATAAATAAGAATTTGTTGGGGATTGAAATATAAGAACTCATTGTCTGTTTCTAAATTTAATAAAATCTACACTCTGCGATTTCTTTTAATCTACTAAAAAATACATATAGGAAAGTATTGAAATTCGTATGTTCTTTTGAAATCAATTAAATAAACGAAAAGATATAAATAAGAATTCGTTAGCGATGGAAATATAAGGACTCATTGTCTGTATTTCAATTTAATAAAATCTACACTCTGCGATTACTTTTAATCTACTAAAAAATACATATAGGAAAGTATTGAAATTCGTTTATTCTTTTGAAATCAATAAAATAAACGAAAAGATATAAATAAGAATTCGTTGGCGATGGAAATATAAGGACTCATTGTCTATATTTAAAATAAGAAAAATGATTTTCTACAAATTGTTTTCAATCTACTAAAAAATACATATTTGAAAGTATTGAAATTCGTTTATTCTTTTGAAATCAATTAAATAAACGAAAAGATATAAATAAGAATTCGTTGGCGATGGAAATATAAGGACTCATTGTCTGTATTTCAATTTAATAAAATCTACACTCTGCGATTACTTTTAATCTACTAAAAAATACATATAGGAAAGTATTGAAATTCGTTTATTCTTTTGAAATCAATAAAATAAACGAAAAGATATAAATAAGAATTCGTTGGCGAAGGAAATATAAGGACTCATTGTCTATATTTAAAATTAGAAAAATGATTCTCTACAAATTGTTTTCAATCTACTAAAAAATACATATAGGAAAGTATTGAAATTCGTATATTCTTTTGAAATCAATAAAATAAACGAAAAGATATAAATAAGAATTCGTTGGCGATGAAAATATAAGAACTCATTGTCTATATATAAAATAAGAAAAATGATTTTCTACAAATTGTTTTCAATCTACTAAAAAATACATATAGGAAAGTATTGAAATTCGTATATTCTTTTGAAATCAATAAAATAAACGAAAAGATATAAATAAGAATTCGTTGGCGATGGAAATATAAGAACTCATTATCTGTATTTCAAATTAATAAAATCTTCACTCTGCGATTACTTTTAATCTACTAAAAAATACATATAGGAAAGTATTGAAATTCGTATATTCTTTTGAAATCAATTAAATAAACGAAAAGCTATGTTGGTGATGGAAATATAAGGACTCATTGTCTATATTTAAAATAAGAAAAATGATACTCTGCGTTTACTTTTAATCTACTAAAAAATACATATAGGAAAGTATTGAAATTCGTTTATTCTTTTGAAATCAATAAAATAAACGAAAAGATATAAATAAGAATTCGTTGGCGATGAAAATATAAGAACTCATTGTCTGTATTTAAATTTAATAAAAATTACACTCTGCGATTACTTTTAATCTACTAAAAAATACATATAGGAAAGTATTGAAATTCGTATATTCTTTTGAAATCAATAAAATAAACGAAAAGATATAAATAAGAATTCGTTGGCGATGAAAATATAAGAACTCATTGTCTATATTTAAAATAAGAAAAATGATTTTCTACAAATTGTTTTCAATCTACTAAAAAATACATATAGGAAAGTATTGAAATTCGTATATTCTTTTGAAATCAATAAAATAAACGAAAAGATATAAATAAGAATTCGTTGGCGATGGAAATATAAGAACTCATTATCTGTATTTCAAATTAATAAAATCTTCACTCTGCAAATACTTTTAATCTACTAAAAAATACATATTTGAAAGTATTGAAATTCGTATAATCTTTTGAAATCAATAAAATAAACGAAAAGATATAAATAAGAATTCGTTGGCGATGGAAATATAAGAACTCATTGTCTGTATTTAAATTTAATAAAAATCTACACTTTGCGATTTCTTTTAATCTACTAAAAAATACATATAGGAAAGTATTGAAATTCGTATATTCTTTTCAAATCAATAAAATAAACGAAAAGATATAAATAAGAATTCGTTGGCGATTCAAATATAAGAACTCATTGTCTGTATTTAAATTTATTAAAAATTAAACTCTGCGATTACTTTTAATCTACTAAAAAATACATATAGGAAAGTATTGAAATTCGTAAATTCTTTTGAAATCAATAAAATAAACGAAAAGATATAAATAAGAATTCGTTGGTGATGGAAATATAAGGACTCATTGTTTATACTTAAAATAAGAAAAATGATTCTCTACAAATTGTTTTCAATCTACTAAAAAATACATATTTGAAAGTATTGAAATTCGTTTATTCTTTTGAAATCAATAAAATAAACGAAAAGATATAAATAAGAATTCGTTGGCGATGGAAATATAAGAACTCATTGTCTGTATTTAAATTTAATAAAAATTAAACTCTGCGATTACTTTTTATCTACTAAAAAATACATATAGGAAAGTATTAAAATTCGTCTATTCTTTTGAAATCAATAAAATAAACGAAAAGATATAAATAAGAATTCGTTGGCGATGGAAATATAAGGACTCATTGTCTATATTTAAAATAAGAAAAATGATTCTCTACAAATTGTTTTCAATCTACTAAAAAATACATATAGGAAAGTATTGAATTTCGTTTATTCTTTTGAAATCAATAAAATAAACGAAAAGATATAAATAAGAATTCGTTGGCGAAGGAAATATAAGGACTCATTGTTTATATTTAAAATTAGAAAAATGATTCTCTACAAATTGTTTTCAATCTACTAAAAAATTTATATTTGAAAGTATTGAAATTCGTATATTCTTTTGAAATCAATAAAATAAACGAAAAGATATAAATAAGAATTCGTTGGCGATGGAAATATAAGAACTCATTGTCTGTATTTAAATTTAATAAAAATTATACTCTGCGATTTCTTTTAATCTACTAAAAAATACATATAGGAAAGTATTGAAATTCGTATATTCTTTTGAAATCAATTAAATAAACGAAAAGATATAAATAAGAATTCGTTGGCGATGGAAATATAAGGACTCATTGTCTATATTTAAAATAAGAAAAATGATTCTCTACAAATTGTTTTCAATCTACTAAAAAATACATATAGGAAAGTATTTAAATCAATAAAATAAACGAAAAGATATAAATAAGAATTCGTTGGCAATGAAAATATAAGGAGTCATTGTCTATATTTAAAATAAGAAAAATGATTCTCTACAAATTGTTTTCAATCTATTCAAAAATACATATTTGAAAATATTGAAATTCGTTTATTCTTTTGAAATCAATTAAATAAACGAAAAGATATAAATAAGAATTCGTTGGCGATGGAAATATAAGGACTCATTGTCTGTATTTCAATTTAATAAAATCTACACTCTGCGATTACTTTTAATCTACTAAAAAATACATATAGGAAAGTATTGAATTTCGTTTATTCTTTTGAAATCAATAAAATAAACGAAAAGATATAAATAAGAATTCGTTGGCGAAGGAAATATAAGGACTCATTGCCTATATTTAAAATTAGAAAAATGATTCTCTACAAATTGTTTTCAATCTACTAAAAAATATATATTTGAAAGTATTGAAATTCGTATACTCTTTTGAAATCAATAAAATAAACGAAAAGATATAAATAAGAATTCGTTGGCGATGAAAATATAAGAACTCATTGTCTATATATAAAATAAGAAAAATGATTTTCTACAAATTGTTTTCAATCTACTAAAAAATACATAAAGGAAAGTATTGAAATTCGTATATTCTTTTGAAATCAATAAAATAAACGAAAAGATATAAATAAGAATTCGTTGGCGATGGAAATATAAGAACTCATTATCTGTATTTCAAATTAATAAAATCTTCACTCTGCGATTACTTTTAATCTACTAAAAAATACATATAGGAAAGTATTGAAATTCGTATATTCTTTTGAAATCAATTAAATAAACGAAAAGATATGTTGGTGATGGAAATATAAGGACTCATTGTCTATATTTAATATAAGAAAAATGATACTCTGCGTTTACTTTTAATCTACTAAAAAATACATATAGGAAAGTATTGAAATTCGTTTATTCTTTTGAAATCAATAAAATAAACGAAAAGATATAAATAAGAATTCGTTGGCGATGAAAATATAAGAACTCATTGTCTATATTTAAATTTAATAAAAATTACACTCTGCGATTACTTTTAATCTACTAAAAAATACATATAGGAAAGTATTGAAATTCGTATATTCTTTTGAAATCAATAAAATAAACGAAAAGATATAAATAAGAATTCGTTGGCGATGAAAATATAAGAACTCATTGTCTATATTTAAAATAAGAAAAATGATTTTCTACAAATTGTTTTCAATCTACTAAAAAATACATATAGGAAAGTATTGAAATTCGTATATTCTTTTGAAATCAATAAAATAAACGAAAAGATATAAATAAGAATTCGTTGGCGATGGAAATATAAGAACTCATTATCTGTATTTCAAATTAATAAAATCTTCACTCTGCGATTACTTTTAATCTACTAAAAAATACATATTTGAAAGTATTGAAATTCGTATATTCTTTTGAAATCAATAAAATAAACGAAAAGATATAAATAAGAATTCGTTGGCGATGGAAATATAAGAACTCATTGTCTGTATTTAAATTTAATAAAAATCTACACTTTGCGATTTCTTTTAATCTACTAAAAAATACATATAGGAAAGTATTGAAATTCGTATATTCTTTTGAAATCAATAAAATAAACGAAAAGATATAAATAAGAATTCGTTGGCGATGGAAATATAAGAACTCATTGTCTGTATTTAAATTTATTAAAAATTAAACTCTGCGATTACTTTTAATATACTAAAAAATACATATAGGAAAGTATTGAAATTCGTAAATTCTTTTGAAATCAATAAAATAAACGAAAAGATATAAATAAGAATTCGTTGGTGATGGAAATATAAGGACTCATTGTTTATACTTAAAATAAGAAAAATGATTCTCTACAAATTGTTTTCAATCTACTAAAAAATACATATTTGAAAGTATTGAAATTCGTTTATTCTTTTGAAATCAATAAAATAAACGAAAAGATATAAATAAGAATTCGTTGGCGATGGAAATATAGGAACTCATTGTCTGTATTTAAATTTATTAAAAATTAAACACTGCGATTTCTTTTAATCTACTAAAAAATACACATTTGAAAATATTGAAATTCGTTTATTCTTTTGAAATCAATTAAATAAACGAAAAGATATAAATAAGAATTCGTTGGCGATGGAAATATAAGGACTCATTGTCTGTATTTCAATTTAATAAAATCTACACTCTGCGATTACTTTTAATCTACTAAAAAATACATATAGGAAAGTATTGAATTTCGTTTATTCTTTTGAAATCAATAAAATAAACGAAAAGATATAAATAAGAATTCGTTGGCGAAGGAAATATAAGGACTCATTGTCTATATTTAAAATTAGAAAAATGATTCTCTACAAATTGTTTTCAATCTACTAAAAATATATATTTGAAAGTATTGAAATTCGTATATTCTTTTGAAATCAATAAAATAAACGAAAAGATATAAATAAGAATTCGTTGGCGATGGAAATATAAGAACTCATTGTCTGTATTTAAATTTAATAAAAATTATACTCTGCGATTACTTTTTATCTACTAAAAAATACATATAGGAAAGTATTGAAATTCGTATATTCTTTTGAAATCAATTAAATAAACGAAAAGATATAAATAAGAATTCGTTGGCGATGGAAATATAAGGACTCATTGTCTATATTTAAAATAAGAAAAATGATTCTCTACAAATTGTTTTCAATCTACTAAAAAATACATATAGGAAAGTATTGAAATCAATAAAATAAACGAAAAGATATAAATAAGAATTCGTTGGCAATGAAAATATAAGGAGTCATTGTCTATATTTAAAATAAGAAAAATGATTCTCTACAAATTGTTTTCAATCTACTAAAAAATACATATTTGAAAGTATTGAAATTCGTTTATTCTTTTGAAATCAATTAAATAAACGAAAAGATATAAATAAGAATTCGTTGGCGATGGAAATATAAGAACTCATTGTCTGTATTTAAATTTAATAAAAATTAAACTCTGCGATTTCTTTTAATCTACTAAAAAATACATATAGGAAAGTATTGAAATTCGTATATTCTTTTGAAATCAATTAAATAAACGAAAAGATATAAATAAGAATTCGTTGGCGATGGAAATATAAGGACTCATTGTCTATATTTAAAATAAGAAAAATGATTCTCTACAAATTGTTTTCAATCTACTAAAAAATACATATAGGAAAGTATTGAAATCAATAAAATAAACGAAAAGATATAAATAAGAATTCGTTGGCGATGGAAATATAAGGACTCATTGTCTATATTTAAAATAAGAAAAATGATTCTCTACAAATTGTTTTCAATCTACTAAAAAATACATATTTGAAAGTATTGAAATTCGTATATTCTTTTGAAATCAATTAAATAAACGAAAAGATATAAATAAGAATTCGTTGGCGATGGAAATATAAGAACTCATTGTCTGTATTTAAATTTAATAAAAATTAAACTCTGCGATTTCTTTTAATCTACTAAAAAATACATATAGGAATGAACTGAAATTCGTTTATTCTTTTGCAATCAATAAAATAAATGAAAAGATATAAATAAGAATTCTTTGGCGATGGAAATATAAGAACTCATTGTCTGTATTTAAATTTAATTAAAATTAAACTCTGCGATTTCTTTTAATCTACTAAAAAATACATATAGGAAAGTATTGAAATTCGTTTATTCTTTTGAAATCAATTAAATAAACGAAAAGATATAAATAAGAATTCGTTGGCGATGGAAATATAAAAACTCATTGTCTATATTTAAAATAAGAAAAATGATTGAAGAAAAAAAATTGGAACCAGAAACCGTAAATCATAAATCCGTTTAAACGTTTTCGCCAGGGTTGTCGCCAGAAATTAAATTAATTAAATCCATTTATATTGGAATTTAATTAATTAATTTTTTTCTTATAACATATACATTCAAGTAAAGGAAAGTATTGAAATTCGTATATTCTTTTGAAATCAATAAAATAAACGAAAAGATATAAATAAGAATTCGTTGCTGATGGAAATATAAGGACTCATTGTCTATATTTAAAATAAGAAAAATGATTCTCTACAAATTGTTTTTAATCTACTAAAAAATACATATAGGAAAGTATTGAAATTCGTATATTCTTTTGAAATCAATAAAATAAATGAAAAGATATAAATAAGAATTCGTTGGCGATGAAAATATAAGAACTTATTGTCTGTATTTCAAATTTATAAAATCTACACTCTGCAATTACATTTAATCTACTAAAAAATATATATTTGAAAGTATTGAAATTCGTATATTCTTTTGAAATCAATAAAATATACGAAAAGATATAAATAAGGATTCGTTGGCGATGGAAATATAGGAACTCATTGTCTGTATTTAAATTTAATAAAAATTAAACTCTGCGATTTCTTTTAATCTACTAAAAAATACATATAGGAAAGTATTGAAATTCGTATATTCTTTTGAAATCAATTAAATAAACGAAAAGATATAAATAAGAATTCGTTGGCGATGGAAATATAAGGACTCATTGTCTATATTTAAAATAAGAAAAATGATTCTCTACAAATTGTTTTCAATCTACTAAAAAATACATATAGGAAAGTATTGAAATTCGTATCTTCTTTTGAAATCAATAAAATAAACGAAAAGATATAAATAAGAATTAGTTGGTGATGGATATATAAGGACTCATTGTCTTTATTTAAAATAAGAAAAATGATACTCTGCGATTACTTTTAATCTACTAAAAAATACATATAGGAAAGTATTGAAATTCGTATATTCTTTTGAAATCAATTAAATAAACGAAAAGATATAAATAAGAATTCGTTGGCGATGGAAATATAAGGACTCATTGTCTGTATTTCAATTTAATAAAATCTACACTCTGCGATTACTTTTAATCTACTAAAAAATACATATAGGAAAGTATTGAATTTCGTTTATTCTTTTGAAATCAATAAAATGAACGAAAAGATATAAATAAGAATTCGTTGGCGATGGAAATATAAGGACTCATTGTCTGTATTTAAAATTAGAAAAATGATTCTCTACAAATTGTTTTCAATCTACTAAAAAATATATATTTGAAAGTATTGAAATTCGTATATTCTTTTGAAATCAATAAAATAAACGAAAAGATATAAATAAGAATTCGTTGGCGATGGAAATATAAGAACTCATTGTCTGTATTTAATTTTAATAAAAATGATACTCTGCGATTTCTTTTAATCTACTAAAAAATACATATAGGAAAGTATTGAAATTCGTATATTCTTTTGAAATCAATTAAATAAACGAAAAGATATAAATAAGAATTCGTTGGCGATTTAAATATAAGGACTCATTGTCTTTATTTAAAATTAGAAAAATGATTCTCTACAAATTGTTTTCAATCTACTAAAAAATACATATAGGAAAGTATTGAAATCAATAAAATAAACGAAAAGATATAAATAAGAATTCGTTGGCAATGAAAATATAAGGAGTCATTGTCTATATTTAAAATAAGAAAAATGATTCTCTACAAATTGTTTTCAATCTACTAAAAAATACATATTTGAAAGTATTGAAATTCGTTTATTCTTTTGAAATCAATTAAATAAACGAAAAGATATAAATAAGAATTCGTTGGCGATGGAAATATAAGAACTCATTGTCTGTATTTCAAGTAATAAAATAATAAAATATACACTTTGCGATTACTTTTAATCTACTAAAAAATACATATAGGAAAGTATTGAAATTCGTATATTCTTTTGAAATCAATAAAATAAACGAAAAGATATAAATAAGAATTCGTTGGCGATGGAAATATAAGAACTCATTGTCTGTATTTCAAGTAATAAAATAATAAAATATACACTTTGCGATTACTTTTAATCTACTAAAAAATACATATAGGAAAGTATTGAAATTCGTATATTCTTTTGAAATCAATAAAATAAACGAAAAGATATAAATAAGAATTCGTTGCTGATGGAAATATAAGGACTCATTGTCTATATTTAAAATAAGAAAAATGATTCTCTACAAATTGTTTTCAATCTACTAAAAAATACATATAGGAAAGTATTGAAAGTCGTATATTCTTTTGCAATCAATAAAATAAATGAAAAGATATAAATAAGAATTCTTTGGCGATGGAAATATAAGAACTCATTGTCTGTATTTAAATTTATTAAAAATTAAACTCTGCGATTTCTTTTAATCTACTAAAAAATACATATAGGAAAGTATTGAAATTCGTTTATTCTTTTGAAATCAATTAAATAAACGAAAAGATATAAATAAGAATTCGTTGGCGATGGAAATATAAAAACTCATTGTCTATATTTAAAATAAGAAAAATGATTGAAGAAAAAAAATTGGAACCAGAAACCGTAAATCATAAATCCGTTTAAACGTTTTCGCCAGGGTTGTCGCCAGAAATTAAATTAATTAAATCCATTTATATTGGAATTTAATTAATTAATTTTTTTCTTATAACATATACATTCAAGTAAAGGAAAGTATTGAAATTCGTATATTCTTTTGAAATCAATAAAATAAACGAAAAGATATAAATAAGAATTCGTTGCTGATGGAAATATAAGGACTCATTGTCTGTATTTAAATTTAATAAAAATTATACTCTGCAATTTCTTTTAATCTACTAAAAAATACATATAGGAAAGTATTGAAATTTGTATATTCTTTTGAAATCAATTAAATAAACGAAAAGATATAAATAAGAATTCGTTGGCGATGGAAATATAAGAACTCATTGTCTATATTTAAAATAAGAAAAATTATTCTCTACAAATTGTTTCAATCTACTAAAAAATACATATTTGAATGTATTGAAATTCGTATATTCTTTTGAAATCAATAAAATAAACGAAAAGATATAAATAAGAATTCGTTGGCGATGGAAATATAAGAACTCATTGTCTGTATTTCAAGTAATAAAATAATAAAATATACACTTTGCAATTACTTTTAATCTACTAAAAAATACATATAGGAAAGTATTGAAATTCGTATATTCTTTTGAAATCAATAAAATAAACGAAAAGATATAAATAAGGATTCGTTGGCGATGGAAATATAAGAACTCATTGTCTATATTTAAATTTAATAAAAATTAAACTCTGCGATTTCTTTTAATCTACTAAAAAATACATATAGGAAAGTATTGAAATTCGTATATTCTTTTGAAATCAATTAAATAAACGAAAAGATATAAATAAGAATTCGTTGGCGATGGAAATATAAGGACTCATTGTCTATATTTAAAATAAGAAAAATTATTCTCTACAAATTGTTTTCAATCTACTAAAAAATACATATTTGAATGTATTGAAATTCGTATATTCTTTTGAAATCAATAAAATAAACGAAAAGATATAAATAAGAATTCGTTGGCGATGGAAATATAAGAACTCATTGTCTGTATTTCAAGTAATAAAATAATAAAATATACACTTTGCGATTACTTTTAATCTACTAAAAAATACATATAGGAAAGTATTGAAATTCGTATATTCTTTTGAAATCAATAAAATAATAGAAAAGATATAAATAAGAATTCGTTGGCGATGGAAATATAAGATCTCATTGTCTGTATTTAAATGTATTAAAAATTAAACTCTGCGATTACTTTTAATCTACTAAAAAATACATATATGAAAGTATTGAAATTCGTATATTCTTTTGAAATCAATAAAATAAACGAAAAGATATAAATAAGAATTCGTTGGCGATGGAAATATAAGAACTCATTGTCTATATTTAAAATTAGAAAAATGATTCTCTACAAATTGTTTTCAATCTACTAAAAAATACATATAGGAAAGTATTGAAATTCGTATATTCTTTTGAAATCAATAAAATAAATGAAAAGATATAAATAAGAATTCGTTGGCGATGGAAATATAAGAACTCATTGTCTGTATTTAAATTTATTAAAAATTAAACTCTGCGATTACTTTTAATGTACTAAAAAATACATATAGGAAAATATTGAAATTCGTAAATTCGTTTGAAATCAATAAAATAAACAAAAAGATATAAATAAGAATTCGTTGGCGATGGAAATATAAGATCTCATTGTCTGTATTTAAATGTATTAAAAATTAAACTCTGCGATTACTTTTAATCTACTAAAAAATACATATATGAAAGTATTGAAATTCGTATATTCTTTTGAAATCAATAAAATAAACGAAAAGATATAAATAAGAATTCGTTGGCGATGGAAATATAAGAACTCATTGTCTATATTTAAAATTAGAAAAATGATTCTCTACAAATTGTTTTCAATCTACTAAAAAATACATATAGGAAAGTATTGAAATTCGTATATTCTTTTGAAATCAATAAAATAAATGAAAAGATATAAATAAGAATTCGTTGGCGATGGAAATATAAGAACTCATTGTCTGTATTTAAATTTATTAAAAATTAAACTCTGCGATTACTTTTAATGTACTAAAAAATACATATAGGAAAATATTGAAATTCGTAAATTCGTTTGAAATCAATAAAATAAACAAAAAGATATAAATAAGAATTCGTTGGCGATGGAAATATAAAGACTCATTGTCTATATTTAAAATTAGAAAAATGATTCTCTACAAATTGTTTTCAATCTACTAAAAAATACATATTTGAAAGAATTGAAAGTCGTTTATTCTTTTGAAATCAATTAAATAAACGAAAAGATAAAAATAAGAATTCGTTGGCGATGGAAATATAAGGACTCATTGTCTGTATTTAAATTTAATAAAAATCTACACTCTGCGATTACTTTTAATCTACTAAAAAATACATATATGAAAGTATTGAAATTCGTATATTCTTTTGAAATCAATGAAATAAACGAAAAGATATAAATAAGAATTCGTTGGCGATGGAAATATAAGAACTCATTGTCTATATTTAAAATTAGAAAAATGATTCTCTACAAATTGTTTTCAATCTACTAAAAAATACATATAAGAAAGTATTGAAATTCGTTTATTCTTTTGAAATCAATAAAATAAACGAAAAGATATAAATAAGAATTCGTTGGCGATGGAAATATAAGGACTCATTGTCTGTATTTAAATTTATTAAAAATTAAACTCTGCGATTACTTTTAATCTACTAAAAAATACATATATGAAAGTATTGAAATTCGTATATTCTTTTGAAATCAATAAAATAAACGAAAAGATATAAATAAGAATTCGTTGGCGATGGAAATATAAGAACTCATTGTCTATATTTAAAATTAGAAAAATGATTCTCTACAAATTGTTTTTAATCTACTAAAAAATACACATTTGAAAATATTGAAATTCGTTTATTCTTTTGAAATCAATTAAATAAACGAAAAGATATAAATAAGAATTCGTTGGCGATGGAAATATAAGATCTCATTGTCTGTATTTAAATGTATTAAAAATTAAACTCTGCGATTACTTTTAATCTACTAAAAAATACATATATGAAAGTATTGAAATTCGTATATTCTTTTGAAATCAATAAAATAAACGAAAAGATATAAATAAGAATTCGTTGGCGATGGAAATATAAGAACTCATTGTCTATATTTAAAATTAGAAAAATGATTCTCTACAAATTGTTTTCAATCTACTAAAAAATACATATAAGAAAGTATTGAAATTCGTTTATTCTTTTGAAATCAATAAAATAAACGAAAAGATATAAATAAGAATTCGTTGGCGATGGAAATATAAGGACTCATTGTCTGTATTTAAATTTATTAAAAATTAAACTCTGCGATTTCTTTTAATCTACTTAAAAATACATATAGGAAAGTATTGAAATTCGTATATTCTTTTGAAATCAATAAAATAAACGAAAAGATATAAATAAGAATTCGTTGGCGATGGAAATATAAGGACTCATTGTCTGTATTTAAATTTATTAAAAATTAAACTCTGCGATTTCTTTTAATCTACTTAAAAATACATATAGGAAAGTATTGAAATTCGTATATTCTTTTGAAATCAATAAAATAAACGAAAAGATATAAATAAGAATTCGTTGGCGATGGAAATATAAGAACTCATTGTCTATATTTAAAATTAGAAAAATGATTCTCTACAAATTGTTTTCAATCTACTAAAAAATACATATAAGAAAGTATTGAAATTCGTATATTCTTTTGAAATCAATAAAATAATCGAAAAGATATAAATAAGAATTCGTTGGCGATGGAAATATAAGGACTCATTGTCTATATATAAAATAATAAAAATGATACTCTGCGATTACTTTTAATCTACTAAAAAATACATATAGGAAAGTATTGAAATTCGTATATTCTTTTGAAATCAATAAAATAAACGAAAAGATATAAATAAGAATTCGTTGGCGATGAAAATATAAGAACTCATTGTCTGTTTTTTAAATTAGAAAAATGATTCTCTACAAATTGTTTTCAATCTACTTAAAAATACATATTGGAAAGTATTGAAATTCGTATATTCTTTTGAAATCAATAAAATAATCGAAAAGATATAAATAAGAATTCGTTGGTGATGGATATATAAGGACTCATTGTCTATATTTAAAATAAGAAAAATGATTCTCTACAAATTGTTTTCAATCTACTAAAAAATACATATAGGAAAGTATTGAAATTCGTATATTCTTTTGAAATCAATAAAATAAACGAAAAGATATAAATAAGAATTCGTTGGTGATGGATATATAAGGACTCATTGTCTATATTTAAAATAGGAAAAATGATTCACTACAAATTGTTTTCAATCTACTAAAAAATACATATAGGAAAGTATTGAAATTCGTATATTCTTTTGAAATCAATAAAATAAACGAAAAGATATAAATAAGAATTCGTTGGTGATGGATATATAAGGACTCATTGTCTATATTTAAAATAGGAAAAATGATTCTCTACAAATTGTTTTCAATCTACTAAAAAATACATATAGGAAAGTATTGAAATTCGTATATTCTTTTGAAATCAATAAAATAAACGAAAAGATATAAATAAGAATTCGTTGGCGATGGAAATATAAGAACTCATTGTCTGTATTTCAAATTAATAAAATCTACACTCTGCGATACTTTTAATCTACTAAAAAATACATATAGGAAAGTATTGAAATTCGTATATTCTTTTGAAATCAATAAAATAAATGAAAAGATATAAATAAGAATTCGTTGGCGATGGAAATATAAGAACTCATTGTCTGTATTTAAATTTATTAAAAATTAAACTCTGCGATTACTTTTAATCTACTAAAAATACATATAGGAAAGTATTGAAACTCGTATATTCTTTTGAAATCAATAAAATAAATGAAAAGATATAAATAAGAATTCGTTGGCGATGGAAATATAAGAACTCATTGTCTGTATTTAAATTTATTAAAAATTAAACTCTGCGATTACTTTTAATCTACTTAAAAATACACTTTTAAAAGTATTGAAATTCGTATATTCTTTTGAAATCAATAAAATAAACGAAAAGATATAAATAAGAATTCGTTGGTTATGGAAATATAAGGACTCATTGTCTATATTTAAAAGTAGAAAAATGATTCTCTACAAATTGTTTTCAATCTACTAAAAAATATATATTTGAAAGTATTGAAATTCGTTTATTATTTTGAAATCAATTAAATAAACGAAAAGATATAAATAAGAATTCGTTGGTGATGGAAATATAAGGACTCATTGTCTATATTTAAAATTAGAAAAATGATTCTCTACAAATTGTTTTCAATCTACTTAAAAATACACTTTTAAAAGTATTGAAATTCGTTTATTCTTTTGAAATCAATTAAATAAACGAAAAGATATAAATAAGAATTCGTTGGCGATGGAAATATAAGAACTCATTGTCTGTATTTAAATTTAATAAAAATCTACACTCTGCGATTTCTTTTAATCTACTAAAAAATACATATAGGAAAGTATTGAAATTCGTATATTCTTTTGAAATCAATAAAATAAACGAAAAGATATAAATAAGAATTCGTTGGCGATGGAAATATAAGAACTCATTGTCTGTATTTAAATTTATTAAAAATTAAACTCTGCGATTACTTTTAATCTACTAAAAAATACATATAGGAAAATATTGAAATTCGTAAATTCGTTTGAAATCAATAAAATAAACAAAAAGATATAAATAAGAATTCGTTGGCGATGGAAATATAAAGACTCATTGTCTATATTTAAAATTAGAAAAATGATTCTCTACAAATTGTTTTCAATCTACTAAAAAATACATATTTGAAAGAATTGAAAGTCGTTTATTCTTTTGAAATCAATTAAATAAACGAAAAGATAAAAATAAGAATTCGTTGGCGATGGAAATATAAGGACTCATTGTCTGTATTTAAATTTAATAAAAATCTACACTCTGCGATTTCTTTTAATCTACTAAAAAATACACATTTGAAAATATTGAAATTCGTTTATTCTTTTGAAATCAATTAAATAAACGAAAAGATATAAATAAGAATTCGTTGGCGATGGAAATATAAGATCTCATTGTCTGTATTTAAATGTATTAAAAATTAAACTCTGCGATTACTTTTAATCTACTAAAAAATACATATATGAAAGTATTGAAATTCGTTTATTCTTTTGAAATCAATAAAATAAACGAAAAGATATAAATAAGAATTCGTTGGTGATGGAAATATATGGACTCATTGTCTATATTTAAAATTAGAAAAATGATTCTCTACAAATTGTTTTCAATCTACTAAAAAATACATATAGGAAAGTATTGAAATTCGTATATTCTTTTGAAATCAATAAAATAAACGAAAAGATATAAATAAGAATTCGTTGGCGATGGAAATATAAGAACTCATTGTCTGTATTTAAATTTATTAAAAATTAAACTCTGCGATTACTTTTAATCTACTAAAAAATACATATAGGAAAGTATTGAAATTCGTAAATTCGTTTGAAATCAATAAAATAAACGAAAAGATATAAATAAGAATTCGTTGGTGATGGAAATATAAGGACTCATTGTCTATATTTAAAATTAGAAAAATGATTCTCTACAAATTGTTTTCAATCTACTTAAAAATACACTTTTAAAAGTATTGAAATTCGTTTATTCTTTTGAAATCAATTAAATAAACGAAAAGATATAAATATAAATTCGTTGGCGATGGAATTATAAGATCTCATTGTCTGTATTTAAATTAAATAAAAATCTACACTCTGCGATTTCTTTTAATCTACTAAAAAATACATATAGGAAAGTATTGAAATTCGTATATTCTTTTGAAATCAATAAAATAAACGAAAAGATATAAATAAGAATTCGTTGGCGATGGACATATAAGAATTCATTGTCTGTATTTAAATTTAATAAAAATCTACACTCTGCGATTTCTTTTAATCTACTAAAAAATACATAAAGGAAAGTATTGAAATTCGTATATTCTTTTGAAATCAATAAAATAAACGAAAAGATATAAATAAGAATTCGTTGGCGATGGAAATATAAGACTCATTGTCTGTATTTAAATTTATTAAAAATTAAACTCTGCGATTACTTTTAATCTACTAAAAAATACATATAGGAAAGTATTGAAATTCGTAAATTCGTTTGAAATCAATAAAATAAACGAAAAGATATAAATATAAATTCGTTGGTGATGGAAATATATGGACTCATTGTCTATATTTAAAATAAGAAAAATGATTCTCTACAAATTGTTTTCAATCTACTAAAAAATATATATTTGAAAGTATTGAAATTCGTATATTCTTTTGAAATCAATAAAATAAACGAAGAGATATAAATAAGAATTCGTTGGTAATGGAAATATAAGAACTCATTGTCTGTATTTACATTTAATAAAAATCTACACTCTGCGATTTCTTTTAATCTACTAAAAAATACATATAGGAAAGTATTGAAATTCGTAAATTCTTTTGAAATCAATAAAATAAACGAAAAGATATAAATAAGAATTCGTTGGTGATGGAAATATATGGACTCATTGTCTATATTTAAAATAAGAAAAATGATTCTCTACAAATTGTTTTCAATCTACTAAAAAATATATATTTGAAAGTATTGAAATTCGTTTATTCTTTTGAAATCAATTAAATAAACGAAAAGATATAAATATAAATTCGTTGGCGATGGAATTATAAGATCTCATTGTCTGTATTTAAATGTATTAAAAATTAAACTCTGCGATTACTTTTAATCTACTAAAAAATACATATAGGAAAGTATTGAAATTCGTAAATTCTTTTGAAATCAATAAAATAAACGAAAAGATATAAATATAAATTCGTTGGTGATGGAAATATATGGACTCATTGTCTATATTTAAAATAAGAAAAATGATTCTCTACAAATTGTTTTCAATCTACTAAAAAATATATATTTGAAAGTATTGAAATTCGTATATTCTTTTGAAATCAATAAAATAAACGAAGAGATATAAATAAGAATTCGTTGGTGATGGAAATATAAGAACTCATTGTCTGTATTTACATTTAATAAAAATCTACACTCTGCGATTTCTTTTAATCTACTAAAAAATACATATAGGAAAGTATTGAAATTCGTATATTCTTTTGAAATCAATTAAATAAACGAAAAGATATAAATAAGAATTCGTTGGTGATGGAAATATATGGACTCATTGTCTATATTTAAAATAAGAAAAATGATTCTCTACAAATTGTTTTCAATCTACTAAAAAATATATATTTGAAAGTATTGAAATTCGTTTATTCTTTTGAAATCAATTAAATAAACGAAAAGATATAAATATAAATTCGTTGGCGATGGAATTATAAGATCTCATTGTCTGTATTTAAATGTATTAAAAATTAAACTCTGCGATTACTTTTAATCTTCTAAAAAATACATATAGGAAAGTATTGAAATTCGTAAATTCTTTTGAAATCAATAAAATAAACGAAAAGATATAAATAAGAATTCGTTGGTGATGGAAATATATGGACTCATTGTCTATATTTAAAATAAGAAAAATGATTCTCTACAAATTGTTTTCAATCTACTAAAAAATATATATTTGAAAGTATTGAAATTTGAATATTCTTTTGAAATCAATAAAATAAACGAAAAGATATAAATAAGAATTCGTTGGTGATGGAAATATAAGGACTCATTGTCTATATTTAAAATAAGAAAAATGATTCTCTACAAATTGTTTTCAATCTACTAAAAAATATATATAGGAAAGTATTGAAATTCGTATATTCTTTTGAAATAAATAAAATAAACGAAAAGATATAAATAAGAATTCGTTGGCGATGGAAATATAAGGACTCATTGTCTGTATTTAAGTTTAATAAAAATTAAACTCTGCGATTTCTTTTAATCTACTAAAAATACATATAGGAAAGTATTGAAATTCGTATATTCTTTTGAAATCAATTAAATAAACGAAAAGATATAAATAAGAATTCGTTGGCGATGGAAATATAAGGATTCATTGTCTATATTTAAAATTAGAAAAATGATTCTCTACAAATTGTTTTCAATCTACTAAAAAATACATATAGGAAAGTATTGAAATTCGTATATTCTTTTAAAATCAATAAAATAATCGAAAAGATATAAATAAGAATTCGTTGGTGATGGATATATAAGGACTCATTGTCTATATTTAAAATTAGAAAAATGATTCTCTACAAATTGTTTTCAATCTACTAAAAACTACATATAGGAAAGTATTGAAATTCGTATATTCTTTTGAAATCAATAAAATAAACGAAAAGATATAAATAAGAATTCGTTGGCGATGGAAATATAAGAATTCATTGTCTGTATTTCAAATTAATAAAATCTACACTCTGCGATACTTTTAATCTACTAAAAAATACATATAGGAAAGTATTGAAATTCGTATATTCTTTTGAAATCAATAAAATAAATGAAAAGATATAAATAAGAATTCGTTGGCGATGGAAATATAAGAACTCATTGTCTGTGGTTAATTTTAGAGGAGAGTAGGTGCTTCCTTACTCACTCTTTTTCTTATGTCGGTTCTAATAACTTTAAGTCATTAAAGTTGACAATTAGTTTCGGTGATTTAAGGTACGATTGGATATTATATTTATTGAATTATTGGACTGATTGATAATCCAGGAATAGCGAAGCACAGGATTTAGGAAACGTTGGTTATTTGTCGAAATAAAGATCTTTATTTTTTTTGTTTGTAATACTTATTTTATTGAACTTAATTAGTTGAAGTCTTGAACCAGAATGATTTTATAAAAAATTGTTTCTTATAATTACGATATATTATAATGTGCTGACCAATATGAATGTTGGAAATGTCAATGCACTGTTATTAGATTACAGTTTGTACGTTAGTTAGTAAACATATTATTGCTGTTTCATAAGGCTGATTATTGCATAAATTGCTGACTGTCATTGCATCATCAGTTGTTATGTCTGCAATATATGTTAATAAAGCATATTTTGCATGATTACCGTTGAACGGAAATCTCAAGTGGCATTATCAAAACAAAGTTGCAAATTCCCATGGAAAATTTGTAGATGGTTTTGAACATACTCCCAGCCGTTGATCCCTTGGCCTCAACTCAACTTGTCAGCATGTGCTGTATATCCCATGCATGTCAAATGTCCGCCGATGGAGTTTTAACGAGTCGTCAGTGGTGTTGATATTATACTGAGTGGTGTATTGGTATAGATGTCTCAGATTTAGATGCTGAAGCTGAATTCCATGCTGTACCTTGCATTTGGAATGCTTTGACCGTTGCGTTTGCTCGTTCGTTGGGTAGTGATGCCACCTCACATGTTGGTGTCAATTGTACTTGCAAATTGACTTGTGGTTGATTTCCTTGTGGCTGATTCTCTTGTGATTGATGATCAGTGGAGTTGTTTCCTTGATTAGGCTGATGTCTGAAATATTTAATTTTTAATTTGATTAATATATAACTTGTTCCTATTAATATTAGTAAGCCGAAACTAGTGTAGCCGATTGCAAATTGATGCACTTCATGCGGTTGTAATACATCGATATCGTCATGTTTTATCCGTAGTGATTTGATCTCCTTCTTAATTTCGTCCAGGGAACTATTGTATGCGTGATGCATACTGTTGTCCTGGTGACTGTTCTGGTTGTCTCTTGTGTTTAGTAAAAAGTGGGATATATTCATGATTGGGAAATGATGAATCGATTCATGAATCTCTGATCTATATGTGTTGTGGGATTGTACAATTACATTCTGTCTTTGAATTATACAATTCCCTTTAAAGTTTAGCAGCCCTACTCCTTGTAGGGTATATGGAATGACTGACTTATCACATACTATGTGCAGCGGTGTGCTTTGTCGTAATGTGAATATCCAGCTGTTTGAGTTGATTAGTTGAATCCATTCCACACCTTCCCATGGTATCACCTTGCAGTTATGGTGATCGGTTTGTAAATTAAAAATTGATATTTCGCAATGATTCTGTATTGAATCCCTTTTGTACATTGGTCCCTTTTGGGTACACAATATATTGTTACCTGATGATCTTATACAATATGGTGATTCTATATTGTCTAATGGATAATACAGATTTCGATGCAGGTTAATTAGTATGTACTTTGTGGATGGCTTAATTTGAAAATACTCATTGTTAATTTTAAATGGTAACGGAGTAATATGGAATATCTCAAATTGTTCATTGGTTGCCAGTGGGAATGTAATTTGGAATAAGATTTTAGTATCCAGAACTCGTCCCTTGACGTGCAATAAATTATATACCTTGAGTATATCGGTTTTTATGAGTTCAATAAACGGTAATATGAGATGAGGTGGTAGTGATTCCTTAATGGTGTTCAGTGCATGCTCCAGTTGATCCGGTGTTAACAGTAATGGATGAATTTTACCATTGTGTGCATCCATAAGTACATGCAGTATCTGCAGCTGCATATCCTTGAAGCTGCCAATCATTAGTGTCGTTTTTGTGGATAGCATTGCAAACACTTGTTTTAGGTCTTGCTGATGGATTTCATTAAATAATATCTCGTTATCACTTGAAAGGTTGTGTATAGCTTCTGAAAATACTTGATTTTGTTCTTCTGTTTCTGATTGAGTCTTCTGGATTATGTTGACGGTCGATTCCAAAATATGAGTTTGATTTTGGACGTATTGGATGGTGTTTTTTCCATTTTTATCTAGTGTCCGTATGATTTGTGACATTTGCGTGGCATAGTCTTGATCTAAAACTCCAAATAATTTGTTAGCTATATTACCAATGATGTCAAATGGTGATCGTTTGACCCGTGATGTAGCTTTTGAGTGTATCCCCATTACTCTGTTATTTGCCTGAATCTCCATCAAATTCTGGTTGATTTGTGCTAAAACATTTCCACAATATTGGTTCCTGATGATGTGGGAGCATGCTTTAGTTAATTCTGAATACGAATTATTGATGGTCTGAAACTCTCGCCAATATCCATTTAGGTCATAATAAGTTAATAACTTCCATTCATTTGTGATTAGATTGGATAACCCTAAATTTTCGAAATGTAAGCCAGAATTTTCATTAAATTGTGTTACCTCGAATTCATCAATTGATTTAATTTGGGTTGCTCTATTGGTGTGTATCAATAACAACAAGCACGTTAACAATGATGTAAGTATTCCGGGACCAGTTTTTGTTTTGGTGTGGGATCTTAAGCATCTTTTGGTTTGGTGTTTCCTTTCACCGTTTTGTGACGTGCTCCCATTTGATTTGTGTGTCTCCTCCTCTATAGTGGAATCTGGAATTTGTTTGACTACGAAGGGTAACGGACACAGTTTATGAATTGGTCTTTTGAAAGTACCACCAGTGCTTTTGACGTCCGCTACTCTGATGGCATTGTCTGATCCTTTGTACACCTTGACGATCCGCCCTAATTTCCATCGTGCTGGTACCAGATTATCTTCTTTAATGATTACCATTAGCCCTGGAGTAGCGTTGTGACACATTGTTTTCCATTTATAACGTTGTTGTAATTGTGACAAATATTCCTTTGTCCATCTTACCCAAAACTGTTTTTTGATATGTGTTACCAATTTCCAGTGTTGTAGTAAAGTTGTGTTCACTATTCTGTTACCTGGATCTGGAAGAGTTGTTAATGGTTCTCCAATTAGAAAATGTCCAGGTGTTAGTGCTACCATATCATTTGGATCCAGTGATATCGGTGTTAGGGGGCGCGAATTCAATATTGCTTCTACTTCACTTAACAAAGTGTTCAATTCTTCATATGTCAATGCCGCATCTCCTATAGTCTTGTATAATAGTTGTTTTGCTGATTTTACTGCACTTTCCCATAGACCCCCAAAATGCGGCGATTGTGGTGGAATAAATTTGAATTCCACTTTGCGTCCAATACATTCAGCTTGAATTTTCTCTCTTGACTCTGCCTTGTGTAGAGGTGAATATAATTCATCTAAATGATTCTTGCCTCCTACAAAGTTTGTTGCGTTATCAGAAAATAGTGTGTAACAATTTCCTCTTCTACTCCAGAATCTTCGTAATGCACCTATGAAACCTTGTGTAGATAAATCTGTTACCAGTTCGATGTGAACTGCCTTGGTTGTTAAGCAGCAAAATATGGCACTGTGTGTCTTTTCTGAAACATCCGAAATTACTTGAATCTGTGCATCATCAGTTTGTGTATGGTAAACTGCTCTTCGATGTATTTTTATTTCATCCAATAATCTTAATATATCCCTAAATGCCAGCCACTTTTCTGATAACTCATCATCAAGCCTATGATCACAGTCCACATTGAGTTTCCACAAGTCTTGGATGAATATTTTTGCAATGATTACGACTGGACTCCAAGTAGTTTTAATCGCTATCAAATCAGGCCTTGGTATCCATGTTATGCCTAATGTTTTAACGGTTTCCTCAAGCCCAGTTTTAATCTCCAAGGATAACTTTATATCTTCACTCGGTATATTTGACAATAAATTGCTATGATTAGCACACCATTTCCGTAACTGAAATCCTGCTGATGTTAACATATTCCTGACTTGTTTTTGGTTCTCTACTGCTTCCTCCAAGTTATTGCTTCCCGTCATTGAATCATCAACATAAAAATCTGTTTTTGGCTTCTTTGATCTACCTTAGTTGGTTGGAGATCTTTTGAATGGTAATCTAACTACAAATCTTCCACTTTCATCACGAACTACTGTATCTGTAAAGAAATTTTCACAAATGTTTTCATTTGGTGATACAATAAATTTGGGAATGGACACTTCATCCATTTCCCACAATTTCTGAACTTCACTGTTTTGAGTACATGAATTGCTATATTCTTGCTCTGGTTGAATTGGGTTAACTTTCCCAATTACCACCCAACCAAACACTGTGTTTTGTAATGTTGGAAGATTTGTGCTACTTATTCGTTGACCATCCGCCATTAATTCTCCATAGAATTCGGCACCTATTAACATGTCAATTCCCTGTTTTTTGTAAAATGAAGGATCAGCTAGTTGAACGTCTTCCGGTATATTCCAATTTTGAATTGAGATATCTTGACATGGTTGATCTCCGACAATTTTATCTAATATAAATACTTCAATTACTTTATTAAACTGTGTTACCCTTGATGCTATTTTAACTGTTGTTCCTTTTTGTGATAATTGTGATGCATTGCCGATTCCTCTGATAGTTAGTTTTTTATCATTGCATTGTAGGTGGAGGTGCTTGCTCAACTTGTGAGTTATGAAATTAACTTGTGAGCCTGGATCCAATAATACTCTGCATTCTGTTGCTTCTCCATATTGATTGTGTACTTTGATCATTGCTGTGGCTAAAATTACATGACTTCTCAATATGCTAGTGATGTATGTTGAAGCATTTGATTCTATTGCCGATTGTCCTTTACCTGGTCTATCATAACAACTTGGTGTGGTTTTTGTTGATAATGAAGTGCTTGTATTCGTATTGGAATTATGTAAAAGTGTGTGATGTTTAACTCTGCATAGCTTACAAGGATGTGAAGTACATGATTGGTATCCATGACCTGGGGTTAAACAATTAATACAATACTGTAATTCTTTTACCTTACGATACATTTGGTTGTTAGACATTTGGCGGAATTTCTGACAATTGTAAATGGAATGATCATTTGAGTTACACACCCCGCATCTTATTTCTATATTGTGTGGTGTTGGTGTTGTACCTTGGTGTGTTTGTTTTACTTGACTCGATTTGACGCCACCTTGTTGTTTAACCTTGTCTTCTTCAATTTGTACTGCCTGGATACGTTTTTCTAGAAAGTGTAGCATGTCCATTGACTTTTGGGTATTATCAGGGTCTGGGATGGATTCTTCATATAATCGTAGTGTTGTGCTGTCCACTTTATCCGCTATCATAACAACTAAAATTGTATCCCAGGTTTCCACTCCAACGTCTAGTGGCTTTAGACCCGCAATACATTCTACTACTACATCATGTAAGTCTCTTAAGTTACGAGCCGTTGGTTGAGTAATCTTTGGATGATAGTAAATTGTTCGTGTTAACTGGAGTGAAATTTGACGTTTGTTATTATAACGTTTTTTCACTATATTCCAAGCTTCCTCGTAATTGTCATTGTCGATTGGCATGTTGTGTATTAATCGTTTGGCTGGACCACTTAAACTAGTTACTAAATGTAACATCTTTTCGGATTGGGGTAACGTGGTGTTATGAACCATTTGAATAAAAACATCGCGAAAGTGATTCCAATAAATGTAATTGCCATCGAATACTGGTAAGGTCATTTTACTTAATTTTGTATGCGATGGTTTTGCTGTGTCTGTTACATTTCTTTTCAACAATGCTATCACTTTGTCAGTATGTTGCTCTAGAGTGTTATATGATTTTCGTGTGTATCCATATGGGGATAAATTGTCACCAGCCAATAGCCAGATTTGCATGTTCACTTCATGAATAGTCTGCGAATATTTTTCTATTCTATTTAATTTCACTGTACTGTAGTCTTTTGTCATTGTTTCAATGCCTTCACTTTCAACGAATTCAACTACACTTTGGAGATAATCAAAATTATTATTTTGCTCGCGCACTAACGACCGTAACGCTGCATTGTCTATACCAAACGATAGGTCGCCAATGGTGAAATTATGTTCTGGCTTAGCTTCCATAGGGTTAGAGTCACTTCCACAACTCTCCTGTTCCGGTCTTTCGTCGAATTGTTTTTTCATATACGATTTGCAGTTATTATATTTCGTTTGCACCTGGTCAAAGTACTTACTAGCAAAGTATATGTGTGTTTTATGCGTTTCTTTAAAACGAAGTAATGCTTTATGGTTCGTTTCAAACTCAGCAAACAGTTCATCTATATGTTTCAATTTTTTCTCATAATAATTATATGTTTTTTTTTATTTGCGTATCTTTGTCCAAATTGTTCAGAGCTTCCTGTAAAACTAATCCTTTTTCTTCCTGAGCATTGCAGTACTCTTCGAAGGTTGACATTGTGCCGGCGTTTTTATTGTGTATATTAAAGGGTGAACTTGAAAGTTTGTGTTTCTTGTTAGTGTTAACTGTTTATTATTGCAACTTCACTTTTGATCACTAAATATTTTATTGTATGATATATGTGTCTGTGCACAATGTATGTGTTGTCGTTGCCAACGTTATTATCGCAGCTTCATTAAATGTTTTGTGATGAGATTTGTGTGCCTGTGCAAAATCTATGTTTTTCACTTACGATCACTTAATGTTTTGTTGTGAGATTTGTGTGTCTGTGCACAATCTATGTGTTTCACTTACGATCACGTAATGTTTTGTTGTGAGATTTGTGTGTCTGTGCAAAATCTATGTTTTTCACTTACGATCACTTAATGTTTTGTTGTGAGATTTGTGTGTCTGTGCACAATCTATGTGTTTCACTTACGATCACGTAATGTTTTGTTGTGATATTTGTGTGTCTGTGCACAATCTATGTGTTTCACTTACGATCACGTAATGTTTTGTTGTTAGATTTGTGTGTCTGTGCACAATCTATGTGTTTCACTTACGATCACGTAATGTTTTGTTGTTAGATTTGTGTGTCTGTGCACAATCTATGTGTTTCACTTACGATCACGTAATGTTTTGTTGTTAGATTTGTGTGTCTGTGCACAATCTATGTGTTTCACTTACGATCACGTAATGTTTTGTTGTGATATTTGTGTGTCTGTGCACAATCTATGTGTTTCACTTACGATCACGTAATGTTTTGTTGTTAGATTTGTGTGTCTGTGCACAATCTATGTGTTTCACTTACGATCACGTAATGTTTTGTTGTTAGATTTGTGTGTCTGTGCACAATCTATGTGTTTCACTTACGATCACGTAATGTTTTGTTGTTAGATTTGTGTGTCTGTGCACAATCTATGTGATAGATTAATCTGTTACTCAAAGTCTTAGACTTCAATTTTATAATTTTGTATGTATAACTTTCTGAGTTTCACTAAATTCACTATTCACTCACTTAAATCACGTCGGGGTCACCAAATGGTTAATTTTAGAGGAGAGTAGGTGCTTCCTTACTCACTCTTTTTCTTATGTCGGTTCTAATAACTTTAAGTCATTAAAGTTGACAAGTAGTTTCGGTGATTTAAGGTACGATTGGATATTATATTTATTGAATTATTGGACTGATTGATAATCCAGGAATAGCGAAGCACAGGATTTAGGAAACGTTGGTTATTTGTCGAAATAAAGATCTTTATTTTTTTTGTTTGTAATACTTATTTTATTGAACTTAATTAGTTGAAGTCTTGAACCAGAATGATTTTATAAAATATGGGTTCTTATAATTACGATATATTATAATGTGCTGACCAATATGAATGTTGGAAATGTCAATGCACTGTTATTAGATTACAGTTTGTACGTTAGTTAGTAAACATATTATTGCTGTTTCATAAGGCTGATTATTGCATAAATTGCTGACTGTCATTGCATCATCAGTTGTTATGTCTGCAATATATGTTAATAAAGCATATTTTGCATGATTACCGTTGAACGGAAATCTCAAGTGGCATTATCAAAACAAAGTTGCAAATTCCCATGGAAAATTTGTAGATGGTTTTGAACAGTCTGTATTTAAATTTATTAAAAATTATACTCTGCGATTACTTTTAATCTACTAAAAATACAAATAGGAAAGTATTGAAATTCGTATATTCTTTTGAAATCAATAAAATAAACGAAAAGATATAAATAAGAATTCGTTGGTGATGGAAATATAAGGACTCATTGTCTATATTTAAAATTAGAAAAATGATTCTCTACAAATTGTTTTCAATCTACTAAAAAATATATATTTGAAAGTATTGAAATTCGTTTATTCTTTTGAAATCAATTAAATAAACGAAAAGATAAAAATAAGAATTCGTTGACGATGGAAATATAAGAACTCATTGTCTGTATTTAAATTTATAAAAAATTAAACTCTGCGATTTCTTTTAATTTACTAAAAAATACACATTTGAAAATATTGAAATTCGTTTATTCTTTTGAAATCAATTAAATAAACGAAAAGTTATAAATAAGAATTCGTTGGCGATGGAAATATAAGAACTCATTGTCTGTATTTAAATTTATTAAAAATTAAACTCTGCGATTACTTTTAATCTACTAAAAAATACATATAGGAAAGTATTGAAATTCGTAAATTCTTTGAAATCAATTAAATAAACGAAAAGATATAAATAAGAATTCGTTGGTGATGGAAATATAAGAACTCATTGTCTGTATTTCAAATTAATAAAATCTACACTCTGCGATTTCTTTTAATCTACTAAAAAATACATATAGGAAAGAATTGAAATTCGTATATTCTTTTGAAATCAATAAAATAAACGAAAAGATATAAATAAGAATTCGTTGGCAATGGAAATATAAGAACTCATTGTCTGTATTTAAATTTAATAAAAATCTACACTCTGCGATTTCTTTTAATCTACTAAAAAATACATATAGGAAAGTATTGAAATTCGTATATTCTTTTGAAATCAATAAAATAAACGAAAAGATATAAATAAGAATTCGTTGGCGATGGAAATATAAGAACTCATTGTCTGTATTTAAATTTAATAAAAATCTACACTCTGCGATTTCTTTTAATCTACTAAAAAATACATATAGGAAAGTATTGAAATTCGTATATTCTTTTGAAATCAATAAAATAAACGAAAAGATATAAATAAGAATTCGTTGGCGATGGAAATATAAGAACTCATTGTCTGTATTTAAATTTATTAAAAATTAAACTCTGCGATTACTTTTAATCTACTAAAAAATACATATAGGAAAGTATTGAAATTAGTAAATTCGTTTGAAATCAATAAAATAAACGAAAAGATATAAATAAGAATTCGTTGGTGATGGAAATATAAGGACTCATTGTCTATATTTAAAATTAGAAAAATGATTCTCTACAAATTGTTTTCAATCTACTAAAAAATATATATTTGAAAGTATTGAAATTCGTATATTCTTTTGAAATCAATAAAATAAACGAAAAGATATAAATAAGAATTCGTTGGCGATGGAAATATAAGAACTCATTGTCTGTATTTTAAATTAATAAAATCTACACTCTGCGATTACTTTTAATCTACTAAAAAATACATATAGGAAAGTATTGAAATTCGTTTATTCTTTTGAAATCAATAAAATAAACGAAAAGATATAAATAAGAATTCGTTGGCGATGGAAATATAAGGACTCATTGTCTATATTTAAAATAAGAAAAATGATTCTCTACAAATTGTTTTCAATCTACTAAAAAATACATATAGGAAAGTATTGAAATTCATATAATCTTTTGAAATCAATAAAATAAACGAAAAGATATAAATAAGAATTCGTTGGCTATGGAAATATAAGAACTCATTGTCTGTATTTAAATTTAATAAAAATTATACTCTGCGATTACTTTTAATCTACTAAAAAATACATATAGGAAAGTATTGAAATTCTTATTATTCTTTTGAAATCAATAAAATAAACGAAAAACTATAAATAAGAATTCGTTGGCGATGGAAATATAAGAACTCATTGTCTGTATTTAAATTTAATAAAAATCTACACTCTGCGATTTCTTTTAATCTACTAAAAAATACATATAGGAAAGTATTGAAATTCGTATATTCTTTTGAAATCAATAAAATAAACGAAAAGATATAAATAAGAATTCGTTGGCGATGGAAATATAAGAACTCATTGTCTGTATTTAAATTTATTAAAAATTAAACTCTGCGATTACTTTTAATCTACTAAAAAATACATATAGGAAAGTATTGAAATTCGTAAATTCGTTTGAAATCAATAAAATAAACGAAAAGATATAAATAAGAATTCGTTGGTGATGGAAATATAAGGACTCATTGTCTATATTTAAAATTAGAAAAATGATTCTCTACAAATTGTTTTCAATCTACTAAAAAATATATATTTGAAAGTATTGAAATTCGTATATTCTTTTGAAATCAATAAAATAAACGAAGAGATATAAATAAGAATTCGTTGGCGATGGAAATATAAGAACTCATTGTCTGTATTTAAATTTAATAAAAATCTACACTCTGCGATTTCTTTTAATCTACTAAAAAATACATATAGGAAAGTATTGAAATTCGTATATTCTTTTGAAATCAATAAAATAAACGAAAAGATATAAATAAGAATTCGTTGGCGATGGAAATATAAGAACTCATTGTCTGTATTTAAATTTAATAAAAATCTACACTCTGCGATTTCTTTTAATCTACTAAAAAATACATATAGGAAAGTATTGAAATTCGTATATTCTTTTGAAATCAATAAAATAAACGAAAAGATATAAATAAGAATTCGTTGGCGATGGAAATATAAGAACTCATTGTCTGTATTTCAAATTTATTAAAAATTAAACTCTGCGATTACTTTTAATCTACTAAAAAATACATATAGGAAAGTATTGAAATTCGTAAATTCGTTTGAAATCAATAAAATAAACGAAAAGATATAAATAAGAATTCGTTGGTGATGGAAATATATGGACTCATTGTCTATATTTAAAATTAGAAAAATGATTCTCTACAAATTGTTTTCAATCTACTAAAAAATATATATTTGAAAGTATTGAAATTCGTTTATTCTTTTGAAATCAATTAAATAAACGAAAAGATAAAAATAAGAATTCGTTGGCGATGGAAATATAAGAACTCATTGTCTGTATTTAAATTTAATAAAAATTAAACTCTTCGATTACTTTTAATCTACTAAAAAATACATATAGGAAAGTATTGAAATTCGTAAATTCTTTGAAATCAATAAAATAAACGAAAAGATATAAATAAGAATTCGTTGGCGATGGAAATATAAGGACTCATTGTCTATATTTAAAATTAGAAAAATGATTCTCTACAAATTGTTTTCAATCTACTAAAAAATATATATTTGAAAGTATTGAAATTTGTATATTCTTTTGAAATCAATAAAATAAACGAAAAGATATAAATAAGAATTCGTTGGCGATGGAAATATAAGAACTCATTGTCTGTTTTTTAAATTAATAAAATCTACACTCTGCGATTACTTTTAATCTACTAAAAAATACATATAGGAAAGTATTGAAATTCGTTTATTCTTTTGAAATCAATAAAATAAACGAAAAGATATAAATAAGAATTCGTTGGCGATGGAAATATAAGGACTCATTGTCTATATTTAAAATAAGAAAAATGATTCTCTACAAATTGTTTTCAATCTACTAAAAAATACATATAGGAAAGTATTGAAATTCATATAATCTTTTGAAATCAATAAAATAAACGAAAAGATATAAATAAGAATTCGTTGGCTATGGAAATATAAGAACTCATTGTCTGTATTTAAATTTAATAAAAATTATACTCTGCGATTACTTTTAATCTACTAAAAAATACATATAGGAAAGTATTGAAATTCGTATATTCTTTTGAAATCAATTAAATAAACGAAAAGATATAAATAAGAATTCGATGGCGATGGAAATATAAGGACTCATTGTTTATATTTAAAATAAGAAAAATGATTCTCTACAAATTGTTTTCAATCTACTAAAAAATACATATTTGAAAGAATTGAAATTCGTTTATTCTTTTGAAATCAATTAAATAAACGAAAAGATATAAATAAGAATTCGTTGGCGATGGAAATATAAGATCTCATTGTTTGTATTTAAATGTATTAAAAATTAAACTCTGCGATTACTTTTAATCTACTAAAAAATACATATAGGAAAGTATTGAAATTCGTAAATTCTTTTGAAATCAATAAAATAAACGAAAAGATATAAATAAGAATTCGTTGGTGATGGAAATATATGGACTCATTGTCTATATTTAAAATTAGAAAAATGATTCTCTACAAATTGTTTTCAATCTACTAAAAAATATATATTTGAAAGTATTGAAATTCGTATATTCTTTTGAAATCAATAAAATAAACGAAGAGATATAAATAAGAATTCGTTGGCGATGGAAATATAAGAACTCATTGTCTGTATTTCAAGTAATAAAATAATAAAATATACACTCTGCGATTACTTTTAATCTACTAAAAAATACATATAGGAAAGTATTGAAATTCGTATATTCTTTTGAAATCAATAAAATAAACGAAAAGATATAAATAAGAATTCGTTGGCGATGGAAATATAAGAACTCATTGTCTGTATTTAAATTTAATAAAAATCTACACTCTGCGATTTCTTTTAATCTACTAAAAAATACATATAGGAAAGTATTGAAATTCGTAAATTCGTTTGAAATCAATAAAATAAACGAAAAGATATAAATAAGAATTCGTTGGTGATGGAAATATAAGGACTCATTGTCTATATTTAAAATTAGAAAAATTATTCTATACAAATTGTTTTCAATCTACTAAAAAATACATATTTGAAAGAATTGAAATTCGTTTATTCTTTTGAAATCAAAAAAATAAACGAAAAGATATAAATAAGAATTCGTTGGCGATGGAAATATAAGAACTCATTGTCTGTATTTAAATTTAATAAAAATCTACACTCTGCGATTTCTTTTAATCTACTAAAAAATACATATAGGAAAGAATTGAAATTCGTATATTCTTTTGAAATCAATAAAATAAACGAAAAGATATAAATAAGAATTCGTTGGCGATGGAAATATAAGAACTCATTGTCTGTATTTAAATTTAATAAAAATCTACACTCTGCGATTTCTTTTAATCTACTAAAAAATACATATAGGAAAGTATTGAAATTCGTATATTCTTTTGAAATCAATAAAATAAACGAAAAGATATAAATAAGAATTCGTTGGCGATGGAAATATAAGAACTCATTGTCTGTATTTAAATTTAATAAAAATCTACACTCTGCGATTTCTTTTAATCTACTAAAAAATACATATAGGAAAGTATTGAAATTCGTATATTCTTTTGAAATCAATAAAATAAACGAAAAGATATAAATAAGAATTCGTTGGCGATGGAAATATAAGAACTCATTGTCTGTATTTAAATTTAATAAAAATCTACACTCTGCGATTTCTTTTAATCTACTAAAAAATACATATAGGAAAGTATTGAAATTCGTATATTCTTTTGAAATCAATAAAATAAACGAAAAGATATAAATAAGAATTCGTTGGCGATGGAAATATAAGAACTCATTGTCTGTATTTAAATTTATTAAAAATTAAACTCTGCGATTACTTTTAATCTACTAAAAAATACATATAGGAAAGTATTGAAATTCGTAAATTCGTTTGAAATCAATAAAATAAACGAAAAGATATAAATAAGAATTCGTTGGTGATGGAAATATATTGACTCATTGTCTATATTTAAAATAAGAAAAATGATTCTCTACAAATTGTTTTCAATCTACTAAAAAATACATATAGGAAAGTATTGAAATTCGTTTATTCTTTTGAAATCAATTAAATAAACTAAAAGATATAAATAAGAATTCGTTGGCGATGGAAATATAAGAACTCATTGTCTGTATTTAAATTTAATAAAAATCTACACTCTGCGATTTCTTTTAATCTACTAAAAAATACACATTTGAAAATATTGAAATTCGTTTATTCTTTTGAAATCAATTAAATATACGAAAAGATATAAATAAGAATTCGTTGGCGATGGAAATATAAGATCTCATTGTCTGTATTTAAATTTATTAAAAATTAAACTCTGCGATTACTTTTAATCTACTAAAAAATACATATAGGAAAGTATTGAAATTCGTAAATTCGTTTGAAATCAATAAAATAAACGAAAAGATATAAATAAGAATTCGTTGGTGATGGAAATATATGGACTCATTGTCTATATTTAAAATAAGAAAAATGATTCTCTACAAATTGTTTTCAATCTACTAAAAAATACATATTTGAAAGTATTGAAATTCGTTTATTCTTTTGAAATCAATTAAATAAACTAAAAGATATAAATAAGAATTCGTTGGCGATGGAAATATAAGAACTCATTGTCTGTATTTAAATTTATTAAAAATTAAACTCTGCGATTACTTTTAATCTACTAAAAAATACATATAGGAAAGTATTGAAATTCGTAAATTCGTTTGAAATCAATAAAATAAACGAAAAGATATAAATAAGAATTCGTTGGTGATGGAAATATATGGACTCATTGTCTATATTTAAAATAAGAAAAATGATTCTCTACAAATTGTTTTCAATCTACTAAAAAATACATATTTGAAAGTATTGAAATTCGTTTATTCTTTTGAAATCAATTAAATAAACTAAAAGATATAAATAAGAATTCGTTGGCGATGGAAATATAAGAACTCATTGTCTGTATTTAAATTTAATAAAAATCTACACTCTGCGATTTCTTTTAATCTACTAAAAAATACACATTTGAAAATATTGAAATTCGTTTATTCTTTTGAAATCAATTAAATATACGAAAAGATATAAATAAGAATTCGTTGGCGATGGAAATATAAGATCTCATTGTCTGTATTTAAATTTATTAAAAATTAAACTCTGCGATTACTTTTAATCTACTAAAAAATACATATAGGAAAGTATTGAAATTCGTATATTCTTTTGAAATCAATAAAATAAACGAAGAGATATAAATAAGAATTCGTTGGCGATGGAAATATAAGAACTCATTGTCTGTATTTCAAGTAATAAAATAATAAAATATACACTCTGCGATTACTTTTAATCTACTAAAAAATACATATAGGAAAGTATTGAAATTCGTATATTCTTTTGAAATCAATAAAATAAACGAAAAGATATAAATAAGAATTCGTTGGCGATGGAAATATAAGAACTTATTGTCTGTATTTAAATTTAATAAAAATCTACACTCTGCGATTTCTTTTAATCTACTAAAAAATACATATAGGAAAGTATTGAAATTCGTATATTCTTTTGAAATCAATAAAATAAACGAAAAGATATAAATAAGAATTCGTTGGTGATGGAAATATAAGGACTCATTGTCTATATTTAAAATTAGAAAAATGATTCTCTACAAATTGTTTTCAATCTACTAAAAAATATATATTTGAAAGTATTGAAATTCGTTTATTCTTTTGAAATCAATTAAATAAACGAAAAGATATAAATAAGAATTCGTTGGCGATGGAAATATAAGAACTCATTGTCTGTATTTAAAATTAATAAAAATTAAACTCTGCAATTTCTTTTAATCTACTAAAAAATACACATTTGAAAATATTGAAATTTGGTTATTCTTTTGAAATCAATTAAATAAAGGAAAAGATATAAATAAGAATTCGTTGGCGATGGAAATATAAGAACTCATTGTCTGTATTTAAATTTAATAAAAATTAAACTCTGCGATTTATTTTAATCTACTAAAAAATACATATAGGAAAGTATTGAAATTCGTATATTCTTTTGAAATCAATTAAATAAACGAAAAGATATAAATAAGAATTCGTTGGCGATGGAAATATAAGAACTCATTGTCTGTATTTAAAATTAATAAAAATTAAACTCTGCAATTTCTTTTAATCTACTAAAAAATACACATTTGAAAATATTGAAATTTGGTTATTCTTTTGAAATCAATTAAATAAAGGAAAAGATATAAATAAGAATTCGTTGGCGATGGAAATATAAGAACTCATTGTCTGTATTTAAATTTAATAAAAATTAAACTCTGCGATTTATTTTAATCTACTAAAAAATACATATAGGAAAGTATTGAAATTCGTTTATTCTTTTGAAATCAATTAAATAAACGAAAATATATGTTGGTGTTGGAAATATAAGGACTCATTGTCTATATTTAAAATAAGAAAAATGATACTCTGCGATTACTTTTAATCTACTAAAAAATACATATAGGAAAGTATTGAAATTCGTATATTCTTTTGAAATCAATTAAATAAACGAAAATATACGTTGGTGTTGGAAATATAAGGACTCATTGTCTATATTTAAAATAAAAAAAATGATACTCTGCGATTACTTTTAATCTACTAAAAAATACATATAGGAAAGTATTGAAATTCGTATATTCTTTTGAAATCAATTAAATAAACGAAAAGATATAAATAAGAATTCGTTGGCGATGGAAATATAAGAACTCATTGTCTGTATTTAAAATTAATAAAAATTAAACTCTGCAATTTCTTTTAATCTACTAAAAAATACACATTTGAAAATATTGAAATTTGGTTATTCTTTTGAAATCAATTAAATAAAGGAAAAGATATAAATAAGAATTCGTTGGCGATGGAAATATAAGAACTCATTGTCTGTATTTAAAATTAATAAAAATTAAACTCTGCAATTTCTTTTAATCTACTAAAAAATACACATTTGAAAATATTGAAATTTGGTTATTCTTTTGAAATCAATTAAATAAAGGAAAAGATATAAATAAGAATTCGTTGGCGATGGAAATATAAGAACTCATTGTCTGTATTTAAATTTAATAAAAATTAAACTCTGCGATTTATTTTAATCTACTAAAAAATACATATAGGAAAGTATTGAAATTCGTTTATTCTTTTGAAATCAATTAAATAAACGAAAATATATGTTGGTGTTGGAAATATAAGGACTCATTGTCTATATTTAAAATAAGAAAAATGATACTCTGCGATTACTTTTAATCTACTAAAAAATACATATAGGAAAGTATTGAAATTCGTATATTCTTTTGAAATCAATTAAATAAACGAAAAGATATAAATAAGAATTCGTTGGCGATGGAAATATAAGAACTCATTGTCTGTATTTAAAATTAATAAAAATTAAACTCTGCGATTTCTTTTAATCTACTAAAAAATACACATTTGAAAATATTGAAATTTGGTTATTCTTTTGAAATCAATTAAATAAACGAAAAGATATAAATAAGAATTCGTTGGCGATGGAAATATAAAAACTCATTGTCTGTATTTAAATTTAATAAAAATTAAACTCTGCGATTTATTTTAATCTACTAAAAAATACATATAGGAAAGTATTGAAATTCGTTTATTCTTTTGAAATCAATTAAATAAACGAAAATATATGTTGGTGTTGGAAATATAAGGACTCATTGTTTATATTTAAAATAAGAAAAATGATACTCTGCGATTACTTTTAATCTACTAAAAAATACATATAGGAAAGTATTGAAATTCGTATATTCTTTTGAAATCAATTAAATAAACGAAAAGATATAAATAAGAATTCGTTGGCGATGGAAATATAAGAACTTATTGTCTGTATTTAAAATTAATAAAAATTAAACTCTGCGATTTCTTTTAATCTACTAAAAAATACATATAGGAAAGTATTGAAATTCGTATATTCTTTTGAAATCAATTAAATAAACGAAAAGATATAAATAAGAATTCGTTGGTGATGGATATATAAGGACTCATTGTCTATATTTAAAATAAGAAAAATGATACTCTGCGATTACTTTTAATCTACTAAAAAATACATATAGGAAAGTATTGAAATTCGTTTATTCTTTTGAAATAAATAAAATAAACGAAAAGATATAAATAAGAATTCGTTGGCTATGGAAATATAAGGACTCATTGTCTATATTTAAAATAAGAAAAATGATTCTCTACAAATTGTTTTCAATCTACTAAAAAATACATATAGGAAAGTATTGAAATTCGTTTATTCTTTTGAAATCAATTAAATAAACGAAAATATACGTTGGTGTTGGAAATATAAGGACTCATTGTCTATATTTAAAATAAAAAAAATGATACTCTGCGATTACTTTTAATCTACTAAAAAATACATATAGGAAAGTATTGAAATTCGTATATTCTTTTGAAATCAATTAAATAAACGAAAAGATATAAATAAGAATTCGTTGGCGATGGAAATATAAGAACTCATTGTCTGTATTTAAAATTAATAAAAATTAAACTCTGCAATTTCTTTTAATCTACTAAAAAATACACATTTGAAAATATTGAAATTTGGTTATTCTTTTGAAATCAATTAAATAAAGGAAAAGATATAAATAAGAATTCGTTGGCGATGGAAATATAAGAACTCATTGTCTGTATTTAAATTTAATAAAAATTAAACTCTGCGATTTATTTTAATCTACTAAAAAATACATATAGGAAAGTATTGAAATTCGTTTATTCTTTTGAAATCAATTAAATAAACGAAAATATATGTTGGTGTTGGAAATATAAGGACTCATTGTCTATATTTAAAATAAGAAAAATGATACTCTGCGATTA
This sequence comes from Ptychoptera albimana, assembly GCA_961205885.1. Taxonomy (NCBI): domain Eukaryota; kingdom Metazoa; phylum Arthropoda; class Insecta; order Diptera; family Ptychopteridae; genus Ptychoptera; species Ptychoptera albimana. The sequence goes on along the minus strand of OY540803.1, from coordinate 11,548,517 downwards.
CTTTTAATCTACTAAAAAATACATATAGGAAAGTATTGAAATTCGTATATTCTTTTGAAATCAATTAAATAAACGAAAAGATATAAATAAGAATTCGTTGGCGATGGAAATATAAGAACTCATTGTCTGTATTTAAAATTAATAAAAATTAAACTCTGCGATTTCTTTTAATCTACTAAAAAATACACATTTGAAAATATTGAAATTTGGTTATTCTTTTGAAATCAATTAAATAAACGAAAAGATATAAATAAGAATTCGTTGGCGATGGAAATATAAGAACTCATTGTCTGTATTTAAATTTAATAAAAATTAAACTCTGCGATTTATTTTAATCTACTAAAAAATACATATAGGAAAGTATTGAAATTCGTTTATTCTTTTGAAATCAATTAAATAAACGAAAATATATGTTGGTGTTGGAAATATAAGGACTCATTGTTTATATTTAAAATAAGAAAAATGATACTCTGCGATTACTTTTAATCTACTAAAAAATACATATAGGAAAGTATTGAAATTCGTATATTCTTTTGAAATCAATTAAATAAACGAAAAGATATAAATAAGAATTCGTTGGCGATGGAAATATAAGAACTTATTGTCTGTATTTAAAATTAATAAAAATTAAACTCTGCGATTTCTTTTAATCTACTAAAAAATACATATAGGAAAGTATTGAAATTCGTATATTCTTTTGAAATCAATTAAATAAACGAAAAGATATAAATAAGAATTCGTTGGTGATGGATATATAAGGACTCATTGTCTATATTTAAAATAAGAAAAATGATACTCTGCGATTACTTTTAATCTACTAAAAAATACATATAGGAAAGTATTGAAATTTGTATATTCTTTTGAAATCAATAAAATAAATGAAAAGATATAAATAAGAATTCGTTGGTGATGGATATATAAGAACTCATTGTCTGTATTTAAATTTAATAAAAATTAAACTATGCGATTTCTTTTAATCTACTAAAAAATACATATTGGAAAGTATTGAAATTCGTATATTCTTTTGAAATCAATAAAATAAACGAAAAGATATAAATAAGAATTCGTTGGCGATGAAAATATAAGAACTCATTGTTTTTATTTAAAATAAGAAAAATGATTCTCTACAAATTGTTTTCAATCTACTTAAACATACATATAGGAAAGTATTGAAATTCGTATATTCTTTTGAAATCAATAAAATAAACGAAAAGATATAAATAAGAATTCGTTGGTGATGGATATATAAGGACTCATTGTCTATATTTAAAATAAGAAAAATGATACTCTGCGATTACTTTTAATCTACTAAAAAATACATATAGGAAAGTATTGAAATTCGTACATTCTTTTGAAATCAATAAAATAAACGAAAAGATATAAATAAGAATTCGTTGGCGATGGAAATATAAGAACTCATTGTCTGTATTTAAATTTAATAAAAATTAAACTCTGCGATTTCTTTTAATCTACTAAAAAATACATATTGGAAAGTATTGAAATTCGTATATTCTTTTGAAATCAATAAAATAAACGAAAAGATATAAATAAGAATTCGTTGGCGATGGAAATATAAGGACTCATTGTTTATATTTAAAATAAGAAAAATGATACTCTGCGATTACTTTTAATCTACTAAAAAATACATATAGAAAAGTATTGAAATTCGTAAATTCTTTTGAAATCAATTAAATAAACGAAAAGATATAAATAAGAATTCGTTGGCGATGGAAATATAAGAACTCATTGTCTGTATTTAAATTTATTAAAAATTAAACTCTGCGATTACTTTTAATCTACTAAAAAATACATATAGAAAAGTATTGAAATTCGTAAATTCTTTGAAATCAATAAAATAAACGAAAAGATATAAATAAGAATTCGTTGGTGATGGAAATATAAGGACTCATTGTCTATATTTAAAATTAGAAAAATGATTCTCTACAAATTGTTTTCAATCTACTAAAAAATATATATTTGAAAGAAATGAAATTCGAATATTCTTTTGAAATCAATAAAATAAACGAAAAGATATAAATAAGAATTCGTTGGCGATGGAAATATAAGAACTCATTGTCTGTATTTTAAATTAATAAAATCTACACTCTGCGATTACTTTTAATCTACTAAAAAATACATATAGGAAAGTATTGAAATTCGTTTATTCTTTTGAAATCAATAAAATAAACGAAAACATATAAATAAGAATTCGTTGGCGATGGAAATATAAGGACTCATTGTCTATATTTAAAATAAGAAAAATGATTCTCTACAAATTGTTTTCAATCTACTTAAAAATACATATAGGAAAGTATTGAAATTCATATAATCTTTTGAAATCAATAAAATAAACTAAAAGATAAAAATAAGAATTCGTTGGCGATGGAAATATAAGAACTCATTGTCTGTATTTAAATTTAATAAAAATTATACTCTGCGATTACTTTTAATCTACTAAAAAATACATATAGGAAAGTATTGAAATTCGTATAATCTTTTGAAATCAATTAAATAAACGAAAAGATATAAATAAGAATTCGTTGGCGATGGATATATAAGAACTCATTGTCTATATTTAAAATAAGAAAAATGATTCTCTACAAATTGTTTTCAATCTACTAAAACATACATATAGGAAAGTATTGAACTTCGTTTATTCTTTTGAAATCAATAAAATAAACGAAAAGATATAAATAAGAATTCGTTGCTGATGGAAATATAAGGACTCATTGTCTATATTTAAAATAAGAAAAATGATACTCTGCGATTACTTTTAATCTACTAAAAAATACATATAGGAAAGTATTGAAATTCGTATATTCTTTTGAAATCAATAAAATAAACGAAAAGATATAAATAAGAATTCGTTGGCGATGGAAATATAAGGATTCATTGTTTATATTTAAAATAAGAAAAATGATACTCTGCGATTACTTTTAATCTACTAAAAAATACATATAGGAAAGTATTGAAATTCGTAAATTCTTTTGAAATCAATAAAATAAACGAAAAGATATAAATAAGAATTCGTTGGCGATGAAAATATAAGAACTCATTGTCTTTATTTAAATTTAATAAAAATTACACTCTGCGATTTCTTTTAATCTACTAAAAAATACATATAGGAAAGTATTGAAATTCGTATATTCTTTTGAAATCAATAAAATAAACGAAAAGATATAAATAAGAATTCGTTGGCGATGGAAATATAAGGACTCATTGTCTGTATTTTAAATTAATAAAATCTACACTCTGCGATTACTTTTAATCTACTAAAAAATACATATAGGAAAGTATTGAAATTCGTATATTCTTTTGAAATCAATAAAATAAACGAAAAGATATAAATAAGAATTCGTTGGCGATGGAAATATAAGAACTCATTGTCTGTATTTAAATTTAATAAAAATTAAACTCTGCGATTTCTTTTAATCTACTAAAAAATACATATAGGAAAGTATTGAAATTCGTTTATTCTTTTGAAATCAATTAAATAAACGAAAAGATATGTTGGTGATGGAAATATAAGGACTCATTGTCTATAATTAAAATAAGAAAAATGATACTCTGCGATTACTTTTAATCTACTAAAAAATACATATAGGAAAGTATTGAAATTCGTAAATTCTTTTGAAATCAATAAAATAAACGAAAAGATATAAATAAGAATTCGTTGGTGATGGAAATATATGGACTCATTGTCTTTATTTAAAATTAGAAAAATGATTCTCTACAAATTGTTTTCAATCTACTAAAAAATATATATTTGAAAGTATTGAAATTCGTATATTCTTTTGAAATCAATAAAATAAACGAAGAGATATAAATAAGAATTCGTTGGCGATGGAAATATAAGAACTCATTGTCTGTATTTCAAGTAATAAAATAATAAAATCTACACTCTGCGATTACTTTTAATCTACTAAAAAATACATATAGGAAAGTATTGAAATTCGTATATTCTTTTGAAATCAATAAAATAAACGAAAAGATATAAATAAGAATTCGTTGGCGATGGAAATATAAGAACTCATTGTCTGTATTTAAATTTAATAAAAATCTACACTCTGCGATTTCTTTTAATCTACTAAAAAATACATATAGGAAAGTATTGAAATTCGTATTATCTTTTGAAATCAATAAAATAAACGAAAAGATATAAATAAGAATTCGTTGGCGATGGAAATATAAGAACTCATTGTCTGTATTTAAATTTATTAAAAATTAAACTCTGCGATTACTTTTAATCTACTAAAAAATACATATAGGAAAGTATTGAAATTCGTAAATTCGTTTGAAATCAATAAAATAAACGAAAAGATATAAATAAGAATTCGTTGGTGATGGAAATATAAGGACTCATTGTCTATATTTAAAATTAGAAAAATGATTCTCTACAAATTGTTTTCAATCTACTAAAAAATACATATTTGAAAGAATTGAAATTCGTTTATTCTTTGAAATCAATTAAATAAACGAAAAGATATAAATAAGAATTCGTTGGCGATGGAAATATAAGAACTCATTGTCTGTATTTAAATTTAATAAAAATCTACACTCTGCGATTTCTTTTAATCTACTAAAAAATACACATTTGAAAATATTGAAATTCGTTTATTCTTTTGAAATCAATTAAATAAACGAAGAGATATAAATAAGAATTCGTTTTTTTTTTTTTTTTTTTTTTTTTTTTTTATTATTACAATCTAGTCAGTATATGACCAATAAGCAATTTATTTCTATCTTTAATTTACTACGGTTACATTATATTAAGAATTGATTAAGTCTTATTTCTTAAATTATTCTAACTTTAGTTTTATATTAATTTGTGTTCGAACTACATGCTAATTCATGTGGTTTTGTACGTTTTAGTCTACGCATGATATTTGTGGTATCAAGGAGCTGGATTGCCTCGATATTCACGTGTTGTTGTAGTCTTTGTTCATGACTAGCTGCAAATTTCTTAATTACTGTGTGTACCATATCCACCTTTAGGTCCCTATGGATATTGGTGTTTTTGATGTACCAAGGGGCATTAATTATATTCCTCAATACTTTATTTTGAAACGTTTGTATTATCTGCACATTACTTTTTTTAGTACATCCCCATAATTGAATACCATAAGTCCAAATGGGTTTTAAGATTTGCTTATAGAGAAGCAATTTGTTGTATGTTGATAGTGAAGAATTTCTTCCAATCAGCCAGTACATATGTCTGTAACGAATGCCGAGTTCTTCTCTTTTTATCTTTACGTGTGCTTTCCAGCGAAGCTTCGTGTCTAGTGTCATGCCTAAATATTTGGCTTTGTTTGAATACGGTATTTCTACGTTATTCATGAATACCGGGATGTATGATATTTTTTTATTAGTAAAGTTAATGTAAGTTGATTTAGCTTCGTTCAGTTTGATACGCCATTTTTTTGTCCAATTGAATATTTCTGTGATTGCAGATTGTAGTTTTTCAGCTGCATCTTCATTGTTTATTCCAGTTGCCAATATTGATGTATCATCAGCAAATGTAGCAATAGTGTTATCTCCAAGCTCAGGTAAGTCATGTGTGTATAGTAGGTAAAGGACTGGACCCAACACACTTCCCTGTGGTACCCCTGCTCTTATTTCTTTTAATTCAGAGTAAACATTATCATGTTTTATTCTAAAATATCGATTGGTGATATAAGATTGTAATATTTCTGAGTACTGTGCAGGTAGGATTGTTTTAAGTTTAAAAATTAATCCTTCATGCCAGACTTTGTCGAATGCTTGTGCAACATCTAGAAATATTGATGAGCAAATTTTTTTCTCTTCCAGTGTTTTTTCGATAAGATTTGTGATTCTATGGACCTGATCGATTGTCGAGTGCTTTTCTCGAAATCCAAATTGATGGTCTGGGATTATCTTATTTTTTTCTATTATTGGTTTAATCCTTTTTAAGAGTATTTTTTCAAATAATTTGGAAATAACTGGCAATAGTGAAATTGGCCTGTATGATGTTTTTTCTTGGGGTGGTTTTCCTGGTTTTAATATCATAATTACTTCCGCACATTTCCAGGATGATGGTACATACTTAAGTCTAAATGCAGCATTTATTATGTTAGTTAGTTTTATTACAGCTTTCTTTGGTAGTTTTTTTAGTATTTCACCAGTAATTAGATCGTATCCTGGTGATTTTTTAGACTTAATTTTATTTTTTATTTCTTTATTGACTTCAGTAGGAGATGTTAATTTAATAGTTCCCGTTTCATGGTGTTTTGTTAATGCTGGTAGAATCTCTTCTCCATTATTTGGTTGAAATATGTTTTCTAGATGTGTTGCAAAAAGTTCAACTTTTTGTTCACTAGTTCTTGCCCATCCTCCTTCATTGTCTCTTATTGGTGATATTTGTGAATTTGGCCTTTTAAGGTTTTTTGTGGCCTTCCATAGAGAGTAGCTAGTATTTTTTTTATTTGATAATCCTTCAAGAAATGCATTAAAGGTGTTATCCTTGTATTTTTTTATTTCTCTTGTAATACGTTGTGAAAGATTGTTAATTTTATTTTTAAGTAGATTTCCTGAATACAAAAAAAAGAATTCGTTGTAGATGGAAATATAAGATCTCATTGTATGTATTTAAATGTATTAAAAATTAAACTCTGCGATTACTTTTAATCTACTAAAAAATACATATAGGAAAGTATTGAAATTCGTAAATTCTTTTGAAATCAATAAAATAAACGAAAAGATATAAATAAGAATTCGTTGATGATGGAAATATATGGACTCATTGTCTATATTTAAAATAAGAAAAATGATTCTCTACAAATTGTTTTCAATCTACTAAAAAATACATATAGGAAAGTATTGAAATTCGTATATTCTTTTGAAATCAATAAAATAAACGAAAAGATATAAATAAGAATTCGTTGGCTATGGAAATATAAGGACTCATTGTCTATATTTAAAATAAGAAAAATGATTCTCTACAAATTGTTTTCAATCTACTAAAAAATATATATAGGAAAGTATTGAAATTCGTATATTCTTTTGAAATCAATAAAATAAACGAAAAGATATAAATAAGAATTCGTTGGCGATGGAAATATAAGGACTCATTGTCTGTATTTAAATTTATTAAAAATTAAACTCTGCGATTTCTTTTAATCTACTAAAAAATACATATAGGAAAGTATTGAAATTCGTATATTCTTTTGAAATCAATAAAATAAACGAAAAGATATAAATAAGAATTCGTTGGCGATGGAAATATAAGGACTCATTGTCTATATTTAAAATTAGAAAAATGATTCTCTACAAATTGTTTTCAATCTACTAAAAAATACATATAGGAAAGTATTGAAATTCGTATATTCTTTTGAAATCAATAAAATAATCGAAAAGATATAAATAAGAATTCGTTGGTGATGGATATATAAGGACTCATTGTCTATATTTAAAATAAGAAAAATGATACTCTGCGATTACTTTTAATCTACTAAAAAATACATATAGGAAAGTATTGAAATTCGTATATTCTTTTGAAATCAATAAAATAAACGAAAAGATATAAATAAGAATTCGTTGGCGATGGAAATATAAGAACTCATTGTCTGTATTTAAATTTAATAAAAATTAAACTCTGCGATTTCTTTTAATCTACTAAAAAATACATATAGGAAAGTATTGAAATTCGTATATTCTTTTGAAATCAATAAAATAAACGAAAAGATATAAATAAGAATTCGTTGGCGATGGAAATATAAGGACTCATTGTTTATATTTAAAATAAGAAAAATGATACTCTGCGATTACTTTTAATCTACTAAAAAATACATATAGGAAAGTATTGAAATTCGTAAATTCTTTTGAAATCAATAAAATAAACGAAAAGATATAAATAAGAATTCGTTGGCGATGAAAATATAAGAACTCATTGTCTATATTTAAATTTAATAAAAATTACACTCTGCGATTTCTTTTAATCTACTAAAAAATACATATAGGAAAGTATTGAAATTCATATATTCTTTTGAAATCAATAAAATAAACGAAAAGATATAAATAAGAATTCGTTGGTGATGGATATATAAGGACTCATTGTCTATATTTAAAATAAGAAAAATGATACTCTGCGATTACTTTTAATCTACTAAAAAATACATATAGGAAAGTATTGAAATTCGTATATTCTTTTGAAATCAATAAAATAAACGAAAAGATATAAATAAGAATTCGTTGGCGATGGAAATATAAGAACTCATTGTCTGTATTTAAATTTATTAAAAATTAAACTCTGCGATTACTTTTAATCTACTAAAAAATACATATAGGAAAGTATTGAAATTCGTAAATTCTTTGAAATCAATAAAATGAACGAAAAGATATAAATAAGAATTCGTTGGTGATGGAAATATAAGGACTCATTGTCTATATTTAAAATTAGAAAAATGATTCTCTACAAATTGTTTTCAATCTACTAAAAAATATATATTTGAAAGTATTGAAATTCGTATATTCTTTTGAAATCAATAAAATAAACGAAAAGATATAAATAAGAATTCGTTGGCGATGGAAATATAAGAACTCATTGTCTGTATTTTAAATTAATAAAATCTACACTCTGCGATTACTTTTAATCTACTAAAAAATACATATAGGAAAGTATTGAAATTCGTTTATTCTTTTGAAATCAATAAAATAAATGAAAACATATAAATAAGAATTCGTTGGCGATGGAAATATAAGGACTCATTGTCTATATTTAAAATAAGAAAAATGATTCTCTACAAATTGTTTTCAATCTACTTAAAAATACATATAGGAAAGTATTGAAATTCATATAATATTTTGAAATCAATAAAATAAACTAAAACATATAAATAAGAATTCGTTGGCGATGGAAATATAAGAACTCATTGTCTGTATTTAAATTTAATAAAAATTATACTCTGCGATTACTTTTAATCTACTAAAAAATACATATAGGAAAGTATTGAAATTCGTAAAATCTTTTGAAATCAATTAAATAAACGAAAAGATATAAATAAGAATTCGTTGGCGATGGATATATAAGAACTCATTGTCTATATTTAAAATAAGAAAAAAGATTCTCTACAAATTGTTTTCAATCTACTAAAACATACATATAGGAAAGTATTGAAATTCGTATATTCTTTTGAAATCAATAAAATAAACGAAAAGATATAAATAAGAATTCGTTGCTGATGGAAATATAAGGACTCATTGTCTATATTTAAAATAAGAAAAATGATTCTCTACAAATTGTTTTCAATCTACTAAAACATACATATAGGAAAGTATTGAAATTCGTATATTCTTTTGAAATCAATAAAATAAATGAAAAGATATAAATAAGAATTCGTTGGCGATGGAAATATAAGGACTCATTGTCTATATTTAAATTTAATAAAAATCTACACTCTGCGATTTCTTTTAATCTACTAAAAAATACACATTTGAAAGTATTGAAATTCGTATAATCTTTTGAAATCAATAAAATAAACGAAAAGATATAAATAAGAATTCGTTGGCGATGGAAATATAAGAACTCATTGTCTGTATTTAAATTAAATAAAAATTAAACACTGCGATTTATTTTAATCTACTAAAAAATACATATAGGAAAGTATTGAAATTCGTTTATTCTTTTGAAATCAATTAAATAAACGAAAAGATATAAATAAGAATTCGTTGGCGATGGAAATATAAGAACTCATTGTCTGTATTTAAATTAAATAAAAATTAAACACTGCGATTTATTTTAATCTACTAAAAAATACATATAGGAAAGTATTGAAATTCGTTTATTCTTTTGAAATCAATTAAATAAACGAAAATATATGTTGGTGTTGGAAATATAAGAACTCATTGTCTATATTTAAAATAAGAAAAATGATACTCTGCGATTACTTTTAATCTACTAAAAAATACATATAGGAAAGTATTGATATTCGTATATTCTTTTGAAATCAATTAAATAAACGAAAAGATATAAATAAGAATTCGTTGGCGATGGAAATATAAGAACTCATTGTCTGTATTTAAAATTAATAAAAATTAAACTCTGCGATTTCTTTTAATCTACTAAAAAATACACATTTGAAAATATTGAAATTTGGTTATTCTTTTGAAATCAATTAAATAAACGAAAAGATATAAATAAGAATTCGTTGGCGATGGAAATATAAGAACTCATTGTCTGTATTTAAATTTAATAAAAATTAAACTCTGCGATTTATTTTAATCTACTAAAAAATACATATAGGAAAGTATTGAAATTCGTTTATTCTTTTGAAATCAATTAAATAAACGAAAATATATGTTGGTGTTGGAAATATAAGGACTCATTGTCTATATTTAAAATAAGAAAAATGATACTCTGCGATTACTTTTAATCTACTAAAAAATACATATAGGAAAGTATTGAAATTCGTATATTCTTTTGAAATCAATTAAATAAACGAAAAGATATAAATAAGAATTCGTTGGCGATGGAAATATAAGAACTCATTGTCTATATTTAAAATAAGAAAAATGATACTCTGCGATTACTTTTAATCTACTAAAAAATACATATAGGAAAGTATTGAAATTCGTATATTCTTTTGAAATCAATAAAATAAACGAAAAGATATAAATAAGAATTCGTTGGTGATGGATATATAAGGACTCATTGTCTATATTTAAAATAAGAAAAATGATACTCTGCGATTACTTTTAATCTACTAAAAAATACATATAGGAAAGTATTGAAAATCGTATATTCTTTTGAAATCAATAAATTAAACGAAAAGATATAAATAAGAATTCGTTGGCGATGGAAATATAAGAACTCATTGTCTGTATTTAAATTTAATAAAAATTAAACTCTGCGATTTCTTTTAATCTACTAAAAAATACATATAGGAAAGTATTGAAATTCGTATATTCTTTTGAAATCAATAAAATAAACGAAAAGATATAAATAAGAATTCGTTGGTGATGAAAATATAAGAACTCATTGTTTTTATTTAAAATAAGAAAAATGATTCTCTACAAATTGTTTTCAATCTACTAAAACATACATATAGGAAAGTATTGAAATTCGTATATTCTTTTGAAATCAATAAAATAAACGAAAAGATATAAATAAGAATTCGTTGGTGATGGATATATAAGGACTCATTGTCTATATTTAAAATAAGAAAAATGATACTCTGCGATTACTTTTAATCTACTAAAAAATACATATAGGAAAGTATTGAAATTCGTATATTCTTTTGAAATCAATAAAATAAACGAAAAGATATAAATAAGAATTCGTTGGCGATGGAAATATAAGAACTCATTGTCTGTATTTAAATTTAATAAAAATTAAACTCTGCGATTTCTTTTAATCTACTAAAAAATACATATAGGAAAGTATTGAAATTCGTATATTCTTTTGAAATCAATAAAATAAACGAAAAGATATAAATAAGAATTCGTTGGCGATGGAAATATAAATACTCATTGTTTATATTTAAAATAAGAAAAATGATACTCTGCGATTACTTTTAATCTACTAAAAAATACATATAGGAAAGTATTGAAATTCGTAAACTCTTTTGAAATCAATAAAATAAACGAAAAGATATAAATAAGAATTCGTTGGCGATGAAAATATAAGAACTCATTGTCTATATTTAAATTTAATAAAAATTACACTATGCGATTTCTTTTAATCTACTAAAAAATACATATAGGAAAGTATTGAAATTCGTATATTCTTTTGAAATCAATAAAATAAACGAAAAGATATAAATAAGAATTCGTTGGCGATGGAAATATAAGGACTCATTGTCTATATTTAAATTTAATAAAAATCTACACTCTGCGATTTCTTTTAATCTACTAAAAAATACACATTTGAAAGTATTGAAATTCGTATATTCTTTTGAAATCAATAAAATAAACGAAAAGATATAAATAAGAATTCGTTGGCGATGGAAATATAAGAACTCATTGTCTGTATTTAAAATTAATAAAAATTAAACTCTGCGATTTCTTTTAATCTACTAAAAAATACACATTTGAAAATATTGAAATTTGGTTATTCTTTTGAAATTAATTAAATAAACGAAAAGATATAAATAAGAATTCGTTGGCGATGGAAATATAAGAACTCATTGTCTGTATTTAAATTTAATAAAAATTAAACTCTGCGATTTATTTTAATCTTCTAAAAAATACATATAGGAAAGTATTGAAATTCGTTTATTCTTTTGAAATCAATTAAATAAACGAAAATATATGTTGATGTTGGAAATATAAGGACTCATTGTCTATATTTAAAATAAGAAAAATGATACTCTGCGATTACTTTTAATCTACTAAAAAATACATATAGGAAAGTATTGAAATTCGTATATTCTTTTGAAATCAATTAAATAAACGAAAAGATATAAATAAGAATTCGTTGGCGATGGAAATATAAGAACTCATTGTCTGTATTTAAAATTAATAAAAATTAAACTCTGCGATTTCTTTTAATCTACTAAAAAATACATATAGGAAAGTATTGAAATTCGTATATTCTTTTGAAATCAATTAAATAAACGAAAAGATATAAATAAGAATTCGTTGGTGATGGATATATAAGGACTCATTGTCTATATTTAAAATAAGAAAAATGATACTCTGCGATTACTTTTAATCTACTAAAAAATACATATAGGAAAGTATTGAAATTCGTATATTCTTTTGAAATCAATAAAATAAACGAAAAGATATAAATAAGAATTCGTTGGTGATGGATATATAAGGACTCATTGTCTATATTTAAAATAAGAAAAATGATACTCTGCGATTACTTTTAATCTACTAAAAAATACATATAGGAAAGTATTGAAATTCGTATATTCTTTTGAAATCAATAAAATAAACGAAAAGATATAAATAAGAATTCGTTGGCGATGGAAATATAAGGACTCATTGTTTATATTTAAAATAAGAAAAATGATACTCTGCGATTACTTTTAATCTACTAAAAAATACATATAGGAAAGTATTGAAATTCGTAAATTCTTTTGAAATCAATTAAATAAACGAAAAGATATAAATAAGAATTCGTTGGCGATGAAAATATAAGAACTCATTGTCTATATTTAAATTTAATAAAAATTACACTCTGCGATTTCTTTTAATCTACTAAAAAATACATATAGGAAAGTATTGAAATTCGTATATTCTTTTGAAATCAATAAAATAAACGAAAAGATATAAATAAGAATTCGTTGGCGATGGAAATATAAATACTCATTGTTTATATTTAAAATAAGAAAAATGATACTCTGCGATTACTTTTAATCTACTAAAAAATACATATAGGAAAGTATTGAAATTCGTAAACTCTTTTGAAATCAATAAAATAAACGAAAAGATATAAATAAGAATTCGTTGGCGATGAAAATATAAGAACTCATTGTCTATATTTAAATTTAATAAAAATTACACTATGCGATTTCTTTTAATCTACTAAAAAATACATATAGGAAAGTATTGAAATTCGTATATTCTTTTGAAATCAATAAAATAAACGAAAAGATATAAATAAGAATTCGTTGGCGATGGAAATATAAGGACTCATTGTCTATATTTAAATTTAATAAAAATCTACACTCTGCGATTTCTTTTAATCTACTAAAAAATACACATTTGAAAGTATTGAAATTCGTATATTCTTTTGAAATCAATAAAATAAACGAAAAGATATAAATAAGAATTCGTTGGCGATGGAAATATAAGAACTCATTGTCTGTATTTAAAATTAATAAAAATTAAACTCTGCGATTTCTTTTAATCTACTAAAAAATACACATTTGAAAATATTGAAATTTGGTTATTCTTTTGAAATTAATTAAATAAACGAAAAGATATAAATAAGAATTCGTTGGCGATGGAAATATAAGAACTCATTGTCTGTATTTAAATTTAATAAAAATTAAACTCTGCGATTTATTTTAATCTTCTAAAAAATACATATAGGAAAGTATTGAAATTCGTTTATTCTTTTGAAATCAATTAAATAAACGAAAATATATGTTGATGTTGGAAATATAAGGACTCATTGTCTATATTTAAAATAAGAAAAATGATACTCTGCGATTACTTTTAATCTACTAAAAAATACATATAGGAAAGTATTGAAATTCGTATATTCTTTTGAAATCAATTAAATAAACGAAAAGATATAAATAAGAATTCGTTGGCGATGGAAATATAAGAACTCATTGTCTGTATTTAAAATTAATAAAAATTAAACTCTGCGATTTCTTTTAATCTACTAAAAAATACATATAGGAAAGTATTGAAATTCGTATATTCTTTTGAAATCAATTAAATAAACGAAAAGATATAAATAAGAATTCGTTGGTGATGGATATATAAGGACTCATTGTCTATATTTAAAATAAGAAAAATGATACTCTGCGATTACTTTTAATCTACTAAAAAATACATATAGGAAAGTATTGAAATTCGTATATTCTTTTGAAATCAATAAAATAAACGAAAAGATATAAATAAGAATTCGTTGGTGATGGATATATAAGGACTCATTGTCTATATTTAAAATAAGAAAAATGATACTCTGCGATTACTTTTAATCTACTAAAAAATACATATAGGAAAGTATTGAAATTCGTATATTCTTTTGAAATCAATAAAATAAACGAAAAGATATAAATAAGAATTCGTTGGCGATGGAAATATAAGGACTCATTGTTTATATTTAAAATAAGAAAAATGATACTCTGCGATTACTTTTAATCTACTAAAAAATACATATAGGAAAGTATTGAAATTCGTAAATTCTTTTGAAATCAATTAAATAAACGAAAAGATATAAATAAGAATTCGTTGGCGATGAAAATATAAGAACTCATTGTCTATATTTAAATTTAATAAAAATTACACTCTGCGATTTCTTTTAATCTACTAAAAAATACATATAGGAAAGTATTGAAATTCGTATATTCTTTTGAAATCAATAAAATAAACGAAAAGATATAAATAAGAATTCGTTGGTGATGGATATATAAGGACTCATTGTCTATATTTAAAATAAGAAAAATGATACTCTGCGATTACTTTTAATCTACTAAAAAATACATATAGGAAAGTATTGAAATTCGTATATTCTTTTGAAATCAATAAAATAAACGAAAAGATATAAATAAGAATTCGTTGGCGATGGAAATATAAGAACTCATTGTCTGTATTTAAATTTATTAAAAATTAAACTCTGCGATTACTTTTAATCTACTAAAAAATACATATAGGAAAGTATTGAAATTCGTATATTCTTTTGAAATCAATAAAATAAACGAAAAGATATAAATAAGAATTCGTTGGTGATGGAAATATAAGGACTCATTGTCTATATTTAAAATTAGAAAAATGATTCTCTACAAATTGTTTTCAATCTACTAAAAAATATATATTTGAAAGTATTGAAATTCGTTTATTCTTTTGAAATCAATTAAATAAACGAAAAGATATAAATAAGAATTCGTTGGCGATGGAAATATAAGAACTCATTGTCTGTATTTAAATTTAATAAAAATTAAACTCTGCGATTTCTTTTAATTTACTAAAAAAATACACATTTGAAAATATTGAAATTCGTTTATTCTTTTGAAATCAATTAAATAAACGAAAAGATATAAATAAGAATTCGTTGGCGATGGAAATATAAGAATTCATTGTCTGTATTTTAAATTAATAAAATCTACACTCTGCGATTACTTTTAATCTACTAAAAAATACATATAGGAAAGTATTGAAATTCGTTTATTCTTTTGAAATAAATAAAATAAACGAAAAGATATAAATAAGAATTCGTTGGCTATGGAAATATAAGGACTAATTGTCTATATTTAAAATAAGAAAAATGATTCTCTACAAATTGTTTTCAATCTACTAAAAAAAAAATATAAGAAAGTATTGAAATTCGTATATTCTTTTGAAATCAATAAAATAAACGAAAAGATATAAATAAGAATTCGTTGGCGATGGAAATATAAGAACTCATTGTCTGTATTTTAAATTAATAAAATCTACACTCTGCGATTACTTTTAATCTACTAAAAAATACATATAGGAAAGTATTGAAATTCGTTTATTCTTTTGAAATAAATAAAATAAACGAAAAGATATAAATAAGAATTCGTTGGTGATGGAAATATAAGGACTAATTGTCTATATTTAAAATAAGAAAAATGATTCTCTACAAATTGTTTTCAATCTACTTAAAAATACATATAGGAAAGTATTGAAATTCATATAATCTTTTGAAATCAATAAAATAAACTAAAAGATATAAATAAGAATTCGTTGGCGATGGAAATATAAGGACTCATTGTCTGTATTTAAATTTAATAAAAATTATACTCTGCGATTACTTTTAATCTACTAAAAAATACATATAGGAAAGTATTGAAATTCGTATAATCTTTTGAAATCAATTAAATAAACGAAAAGATATAAATAAGAATTCGTTGGCGATGGATATATAAGAACTCATTGTCTATATTTAAAATAAGAAAAATGATTCTCTACAAAATGTTTTCAATCTACTAAAAAATACATATAAGAAAGTATTGAAATTCGTATATTCTTTTGAAATCAATAAAATAAACGAAAAGATATAAATAAGAATTCGTTGGCGATGGAAATATAAGAACTCATTGTCTGTATTTTAAATTAATAAAATCTACACTCTGCGATTACTTTTAATCTACTAAAAAATACATATAGGAAAGTATTGAAATTCGTTTATTCTTTTGAAATAAATAAAATAAACGAAAAGATATAAATAAGAATTCGTTGGCTATGGAAATATAAGGACTAATTGTCTATATTTAAAATAAGAAAAATGATTCTCTACAAATTGTTTTCAATCTACTTAAAAATACATATAGGAAAGTATTGAAATTCATATAATCTTTTGAAATCAATAAAATAAACTAAAAGATATAAATAAGAATTCGTTGGCGATGGAAATATAAGGACTCATTGTCTGTATTTAAATTTAATAAAAATTATACTCTGCGATTACTTTTAATCTACTAAAAAATACATATAGGAAAGTATTGAAATTCGTATAATCTTTTGAAATCAATTAAATAAACGAAAAGATATAAATAAGAATTCGTTGGCGATGGATATATAAGAACTCATTGTCTATATTTAAAATAAGAAAAATGATTCTCTACAAATTGTTTTCAATCTACTAAAAAATACATATAAGAAAGTATTGAAATTCGTATAATCTTTTGAAATCAATTAAATAAACGAAAAGATATAAATAAGAATTCGTTGGCGATGGAAATATAAGAACTCATTGTCTATATTTAAATTTAATAAAAATTAAACTCTGCGATTTCTTTTAATTTACTAAAAAAATACACATTTGAAAATATTGAAATTCGTTTATTCTTTTGAAATCAATTAAATAAACGAAAAGATATAAATAAGAATTCGTTGGCGATGGAAATATAAGAACTCATTGTCTGTATTTAAATTTATTAAAAATTAAACTCTGCGATTACTTTTAATCTACTAAAAAATACATATAGGAAAGTATTGAAATTCGTAAATTCTTTGAAATCAATAAAATGAACGAAAAGATATAAATAAGAATTTGTTGGTGATGGAAATATAAGGACTCATTGTCTATATTTAAAATTAGAAAAATGATTCTCTACAAATTGTTTTCAATCTACTAAAAAATATATATTTGAAAGTATTGAAATTCGTATATTCTTTTGAAATCAATAAAATAAACGAAAAGATATAAATAAGAATTCGTTGGCGATGGAAATATAAGAACTCATTGTCTGTATTTTAAATTAATAAAATCTACACTCTGCGATTACTTTTAATCTACTAAAAAATACATATAGGAAAGTATTGAAATTCGTTTATTCTTTTGAAATAAATAAAATAAACGAAAAGATATAAATAAGAATTCGTTGGCTATGGAAATATAAGGACTAATTGTCTATATTTAAAATAAGAAAAATGATTCTCTACAAATTGTTTTCAATCTACTAAAAAATACATATAAGAAAGTATTGAAATTCGTATATTCTTTTGAAATCAATAAAATAAACGAAAAGATATAAATAAGAATTCGTTGCTGATGGAAATATAAGGACTCATTGTCTATATTTAAAATAAGAAAAATGATTCTCTACAAATTGTTTTCAATCTACTAAAAAATACATATAGGAAAGTATTGAAATTCGTATATTCTTTTGAAATCAATAAAATAAATGAAAAGATATAAATAAGAATTCGTTGGCGATGGAAATATAAGGACTCATTGTCTATATTTAAATTTAATAAAAATCTACACTCTGCGATTTCTTTTAATCTACTAAAAAATACACATTTGAAAGTATTGAAATTCGTATATTCTTTTGAAATCAATAAAATAAACGAAAAGATATAAATAAGAATTCGTTGGCGATGGAAATATAAGAACTCATTGTCTGTATTTAAATTTAATAAAAATTAAACTCTGCGATTTATTTTAATCTACTAAAAAATACATATAGGAAAGTATTGAAATTCGTATATTCTTTTGAAATCAATTAAATAAACGAAAATATATGTTGGTGTTGGAAATATAAGGACTCATTGTCTATATTTAAAATAAGAAAAATGATACTCTGCGATTACTTTTAATCTACTAAAAAATACATATAGGAAAGTATTGAAATTCGTATATTCTTTTGAAATCAATTAAATAAACGAAAAGATATAAATAAGAATTCGTTGGCGATGGAAATATAAGAACTCATTGTCTGTATTTAAAATTAATAAAAATTAAACTCTGCGATTTCTTTTAATCTACTAAAAAATACACATTTGAAAATATTGAAATTTGGTTATTCTTTTGAAATCAATTAAATAAACGAAAAGATATAAATAAGAATTCGTTGGCGATGAAAATATAAGAACTCATTGTCTGTATTTAAATTTAATAAAAATTAAACTCTGAGATTTATTTTAATCTACTAAAAAATACATATAGGAAAGTATTGAAATTCGTTTATTCTTTTGAAATCAATTAAATAAACGAAAATATATGTTGGGGTTGGAAATATAAGGACTCATTGTCTATATTTAAAATAAGAAAAATGATACTCTGCGATTACTTTTAATCTACTAAAAAATACATATAGGAAAGTATTAAAATTCGTATATTCTTTTGAAATCAATTAAATAAACGAAAAGATATAAATAAGAATTCGTTGGCGATGGAAATATAAGAACTCATTGTCTGTATTTAAAATTAATAAAAATTAAACTCTGCGATTTCTTTTAATCTACTAAAAAATACATATAGGAAAGTATTGAAATTCGTATATTCTTTTGAAATCAATTAAATAAACGAAAAGATATGAATAAGAATTCGTTGGTGATGGATATATAAGGACTCATTGTCTGTATTTAAAATAAGAAAAATGATACTCTGCGATTACTTTTAATCTACTAAAAAATACATATAGGAAAGTATTGAAATTCGTATATTCTTTTGAAATCAATAAAATAAACGAAAAGATATAAATAAGAATTCGTTGGTGATGGATATATAAGGACTCATTGTCTATATTTAAAATAAGAAAAATGATACTCTGCGATTACTTTTAATCTACTAAAAAATACATATAGGAAAGTATTGAAAATCGTATATTCTTTTGAAATCAATAAAATAAACGAAAAGATATAAATAAGAATTCGTTGGCGATGGAAATATAAGAACTCATTGTCTGTATTTAAATTTAATAAAAATTAAACTCTGCGATTTCTTTTAATCTACTAAAAAATACATATAGGAAAGTATTGAAATTCGTATATTCTTTTGAAATCAATAAAATAAACGAAAAGATATAAATAAGAATTCGTTGGCGATGGAAATATAAGAACTCATTGTCTGTATTTAAATTTAATAAAAATTAAACTCTGCGATTTCTTTTAATCTACTAAAAAATACATATAGGAAAGTATTGAAATTCGTATATTCTTTTGAAATCAATTAAATAAACGAAAAGATATAAATAAGAATTCGTTGGCGATGGATATATAAGAACTCATTGTCTATATTTAAAATAAGAAAAATGATTCTCTACAAATTGTTTTCAATCTACTAAAACATACATATAGGAAAGTATTGAAATTCGTATATTCTTTTGAAATCAATAAAATAAACGAAAAGATATAAATAAGAATTCGTTGCTGATGGAAATATAAGGACTCATTGTCTATATTTAAAATAAGAAAAATGATTCTCTACAAATTGTTTTCAATCTACTTAAAAATACATATAGGAAAGTATTGAAATTCGTATATTCTTTTGAAATCAATAAAATAAATGAAAAGATATAAATAAGAATTCGTTGGCGATGGAAATATAAGGACTCATTGTCTATATTTAAATTTAATAAAAATCTACACTCTGCGATTTCTTTTAATCTACTTAAAAATACACATTTGAAAGTATTGAAATTCGTATATTCTTTTGAAATCAATAAAATAAACGAAAAGATATAAATAAGAATTCGTTGGCGATGGAAATATAAGAACTCATTGTCTGTATTTAAATTTAATAAAAATTAAACTCTGCGATTTATTTTAATCTACTAAAAAATACATATAGGAAAGTATTGAAATTCGTTTATTCTTTTGCAATCAATTAAATAAACGAAAATATATGTTGGTGTTGGAAATATAAGGACTCATTGTCTATATTTAAAATAAGAAAAATGATACTCTGCGATTACTTTTAATCTACTAAAAAATACATATAGGAAAGTATTAAAATTTGTATATTCTTTTGAAATCAATTAAATAAATGAAAAGATATAAATAAGAATTCGTTGGCGATGGAAATATAAGAACTCATTGTCTGTATTTAAAATTAATAAAAATTAAACTCTGCGATTTCTTTTAATCTACTAAAAAATACACATTTGAAAATATTGAAATTTGGTTATTCTTTTGAAATCAATTAAATAAACGAAAAGATATAAATAAGAATTCGTTGGCGATGGAAATATAAGAACTCATTGTCTGTATTTAAATTTAATAAAAATTAAACTCTGCGATTTATTTTAATCTACTAAAAAATACATATAGGAAAGTATTGAAATTCGTTTATTCTTTTGAAATCAATTAAATAAACGAAAATATATGTTGGTGTTGGAAATATAAGGACTCATTGTCTATATTTAAAATAAGAAAAATGATACTCTGCGATTACTTTTAATCTACTAAAAAATACATATAGGAAAGTATTGAAATTCGTATATTCTTTTGAAATCAATTAAATAAACGAAAAGATATAAATAAGAATTCGTTGGCGATGGAAATATAAGAACTCATTGTCTGTATTTAAAATTAATAAAAATTAAACTCTGCGATTTCTTTTAATCTACTAAAAAATACATATAGGAAAGTATTGAAATTCGTATATTCTTTTAAAATCAATTAAATAAACGAAAAGATATAAATAAGAATTCGTTGGTGATGGATATATAAGGACTCATTGTCTATATTTAAAATAAGAAAAATGATACTCTGCGATTACTTTTAATCTACTAAAAAATACATATAGGAAAGTATTGAAATTCGTATATTCTTTTGAAATCAATAAAATAAACGAAAAGATATAAATAAGAATTCGTTGGTGATGAAAATATAAGAACTCATTGTTTTTATTTAAAATAAGAAAAATGATTCTCTACAAATTGTTTTCAATCTACTAAAACATACATATAGGAAAGTATTGAAATTCGTATATTCTTTTGAAATCAATAAAATAAACGAAAAGATATAAATAAGAATTCGTTGGTGATGGATATATAAGGACTCATTGTCTATATTTAAAATAAGAAAAATGATACTCTGCGATTACTTTTAATCTACTAAAAAATACATATAGGAAAGTATTGAAATTCGTATATTCTTTTGAAATCAATAAAATAAACGAAAAGATATAAATAAGAATTCGTTGGCGATGGAAATATAAGAACTCATTGTCTGTATTTAAATTTAATAAAAATTAAACTCTGCGATTTCTTTTAATCTACTAAAAAATACATATAGGAAAGTATTGAAATTCGTATATTCTTTTGAAATCAATAAAATAAACGAAAAGATATAAATAAGAATTCGTTGGCGATGGAAATATAAGAACTCATTGTCTGTATTTAAATTTAATAAAAATCTACACTCTGCGATTTCTTTTAATCTACTAAAAAATACATATTTGAAAGTATTGAAATTCGTATATTCTTTTGAAATCAATAAAATAAACGAAAAGATATAAATAAGAATTCGTTGGCGATGGAAATATAAGAACTCATTGTCTGTATTTAAATTTAATAAAAATTAAACTCTGCGATTTCTTTTAATCTACTAAAAAATACATATAGGAAAGTATTGAAATTCGTATATTCTTTTGAAATCAATTAAATAAACGAAAAGATATAAATAAGAATTCGTTGGCGATGGAAATATAAGGACTCATTGTTTATATTTAAAATAAGAAAAATGATACTCTGCGATTACTTTTAATCTACTAAAAAATACATATAGGAAAGTATTAAAATTCGTAAATTCTTTTGAAATCAATAAAATAAACGAAAAGATATAAATAAGAATTCGTTGGCGATGAAAATATAAGAACTCATTGTCTATATTTAAATTTAATAAAAATTACACTCTGCGATTTCTTTTAATCTACTAAAAAATACATATAGGAAAGTATTGAAATTCGTATATTCTTTTGAAATCAATAAAATAAACGAAAAGATATAAATAAGAATTCGTTGGTGATGGATATATAAGGACTCATTGTCTTTATTTAAAATAAAAAAAATGATACTCTGCGATTACTTTTAATCTACTAAAAAATACATATAGGAAAGTATTGAAATTCGTATATTCTTTTGAAATCAATAAAATAAACGAAAAGATATAAATAAGAATTCGTTGGCGATGAAAATATAAGAACTCATTGTCTATATTTAAAATAAGAAAAATGATTCTCTACAAATTGTTTTCAATCTACTAAAAAATACATATAGGAAAGTATTGAAATTCGTATATTCTTTTGAAATCAATAAAATAAATGAAAAGATATAAATAAGAATTCGTTGGCGATGGAAATATAAGGACTCATTGTCTATATTTAAATTTAATAAAAATCTACACTCTGCGATTTCTTTTAATCTACTAAAAAATACACATTTGAAAGTATT
Source organism: Ptychoptera albimana (assembly GCA_961205885.1). Lineage (NCBI taxonomy): Eukaryota > Metazoa > Arthropoda > Insecta > Diptera > Ptychopteridae > Ptychoptera > Ptychoptera albimana. The sequence goes on along the minus strand of OY540803.1, from coordinate 11,525,232 downwards.
GAAATTCGTATATTCTTTTGAAATCAATAAAATAAACGAAAAGATATAAATAAGAATTCGTTGGCGATGGAAATATAAGAACTCATTGTCTGTATTTAAATTTAATAAAAATTAAACTCTGCGATTTATTTTAATCTACTAAAAAATACATATAGGAAAGTATTGAAATTCGTTTATTCTTTTGCAATCAATTAAATAAACGAAAATATATGTTGGTGTTGGAAATATAAGGACTCATTGTCTATATTTAAAATAAGAAAAATGATACTCTGCGATTACTTTTAATCTACTAAAAAATACATATAGGAAAGTATTAAAATTCGTATATTCTTTTGAAATCAATTAAATAAACGAAAAGATATAAATAAGAATTCGTTGGCGATGGAAATATAAGAACTCATTGTCTGTATTTAAAATTAATAAAAATTAAACTCTGCGATTTCTTTTAATCTACTAAAAAATACACATTTGAAAATATTGAAATTTGGTTATTCTTTTGAAATCAATTAAATAAACGAAAAGATATAAATAAGAATTCGTTGGCGATGGAAATATAAGAACACATTGTCTGTATTTAAATTTAATAAAAATTAAACTCTGCGATTTATTTTAATCTACTAAAAAATACATATAGGAAAGTATTGAAATTCGTTTATTCTTTTGAAATCAATTAAATAAACGAAAATATATGTTGGTGTTGGAAATATAAGGACTCATTGTCTATATTTAAAATAAGAAAAATGATACTCTGCGATTACTTTTAATCTACTAAAAAATACATATAGGAAAGTATTGAAATTCGTATATTCTTTTGAAATCAATTAAATAAACGAAAAGATATAAATAAGAATTCGTTGGCGATGGAAATATAAGAACTCATTGTCTGTATTTAAAATTAATAAAAATTAAACTCTGCGATTTCTTTTAATCTACTAAAAAATACATATAGGAAAGTATTGAAATTCGTATATTCTTTTAAAATCAATTAAATAAACGAAAAGATATAAATAAGAATTCGTTGGTGATGGATATATAAGGACTCATTGTCTTTATTTAAAATAAGAAAAATGATACTCTGCGATTACTTTTAATCTACTAAAAAATACATATAGGAAAGTATTGAAATTCGTATATTCTTTTGAAATCAATAAAATAAACGAAAAGATATAAATAAGAATTCGTTGGTGATGAAAATATAAGAACTCATTGTTTTTATTTAAAATAAGAAAAATGATTCTCTACAAATTGTTTTCAATCTACTAAAACATACATATAGGAAAGTATTGAAATTCGTATATTCTTTTGAAATCAATAAAATAAACGAAAAGATATAAATAAGAATTCGTTGGTGATGGATATATAAGGACTCATTGTCTATATTTAAAATAAGAAAAATGATACTCTGCGATTACTTTTAATCTACTAAAAAATACATATAGGAAAGTATTGAAATTCGTATATTCTTTTGAAATCAATAAAATAAACGAAAAGATATAAATAAGAATTCGTTGGCGATGGAAATATAAGAACTCATTGTCTGTATTTAAATTTAATAAAAATTAAACTCTGCGATTTCTTTTAATCTACTAAAAAATACATATAGGAAAGTATTGAAATTCGTATATTCTTTTGAAATCAATAAAATAAACGAAAAGATATAAATAAGAATTTGTTGGCGATGGAAATATAAGAACTCATTGTCTGTATTTAAATTTAATAAAAATCTACACTCTGCGATTTCTTTTAATCTACTAAAAAATACATATTTGAAAGTATTGAAATTCGTATATTCTTTTGAAATCAATAAAATAAACGAAAAGATATAAATAAGAATTCGTTGGCGATGGAAATATAAGAACTCATTGTCTGTATTTAAATTTAATAAAAATTAAACTCTGCGATTTCTTTTAATCTACTAAAAAATACATATAGGAAAGTATTGAAATTCGTATATTCTTTTGAAATCAATTAAATAAACGAAAAGATATAAATAAGAATTCGTTGGCGATGGAAATATAAGGACTCATTGTTTATATTTAAAATAAGAAAAATGATACTCTGCGATTACTTTTAATCTACTAAAAAATACATATAGGAAAGTATTGAAATTCGTAAATTCTTTTGAAATCAATAAAATAAACGAAAAGATATAAATAAGAATTCGTTGGCGATGGAAATATAAGAACTCATTGTCTATATTTAAATTTAATAAAAATTACACTCTGCGATTTCTTTTAATCTACTAAAAAATACATATAGGAAAGTATTGAAATTCGTATATTCTTTTGAAATCAATAAAATAAACGAAAAGATATAAATAAGAATTCGTTGGTGATGGATATATAAGGACTCATTGTCTTTATTTAAAATAAAAAAAATGATACTCTGCGATTACTTTTAATCTACTAAAAAATACATATAGGAAAGTATTGAAATTCGTATATTCTTTTGAAATCAATAAAATAAACGAAAAGATATAAATAAGAATTCGTTGGCGATGAAAATATAAGAACTCATTGTCTATATTTAAAATAAGAAAAATGATTCTCTACAAATTGTTTTCAATCTACTAAAAAATACATATAGGAAAGTATTGAAATTCGTATATTCTTTTGAAATCAATAAAATAAATGAAAAGATATAAATAAGAATTCGTTGGCGATGGAAATATAAGGACTCATTGTCTATATTTAAATTTAATAAAAATCTACACTCTGCGATTTCTTTTAATCTACTAAAAAATACACATTTGAAAGTATTGAAATTCGTATATTCTTTTGAAATCAATAAAATAAACGAAAAGATATAAATAAGAATTCGTTGGCGATGGAAATATAAGAACTCATTGTCTGTATTTAAATTTAATAAAAATTAAACTCTGCGATTTATTTTAATCTACTAAAAAATACATATAGGAAAGTATTGAAATTCGTTTATTCTTTTGCAATCAATAAAATAAACGAAAATATATGTTGGTGTTGGAAATATAAGGACTCATTGTCTATATTTAAAATAAGAAAAATGATACTCTGCGATTACTTTTAATCTACTAAAAAATACATATAGGAAAGTATTAAAATTCGTATATTCTTTTGAAATCAATTAAATAAACGAAAAGATATAAATAAGAATTCGTTGGCGATGGAAATATAAGAACTCATTGTCTGTATTTAAAATTAATAAAAATTAAACTCTGCGATTTCTTTTAATCTACTAAAAAATACACATTTGAAAATATTGAAATTTGGTTATTCTTTTGAAATCAATTAAATAAACGAAAAGATATAAATAAGAATTCGTTGGCGATGGAAATATAAGAACTCATTGTCTGTATTTAAATTTAATAAAAATTAAACTCTGCGATTTATTTTAATCTACTAAAAAATACATATAGGAAAGTATTGAAATTCGTTTATTCTTTTGAAATCAATTAAATAAACGAAAATATATGTTGGTGTTGGAAATATAAGGACTCATTGTCTATATTTAAAATAAGAAAAATGATACTCTGCGATTACTTTTAATCTACTAAAAAATACATATAGGAAAGTATTGAAATTCGTATATTCTTTTGAAATCAATTAAATAAACGAAAAGATATAAATAAGAATTCGTTGGCGATGGAAATATAAGAACTCATTGTCTGTATTTAAATTTAATAAAAATTAAACTCTGCGATTTCTTTTAATCTACTAAAAAATACATATAGGAAAGTATTGAAATTCGTATATTCTTTTGAAATCAATAAAATAAACGAAAAGATATAAATAAGAATTTGTTGGCGATGGAAATATAAGAACTCATTGTCTGTATTTAAATTTAATAAAAATCTACACTCTGCGATTTCTTTTAATCTACTAAAAAATACATATTTGAAAGTATTGAAATTCGTATATTCTTTTGAAATCAATAAAATAAACGAAAAGATATAAATAAGAATTCGTTGGCGATGGAAATATAAGAACTCATTGTCTGTATTTAAATTTAATAAAAATTAAACTCTGCGATTTCTTTTAATCTACTAAAAAATACATATAGGAAAGTATTGAAATTCGTATATTCTTTTGAAATCAATAAAATAAACGAAAAGATATAAATAAGAATTCGTTGGCGATGAAAATATAAGAACTCATTGTCTATATTTAAAATAAGAAAAATGATTCTCTACAAATTGTTTTCAATCTACTAAAAAATACATATAGGAAAGTATTGAAATTCGTATATTCTTTTGAAATCAATAAAATAAATGAAAAGATATAAATAAGAATTCGTTGGCGATGGAAATATAAGGACTCATTGTCTATATTTAAATTTAATAAAAATCTACACTCTGCGATTTCTTTAAATCTACTTAAAAATACACATTTGAAAGTATTGAAATTCGTATATTCTTTTGAAATCAATAAAATAAACGAAAAGATATAAATAAGAATTCGTTGGCGATGGAAATATAAGAACTCATTGTCTGTATTTAAATTTAATAAAAATTAAACTCTGCGATTTATTTTAATCTACTAAAAAATACATATAGGAAAGTATTGAAATTCGTTTATTCTTTTGCAATCAATTAAATAAACGAAAATATATGTTGGTGTTGGAAATATAAGGACTCATTGTCTATATTTAAAATAAGAAAAATGATACTCTGCGATTACTTTTAATCTACTAAAAAATACATATAGGAAAGTATTAAAATTCGTATATTCTTTTGAAATCAATTAAATAAACGAAAAGATATAAATAAGAATTCGTTGGCGATGGAAATATAAGAACTCATTGTCTGTATTTAAAATTAATAAAAATTAAACTCTGCGATTTCTTTTAATCTACTAAAAAATACACATTTGAAAATATTGAAATTTGGTTATTCTTTTGAAATCAATTAAATAAACGAAAAGATATAAATAAGAATTCGTTGGCGATGGAAATATAAGAACTCATTGTCTGTATTTAAATTTAATAAAAATTAAACTCTGCGATTTATTTTAATCTACTAAAAAATACATATAGGAAAGTATTGAAATTCGTTTATTCTTTTGAAATCAATTAAATAAACGAAAATATATGTTGGTGTTGGAAATATAAGGACTCATTGTCTATATTTAAAATAAGAAAAATGATACTCTGCGATTACTTTTAATCTACTAAAAAATACATATAGGAAAGTATTGAAATTCGTATATTCTTTTGAAATCAATTAAATAAACGAAAAGATATAAATAAGAATTCGTTGGCGATGGAAATATAAGAACTCATTGTCTGTATTTAAAATTAATAAAAATTAAACTCTGCGATTTCTTTTAATCTACTAAAAAATACATATAGGAAAGTATTGAAATTCGTATATTCTTTTAAAATCAATTAAATAAACGAAAAGATATAAATAAGAATTCGTTGGTGATGGATATATAAGGACTCATTGTCTATATTTAAAATAAGAAAAATGATACTCTGCGATTACTTTTAATCTACTAAAAAATACATATAGGAAAGTATTGAAATTCGTATATTCTTTTGAAATCAATAAAATAAACGAAAAGATATAAATAAGAATTCGTTGGTGATGAAAATATAAGAACTCATTGTTTTTATTTAAAATAAGAAAAATGATTCTCTACAAATTGTTTTCAATCTACTAAAACATACATATAGGAAAGTATTGAAATTCGTATATTCTTTTGAAATCAATAAAATAAACGAAAAGATATAAATAAGAATTCGTTGGTGATGGATATATAAGGACTCATTGTCTATATTTAAAATAAGAAAAATGATACTCTGCGATTACTTTTAATCTACTAAAAAATACATATAGGAAAGTATTGAAATTCGTATATTCTTTTGAAATCAATAAAATAAACGAAAAGATATAAATAAGAATTCGTTGGCGATGGAAATATAAGAACTCATTGTCTGTATTTAAATTTAATAAAAATTAAACTCTGCGATTTCTTTTAATCTACTAAAAAATACATATAGGAAAGTATTGAAATTCGTATATTCTTTTGAAATCAATAAAATAAACGAAAAGATATAAATAAGAATTTGTTGGCGATGGAAATATAAGAACTCATTGTCTGTATTTAAATTTAATAAAAATCTACACTCTGCGATTTCTTTTAATCTACTAAAAAATACATATTTGAAAGTATTGAAATTCGTATATTCTTTTGAAATCAATAAAATAAACGAAAAGATATAAATAAGAATTCGTTGGCGATGGAAATATAAGAACTCATTGTCTGTATTTAAATTTAATAAAAATTAAACTCTGCGATTTCTTTTAATCTACTAAAAAATACATATAGGAAAGTATTGAAATTCGTATATTCTTTTGAAATCAATTAAATAAACGAAAAGATATAAATAAGAATTCGTTGGCGATGGAAATATAAGGACTCATTGTTTATATTTAAAATAAGAAAAATGATACTCTGCGATTACTTTTAATCTACTAAAAAATACATATAGGAAAGTATTGAAATTCGTAAATTCTTTTGAAATCAATAAAATAAACGAAAAGATATAAATAAGAATTCGTTGGCGATGAAAATATAAGAACTCATTGTCTATATTTAAATTTAATAAAAATTACACTCTGCGATTTCTTTTAATCTACTAAAAACTACATATAGGAAAGTATTGAAATTCGTATATTCTTTTGAAATCAATAAAATAAACGAAAAGATATAAATAAGAATTCGTTGGTGATGGATATATAAGGACTCATTGTCTTTATTTAAAATAAAAAAAAATGATACTCTGCGATTACTTTTAATCTACTAAAAAATACATATAGGAAAGTATTGAAATTCGTATATTCTTTTGAAATCAACAAAATAAACGAAAAGATATAAATAAGAATTCGTTGGCGATGAAAATATAAGAACTCATTGTCTATATTTAAAATAAGAAAAATTATTCTCTACAAATTGTTTTCAATCTACTAAAAAATACATATAAGAAAGTATTGAAATTCGTATATTCTTTTGAAATCAATAAAATAAACGAAAAGATATAAATAAGAATTCGTTGGCGATGGAAAAATAAGAACTCATTGTCTATATTTAAATTTAATAAAAATTAAACTCTGCGATTTCTTTTAATCTACTAAAAAATACATATAGGAAAGTATTGAAATTCGTATATTCTTTTGAAATCAATAAAATAAACGAAAAGATATAAATAAGAATTCGTTGGCGATGGAAATATAAGAACTCATTGTCTGTATTTAAATTTAATAAAAATTAAACTCTGCGATTTCTTTTAATCTACTAAAAAATACATATAGGAAAGTATTGATATTCGTATATTCTTTTGAAATCAATAAAATAAACGAAAAGATATAAATAAGAATTCGTTGGCGATGGAAATATAAGAACTCATTGTCTGTATTTAAATTTAATAAAAATCTACACTCTGCGATTTCTTTTAATCTACTAAAAAATACATATTTGAAAGTATTGAAATTCGTATATTCTTTTGAAATCAATAAAATAAACGAAAAGATATAAATAAGAATTCGTTGGCGATGGAATTATAAGGACTCATTGTCTGTATTTAAATTTAATAAAAATTAAACTCTGCGATTTCTTTTATTCTACTAAAAAATACATATAGGAAAGTATTGAAATTCGTATATTCTTTTGAAATCAATAAAATAAACGAAAAGATATAAATAAGAATTCGTTGGCGATGGAAATATAAGAACTCATTGTCTGTATTTAAATTTAATAAAAATTAAACTCTGCGATTTCTTTTAATCTACTAAAAAATACATATAGAAAAGTATTGAAATTCGTATATTCTTTTGAAATCAATTAAATAAACGAAAAGATATAAATAAGAATTCGTTGGCGATGGAAATATAAGAACTCATTGTTTATATTTAAAATAAGAAAAATGATACTCTGCGATTACTTTTAATCTACTAAAAAATACATATAGGAAAGTATTGAAATTCGTTTATTCTTTTGAAATCAATAAAATAAACGAAAAGATATAAATAAGAATTCGTTGGCGATGGAAATATAAGGACTCATTGTCTGTATTTAAATTTAATAAAAATTAAACTCTGCGATTTCTTTTAATCTACTAAAAAATACATATAGGAAAGTATTGAAATTCGTATATTCTTTTGAAATCAATAAAATAAACGAAAAGATATAAATAAGAATTCGTTGGTGATGGATATATAAGGACTCATTGTCTGTATTTAAATTTAATAAAAATTAAACTCTGCGATTTCTTTTAATCTACTAAAAAATACATATAGGAAAGTATTGAAATTCGTATATTCTTTTGAAATCAATTAAATAAACGAAAAGATATAAATAAGAATTCGTTGGCGATGGAAATATAAGAACTCATTGTCTGTATTTAAATTTAATAAAAATCTACACTCTGCGATTTCTTTTAATCTACTAAAAAATACATATTTGAAAGTATTTAAATTCGTATATTCTTTTGAAATCAATAAAATAAACGAAAAGATATAAATAAGAATTCGTTGGCGATGGAAATATAAGAACTCATTGTCTGTATTTAAATTTAATAAAAATTAAACTCTGCGATTTCTTTTAATCTACTAAAAAATACATATAGGAAAGTATTGAAATTCGTATATTCTTTTGAAATCAATAAAATAAACGAAAAGATATAAATAAGAATTCGTTGGCGATGGAAATATAAGAACTCATTGTCTGTATTTAAATTTAATAAAAATCTACACTCTGCGATTTCTTTTAATCTACTAAAAAATACATATTTGAAAGTATTGAAATTCGTATATTCTTTTGAAATCAATAAAATAAACGAAAAGATATAAATAAGAATTCGTTGGCGATGGAAATATAAGGACTCATTGTCTGTATTTAAATTTAATAAAAATTAAACTCTGCGATTTCTTTTAATCTACTAAAAAATACATATAGGAAAGTATTGAAATTCTTATATTCTTTTGAAATCAATAAAATAAACGAAAAGATATAAATAAGAATTCGTTGGCGATGGAAATATAAGAACTCATTGTCTGTATTTAAATTTAATAAAAATTAAACTCTGCGATTTCTTTTAATCTACTAAAAAATACATATAGGAAAGTATTGAAATTCGTATATTCTTTTGAAATCAATTAAATAAACGAAAAGATATAAATAAAAATTCGTTGGCGATGGAAATATAAGGACTCATTGTTTATATTTAAAATAAGAAAAATGATACTCTGCGATTACTTTTAATCTACTAAAAAATACATATAGGAAAGTATTGAAATTCGTTTATTCTTTTGAAATCAATTAAATAAACGAAAAGATATGTTGGTGATGGAAATATAAGGACTCATTGTCTATAATTAAAATAAGAAAAATGATACTCTGCGATTACTTTTAATCTACTAAAAAATACATATAGGAAAGTATTGAAATTCGTAAATTCTTTTGAAATCAATAAAATAAACGAAAAGATATAAATAAGAATTCGTTGGCGATGAAAATATAAGAACTCATTGTCTATATTTAAATTTAATAAAAATTAAACGCTGCGATTTCTTTTAATCTACTAAAAAATACATATAGGAAAGTATTGAAATTCGTATATTCTTTTGAAATCAATAAAATAAACGAAAAGATATAAATAAGAATTCGTTGGCGATGGAAATATAAGAACTCATTGTCTGTATTTAAATTTAATAAAAATTAAACTCTGCGATTTCTTTTAATCTACTAAAAAATACATATAGGAAAGTATTGAAATTCGTATATTCTTTTGAAATCAATTAAATAAACGAAAAGATATAAATAAGAATTCGTTGGCGATGGAAATATAAGGACTCATTGTTTATATTTAAAATAAGAAAAATGATACTCTGCGATTACTTTTAATCTACTAAAAAATACATATAGGAAAGTATTGAAATTCGTATATTCTTTTGAAATCAATAAAATAAACGAAAAGATATAAATAAGAATTCGTTGGTGATGGATATATAAGGACTCATTGTCTGTATTTAAATTTAATAAAAATTAAACTCTGCAATTTCTTTTAATCTACTAAAAAATACATATAGGAAAGTATTGAAATTCGTATATTCTTTTGAAATCAATTAAATAAACGAAAAGATATAAATAAGAATTCGTTGGCGATGGAAATATAAGAACTCATTGTCTGTATTTAAATTTAATAAAAATCTACACTCTGCGATTTCTTTTAATCTACTAAAAAATACATATTTGAAAGTATTTAAATTCGTATATTCTTTTGAAATCAATAAAATAAACGAAAAGATATAAATAAGAATTCGTTGGCGATGGAAATATAAGAACTCATTGTCTGTATTTAAATTTAATAAAAATTAAACTCTGCGATTTCTTTTAATCTACTAAAAAATACATATAGGAAAGTATTGAAATTCGTATATTCTTTTGAAATCAATAAAATAAACGAAAAGATATAAATAAGAATTCGTTGGCGATGGAAATATAAGAACTCATTGTCTGTATTTAAATTTAATAAAAATCTACACTCTGCGATTTCTTTTAATCTACTAAAAAATACATATTTGAAAGTATTGAAATTCGTATATTCTTTTGAAATCAATAAAATAAACGAAAAGATATAAATAAGAATTCGTTGGCGATGGAAATATAAGAACTCATTGTCTGTATTTAAATTTAATAAAAATTAAACTCTGCGATTTCTTTTAATCTACTAAAAAATACATATAGGAAAGTATTGAAATTCGTATATTCTTTTGAAATCAATAAAATAAACGAAAAGATATAAATAAGAATTCGTTGGCGATGGAAATATAAGAACTCATTGTCTGTATTTAAATTTAATAAAAATTAAACTCTGCGATTTCTTTTAATCTACTAAAAAATACATATAGGAAAGTATTGAAATTCGTATATTCTTTTGAAATCAATTAAATAAACGAAAAGATATAAATAAAAATTCGTTGGCGATGGAAATATAAGGACTCATTGTTTATATTTAAAATAAGAAAAATGATACTCTGCGATTACTTTTAATCTACTAAAAAATACATATAGGAAAGTATTGAAATTCGTTTATTCTTTTGAAATCAATTAAATAAACGAAAAGATATGTTGGTGATGGAAATATAAGGACTCATTGTCTATAATTAAAATAAGAAAAATGATACTCTGCGATTACTTTTAATCTACTAAAAAATACATATAGGAAAGTATTGAAATTCGTAAATTCTTTTGAAATCAATAAAATAAACGAAAAGATATAAATAAGAATTCGTTGGCGATGAAAATATAAGAACTCATTGTCTATATTTAAATTTAATAAAAATTACACTTTGCGATTTCTTTTAATCTACTAAAAAATACATATAGGAAAGTATTGAAATTCGTATATTCTTTTGAAATCAATAAAATAAACGAAAAGATATAAATAAGAATTCGTTGGCGATGGAAATATAAGAACTCATTGTCTGTATTTAAATTTAATAAAAATTAAACTCTGCGATTTCTTTTAATCTACTAAAAAATACATATAGGAAAGTATTGAAATTCGTATATTCTTTTGAAATCAATTAAATAAACGAAAAGATATAAATAAGAATTCGTTGGCGATGGAAATATAAGGACTCATTGTTTATATTTAAAATAAGAAAAATGATACTCTGCGATTACTTTTAATCTACTAAAAAATACATATAGGAAAGTATTGAAATTCGTATATTCTTTTGAAATCAATAAAATAAACGAAAAGATATAAATAAGAGTTCGTTGGCGATGAAAATATAAGAACTCATTGTCTATATTTAAAATAAGAAAAATGATTCTCTACAAATTGTTTTCAATCTACTAAAAAATACATATTTGAAAGTATTGAAATTCGTATATTCTTTTGAAATCAATAAAATAAACGAAAAGATATAAATAAGAATTCGTTGGCGATGGAAAAATTAGAACTCATTGTCTGTATTTAAATTTAATAAAAATTAAACTCTGCGATTTCTTTTAATCTACTAAAAAATACATATAGGAAAGTATTGAAATTCGTATATTCTTTTGAAATCAATAAAATAAACGAAAAGATATAAATAAGAATTCGTTGGCGATGGAAATATAAGAACTCATTGTCTGTATTTAAATTTAATAAAAATTAAACTCTGCGATTTCTTTTAATCTACTAAAAAATACATATAGGAAAGTATTGAAATTCGTATATTCTTTTGAAATCAATTAAATAAACGAAAAGATATAAATAAGAATTCGTTGGCGATGGAAATATAAGGACTCATTGTTTATATTTAAAATAAGAAAAATGATACTCTGCGATTACTTTTAATCTACTAAAAAATACATATAGGAAAGTATTGAAATTCGTAAATTCTTTTGAAATCAATAAAATAAACGAAAAGATATAAATAAGAATTCGTTGGCGATGAAAATATAAGAACTCATTGTCTATATTTAAATTTAATAAAAATTACACTCTGCGATTTCTTTTAATCTACTAAAAAATACATATAGGAAAGTATTGAAATTCGTATATTCTTTTGAAATCAATAAAATAAACGAAAATTTATAAATAAGAATTCGTTGGTGATGGATATATAAGGACTCATTGTCTTTATTTAAAATTAAAAAAATGATACTCTGCGATTACTTTTAATCTACTAAAAAATACATATAGGAAAGTATTGAAATTCGTATATTCTTTTGAAATCAATAAAATAAACGAAAAGATATAAATAAGAATTCGTTGGCGATGAAAATATAAGAACTCATTGTCTATATTTAAAATAAGAAAAATTATTCTCTACAAATTGTTTTCAATCTACTAAAAAATACATATAAGAAAGTATTGAAATTCGTATATTCTTTTGAAATCAATAAAATAAACGAAAAGATATAAATAAGAATTCGTTGGCGATGGAAAAATAAGAACTCATTGTCTATATTTAAATTTAATAAAAATTAAACTCTGCGATTTCTTTTAATCTACTAAAAAATACATATAGGAAAGTATTGAAATTCGTATATTCTTTTGAAATCAATAAAATAAACGAAAAGATATAAATAAGAATTCGTTGGCGATGGAAATATAAGGACTCATTGTCTGTATTTAAATTTAATAAAAATTAAACTCTGCGATTTCTTTTAATCTACTAAAAAATACATATAGGAAAGTATTGAAATTCGTATATTCTTTTGAAATCAATAAAATAAACGAAAAGATATAAATAAGAATTCGTTGGCGATGGAAATATAAGAACTCATTGTCTGTATTTAAATTTAATAAAAATTAAACTCTGCGATTTCTTTTAATCTACTAAAAAATACATATAGGAAAGTATTGAAATTCGTATATTCTTTTGAAATCAATAAAATAAACGAAAAGATATAAATAAGAATTCGTTGGCGATGGAAATATAAGAACTCATTGTCTGTATTTAAATTTAATAAAAATCTACACTCTGCGATTTCTTTTAATCTACTAAAAAATACATATTTGAAAGTATTGAAATTCGTATATTCTTTTGAAATCAATAAAATAAACGAAAAGATATAAATAAGAATTCGTTGGCAATGGAATTATAAGGACTCATTGTCTGTATTTAAATTTAATAAAAATTAAACTCTGCGATTTCTTTTAATCTACTAAAAAATACATATAGGAAAGTATTGAAATTCGTATATTCTTTTGAAATCAATAAAATAAACGAAAAGATATAAATAAGAATTCGTTGGCGATGGAAATATAAGAACTCATTGTCTGTATTTAAATTTAATAAAAATCTACACTCTGCGATTTCTTTTAATCTACTAAAAAATACATATTTGAAAGTATTGAAATTCGTATATTCTTTTGAAATCAATAAAATAAACGAAAAGATATAAATAAGAATTCGTTGGCAATGGAATTATAAGGACTCATTGTCTGTATTTAAATTTAATAAAAATTAAACTCTGCGATTTCTTTTAATCTACTAAAAAATACATATAGGAAAGTATTGAAATTCGTATATTCTTTTGAAATCAATAAAATAAACGAAAAGATATAAATAAGAATTCGTTGGCGATGGAAATATAAGAACTCATTGTCTGTATTTAAATTTAATAAAAATTAAACTCTGCGATTTCTTTTAATCTACTAAAAAATACATATAGGAAAGTATTGAAATTCGTATATTCTTTTGAAATCAATTAAATAAACGAAAAGATATAAATAAGAATTCGTTGGCGATGGAAATATAAGGACTCATTGTTTATATTTAAAATAAGAAAAATGATACTCTGCGATTACTTTTAATCTACTAAAAAATACATATAGGAAAGTATTGAAATTCGTAAATTCTTTTGAAATCAATAAAATAAACGAAAAGATATAAATAAGAATTCGTTGGCGATGAAAATATAAGAACTCATTGTCTATATTTAAATTTAATAAAAATTACACTCTGCGATTTCTTTTAATCTACTAAAAAATACATATAGGAAAGTATTGAAATTCGTATATTCTTTTGAAATCAATAAAATAAACGAAAATTTATAAATAAGAATTCGTTGGTGATGGATATATAAGGACTCATTGTCTTTATTTAAAATTAAAAAAATGATACTCTGCGATTACTTTTAATCTACTAAAAAATACATATAGGAAAGTATTGAAATTCGTATATTCTTTTGAAATCAATAAAATAAACGAAAAGATATAAATAAGAATTCGTTGGCGATGAAAATATAAGAACTCATTGTCTATATTTAAAATAAGAAAAATTATTCTCTACAAATTGTTTTCAATCTACTAAAAAATACATATAAGAAAGTATTGAAATTCGTATATTCTTTTGAAATCAATAAAATAAACGAAAAGATATAAATAAGAATTCGTTGGCGATGGAAAAATAAGAACTCATTGTCTATATTTAAATTTAATAAAAATTAAACTCTGCGATTTCTTTTAATCTACTAAAAAATACATATTTGAAAGTATTGAAATTCGTATATTCTTTTGAAATCAATAAAATAAACGAAAAGATATAAATAAGAATTCGTTGGCGATGGAAATATAAGGACTCATTGTCTGTATTTAAATTTAATAAAAATTAAACTCTGCGATTTCTTTTAATCTACTAAAAAATACATATAGGAAAGTATTGAAATTCGTATATTCTTTTGAAATCAATAAAATAAACGAAAAGATATAAATAAGAATTCGTTGGCGATGGAAATATAAGAACTCATTGTCTGTATTTAAATTTAATAAAAATTAAACTCTGCGATTTCTTTTAATCTACTAAAAAATACATATAGGAAAGTATTGAAATTCGTATATTCTTTTGAAATCAATAAAATAAACGAAAAGATATAAATAAGAATTCGTTGGCGATGGAAATATAAGAACTCATTGTCTGTATTTAAATTTAATAAAAATTAAACTCTGCGATTTCTTTTAATCTACTAAAAAATACATATAGGAAAGTATTGAAATTCGTATATTCTTTTGAAATCAATAAAATAAACGAAAAGATATAAATAAGAATTCGTTGGCGATGGAAATATAAGAACTCATTGTCTGTATTTAAATTTAATAAAAATTAAACTCTGCGATTTCTTTTAATCTACTAAAAAATACATATAGGAAAGTATTGAAATTCGTATATTCTTTTGAAATCAATTAAATAAACGAAAAGATATAAATAAGAATTCGTTGGCGATGGAAATATAAGGACTCATTGTTTATATTTAAAATAAGAAAAATGATACTCTGCGATTACTTTTAATCTACTAAAAAATACATATAGGAAAGTATTGAAATTCGTTTATTCTTTTGAAATCAATAAAATAAACGAAAAGATATAAATAAGAATTCGTTGGCGATGGAAATATAAGGACTCATTGTCTGTATTTAAATTTAATAAAAATTAAACTCTGCGATTTCTTTTAATCTACTAAAAAATACATATAGGAAAGTATTGAAATTCGTATATTCTTTTGAAATCAATAAAATAAACGAAAAGATATAAATAAGAATTCGTTGGTGATGGATATATATAAGGACTCATTGTCTGTATTTAAATTTAATAAAAATTAAACTCTGCGATTTCTTTTAATCTACTAAAAAATACATATAGGAAAGTATTGAAATTCGTATATTCTTTTGAAATCAATTAAATAAACGAAAAGATATAAATAAGAATTCGTTGGCGATGGAAATATAAGAACTCATTGTCTGTATTTAAATTTAATAAAAATCTACACTCTGCGATTTCTTTTAATCTACTAAAAAATACATATTTGAAAGTATTTAAATTCGTATATTCTTTTGAAATCAATAAAATAAACGAAAAGATATAAATAAGAATTCGTTGGCGATGGAAATATAAGAACTCATTGTCTGTATTTAAATTTAATAAAAATTAAACTCTGCGATTTCTTTTAATCTACTAAAAAATACATATAGGAAAGTATTGAAATTCGTATATTCTTTTGAAATCAATAAAATAAACGAAAAGATATAAATAAGAATTCGTTGGCGATGGAAATATAAGAACTCATTGTCTGTATTTAAATTTAATAAAAATCTACACTCTGCGATTTCTTTTAATCTACTAAAAAATACATATTTGAAAGTATTGAAATTCGTATATTCTTTTGAAATCAATAAAATAAACGAAAAGATATAAATAAGAATTCGTTGGCGATGGAAATATAAGGACTCATTGTCTGTATTTAAATTTAATAAAAATTAAACTCTGCGATTTCTTTTAATCTACTAAAAAATACATATAGGAAAGTATTGAAATTCGTATATTCTTTTGAAATCAATAAAATAAACGAAAAGATATAAATAAGAATTCGTTGGCGATGGAAATATAAGAACTCATTGTCTGTATTTAAATTTAATAAAAATTAAACTCTGCGATTTCTTTTAATCTACTAAAAAATACATATAGGAAAGTATTGAAATTCGTATATTCTTTTGAAATCAATTAAATAAACGAAAAGATATAAATAAAAATTCGTTGGCGATGGAAATATAAGGACTCATTGTTTATATTTAAAATAAGAAAAATGATACTCTGCGATTACTTTTAATCTACTAAAAAATACATATAGGAAAGTATTGAAATTCGTTTATTCTTTTGAAATCAATTAAATAAACGAAAAGATATGTTGGTGATGGAAATATAAGGACTCATTGTCTATAATTAAAATAAGAAAAATAATACTCTGCGATTACTTTTAATCTACTAAAAAATACATATAGGAAAGTATTGAAATTCGTATATTCTTTTGAAATCAATAAAATAAACGAAAAGATATAAATAAGAATTCGTTGGCGATGAAAATATAAGAACTCATTGTCTATATTTAAATTTAATAAAAATTACACTTTGCGATTTCTTTTAATCTACTAAAAAATACATATAGGAAAGTATTGAAATTCGTATATTCTTTTGAAATCAATAAAATAAACGAAAAGATATAAATAAGAATTCGTTGGTGATGGATATATAAGGACTCATTGTCTATATTTAAAATAAGAAAAATGATACTCTGCGATTACTTTTAATCTACTAAAAAATACATATAGGAAAGTATTGAAATTCGTATATTCTTTTGAAATCAATAAAATAAACGAAAAGATATAAATAAGAGTTCGTTGGCGATGAAAATATAAGAACTCATTGTCTATATTTAAAATAAGAAAAATGATTCTCTACAAATTGTTTTCAATCTACTAAAAAATACATATTTGAAAGTATTGAAATTCGTATATTCTTTTGAAATCAATAAAATAAACGAAAAGATATAAATAAGAATTCGTTGGCGATGGAAAAATAAGAACTCATTGTCTGTATTTAAATTTAATAAAAATTAAACTCTGCGATTTCTTTTAATCTACTAAAAAATACATATAGGAAAGTATTGAAATTCGTATATTCTTTTGAAATCAATAAAATAAACGAAAAGATATAAATAAGAATTCGTTGGCGATGGAAATATAAGAACTCATTGTCTGTATTTAAATTTAATAAAAATTAAACTCTGCGATTTCTTTTAATCTACTAAAAAATACATATAGGAAAGTATTGAAATTCGTATATTCTTTTGAAATCAATAAAATAAACGAAAAGATATAAATAAGAATTCGTTGGCGATGGAAATATAAGAACTCATTGTCTGTATTTAAATTTAATAAAAATCTACACTCTGCGATTTCTTTTAATCTACTAAAAACTACATATTTGAAAGTATTGAAATTCGTATATTCTTTTGAAATCAATAAAATAAACGAAAAGATATAAATAAGAATTCGTTGGCAATGGAATTATAAGGACTCATCGTCTGTATTTAAATTTAATAAAAATTAAACTCTGCGATTTCTTTTAATCTACTAAAAAATACATATAGGAAAGTATTGAAATTCGTATATTCTTTTGAAATCAATAAAATAAACGAAAAGATATAAATAAGAATTCGTTGGCGATGGAAATATAAGAACTCATTGTCTGTATTTAAATTTAATAAAAATTAAACTCTGCGATTTCTTTTAATCTACTAAAAAATACATATAGGAAAGTATTGAAATTCGTATATTCTTTTGAAATCAATAAAATAAACGAAAAGATATAAATAAGAATTCGTTGGCGATGGAAATATAAGAACTCATTGTCTGTATTTAAATTTAATAAAAATTAAACTCTGCGATTTCTTTTAATCTACTAAAAAATACATATAGGAAAGTATTGAAATTCGTATATTCTTTTGAAATCAATAAAATAAACGAAAAGATATAAATAAGAATTCGTTGGCGATGGAAATATAAGAACTCATTGTCTGTATTTAAATTTAATAAAAATCTACACTCTGCGATTTCTTTTAATCTACTAAAAACTACATATTTGAAAGTATTGAAATTTGTATATTCTTTTGAAATCAATAAAATAAACGAAAAGATATAAATAAGAATTCGTTGGCGATGGAAATATAAGGACTCATTGTTTATATTTAAAATAAGAAAAATGATACTCTGCGATTACTTTTAATCTACTAAAAAATACATATAGGAAAGTATTGAAATTCGTATATTCTTTTGAAATCAATAAAATAAACGAAAAGATATAAATAAGAATTCGTTGGCGATGAAAATATAAGAACTCATTGTCTATATTTAAAATAAGAAAAATGATTCTCTACAAATTGTTTTCAATCTACTAAAAAATACATATAGGAAAGTATTGAAATTCGTATATTCTTTTGAAATCAATTAAATAAACGAAAAGATATAAATAAGAATTCGTTGGCGATGGAAATATAAGAACTCATTGTCTGTATTTAAATTTATTAAAAATTAAACTCTGCGATTACTTTTAATCTACTAAAAAATACATATAGGAAAGTATTGAAATTCGTAAATTCTTTTGAAATCAATAAAATAAACGAAAATATATAAATAAGAATTCGTTGGCGATGAAAATATAAGAACTCATTGTCTATATTTAAATTTAATAAAAATTACACTCTGCGATTTCTTTTAATCTACTAAAAAATACATATAGGAAAGTATTGAAATTCGTATATTCTTTTGAAATCAATAAAATAAACGAAAAGATATAAATAAGAATTCGTTGGTGATGGATATATAAGGACTCATTGTCTATATTTAAAATAAGAAAAATGATACTCCGCGATTACTTTTAATCTACTAAAAAATACATAAAGGAAAGTATTGAAATTCGTTTATTCTTTTGAAATCAATAAAATAAACGAAAAGATATAAAAAAGAATTCGTTGGCTATGGAAATATAAGGACTAATTGTCTATATTTAAAATAAGAAAAATGATTCTCTACAAATTGTTTTCAATCTACTAAAAAATATATATAGGAAAGTATTGAAATTCGTACATTCTTTTGAAATCAATAAAATAAACGAAAAGATATAAATAAGAATTCGTTGGCGATGGAAATATAAGGACTCATTGTCTGTATTTAAATTTATTAAAAATTAAACTCTGCGATTACTTTTAATCTACTAAAAAATACATATAGGAAAGTATTGAAATTCGTATATTCTTTTGAAATCAATAAAATAAACGAAAAGATATAAATAAGAATTCGTTGGCGATGGAAATATAAGAACTCATTGTCTGTATTTAAATTTATTAAAAATTAAACTCTGCGATTACTTTTAATCTACTAAAAAATACATATAGGAAAGTATTGAAATTCGTATATTCTTTTGAAATCAATAAAATAAACGAAAAGATATAAATAAGAATTCGTTGGTGATGGAAATATAAGGACTCATTGTCTATATTTAAAATTAGAAAAATGATTCACTACAAATTGTTTTCAATCTACTAAAAAATATATATTTGAAAGTATTGAAATTCGTTTATTCTTTTGAAATCAATTAAATAAACGAAAAGATATAAATAAGAATTCGTTGGCGATGGAAATATAAGAACTCATTGTCTGTATTTAAATTTAATAAAAATCTACACTCTGCGATTTCTTTTAATCTACTAAAAAATACACATTTGAAAATATTGAAATTCGTTTATTCTTTTGAAATCAATTAAATAAACGAAAAGATATAAATAAGAATTCGTTGGCGATGAAAATATAAGATCTCATTGTATGTATTTAAATGTATTAAAAATTAAACTCTGCGATTACTTTTAATCTACTAAAAAATACATATAAGAAAGTATTGAAATTCGTAAATTCTTTTGAAATCAATAAAATAAACGAAGAGATATAAATAAGAATTCGTTGGTGATGGAAATATAAGAACTCATTGTCTGTATTTTATATTAATAAAATCTACACTCTGCGATTACTTTTAATCTACTAAAAAATACATATAGGAAAGTATTGAAATTCGTATATTCTTTTGAAATCAATTAAATAAACGAAAAGATATAAATAAGAATTCGTTGGCGATGGAAAAATAAGAACTCATTGTCTGTATTTAAATTTAATAAAAATTAAACTCTGCGATTTCTTTTAATCTACTAAAAAATACATATAGGAAAGTATTGAAATTCGTATATTCTTTTGAAATCAATAAAATAAACGAAAAGATATAAATAAGAATTCGTTGGCGATGAAAATATAAGAACTCATTGTCTATATTTAAATTTAATAAAAATTACACTCTGCGATTTCTTTTAATCTACTAAAAAATACATATAGGAAAGTATTGAAATTCGTATATTCTTTTGAAATCAATTAAATAAACGAAAAGATATAAATAAGAATTCGTTGGCGATGGAAAAATAAGAACTCATTGTCTGTATTTAAATTTAATAAAAATTAAACTCTGCGATTTCTTTTAATCTACTAAAAAATACATATAGGAAAGTATTGAAATTCGTATATTCTTTTGAAATCAATAAAATAAACGAAAAGATATAAATAAGAATTCGTTGGCGATGAAAATATAAGGACTCATTGTCTATATTTAAAATAAGAAAAATGATACTCTGCGATTACTTTTAATCTACTAAAAAATACATATAGGAAAGTATTGAAATTCGTATATTCTTTTGAAATCAATAAAATAAACGAAAAGATATAAATAAGAATTCGTTGGCGATGAAAATATAAGAACTCATTGTCTATATTTAAATTTAATAAAAATTACACTCTGCGATTTCTTTTAATCTACTAAAAAATACATATAGGAAAGTATTGAAATTCGTAAATTCTTTTGAAATCAATAAAATAAACGAAAAGATATAAATAAGAATTCGTTGGCGATGAAAATATAAGAACTCATTGTCTATATTTAAATTTAATAAAAATTACACTCTGCGATTTCTTTTAATCTACTAAAAAATACATATAGGAAAGTATTGAAATTCGTATATTCTTTTGAAATCAATTAAATAAACGAAAAGATATAAATAAGAATTCGTTGGCGATGGAAAAATAAGAACTCATTGTCTGTATTTAAATTTAATAAAAATTAAACTCTGCGATTTCTTTTAATCTACTAAAAAATACATATAGGAAAGTATTGAAATTCGTATATTCTTTTGAAATCAATAAAATAAACGAAAAGATATAAATAAGAATTCGTTGTCGATGAAAATATAAGAACTCATTGTCTATATTTAAAATAAGAAAAATGATTCTCTACAAAATGTTTTCAATCTATTAAAAAATACATATAAGAAAGTATTGAAATTCGTATATTCTTTTGAAATCAATAAAATAAACGAAAAGATATAAATAAGAATTCGTTGGCGATGGAAAAATAAGAACTCATTGTCTGTATTTAAATTTAATAAAAATTAAACTCTGCGATTTCTTTTAATCTACTAAAAAATACATATAGGAAAGTATTGAAATTCGTATATTCTTTTGAAATCAATTAAATAAACGAAAAGATATAAATAAGAATTCGTTGGCGATGGAAATATAAGGACTCATTGTCTGTATTTAAATTTAATAAAAATTAAACTCTGCGATTTCTTTTAATCTACTAAAAACTACATATAGGAAAGTATTGAAATTCGTATATTCTTTTGAAATCAATAAAATAAACGAAAAGATATAAATAAAAATTCGTTGGCGATGGAAATATAAGAACTCATTGTCTGTATTTAAATTTAATAAAAATCTACACTCTGCGATTTCTTTTAATCTACTAAAAACTACATATTTGAAAGTATTGAAATTCGTTTTTTTTTTTGAAATCAATTAAATAAACGAAAAGATATGTTGGTGATGGAAATATAAGGACTCATTGTCTATAATTAAAATAAGAAAAATGATACTCTGCGATTACTTTTAATCTACTAAAAAATACATATAGGAAAGTATTGAAATTCGAAAATTCTTTTGAAATCAATAAAATAAACGAAAATATATAAATAAGAATTCGTTGGCGATGAAAATATAAGAACTCATTGTCTATATTTAAAATAAGAAAAATGATTCTCTACAAATTGTTTTCAATCTACTAAAAAATACATATAGGAAAGTATTGAAATTCGTATATTCTTTTGAAATCAATAAAATAAACGAAAAGATATAAATAAGAATTCGTTGGCGATGGAAATATAAGAACTCATTGTCTGTATTTAAATTTATTAAAAATTAAACTCTGCGATTACTTTTAATCTACTAAAAAATACATATAGGAAAGTATTGAAATTCGTATATTCTTTTGAAATCAATAAAATAAACGAAAAGATATAAATAAGAATTCGTTGGTGATGGAAATATAAGGACTCATTGTCTGTATTTCAAATTAATAAAATCTACACTCTGCGATTACTTTTAATCTACTAAAAAATACATATAGGAAAGTATTGAAATTCGTTTATTCTTTTGAAATCAATAAAATAAACGAAAAGATATAAATAAGAATTCGTTGGCTATGGAAATATAAGGACTCATTGTCTATATTTAAAATAAGAAAAATGATTCTCTACAATTGTTTTCAATCTACTAAAAATATATATAGGAAAATATTGAAATTCGTATATTCTTTTGAAATCAATTAAATAAACGAAAAGATATAAATAAGAATTCGTTGGCGATGGAAATATAGGAACTCATTGTCTGAATTTCAAATTAATAAAATCTACACTCTGCGATTACTTTTATTCTACTAAAAAATACATATAGGAAAGTATTGAAATTCGTTTATTCTTTTGAAATCAATAAAATAAACGAAAAGATATAAATAAGAATTCGTTGGCGATGGAAATATAAGGACTCATTGTCTATATTTAAAATAAGAAAAATGATTCTCTGCAAATTGTTTTCAATCTACTAAAAAAAAATACTTGAAAGTATTGAAATTCGTATATTCTTTTGAAATCAATTAAATAAACGAAAAGATATAAATAAGAATTCGATGGCGATGGAAATATAAGGACTCATTGTCTATATTTAAAATAAGAAAAATGATTCTCTACAAATTGTTTTCAATCTACTAAAAAATACATATTAGAAAGAATTGAAATTCGTTTATTCTTTTGAAATCAATTAAATAAACGAAAAGATATAAATAAGAATTATTTGGCGATGGAAATATAAGAACTCATTGTCTGTATTTAAATTTAATAAAAATCTACACTCTGCGATTTCTTTTAATCTACTTAAAAATACACATTTGAAAATATTGAAATTCGTTTATTCTTTTGAAATCAATTAAATAAACGAAAAGATATAAATAAGAATTCTTTGGCGATGGAAATATAAGATCTCATTGTCTGTATTTAAATGTATTAAAAATTAAACTTTGCGATTACTTTTAATCTACTAAAAAATACACATTTGAAAATATTGAAATTCGTTTATTCTTTTGAAATCAATTAAATAAACGAAAAGATATAAATAAGAATTCGTTGGTGATGGAAATATAAGGACTCATTGTCTATATTTAAAATAAGAAAAATTATTCTCTACAAATTGTTTCAATCTACTAAAAAATACATATTTGAATGTATTGAAATTCGTTTATTCTTTTGAAATCAATAAAATAAACGAAAAGATATAAATAAGAATTCGTTGGCGATGGAAATATAAGAACTCATTGTCTGTATTTCAAGTAATAAAATAATAAAATATACACTTTGCGATTACTTTTAATCTACTAAAAAATACATATAGGAAAGTATTGAAATTCGTATATTCTTTTGAAATCAATAAAATAAACGAAAAGATATAAATAAGGATTCGTTGGCGATGGAAATATAAGAACTCATTGTCTGTATTTAAATTTAATAAAAATTAAACTCTGCGATTTCTTTTAATCTACTAAAAAATACATATAGGAAAGTATTGAAATTCGTATATTCTTTTGAAATCAATTAAATAAACGAAAAGATATAAATAAGAATTCGTTGGCGATGGAAATATAAGGACTCATTGTCTATATTTAAAATAAGAAAAATTATTCTCTACAAATTGTTATCAATCTACTAAAAAATACATATTTGAATGTATTGAAATTCGTATATTCTTTTGAAATCAATAAAATAAACGAAAAGATATAAATAAGAATTCGTTGGCGATGGAAATATAAGAACTCATTGTCTGTCTTTCAAGTAATAAAATGATAAAATATACACTCTGCGATTACTTTTAATCTACTAAAAAATACATATAGGAAAGTATTGAAATTCGTATATTCTATTGAAATCAATAAAATAAACGAAAAGATATAAATAAGAATTCGTTGGCGATGGAAATATAAGAACTCATTGTCTGTATTTAAATTTATTAAAAATTAAACTCTGCGATTACTTTTAATCTACTAAAAAATACATATAGGAAAGTATTGAAATTCGTTTATTCTTTTGAAATCAATTAAATAAACGAAAAGATATAAATAAGAATTCGTTGGTGATGGAAATATAAGGACTCATTGTCTATATTAAAAATAAGAAAAATGATTCACTACATATTGTTTTCAATCTACTAAAAAATATATATTTGAAAGTATTGAAATTCGTTTATTCTTTTGAAATCAATTAAATAAACGAAAAGATATAAATAAGAATTCGTTGGCGATGGAAATATAAGAACTCATTGTCTGTATTTAAATTTAATAAAAATCTACACTCTGCGATTTCTTTTAATCTACTAAAAAATACACATTTGAAAATATTGAAATTCGTTTATTCTTTTGAAATCAAATAAATTAAATAAACGAAAAGATATAAATAAGAATTCGTTGGCGATGAAAATATAAGATCTCATTGTATGTATTTAAATGTATTAAAAATTAAACTCTGCGATTACTTTTAATCTACTAAAAAATACATATAGGAAAGTATTGAAATTCGTAAATTCTTTTGAAATCAATAAAATAAACGAAGAGATATAAATAAGAATTCGTTGGCGATGGAAATATAAGAACTCATTGTCTGTATTTTATATTAATAAAATCTACACTCTGCGATTACTTTTAATCTACTAAAAAATACATATAGGAAAGTATTGAAATTCGTATATTCTTTTGAAATCAATAAAATAAACGAAAAGATATAAATAAGAATTCGTTGGCGATGGAAATATAAGAACTCATTGTCTGTATTTAAATTTAATAAAAATCTACACTCTGCGATTTCTTTTAATCTACTAAAAAATACATATTTGAAAGTATTGAAATTCGTATATTCTTTTGAAATCAATAAAATAAACGAAAAGATATAAATAAGAATTCGTTGGCGATGGAAATATAAGGACTCATTGTCTGTATTTAAATTTAATAAAAATTAAACTCTGCGATTTCTTTTAATCTACTAAAAAATACATATAGGAAAGTATTGAAATTCGTATATTCTTTTGAAATCAATAAAATAAACGAAAAGATATAAATAAGAATTCGTTGGCGATGGAAATATAAGAACTCATTGTCTGTATTTAAATTTAATAAAAATTAAACTCTGCGATTTCTTTTAATCTACTAAAAAATACATATAGGAAAGTATTGAAATTCGTATATTCTTTTGAAATCAATTAAATAAACGAAAAGATATAAATAAGAATTCGTTGGCGATGGAAATATAAGGACTCATTGTTTATATTTAAAATAAGAAAAATGATACTCTGCGATTACTTTTAATCTACTAAAAAATACATATAGGAAAGTATTGAAATTCGTTTATTCTTTTGAAATCAATAAAATAAACGAAAAGATATAAATAAGAATTCGTTGGCGATGAAAATATAAGAACTCATTGTCTATATTTAAAATAAGAAAAATGATTCTCTACAAATTGTTTTCAATCTACTAAAAAATACATATAAGAAAGTATTGAAATTCGTATATTCTTTTGAAATCAATAAAATAAACGAAAAGATATAAATAAGAATTCGTTGGCGATGGAAAAATAAGAACTCATTGTCTGTATTTAAATTTAATAAAAATTAAACTCTGCGATTTCTTTTAATGTACTAAAAAATACATATAGGAAAGTATTGAAATTCGTATATTCTTTTGAAATCAATTAAATAAACGAAAAGATATAAATAAGAATTCGTTGGCGTTGGAAATATAAGGACTCATTGTCTGTATTTAAATTTAATAAAAATTAAACTCTGTGATTTTGTTTTAATCTACTAAAAACTACATATAGGAAAGTATTGAAATTCGTATATTCTTTTGAAATCAATAAAATAAACGAAAAGATATAAATAAAAATTCGTTGGCGATGGAAATATAAGAACTCATTGTCTGTATTTAAATTTAATAAAAATCTACACTCTGCGATTTCTTTTAATCTACTAAAAACTACATATTTGAAAGTATTGAAATTCGTTTTTTCTTTTGAAATCAATTAAATAAACGAAAAGATATGTTGGTGATGGAAATATAAGGACTCATTGTCTATAATTAAAATAAGAAAAATGATACTCTGCGATTACTTTTAATCTACTAAAAAATACATATAGGAAAGTATTGAAATTCGTAAATTCTTTTGAAATCAATAAAAAAAACGAAAATATATAAATAAGAATTCGTTGGCGATGAAAATATAAGAACTCATTGTCTATATTTAAATTTAATAAAAATTACACTCTGCGATTTCTTTTAATCTACTAAAAAATACACAAAGGAAAGTATTGAAATTCGTATATTCTTTTGTAATCAATAAAATAAACGAAAAGATATAAATAAGAATTCGTTGGTGATGGATATATAAGAACTCATTGTCTGTATTTAAATTTATTAAAAATTAAACTCTGCGATTACTTTTAATCTACTAAAAAATACATATAGGAAAGTATTGAAATTCGTATATTCTTTTGAAATCAATAAAATAAACGAAAAGATATAAATAAGAATTCGTTGGCTATGGAAATATAAGGACTCATTGTCTATATTTAATATAAGAAAAATGATTCTCTACAAATTGTTTTCAATCTACTAAAAAATATATATAGGAAAGTATTGAAATTCGTATATTCTTTTGAAATCAATAAAATAAACGAAAAGATATAAATAAGAATTCGTTGGCGATGGAAATATAAGGACTCATTGTCTGTATTTAAATTTATTAAAAATCTACACTCTGCGATTACTTTTAATCTACTAAAAAATACATATAGGAAAGTATTGAAATTCGTATATTCTTTTGAAATCAATAAAATAAACGAAAAGATATAAATAAGAATTCGTTGGCGATGGAAATATAAGGACTCATTGTCTATATTTAAAATAAGAAAAATGATTCTCTACAAATTGTTTTCAATCTACTAAAAAATATATATAGGAAAGTATTGAAATTCGTATATTCTTTTGAAATCAATAAAATAATCGAAAATATATAAATAAGAATTCGTTGGTGATGGATATATAAGGACTCATTGTCTATATTTAAAATAAGAAAAATGATACTCTGCGATTACTTTTAATCTACTAAAAAATACATATAGGAAAGTATTGAAATTCGTATATTCTTTTGAAATCAATAAAATAAACGAAAAGATATAAATAAGAATTCGTTGGCGATGAAAATATAAGAACTCATTGTCTATATTTAAAATAAGAAAAATGATTCTCTACAAATTGTTTTCAATCTACTAAAAAATACATATAGGAAAGTATTGAAATTCGTATATTCTTTTGAAATCAATAAAATAAACGAAAAGATATAAATAAGAATTCGTTGGCGATGGAAATATAAGAACTCATTGTCTGTATTTAAATTTATTAAAAATTAAACTCTGCGATTACTTTTAATCTACTAAAAAATACATATAGGAAAGTATTGAAATTCGTATATTCTTTTGAAATCAATAAAATAAACGAAAAGATATAAATAAGAATTCGTTGGTGATGGAAATATAAGGACTCATTGTCTGTATTTTATAATAATAAAATCTACACTCTGCGATTACTTTTAATCTTCTAAAAAATACATATAGGAAATATTGAAATTCGTTTATTCTTTTGAAATCAATAAAATAAACGAAAAAATATAAATAAGAATTCGTTGGCTATGGAAATATAAGGACTCATTGTCTATATTTAAAATAAGAAAAATGATTCGCTACAAATTGTTTTCAATCTACTAAAAAATATATATAGGAAAATATTGAAATTCGTATATTCTTTTGAAATCAATAAAATAAACGAAAAGATATAAATAAGAATTCGTTGGCGATGGAAATATAGGAACTCATTGTCTGAATTTCAACTTAATAAAATCTACACTCTGCAATTACTTTTATTCTACTAAAAAATACATATAGGAAAGTATTGAAATTCGTTTATTCTTTTGAAATCAATAAAATAAACGAAAAGATATAAATAAGAATTCGTTGGCGATGGAAATATAAGGACTCATTGTCTATATTTAAAATAAGAAAAATGATTGTCTGCAAATTGTTTTCAATCTACTAAAAAAAAATACTTGAAAGTATTGAAATTCGTATATTCTTTTGAAATCAATTAAATAAACGAAAAGATATAAATAAGAATTCGATGGCGATGGAAATATAAGGACTCATTGTCTATATTTAAAATAAGAAAAATGATTCTCTACAAATTGTTTTCAATCTACTAAAAAATACATATTTGAAAGAATTGAAATTCGTTTATTCTTTTGAAATCAATTAAATAAACGAAAAGATATAAATAAGAATTCGTTGGCGATGGAAATATAAGAACTCATTGTCTGTATTTAAATTTAATAAAAATCTACACTCTGCGATTTCTTTTAATCTACTAAAAAATACACATTTGAAAATATTGAAATTCGTTTATTCTTTTGAAATCAATTAAATAAACGAAAAGATATAAATAAGAATTCGTTGGTGATGGAAATATAAGATCGCATTGTCTGTATTTAAATGTATTAAAAATGATACTCTGCGATTACTTTTAATCTACTAAAAAATACATATAGGAAAGTATTGAAATTCGTAAATTCTTTTGAAATCAATAAAATAAACGAAAAGATATAAATAAGAATTCGTTGGCGATGGAAATATAAGAACTCATTGTCTGTATTTCAAGTAATAAAATAATAAAATATACACTTTGCGATTACTTTTAATCTACTAAAAAATACATATAGGAAAGTATTGAAATTCGTAAATTCGTTTGAAATCAATAAAATAAACGAAAAGATATAAATAAGAATTCGTTGGTGATGGAAATATAAGGACTCATTGTCTATATTTAAAATTAGAAAAATGATTCTCTACAAATTTTTTTCAATCTACTAAAAAATACATATTTGAAAGAATTGAAATTCGTTTATTCTTTTGAAATCAATTAAATAAATGAAAAGATATAAATAAGAATTCGTTGGCGATGGAAATATAAGAACTCATTGTCTGTATTTAAATTTAATAAAAATCTACACTCTGCGATTTCTTTTAATCTACTAAAAAATACACATTTGAAAATATTGAAATTCGTTTATTCTTTTGAAATCAATTAAATAAACGAAGAGATATAAATAAGAATTCGTTGTAGATGGAAATATAAGATCTCATTGTATGTATTTAAATGTATTAAAAATAAACTCTGCGATTACTTTTAATCTACTAAAAAATACATATAGGAAAGTATTGAAATTCGTAAATTCGTTTGAAATCAATAAAATAAACGAAAAGATATAAATAAGAATTCGTTGGTGATGGAAATATAAGGACTCATTGTCTATATTTAAAATTAGAAAAATGATTCTCTACAAATTTTTTTCAATCTACTAAAAAATACATAATTGAAAGAATTGAAATTCGTTTATTCTTTTGAAATCAATTAAATAAACGAAAAGATATAAATAAGAATTCGTTGGCGATGGAAATATAAGAACTCATTGTCTGTATTTAAATTTAATAAAAATCTACACTCTGCGATTTCTTTTAATCTACTAAAAAATACACATTTGAAAATATTGAAATTCGTTTATTCTTTTGAAATCAATTAAATAAACGAAGAGATATAAATAAGAATTCGTTGGTGATGGAAATATATAGACTCATTGTCTATATTTAAAATTAGAAAAATGATTCTCTACAAATTGTTTTCAATCTACTAAAAAATATATATTTGAAAGTATTGAAATTCGTATATTCTTTTGAAATCAATAAAATAAACGAAGAGATATAAATAAGAATTCGTTGGCGATGGAAATATAAGAACTCATTGTCTGTCTTTCAAGTAATACAATGATAAAATATACACTCTGCGATTACTTTTAATCTACTAAAAAATACATATAGGAAAGTATTGAAATTCGTATATTCTTTTGAAATCAATAAAATAAACGAAAAGATATAAATAAGAATTCGTTGGCGATGGAAATATAAGAACTCATTGTCTGTATTTAAATTTAATAAAAATTAAACTCTGCGATTTCTTTTAATATACTAAATAATACATATAGGAAAGTATTGAAATTCGTATGTTCTTTTGAAATCGTTGGCGATGGAAATATAAGGACTCATTGTCTGTATTTAAATTTAATAAAAATTAAACTCTACGATTTCTTTTAATCTACTAAAAATACACATTAGAAAGTATTGAAATTCGTTTATTCTTTTGAAGTCAAAAAAATAAACGAAAAGATATAAATAAGAATTCGTTGGCGATGGAAATATAAGGAGTCATTGTCTATATTTAAATTTAATAAAAATTAAACTCTGCGATTTCTTTTAATCTACTAAAAATACACATTAGAAAGTTTTGATATTCGTATATTCTTTTGAAATTAATTAATTAAACAAAAAGATATAAATAAGAATTCGTTGGCGATGGAAATATAAGAACTCATTGTCTGTATTTAAAATAAGAAAAATGATTCTCTACAAATTGTTTTCAATCTACTAAAAAATACATATTTGAAAGAATTGAAATTCGTTTATTCTTTTGAAATCAATTAAATAAATGAAAAGATATAAATAAGAATTCGTTGGCGATGGAAATATAAGAACTCATTGTCTGTATTTAAATTTAATAAAAATCTACACTCTGCGATTTCTTTTAATCTACTAAAAAATACATATAGGAAAGTATTGAAATTCGTAAATTCTTTTGAAATCAATAAAATAAACGAAAAGATATAAATAAGAATTCGTTGGCGATGGAAATATAAGAACTCATTGTCTGTATTTCAAGTAATAAAATAATAAAATATACACTTTGCGATTACTTTTAATCTACTAAAAAATACATATAGGAAAGTATTGAAATTCGTAAATTCGTTTGAAATCAATAAAATAAACGAAAAGATATAAATAAGAATTCGTTGGTGATGGAAATATAAGGACTCATTGTCTATATTTAAAATTAGAAAAATGATTCTCTACAAATTTTTTTCAATCTACTAAAAAATACATATTTGAAAGAATTGAAATTCGTTTATTCTTTTGAAATCAATTAAATAAATGAAAAGATATAAATAAGAATTCGTTGGCGATGGAAATATAAGAACTCATTGTCTGTATTTAAATTTAATAAAAATCTACACTCTGCGATTTCTTTTAATCTACTAAAAAATACACATTTGAAAATATTGAAATTCGTTTATTCTTTTGAAATCAATTAAATAAACGAAGAGATATAAATAAGAATTCGTTGTAGATGGAAATATAAGATCTCATTGTATGTATTTAAATGTATTAAAAATAAACTCTGCGATTACTTTTAATCTACTAAAAAATACATATAGGAAAGTATTGAAATTCGTAAATTCGTTTGAAATCAATAAAATAAACGAAAAGATATAAATAAGAATTCGTTGGTGATGGAAATATAAGGACTCATTGTCTATATTTAAAATTAGAAAAATGATTCTCTACAAATTTTTTTCAATCTACTAAAAAATACATAATTGAAAGAATTGAAATTCGTTTATTCTTTTGAAATCAATTAAATAAACGAAAAGATATAAATAAGAATTCGTTGGCGATGGAAATATAAGAACTCATTGTCTGTATTTAAATTTAATAAAAATCTACACTCTGCGATTTCTTTTAATCTACTAAAAAATACACATTTGAAAATATTGAAATTCGTTTATTCTTTTGAAATCAATTAAATAAACGAAGAGATATAAATAAGAATTCGTTGGTGATGGAAATATATAGACTCATTGTCTATATTTAAAATTAGAAAAATGATTCTCTACAAATTGTTTTCAATCTACTAAAAAATATATATTTGAAAGTATTGAAATTCGTATATTCTTTTGAAATCAATAAAATAAACGAAGAGATATAAATAAGAATTCGTTGGCGATGGAAATATAAGAACTCATTGTCTGTCTTTCAAGTAATACAATGATAAAATATACACTCTGCGATTACTTTTAATCTACTAAAAAATACATATAGGAAAGTATTGAAATTCGTATATTCTTTTGAAATCAATAAAATAAACGAAAAGATATAAATAAGAATTCGTTGGCGATGGAAATATAAGAACTCATTGTCTGTATTTAAATTTAATAAAAATTAAACTCTGCGATTTCTTTTAATATACTAAATAATACATATAGGAAAGTATTGAAATTCGTATGTTCTTTTGAAATCGTTGGCGATGGAAATATAAGGACTCATTGTCTGTATTTAAATTTAATAAAAATTAAACTCTACGATTTCTTTTAATCTACTAAAAATACACATTAGAAAGTATTGAAATTCGTTTATTCTTTTGAAGTCAAAAAAATAAACGAAAAGATATAAATAAGAATTCGTTGGCGATGGAAATATAAGGAGTCACTGTCTGTATTTAAATTTAATAAAAATTAAACTCTGCGATTTTTTTTAGTCTACTAAATATAGGAAAGTATTGAAAGTCATATGTTCTTTTGAAATCAATAAAATAAACGAAAAGATATAAATAAGAATTCGTTGGCGATGGAAATATAAGAACTCATTGTCTGTATTTAAATTTAATAAAAATTAAACTCTACGATTTCTTTTAATCTACTAAAAATACACATTAGAAAGTATTGAAATTCGTATATTCTTTTGAAGTCAAAAAAATAAACGAAAAGATATAAATAAGAATTCGTTGGCGATGGAAATATAAGGAGTCATTGTCTATATTTAAATTTAATAAAAATTAAACTCTGCGATTTCTTTTAATCTACTAAAAATACACATTAGAAAGTTTTGATATTCGTATATTCTTTTGAAATTAATTAATTAAACAAAAAGATATAAATAAGAATTCGTTGGCGATGGAAATATAAGAACTCATTGTCTGTATTTAAAATAAGAAAAATGATTCTCTACAAATTGTTTTCAATCTACTAAAAAATACATATTTGAAAGTATTGAAATTCGTATATTCTTTTGAAATCAATAAAATAAACGAAAAGATATAAATAAGAATTCGTTGGCGATGGAAATATAAGAACTCATTGTCTGTATTTCAAATTAATAAAATCTACACTCTGCGATTACTTTTAATCTACTAAAAAATACATATTTGAAAGTATTGAAATTCGTTTATTCTTTTGAAATCAATTAAATAAACAAAAAGATATAAATAAGAATTCGTTGGCGATGGAAATATAAGAACTCATTGTCTGTATTTCAAATTAATAAATTCTACACTCTGCGATTACTTTTAATCTACTAAAAAATACATATAGGAAAGTATTGAAATTCGTATATTCTTTTGAAATCAATAAAATAAACGAGAAGATATAAATAAGAATTCGTTGGCGATGGAAATATAAGAACTCATTGTCTGTATTTAAATTTAATAAAAATTAAACTCTGCGATTACTTTTAATCTACTAAAAAATACATATAGGAAAGTATTGATATTCGTATATTCTTTTGAAATCAATTAAATAAACGAAAAGATATAAATAATAATTCGTTGGCGATGGAAATATAAGAACTCATTGTCTGTATTTAAAATAAGAAAAATGATTCTCTACAAATTGTTTTCAATCTACTAAAAAATACATATTTGAAAGTATTGAAATTCGTATATTCTTTTGAAATCAATAAAATAAACGAAAAGATATAAATAAGAATTCGTTGGCGATGGAAATATAAGAACTCATTGTCTGTATTTCAAATTAATAAAATCTACACTCTGCGATTACTTTTAATCTACTAAAAAATACATATTTGAAAGTATTGAAATTCGTTTATTCTTTTGAAATCAATTAAATAAACAAAAAGATATAAATAAGAATTCGTTGGCGATGGAAATATAAGAACTCATTGTCTGTATTTCAAATTAATAAATTCTACACTCTGCGATTACTTTTAATCTACTAAAAAATACATATAGGAAAGTATTGAAATTCGTATATTCTTTTGAAATCAATAAAATAAACGAGAAGATATAAATAAGAATTCGTTGGCGATGGAAATATAAGAACTCATTGTCTGTATTTAAATTTAATAAAAATTAAACTCTGCGATTACTTTTAATCTACTAAAAAATACATATAGGAAAGTATTGATATTCGTATATTCTTTTGAAATCAATTAAATAAACGAAAAGATATAAATAATAATTCGTTGGCGATGGAAATATAAGAATTCATTGTCTATATTTAAAATAAGAAAAATGATTCTCTACAAATTGTTTTCAATCTACTAAAAAATACATATAGGAAAGTATTGAAATTCGTATATTCTTTTGAAATCAATAAAATAAACGAAAAGATAAAAATAAGAATTCGTTGGCGATGGAAATATAAGAACTCATTGTCTGTATTTAAATTTAATAAAAATTAAACTCTGCGATTACTTTTAATCTACTAAAAAATACATATAGGAAAGTATTGATATTCGTATATTCTTTTGAAATCAATTAAATAAACGAAAAGATATAAATAATAATTCGTTGGCGATGGAAATATAAGAATTCATTGTCTATATTTAAAATAAGAAAAATGATTCTCTACAAATTGTTTTCAATCTACTAAAAAATACATATTTGAAAGTATTGAAATTCGTATATTCTTTTGAAATCAATAAAATAAACGAAAAGATATAAATAAGAATTCGTTGGCGATGGAAATATAAGGAGTCACTGTCTGTATTTAAATTTAATAAAAATTAAACTCTGCGATTTTTTTTAGTCTACTAAATATAGGAAAGTATTGAAAGTCATATGTTCTTTTGAAATCAATAAAATAAACGAAAAGATATAAATAAGAATTCGTTGGCGATGGAAATATAAGAACTCATTGTCTGTATTTAAATTTAATAAAAATTAAACTCTGCGATTTCTTTTAATTTACTAAAAAAATACACATTTGAAAATATTGAAATTCGTTTATTCTTTTGAAATCAATTAAATAAACGAAAAGATATAAATAAGAATTCGTTGGCGATGGAAATATAAGAACTCATTGTCTGTATTTAAATTTAATAAAAATTAAACTCTGCGATTACTTTTAATCTACTAAAAAATACATATAGGAAAGTATTGATATTCGTATATTCTTTTGAAATCAATTAAATAAACGAAAAGATATAAATAATAATTCGTTGGCGATGGAAATATAAGAACTCATTGTCTGTATTTAAAATAAGAAAAATGATTCTCTACAAATTGTTTTCAATCTACTAAAAAATACATATTTGAAAGTATTGAAATTCGTATATTCTTTTGAAATCAATAAAATAAACGAAAAGATATAAATAAGAATTCGTTGGCGATGGAAATATAAGAACTCATTGTCTGTATTTCAAATTAATAAAATCTACACTCTGCGATTACTTTTAATCTACTAAAAAATACATATTTGAAAGTATTGAAATTCGTTTATTCTTTTGAAATCAATTAAATAAACAAAAAGATATAAATAAGAATTCGTTGGCGATGGAAATATAAGAACTCATTGTCTGTATTTCAAATTAATAAATTCTACACTCTGCGATTACTTTTAATCTACTAAAAAATACATATAGGAAAGTATTGAAATTCGTATATTCTTTTGAAATCAATAAAATAAACGAGAAGATATAAATAAGAATTCGTTGGCGATGGAAATATAAGAACTCATTGTCTGTATTTAAATTTAATAAAAATTAAACTCTGCGATTACTTTTAATCTACTAAAAAATACATATAGGAAAGTATTGATATTCGTATATTCTTTTGAAATCAATTAAATAAACGAAAAGATATAAATAATAATTCGTTGGCGATGGAAATATAAGAATTCATTGTCTATATTTAAAATAAGAAAAATGATTCTCTACAAATTGTTTTCAATCTACTAAAAAATACATATAGGAAAGTATTGAAATTCGTATATTCTTTTGAAATCAATAAAATAAACGAAAAGATAAAAATAAGAATTCGTTGGCGATGGAAATATAAGAACTCATTGTCTGTATTTCAAATTAATAAAATCTACACTCTGCGATTACTTTTAATCTACTAAAAAATACATATTTGAAAGTATTGAAATTCGTATATTCTTTTGAAATCAATAAAATAAATGAAAAGATATAAATAAGAATTCGTTGGCGATGGAAATATAAGAACTCATTGTCTGTATTTCAAATTAATAAAATCTACACTCTGCGATTACTTTTAATCTACTAAAAAATAGATATAGGAAAGTATTGAAATTCGTATATTCTTTTGAAATCAATTAAATAAACGAAAATATATAAATAAGAATTCGTTGGCGATGGAAATATAAGGACTCATTGTCTATATTTAAAATAAGAAAAATGATTCTCTACAAATTGTTTTCAATTTACTAAAAAATACATATAGGAAAGTATTGAAATTCGTATATTCTTTTGAAATCAATAAAATAAACGAAAAGATATAAATAAGAATTCTTTGGCAATGGAAATATAAGAACTCATTGTGTATATTTAAATTTAATAAAAATTACACTCTGCGATTTCTTTTAATCTACTAAAAAATACATATTTGAAAATATTGAAATTCTTTTATTCTTTTTAAATCAATTAAATAAACGAAAAGATATAAATAAGAATTAGTTGGCGATAAAAATATAAGAACTCATTGTCTGTATTTCAAATAAATAAAATCTACACCCTGCGATTACTTATAATCTACTAAAAAATACATATTTGGAAGTATTGAAATTCGTATATTCTTTTGAAATCAATAAAATAAACGAAAAGATATAAATAAGAATTCGTTGGCGATGGAAATATAAGGACTTATTGTCTATATTTAAAATAAGAAAAATGATTCTCTACAAATTGTTTTCAATCTACTAAAAAATACATATTTGAAAGTATTGAAATTCGTATATTCTTTTGAAATCAATAAAATAAACGAAAAGATATAAATAAGAATTCGTTGGCGATGGAAAAATAAGAACTCATTGTCTGTTTTTCAATTTAATAAAATTACACTCTGCGATTTCTTTTAATCTACTAAAAAATACATATTTGAAAGTATTGAAATTCGTTTATTCTTTTGAAATCAATTAAATAAACGAAAAGATATAAATAAGAATTCGTTGGCGATGGAAATATAAGAACTCATTGTCTGTATTTCAAATAAATAAATTCTACACTCTGCGATTACTTTTAATCTACTAAAAAATACATATAGGAAAGTATTGAAATTCGTATATTCTTTTGAAATCAATAAAATAAACAAAAAGATATAAATAAGAATTCGTTGGCGATGGAAATATAAGAACTCATTGTCTGTATTTCAAATTAATAAAATCTACACTCTGCGATTACTTTTAATCTACTAAAAAATACATATAGGAAAGTATTGAAATTCGTATATTCTTTTGAAATCAATAAAATAAACGAAAAGATATAAATAAGAATTCGTTGGCGATGGAAATATAAGAACTCATTGTCTGTATTTAAATTTAATTAGAATTAAACTCTGCGATTACTTTTAATCTACTAAAAAATACATATAGGAAAGTATTGATATTCGTATATTCTTTTGAAATCAATAAAATAAACGAAAAGATATAAATAATAATTCGTTGGCGATGGAAATATAAGAACTCATTGTCTGTATTGAAAATAAGAAAAATGATTCTGTACAAATTGTTTTCAATCTACTAAAAAATACATATTTGAAAGTATTGAAATTCGTATATTCTTTTGAAATCAATAAAATAAACGAAAAGATATAAATAAGAATTCGTTGGCGATGGAAATATAAGAACTCATTGTCTGTATTTCAAATTAATAAAATCTACACTCTGCGATTACTTTTAATCTACTAAAAAATACATATAGGAAAGTATTGAAATTCGTATATTCTTTTAAAATCAATAAAATAAACGAAAAGATATAAATAAGAATTCGTTGGCGATGGAAATATAAGAACTTATTGTCTGTATTTAAATTTAATAAAAATTAAACTCTGCGATTACTTTTAATCTACTAAAAAATACATATAGGAAAGTATTGATATTCGTATATTCTTTTGAAATCAATTAAATAAACGAAAAGATATAAATAATAATTCGTTGGCGATCGAAATATAAGAACTCATTGTCTATATTTAAAATAAGAAAAATGATTCTCTACAAATTGTTTTCAATCTACTAAAAACTACATATTTGAAAGTATTGAAATTCGTATATTCTTTTGAAATCAATAAAATAAACGAAAAGATAAAAATAAGAATTCGTTGGCGATGGAAATATAAGAACTCATTGTCTGTATTTCAAATTAATAAAATCTACACTCTGCGATTACTTTTAATCTACTAAAAAATACATATTTGAAAGTATTGAAATTCGTATATTCTTTTGAAATCAATAAAATAAACGAAAAGATATAAATAAGAATTCGTTGGCGATGGAAATATAAGAACTCATTGTCTGTATTTCAAATTAATAAAATCTACACTCTGCGATTACTTTTAATCTACTAAAAAATACATATAGGAAAGTATTGAAATTCGTATATTCTTTTGAAATCAATTAAATAAACGAAAAGATATAAATAAGAATTCGTTGGCGATGGAAATATAAGGACTCATTGTCTATATTTAAAATAAGAAAAATGATTCTCTACAAATTGTTTTCAATTTACTAAAAAATACATATAGGAAAGTATTGAAATTCGTATATTCTTTTGAAATCAATAAAAGTAACGAAGAGATATAAATAAGAATTCTTTGGCAATGGAAATATAAGAACTCATTGTGTATATTTAAATTTAATAAAAATTACACTCTGCGATTTCTTTTAATCTACTAAAAAATACATATTTGAAAATATTGAAATTCGTTTATTTTTTTGAAATCAATTAAATAAACGAAAAGATATAAATAAGAATTCGTTGGCGATGGAAATATAAGAACTCATTGTCTGTATTTCAAATTAATAAAATCTACACTCTGCGATTACTTTTAATCTACTAAAAAATACATATAGGAAAGTATTGAAATTCGTATATTCTTTTGAAATCAATTAAATAAACGAAAAGATATAAATAAGAATTCGTTGGCGATGGAAATATAAGGACTCATTGTCTATATTTAAAACAAGAAAAATGATTCTCTACAAATTGTTTTCAATTTACTAAAAAATACATATAGGAAAGTATTGAAATTCGTATATTCTTTTGAAATCAATAAAAGTAACGAAGAGATATAAATAAGAATTCTTTGGCGATGGAAATATAAGAACTCATTGTCTGTATTTCAAATTAATAAAATCTACACTCTGCGATTACTTTTAATCTACTAAAAAATACATATAGGAAAGTATTGAAATTCGTATATTCTTTTGAAATCAATTAAATAAACGAAAAGATATAAATAATAATTCGTTGGCGATGGAAATATAAGAACTCATTGTCTGTATTTAAAATAAGAAAAAAGATTCTCTACAAATTGTTTTCAATCTACTAAAAAATACATATTTGAAAGTATTGAAATTCGTATATTCTTTTGAAATCAATAAAATAAACGAAAAGATATAAATAAGAATTCGTTGGCGATGGAAATATAAGAACTCGTTGTCTGTATTTCAAATTAATAAAATCTACACTCTGCGATTACTTTTAATCTACTAAAAAATACATATAGGAAAGTATTGAAATTCGTATATTCTTTTGAAATCAATAAAATAAACAAAAAGATATAAATAAGAATTCGTTGGCGATGGAAATATAAGAACTCATTGTCTGTATTTCAAATTAATAAAATCTACACTCTGCGATTACTTTTAATCTACTAAAAAATACATATAGGAAAGTATTGAAATTCGTATATTCTTTTGAAATCAATAAAATAAACGAAAAGATATAAATAAGAATTCGTTGGCGATGGAAATATAAGAACTCATTGTCTGTATTTAAATTTAATAAGAATTAAACTCTGCGATTACTTTTAATCTACTAAAAAATACATATAGGAAAGTATTGATATTCGTATATTCTTTTGAAATCAATAAAATAAACGAAAAGATATAAATAATAATTCGTTGGCGATGGAAATATAAGAACTCATTGTCTGTATTGAAAATAAGAAAAATGATTCTGTACAAATTGTTTTCAATCTACTAAAAAATACATATTTGAAAGTATTGAAATTCGTATATTCTTTTGAAATCAATAAAATAAACGAAAAGATATAAATAAGAATTCGTTGGCGATGGAAATATAAGAACTCATTGTCTGTATTTCAAATTAATAAAATCTACACTCTGCGATTACTTTTAATCTACTAAAAAATACATATAGGAAAGTATTGAAATTCGTATATTCTTTTAAAATCAATAAAATAAACGAAAAGATATAAATAAGAATTCGTTGGCGATGGAAATATAAGAACTTATTGTCTGTATTTAAATTTAATAAAAATTAAACTCTGCGATTACTTTTAATCTACTAAAAAATACATATAGGAAAGTATTGATATTCGTATATTCTTTTGAAATCAATTAAATAAACGAAAAGATATAAATAATAATTCGTTGGCGATGGAAATATAAGAACTCATTGTCTATATTTAAAATAAGAAAAATGATTCTCTACAAATTGTTTTCAATCTACTAAAAACTACATATTTGAAAGTATTGAAATTCGTATATTCTTTTGAAATCAATAAAATAAACGAAAAGATAAAAATAAGAATTCGTTGGCGATGGAAATATAAGAACTCATTGTCTGTATTTCAAATTAATAAAATCTACACTCTGCGATTACTTTTAATCTACTAAAAAATACATATTTGAAAGTATTGAAATTCGTATATTCTTTTGAAATCAATAAAATAAACGAAAAGATATAAATAAGAATTCGTTGGCGATGGAAATATAAGAACTCATTGTCTGTATTTCAAATTAATAAAATCTACACTCTGCGATTACTTTTAATCTACTAAAAAATACATATAGGAAAGTATTGAAATTCGTATATTCTTTTGAAATCAATTAAATAAACGAAAAGATATAAATAAGAATTCGTTGGCGATGGAAATATAAGGACTCATTGTCTATATTTAAAATAAGAAAAATGATTCTCTACAAATTGTTTTCAATTTACTAAAAAATACATATAGGAAAGTATTGAAATTCGTATATTCTTTTGAAATCAATAAAAGTAACGAAGAGATATAAATAAGAATTCTTTGGCAATGGAAATATAAGAACTCATTGTGTATATTTAAATTTAATAAAAATTACACTCTGCGATTTCTTTTAATCTACTAAAAAATACATATTTGAAAATATTGAAATTCGTTTATTTTTTTGAAATCAATTAAATAAACGAAAAGATATAAATAAGAATTCGTTGGCGATGGAAATATAAGAACTCATTGTCTGTATTTCAAATTAATAAAATCTACACTCTGCGATTACTTTTAATCTACTAAAAAATACATATAGGAAAGTATTGAAATTCGTATATTCTTTTGAAATCAATTAAATAAACGAAAAGATATAAATAAGAATTCGTTGGCGATGGAAATATAAGGACTCATTGTCTATATTTAAAATAAGAAAAATGATTCTCTACAAATTGTTTTCAATTTACTAAAAAATACATATAGGAAAGTATTGAAATTCGTATATTCTTTTGAAATCAATAAAAGTAACGAAGAGATATAAATAAGAATTCTTTGGCGATGGAAATATAAGAACTCATTGTCTGTATTTCAAATTAATAAAATCTACACTCTGCGATTACTTTTAATCTACTAAAAAATACATATAGGAAAGTATTGAAATTCGTATATTCTTTTGAAATCAATTAAATAAACGAAAAGATATAAATAATAATTCGTTGGCGATGGAAATATAAGAACTCATTGTCTGTATTTAAAATAAGAAAAAAGATTCTCTACAAATTGTTTTCAATCTACTAAAAAATACATATTTGAAAGTATTGAAATTCGTATATTCTTTTGAAATCAATAAAATAAACGAAAAGATATAAATAAGAATTCGTTGGCGATGGAAATATAAGGAC
Source organism: Ptychoptera albimana (assembly GCA_961205885.1). Lineage (NCBI taxonomy): Eukaryota > Metazoa > Arthropoda > Insecta > Diptera > Ptychopteridae > Ptychoptera > Ptychoptera albimana. The sequence continues at coordinate 11,481,873 of OY540803.1, read as the reverse complement.
TCATTGTTTATATTTAAAATAAGAAAAATGATTCTCTACAAATTGTTTTCAATCTACTAAAAAAAAAATATTTGAAAGTATTGAAATTCGTATATTCTTTTGAAATCAATAAAATAAACAAAAAGATATAAATAAGAATTCGTTGGCGATGGAAATATAAGAACTCATTGTCTGTATTTCAAATTAATAAAATCTACACTCTGCGATTACTTTTAATCTACTAAAAAATACATATTTGAAAGTATTGAAATTCGTATATTCTTTTGAAATCAATAAAATAAACGAAAAGATATAAATAAGAATTCGTTGGCGATGGAAATATAAGAACTCATTGTCTGTATTTAAATTTAATAAGAATTAAACTCTGCGATTACTTTTAATCTACTAAAAAATACATATAGGAAAGTATTGATATTCGTATATTCTTTTGAAATCAATAAAATAAACGAAAAGATATAAATAATAATTCGTTGGCGATGGAAATATAAGAACTCATTGTCTGTATTGAAAATAAGAAAAATGATTCTGTACAAATTGTTTTCAATCTACTAAAAAATACATATTTGAAAGTATTGAAATTCGTATATTCTTTTGAAATCAATAAAATAAACGAAAAGATATAAATAAGAATTCGTTGGCGATGGAAATATAAGAACTCATTGTCTGTATTTCAAATTAATAAAATCTACACTCTGCGATTACTTTTAATCTACTAAAAAATACATATAGGAAAGTATTGAAATTCGTATATTCTTTTAAAATCAATAAAATAAACGAAAAGATATAAATAAGAATTCGTTGGCGATGGAAATATAAGAACTTATTGTCTGTATTTAAATTTAATAAAAATTAAACTCTGCGATTACTTTTAATCTACTAAAAAATACATATAGAAAAGTATTGATATTCGTATATTCTTTTGAAATCAATTAAATAAACGAAAAGATATAAATAATAATTCGTTGGCGATGGAAATATAAGAACTCATTGTCTATATTTAAAATAAGAAAAATGATTCTCTACAAATTGTTTTCAATCTACTAAAAACTACATATTTGAAAGTATTGAAATTCGTATATTCTTTTGAAATCAATAAAATAAACGAAAAGATAAAAATAAGAATTCGTTGGCGATGGAAATATAAGAACTCATTGTCTGTATTTCAAATTAATAAAATCTACACTCTGCGATTACTTTTAATCTACTAAAAAATACATATTTGAAAGTATTGAAATTCGTATATTCTTTTGAAATCAATAAAATAAACGAAAAGATATAAATAAGAATTCGTTGGCGATGGAAATATAAGAACTCATTGTCTGTATTTCAAATTAATAAAATCTACACTCTGCGATTACTTTTAATCTACTAAAAAATACATATAGGAAAGTATTGAAATTCGTATATTCTTTTGAAATCAATTAAATAAACGAAAAGATATAAATAAGAATTCGTTGGCGATGGAAATATAAGGACTCATTGTCTATATTTAAAATAAGAAAAATGATTCTCTACAAATTGTTTTCAATTTACTAAAAAATACATATAGGAAAGTATTGAAATTCGTATATTCTTTTGAAATCAATAAAAGTAACGAAGAGATATAAATAAGAATTATTTGGCAATGGAAATATAAGAACTCATTGTGTATATTTAAATTTAATAAAAATTACACTCTGCGATTTCTTTTAATCTACTAAAAAATACATATTTGAAAATATTGAAATTCGTTTATTTTTTTGAAATCAATTAAATAAACGAAAAGATATAAATAAGAATTCGTTGGCGATGGAAATATAAGAACTCATTGTCTGTATTTCAAATTAATAAAATCTACACTCTGCGATTACTTTTAATCTACTAAAAAATACATATAGGAAAGTATTGAAATTCGTATATTCTTTTGAAATCAATTAAATAAACGAAAAGATATAAATAAGAATTCGTTGGCGATGGAAATATAAGGACTCATTGTCTATATTTAAAATAAGAAAAATGATTCTCTACAAATTGTTTTCAATTTACTAAAAAATACATATAGGAAAGTATTGAAATTCGTATATTCTTTTGAAATCAATAACAGTAACGAAGAGATATAAATAAGAATTCTTTGGCGATGGAAATATAAGAACTCATTGTCTGTATTTCAAATTAATAAAATCTACACTCTGCGATTACTTTTAATCTACTAAAAAATACATATAGGAAAGTATTGAAATTCGTATATTCTTTTGAAATCAATTAAATAAACGAAAAGATATAAATAATAATTCGTTGGCGATGGAAATATAAGAACTCATTGTCTGTATTTAAAATAAGAAAAAAGATTCTCTACAAATTGTTTTCAATCTACTAAAAAATACATATAGGAAAGTATTGAAATTCGTATATTCTTTTGAAATCAATAAAATAAACGAAAAGATAAAAATAAGAATTCGTTGGCGATGGAAATATAAGAACTCATTGTCTGTATTTCAAATTAATAAAATCTACACTCTGCGATTACTTTTAATCTACTAAAAAATACATATTTGAAAGTATTGAAATTCGTATATTCTTTTGAAATCAATAAAATAAACGAAAAGATATAAATAAGAATTCGTTGGCGATGGAAATATAAGAACTCATTGTCTGTATTTCAAATTAATAAAATCTACACTCTGCGATTACTTTTAATCTACTAAAAAATACATATAGGAAAGTATTGAAATTCGTATATTCTTTTGAAATCAATTAAATAAACGAAAAGATATAAATAAGAATTCGTTGGCGATGGAAATATAAGGACTCATTGTCTATATTTAAAATAAGAAAAATGATTCTCTACAAATTGTTTTCAATTTACTAAAAAATACATATAGGAAAGTATTGAAATTCGTATATTCTTTTGAAATCAATAAAAGTAACGAAGAGATATAAATAAGAATTATTTGGCAATGGAAATATAAGAACTCATTGTGTATATTTAAATTTAATAAAAATTACACTCTGCGATTTCTTTTAATCTACTAAAAAATACATATTTGAAAATATTGAAATTCGTTTATTTTTTTGAAATCAATTAAATAAACGAAAAGATATAAATAAGAATTCGTTGGCGATGGAAATATAAGAACTCATTGTCTGTATTTCAAATTAATAAAATCTACACTCTGCGATTACTTTTAATCTACTAAAAAATACATATAGGAAAGTATTGAAATTCGTATATTCTTTTGAAATCAATTAAATAAACGAAAAGATATAAATAAGAATTCGTTGGCGATGGAAATATAAGGACTCATTGTCTATATTTAAAATAAGAAAAATGATTCTCTACAAATTGTTTTCAATTTACTAAAAAATACATATAGGAAAGTATTGAAATTCGTATATTCTTTTGAAATCAATAACAGTAACGAAGAGATATAAATAAGAATTCTTTGGCGATGGAAATATAAGAACTCATTGTCTGTATTTCAAATTAATAAAATCTACACTCTGCGATTACTTTTAATCTACTAAAAAATACATATAGGAAAGTATTGAAATTCGTATATTCTTTTGAAATCAATTAAATAAACGAAAAGATATAAATAATAATTCGTTGGCGATGGAAATATAAGAACTCATTGTCTGTATTTAAAATAAGAAAAAAGATTCTCTACAAATTGTTTTCAATCTACTAAAAAATACATATTTGAAAGTATTGAAATTCGTATATTCTTTTGAAATCAATAAAATAAACGAAAAGATATAAATAAGAATTCGTTGGCGATGGAAATATAAGGACTCATTGTTTATATTTAAAATAAGAAAAATGATTCTCTACAAATTGTTTTCAATCTACTAAAAAAAAAATATTTGAAAGTATTGAAATTCGTTTATTCTTTTGAAATCAATTAAATAAACGAAAAGATATAAATAAGAATTCGTTGGCGATGGAAATATAAGAACTCATTGCCTGTATTTCAAATTAATAAATTCTACACTCTGCGATTACTTTTAATCTACTAAAAAATACATATAGGAAAGTATTGAAATTCGTATATTCTTTTGAAATCAATAAAATAAACGAAAAGATATAAATAAGAATTCGTTGGCGATGGAAATATAAGAACTCATTGTCTGTATTTAAATTTAATAAAAATTAAACTCTGCGATTACTTTTAATCTACTAAAAAATACATATAGGAAAGTATTGATATTCGTATATTCTTTTGAAATCAATTAAATAAACGAAAAGATATAAATAATAATTCGTTGGCGATGGAAATATAAGAACTCATTGTCTGTATTTAAAATAAGAAAAAAGATTCTCTACAAATTGTTTTCAATCTACTAAAAAATACATATTTGAAAGTATTGAAATTCGTATATTCTTTTGAAATCAATAAAATAAACGAAAAGATATAAATAAGAATTCGTTGGCGATGGAAATATAAGAACTCATTGTCTGTATTTCAAATTAATAAAATCTACACTCTGCGATTACTTTTAATCTACTAAAAAATACATATTTGAAAGTATTGAAATTCGTATATTCTTTTGAAATCAATAAAATAAACGAAAAGATATAAACAAAAATTCGTTGGCGATGGAAATATAAGGACTCATTGTCTATATTCAAAATAAGAAAAATGATTCTCTACAAATTGTTTTCAATCTACTAAAAAATACATATTTGAAAGTATTGAAATTCGTATATTCTTTTGAAATCAATAAAATAAACGAAAAGATATAAATAAGAATTCGTTGGCGATGGAAATATAAGGACTCATTGTCTTTATTTAAATTTAATAAAAATTAAACTCTGCGATTACTTTTAATCTACTAAAAAATACATATAGGAAAGTATTGATATTCGTATATTCTTTTGAAATCAATTAAATAAACGAAAAGATATAAATAATAATTCGTTGGCGATGGAAATATAAGAACTCATTGTCTGTATTTAAAATAAGAAAAAAGATTCTCTACAAATTGTTTTTAATCTACTAAAAAATACATATTTGAAAGTATTCAAATTCGTATATTCTTTTGAAATCAATAAAATAAACGAAAAGATATAAATAAGAATTCGTTGGCGATGGAAATATAAGAACTCATTGTCTGTATTTCAAATTAATAAAATCTACACTCTGCGATTACTTTTAATCTACTAAAAAATACATATTTGAAAGTATTGAAATTCGTATATTCTTTTGAAATCAATAAAATAAACGAAAAGATATAAATAAAAATTCGTTGGCGATGGAAATATAAGGACTCATTGTCTATATTCAAAATAAGAAAAATGATTCTCTACAAATTGTTTTCAATCTACTAAAAAATACATATTTGAAAGTATTGAAATTCGTATATTCTTTTGAAATCAATAAAATAAACGAAAAGATATAAATAAGAATTCGTTGGCGATGGAAATATAAGAACTCATTGTCTGTATTTAAATTTAATAAAAATTAAACTCTGCGATTACTTTTAATCTACTAAAAAATACATATAGGAAAGTATTGATATTCGTATATTCTTTTGAAATCAATTAAATAAACGAAAAGATATAAATAATAATTCGTTGGCGATGGAAATATAAGAACTCATTGTCTGTATTTAAAATAAGAAAAAAGATTCTCTACAAATTGTTTTCAATCTACTAAAAAATACATATTTGAAAGTATTGAAATTCGTATATTCTTTTGAAATCAATAAAATAAACGAAAAGATATAAATAAGAATTCGTTGGCGATGGAAATATAAGAACTCATTGTCTGTATTTCAAATTAATAAAATCTACACTCTGCGATTACTTTTAATCTACTAAAAAATACATATTTGAAAGTATTGAAATTCGTATATTCTTTTGAAATCAATAAAATAAACGAAAAGATATAAATAAAAATTCGTTGGCGATGGAAATATAAGGACTCATTGTCTATATTCAAAATAAGAAAAATGATTCTCTACAAATTGTTTTCAATCTACTAAAAAATACATATTTGAAAGTATTGAAATTCGTATATTCTTTTGAAATCAATAAAATAAACGAAAAGATATAAATAAGAATTCGTTGGCGATGGAAATATAAGGACTCATTGTCTTTATTTAAAATAAGAAAAATTATACTCTGCGATTACTTTTAATCTACTAAAAAATACTTATAGGAAAGTATTGAAATTCGTATATTCTTTTGAAATCAATAAAATAAACGAAAAGATATAAATAAGAATTCGTTGGCGATGGAAATATAAGAACTCATTGTCTGTATTTCAAATTAATAAAATCTACACTCTGCGATTTCTTATAATCTACTAAAAAATACATATAGGAAAGAATTGAAATTCGTATATTCTTTTGAAATCAATCAAATAAACGAAAAGATATAAATAAGAATTCGTTGGCGATGGAAATATAAGAACTTATTGTCTGTATTTAAATTTAATAAAAATTAAACTCTGCGATTACTTTTAATCTACTAAAAAATACATATAGGAAAGTATTGATATTCGTATATTCTTTTGAAATCAATTAAATAAACGAAAAGATATAAATAATAATTCGTTGGCGATGGAAATATAAGAACTCATTGTCTGTATTTAAAATAAGAAAAATGATTCTCTACAAATTGTTTTCAATCTACTAAAAAATACATATTTGAAAGTATTGAAATTCGTATATTCTTTTGAAATCAATAAAATAAACGAAAAGATATAAATAAGAATTCGTTGGCGATGGAAATATAAGAACTCATTGTCTGTATTTCAAATTAATAAAATCTATACTCTGCGATTACTTTTAATCTACTAAAAAATACATATAGGAAAGTATTGAAATTCGTATATTCTTTTGAAATCAATTAAATAAACGAAAAGATATAAATAAGAATTCGTTGGCGATGGAAATATAAGGACTCATTGTCTATATTTAAAATAAGAAAAATGATTCTCTACAAATTGTTTTCAATTTACTAAAAAATACATATAGGAAAGTATTGAAATTCGTATATTCTTTTGAAATCAATAAAAGTAACGAAGAGATATAAATAAGAATTCGTTGGCAATGGAAATATAAGAACTCATTGTGTATATTTAAATTTAATAAAAATTACACTCTGCGATTTCTTTTAATCTACTAAAAAATACATATTTGAAAATATTGAAATTCGTTTATTCTTTTGAAATCAATTAAATAAACGAAAAGATATAAATAAGAATTCGTTGGCGATAAAAATATAAGAACTCATTGTCTGTATTTCAAATTAATAAAATCTACACCCTGCGATTACTTATAATCTACTAAAAAATACATATTTGAAAATATTGAAATTCGTATATTCTTTTGAAATCAATAAAATAAACGAAAAGATATAAATAAGAATTCGTTGGCGATGGAAATATAAGGACTCATTGTTTATATTTAAAATAAGAAAAATGATTCTTTACAAATTGTTTTCAATCTACTAAAAAATACTTATAGGAAAGTATTGAAATTCGTTAATTCTTTTGAAATCAATTAAATAAACAAAGAGATATAAATAAGAATTCGTTGGCGATGGAAATATAAGAACTCATTGTCTATATTTAAAATAAGAAAAATGATTCTCTACAAATTGTTTTCAATCTACTAAAAAATACATATTTGAAAGTATTGAAATTCGTATATTCTTTTGAAATCAATAAAATAAACGAAAAGATAAAAATAAGAATTCGTTGGCGATGGAAATATAAGAACTCATTGTCTGTATTTCAAATTAATAAAATCTACACTCTGCGATTACTTTTAATCTACTAAAAAATACATATTTGAAAGTATTGAAATTCGTATATTCTTTTGAAATCAATAAAATAAACGAAAAGATATAAATAAGAATTCGTTGGCGATGGAAATATAAGAACTCATTGTCTGTATTTCAAATTAATAAAATCTACACTCTGCGATAACTTTTAATCTACTAAAAAATACATATAGGAAAGTATTGAAATTCGTATATTCTTTTGAAATCAATTAAATAAACGAAAAGATATAAATAAGAATTCGTTGGCGATGGAAATATAAGGACTCATTGTCTATATTTAAAATAAGAAAAATGATTCTCTACAAATTGTTTTCAATTTACAAAAAAATACATATAGGAAAGTATTGAAATTCGCATATTCTTTTGAAATCAATAAAAGTAACGAAGAGATATAAATAAGAATTCTTTGGCAATGGAAATATAAGAACTCATTGTGTATATTTAAATTTAATAAAAATTACACTCTGCGATTTCTTTTAATCTACTAAAAAATACATATTTGAAAATATTGAAATTCGTTTATTCTTTTGAAATCAATTAAATAAACGAAAAGATATAAATAAGAATTCGTTGGCGATGGAAATATAAGGACTCATTGTCTATATTTAAAATAAGAAAAATGATTCTCTACAAATTGTTTTCAATCTACTAAAAAATACATATTTGAAAGTATTGAAATTCGTATATTCTTTTGAAATCAATAAAATAAACGAAAAGATAAAAATAAGAATTCGTTGGCGATGGAAATATAAGAACTCATTGTCTGTATTTCAAATTAATAAAATCTACACTCTGCGATTACTTTTAATCTACTAAAAAATACATATTTGAAAGTATTGAAATTCGTATATTCTTTTGAAATCAATAAAATAAACGAAAAGATATAAATAAGAATTCGTTGGCGATGGAAATATAAGAACTCATTGTCTGTATTTCAAATTAATAAAATCTACACTCTGCGATTACTTTTAATCTACTAAAAAATACATATAGGAAAGTATTGAAATTCGTATATTCTTTTGAAATCAATTAAATAAACGAAAAGATATAAATAAGAATTCGTTGGCGATGGAAATATAAGGACTCATTGTCTATATTTAAAATAAGAAAAATGATTCTCTACAAATTGTTTTCAATTTACTAAAAAATACATATAGGAAAGTATTGATATTCGTATATTCTTTTGAAATCAATTAAATAAACGAAAAGATATAAATAATAATTCGTTGGCGATGGAAATATAAGAACTCATTGTCTGTATTTAAAATAAGAAAAATGATTCTCTACAAATTGTTTTCAATCTACTAAAAAATACATATTTGAAAGTATTGAAATTCGTATATTCTTTTGAAATCAATAAAATAAACGAAAAGATATAAATAAGAATTCGTTGGCGATGGAAATATAAGAACTCATTGTCTGTATTTCAAATTAATAAAATCTACACTCTGCGATTACTTTTAATCTACTAAAAAATACATATAGGAAAGTATTGAAATTCGTATATTCTTTTGAAATCAATAAAATAAACGAAAAGATATAAATAAGAATTCGTTGGCGATGGAAATAAAAGAACTTATTGTCTGTATTTAAATTTAATAAAAATTAAACTCTGCGATTACTTTTAATCTACTAAAAAATACATATAGGAAAGTATTGATATTCGTATATTCTTTCGAAATCAATTAAATAAACGAAAAGATATAAATAATAATTCGTTGGCGATGGAAATATAAGAACTCATTGTCTATATTTAAAATAAGAAAAATGATTCTCTACAAATTGTTTTCAATCTACTAAAAAATACATATTTGAAAGTATTGAAATTTGTATATTCTTTTGAAATCAATAAAATAAACGAAAAGATAAAAATAAGAATTCGTTGGCGATGGAAATATAAGAACTCATTGTCTGTATTTCAAATTATTAAAATCTACACTCTGCGATTACTTTTAATCTACTAAAAAATACATATTTGAAAGTATTGAAATTCGTATATTCTTTTGAAATCAATAAAATAAACGAAAAGATATAAATAAGAATTCGTTGGCGATAGAAATATAAGAACTCATTGTCTGTATTTCAAATTAATAAAATCTACACTCTGCGATTACTTTTAATCTACTAAAAAATACATATAGGAAAGTATTGAAATTCGTATATTCTTTTGAAATCAATTAAATAAACGAAAAGATATAAATAAGAATTCGTTGGCGATGGAAATATAAGGACTCATTGTCTATATTTAAAATAAGAAAAATGATTCTCTACAAATTGTTTTCAATTTACTAAAAAATACATATAGGAAAGTATTGAAATTCGTATATTCTTTTGAAATCAATAAAAGTAACGAAGAGATATAAATAAGAATTCTTTGGCAATGGAAATATAAGGACTCATTGTCTGTATTTAAATTTAATAAAAATTACACTCTGCGATTTCTTTTAATCTACTAAAAAATACATATTTGAAAATATTGAAATTCGTTTATTCTTTTGAAATCAATTAAATAAACGAAAAGATATAAATAAGAATTCGTTGGCGATAAAAATATAAGAACTCATTGTCTGTATTTCAAATTAATAAAATCTACACCCTGCGATTACTTATAATCTACTAAAAAATACATATTTGAAAGTATTGAAATTCGTATATTCTTTTGAAATCAATAAAATAAACGAAAAGATATAAATAAGAATTCGTTGGCGATGGAAATATAAGGACTCATTGTCTATATTTAAAATAAGAAAAATGATTCTCTACAAATTGTTTTCAATCTACTAAAAAATACATATTTGAAAGTATTGAAATTCGTATATTCTTTTGAAATCAATAAAATAAACGAAAAGATATAAATAAGAATTCGTTGGTGATGGAAATATAAGAACTCATTGTCTGTATTTCAATTTAATAAAATTACACTCTGCGATTTCTTTTAATCTACTAAAAAATACATATTTGAAAGTATTGAAATTCGTTTATTCTTTTGAAATCAATTAAATAAACGAAAAGATATAAATAAGAATTCGTTGGCGATGGAAATATAAGAACTCATTGTCTGTATTTCAAATTAATAAATTCTACACTCTGCGATTACTTTTAATCTACTAAAAAATACATATAGGAAAGTATTGAAATTCGTATATTCTTTTGAAATCAATAAAATAAACGAAAAGATATAAATAAGAATTCGTTGGCGATGGAAATATAAGAACTCATTGTCTGTATTTAAATTTAATAAAAATTAAACTCTGCGATTACTTTTAATCTACTAAAAAATACATATAGGAAAGTATTGATATTCGTATATTCTTTTGAAATCAATTAAATAAACGAAAAGATATAAATAATAATTCGTTGGCGATGGAAATATAAGAACTCATTGTCTGTATTTAAAATAAGAAAAATGATTCTCTACAAATTGTTTTCAATCTACTAAAAAATACATATTTGAAAGTATTGAAATTCGTATATTCTTTTGAAATCAATAAAATAAACGAAAAGATATAAATAAGAATTCGTTGGCGATGGAAATATAAGAACTCATTGTCTGTATTTCAAATTAATAAAATCTACACTCTGCGATTACTTTTAATCTACTAAAAAATACATATTTGAAAGTATTGAAATTCGTATATTCTTTTGAAATCAATAAAATAAACGAAAAGATATAAATAAGAATTCGTTGGCGATGGAAATATAAGGACTCATTGTCTATATTCAAAATAAGAAAAATGATTCTCTACAAATTGTTTTCAATCTACTAAAAAATACATATTTGAAAGTATTGAAATTCGTTTATTCTTTTGAAATCAATAAAATAAACGAAAAGATATAAATAAGAATTCGTTGGCGATGGAAATATAAGGACTTATTGTCTATATTTAAAATAAGAAAAATTATACTCTGCGATTACTTTTAATCTACTAAAAAATACTTATAGGAAAGTATTGAAAAGATATAAATAAGAATTCGTTGGCGATGGAAATATAAGAACTCATTGTCTGTATTTCAAATTAATAAAATCTACACTCTGCGATTTCTTTTAATCTACTAAAAAATACATATAGGAAAGAATTGAAATTCGTATATTCTTTTGAAATCAATCAAATAAACGAAAAGATATAAATAAGAATTCGTTGGCGATGGAAATATAAGAACTTATTGTCTGTATTTAAATTTAATAAAAATTAAACTCTGCGATTACTTTTAATCTACTAAAAAATACATATAGGAAAGTATTGATATTCGTATATTCTTTTGAAATCAATTAAATAAACGAAAAGATATAAATAATAATTCGTTGGCGATGGAAATATAAGAACTCATTGTCTGTATTTAAAATAAGAAAAATGATTCTCTACAAATTGTTTTCAATCTACTAAAAAATACATATTTGAAAGTTTTGAAATTCGTATATTCTTTTGAAATCAATAAAATAAACGAAAAGATAAAAATAAGAATTCGTTGGCGATGGAAATATAAGAACTCATTGTCTGTATTTCAAATTAATAAAATCTACACTCTGCGATTACTTTCAATCTACTAAAAAATACATATAGGAAAGTATTGAAATTCGTTTATTCTTTTGAAATCAATAAAATAAACGAAAAGATATAAATAAGAATTCGTTGGCGATGGAAATATAAGAACTCATTGTCTGTATTTAAATTTAATAAAAATCTACACTCTGCGATTTCTTTCAATCTACTAAAAAATACATATTTGAAAGTATTGAAATTCGTATATTCTTTTGAAATCAATAAAATAAACGAAAAGATATAAATAAGAATTCGTTGGTGATGGAAATATAAGGACTCATTGTCTATATTTAAAATAAGAAAAATGATACTCTGCGATTACTTTTAATCTACTAAAAAATACATATAGGAAAGTATTGAAATTCGTATATTCTTTTGAAATCAATAAAATAAACGAAAAGATATAAATAAGAATTCGTTGGCGATGGAAATATAAGGACTCATTGTCTGTATTTCAAATTAATAAAATTTACACTCTGCGATTACTTTTAATCTTCTAAAAAATATATATAGGAAAGTATTGAAATTCGTTTATTCTTTTGAAATCAATTAAATAAACGAAAAGATATAAATAAGAATTCGTTGGCGATGGAAATATAAGAACTCATTGTCTGTATTTAAATTTAATAAAAATTAAACTCTACAAATTGTTTTCAATCTACTAAAAAATACATATTTGAAAGTATTGAAATTCGTATATTCTTTTGAAATCAATAAAATAAACGAAAAGATATAAATAAGAATTCGTTGGCGATGGAAATATAAGAACTCATTGTCTGTATTTAAATTTAATAAAAATTAAACTCTACAAATTGTTTTTAATCTACTAAAAAATACATATTTGAAAGTATTGAAATTCGAATATTCTTTTGAAATCAATCAAATAAACGAAAAGATATAAATAAGAATTCGTTGGCGATGGAAATATAAGAACTTATTGTCTGTATTTAAATTTAATAAAAATTAAACTCTGCGATTAATTTTAATCTACTAAAAAATACATATAGGAAAGTATTGATATTCGTATATTCTTTTGAAATCAATTAAATAAACGAAAAGATATAAATAATAATTCGTTGGCGATGGAAATATAAGAACTCATTGTCTGTATTTAAAATAAGAAAAATGATTCTCTACAAATTGTTTTCAATCTACTAAAAAATACATATTTGAAAGTATTGAAATTCGTATATTCTTTTGAAATCAATAAAATAAACGAAAAGATAAAAATAAGAATTCGTTGGCGATGGAAATATAAGAACTCATTGTCTGTATTTCAAATTAATAAAATCTACACTCTGCGATTACTTTTAATCTACTAAAAAATACATATAGGAAAGTATTGAAATTCGTTTATTCTTTTGAAATCAATAAAATAAACGAAAAGATATAAATAAGAATTCGTTGGCGATGGAAATATAAGAACTCATTGTCTGTATTTAAATTTAATAAAAATCTACACTCTGCGATTTCTTTCAATCTACTAAAAAATACATATAGGAAAGTATTGAAATTCGTTTATCTTTTGAAATCAATAAAATAAACGAAAAGATATAAATAAGAATTCGTTGGTGATGGAAATATAAGGACTCATTGTCTATATTTAAAATAAGAAAAATGATACTCTGCGATTACTTTTAATCTACTAAAAAATATATATAGGAAAGTATTGAAATTCGTATATTCTTTTGAAATCAATAAAATAAACGAAAAGATATAAATAAGAATTCGTTGGTGATGGAAATATAAGGACTCATTGTCTGTTTTTCAAATTAATAAAATTTACACTCTGCGATTACTTTTAATCTTTTAAAAAATATATATAGGAAAGTATTGAAATTCGTTTATTCTTTTGAAATCAATTAAATAAACGAAAAGATATAAATAAGAATTCGTTGGTGATGGAAATATAAGAACTCATTGTCTGTATTTAAATTTAATAAAAATTAAACTCTACAAATTGTTTTCAATCTACTAAAAAATACATATTTGAAAGTATTGAAATTCGTATATTCTTTTGAAATCAATTAAATAAACGAAAAGATATAAATAAGAATTCGTTGGCGATGGAAATATAAGAACTCATTGTCTGTATTTAAATTTAATAAAAATTAAACTCTACAAATTGTTTTTAATCTACTAAAAAATACATATTTGAAAGTATTGAAATTCGTATATTCTTTTGAAATCAATTAAATAAACAAAAAGATTTAAATAAGAATTCGTTGGCGATGGAAATATAAGAACTCATTGTCTGTATTTCAAATTAATAAAATTTACACTCTGCGATTTCTTTTATTCTACTAAAAAATACACATTTGAAAGTATTGAAATTCGTTTATTCTTTTAAAATCAATATAATAAACGAAAAGATATAAATAAGAATTCGTTGGCGATGGAAATATAAGAACTCATTGTCTGTATTTAAATTTAATAAAAATCTACACTCTGCGATTTCTTTTAATCTACTAAAAAATACATATTTGAAAGTATTGAAATTCGTATATTCTTTTGAAATCAATAAAATAAACGAAAAGATATAAATAAGAATTCGTTGGCGATGGAAATATAAGGAATCATTGTCTATATTTAAAATAAGAAAAATGATTCTCTACAAATTGTTTTCAATCTACTAAAAAATACATATTTGAAAGTAATGAAATTTGTATGTTCTTTTGAAATCAATAAAATAAACGAGAAGATATAAATAAAAATTCGTTGGCGATGGAAATATAAGAACTCATTGTCTGTATTTAAATTAAATAAAAATTAAACACTGCGATTTATTTTAATCTACAAAAAATACATATTTGAAAGTATTGAAATTCGAATATTCTTTTGAAATCAATCAAATAAACGAAAAGATATAAATAAGAATTCGTTGGCGATGGAAATATAAGAACTTATTGTCTGTATTTAAATTTAATAAAAATTAAACTCTGCGATTAATTTTAATCTACTAAAAAATACATATAGGAAAGTATTGATATTCGTATATTCTTTTGAAATCAATTAAATAAACGAAAAGATATAAATAATAATTCGTTGGCGATGGAAATATAAGAACTCATTGTCTGTATTTAAAATAAGAAAAATGATTCTCTACAAATTGTTTTCAATCTACTAAAAAATACATATTTGAAAGTATTGAAATTCGTATATTCTTTTGAAATCAATAAAATAAACGAAAAGATAAAAATAAGAATTCGTTGGCGATGGAAATATAAGAACTCATTGTCTGTATTTCAAATTAATAAAATCTACACTCTGCGATTACTTTTAATCTACTAAAAAATACATATAGGAAAGTATTGAAATTCGTTTATTCTTTTGAAATCAATAAAATAAACGAAAAGATATAAATAAGAATTCGTTGGCGATGGAAATATAAGAACTCATTGTCTGTATTTAAATTTAATAAAAATCTACACTCTGCGATTTCTTTCAATCTACTAAAAAATACATATAGGAAAGTATTGAAATTCGTTTATCTTTTGAAATCAATAAAATAAACGAAAAG
Source organism: Ptychoptera albimana (assembly GCA_961205885.1). Lineage (NCBI taxonomy): Eukaryota > Metazoa > Arthropoda > Insecta > Diptera > Ptychopteridae > Ptychoptera > Ptychoptera albimana. Next base: position 11,466,041 of record OY540803.1, on the reverse strand, counting down.
ATATAAATAAGAATTCGTTGGTGATGGAAATATAAGGACTCATTGTCTATATTTAAAATAAGAAAAATGATACTCTGCGATTACTTTTAATCTACTAAAAAATATATATAGGAAAGTATTGAAATTCGTATATTCTTTTGAAATCAATAAAATAAACGAAAAGATATAAATAAGAATTCGTTGGTGATGGAAATATAAGGACTCATTGTCTGTTTTTCAAATTAATAAAATTTACACTCTGCGATTACTTTTAATCTTTTAAAAAATATATATAGGAAAGTATTGAAATTCGTTTATTCTTTTGAAATCAATTAAATAAACGAAAAGATATAAATAAGAATTCGTTGGTGATGGAAATATAAGAACTCATTGTCTGTATTTAAATTTAATAAAAATTAAACTCTACAAATTGTTTTCAATCTACTAAAAAATACATATTTGAAAGTATTGAAATTCGTATATTCTTTTGAAATCAATTAAATAAACGAAAAGATATAAATAAGAATTCGTTGGCGATGGAAATATAAGAACTCATTGTCTGTATTTAAATTTAATAAAAATTAAACTCTACAAATTGTTTTTAATCTACTAAAAAATACATATTTGAAAGTATTGAAATTCGTATATTCTTTTGAAATCAATTAAATAAACAAAAAGATTTAAATAAGAATTCGTTGGCGATGGAAATATAAGAACTCATTGTCTGTATTTCAAATTAATAAAATTTACACTCTGCGATTTCTTTTATTCTACTAAAAAATACACATTTGAAAGTATTGAAATTCGTTTATTCTTTTAAAATCAATATAATAAACGAAAAGATATAAATAAGAATTCGTTGGCGATGGAAATATAAGAACTCATTGTCTGTATTTAAATTTAATAAAAATCTACACTCTGCGATTTCTTTTAATCTACTAAAAAATACATATTTGAAAGTATTGAAATTCGTATATTCTTTTGAAATCAATAAAATAAACGAAAAGATATAAATAATAATTCGTTGGCGATGGAAATATAAGGAATCATTGTCTATATTTAAAATAAGAAAAATGATTCTCTACAAATTGTTTTCAATCTACTAAAAAATACATATTTGAAAGTAATGAAATTTGTATGTTCTTTTGAAATCAATAAAATAAACGAGAAGATATAAATAAAAATTCGTTGGCGATGGAAATATAAGAACTCATTGTCTGTATTTAAATTAAATAAAAATTAAACACTGCGATTTATTTTAATCTACAAAAAATACATATAGGAAAGTATTGAAATTCGTATATTCTTTTGAAATCAATAAAATAAACGAAAAGATATAAATAAGAATTCGTTGGTGATGGAAATATAAGGACTCATTGTCTATATTTAAAATAAGAAAAATGATACTCTGCGATTACTTTTAATATACTAAAAAATATATATATAGGAAAGTATTGAAATTCGTATATTCTTTTGAAATCAATAAAATAAACGAAAAGATATAAATAAGAATTCGTTGGCGATGGAAATATAAGAACTCATTGTCTGTATTTCAAATTAATAAAATTTACACTCTGCGATTACTTTTAATCTACTAAAAAATATATATAGGAAAGTATTGAAATTCGTTTATTCTTTTGAAATCAATTAAATAAACGAAAAGATATAAATAAGAATTCGTTGGCGATGGAAATATAAGAACTCATTGTCTGTATTTAAATTTAATAAAAATTAAACTCTACAAATTGTTTTCAATCTACTAAAAAATACATATTTGAAAGTATTGAAATTCGTATATTCTTTTGAAATCAATTAAATAAACGAAAAGATATAAATAAGAATTCGTTGGCGATGGAAATATAAGAACTCATTGTCTGTATTTCAAATTAATAAAATTTACACTCTGCGATTTCTTTTAATCTACTAAAAAATACACATTTGAAAGTATTGAAATTCGTTTATTCTTTTAAAATAAATATAATAAACGAAAAGATATAAATAAGAATTCGTTGGCGATGGAAATATAAGAACTCATTGTCTGTATTTAAATTTAATAAAAATCTACACTCTGCGATTTCTTTTAATCTACTAAAAAATACATATTTGAAAGTATTGAAATTCGTATATTCTTTTGAAATCAATAAAATAAACGAAAAGATATAAATAAGAATTCGTTGGCGATGGAAATATAAGGACTCATTGTCTATATTTAAAATAAGAAAAATGATTCTCTACAAATTGTTTTCAATCTACTAAAAAATACATATTTGAAAGTAATGAAATTTGTATGTTCTTTTGAAATCAATAAAATAAACGAGAAGATATAAATAAGAATTCGTTGGCGATGAAAATATAAGAACTCATTGTCTGTATTTAAATTAAATAAAAATTAAACACTGCGATTTATTTTAATCTACAAAAAATACATATAGGAAAGTATTGAAATTCGTATATTCTTTTGAAATCAATAAAATAAACGAAAAGATATAAATAAGAATTCGTTGGTGATGGAAATATAAGGACTCATTGTCTATATTTAAAATAAGAAAAATGATACTCTGCGATTACTTTTAATATACTAAAAAATATATATAGGAAAGTATTGAAATTCGTATATTCTTTTGAAATCAATAAAATAAACGAAAAGATATAAATAAGAATTCGTTGGCGATGGAAATATAAGAACTCATTGTCTGTATTTAAATTTAATAAAAATCTACACTCTGCGATTTCTTTCAATCTACTAAAAAATACATATAGGAAAGTATTGAAATTCGTTTATATTTTGAAATCAATAAAATAAACGAAAAGATATAAATAAGAATTCGTTGGTGATGGAAATATAAGGACTCATTGTCTATATTGAAAATAAGAAAAATGATACTCTGCGATTACTTTTAATCTACTAAAAAATATATATAGAAAAGTATTGAAATTCGTATATTCTTTAGAAATCAATAAAATAAACGAAAAGATATAAATAAGAATTCGTTGGCGATGGAAATATAAGAACTCATTGTCTGTATTTCAAATTAATAAAATTTACACTCTGCGATTACTTTTAATCTACTAAAAAATATATATAGGAAAGTATTGAAATTCGTTTATTCTTTTGAAATCAATTAAATAAACGAAAAGATATAAATAAGAATTCGTTGGCGATGGAAATATAAGAACTCATTGTCTGTATTTAAATTTAATAAAAATTAAACTCAACAAATTGTTTTCAATCTACTAAAAAATACATATTTGAAAGTATTGAAATTCGTATATTCTTTTGAAATCAATTAAATAAACGAAAAGATATAAATAAGAATTCGTTGGCGATGGAAATATAAGAACTCATTGTCTGTATTTAAATTTAATAAAAATTAAACTCTACAAATTGTTTTCAATCTACTAAAAAATACATATTTGAAAGTATTGAAATTCGTATATTCTTTTGAAATCAATTAAATAAACGAAAAGATATAAATAAGAATTCGTTGGCGATGGAAATATAAGAACTCATTGTCTGTATTTCAAATTAATAAAATTTACACTCTGCGATTTTTTTTAATCTACTAAAAAATACATATTTGAAAGTAATGAAATTTGTATGTTCTTTTGAAATCAATAAAATAAACGAGAAGATATAAATAAAAATTCGTTGGCGATGGAAATATAAGAACTCATTGTCTGTATTTAAATTAAATAAAAATTAAACACTGCGATTTATTTTAATCTACAAAAAATACATATAGGAAAGTATTGAAATTCGTATATTCTTTTGAAATCAATAAAATAAACGAAAAGATATAAATAAGAATTCGTTGGTGATGGAAATATAAGGACTCATTGTCTATATTTAAAATAAGAAAAATGATACTCTGCGATTACTTTTAATATACTAAAAAATATATATATAGGAAAGTATTGAAATTCGTATATTCTTTTGAAATCAATAAAATAAACGAAAAGATATAAATAAGAATTCGTTGGCGATGGAAATATAAGAACTCATTGTCTGTATTTCAAATTAATAAAATTTACACTCTGCGATTACTTTTAATCTACTAAAAAATATATATAGGAAAGTATTGAAATTCGTTTATTCTTTTGAAATCAATTAAATAAACGAAAAGATATAAATAAGAATTCGTTGGCGATGGAAATATAAGAACTCATTGTCTGTATTTAAATTTAATAAAAATTAAACTCTACAAATTGTTTTCAATCTACTAAAAAATACATATTTGAAAGTATTGAAATTCGTATATTCTTTTGAAATCAATTAAATAAACGAAAAGATATAAATAAGAATTCGTTGGCGATGGAAATATAAGAACTCATTGTCTGTATTTCAAATTAATAAAATTTACACTCTGCGATTTCTTTTAATCTACTAAAAAATACACATTTGAAAGTATTGAAATTCGTTTATTCTTTTAAAATAAATATAATAAACGAAAAGATATAAATAAGAATTCGTTGGCGATGGAAATATAAGAACTCATTGTCTGTATTTAAATTTAATAAAAATCTACACTCTGCGATTTCTTTTAATCTACTAAAAAATACATATTTGAAAGTATTGAAATTCGTATATTCTTTTGAAATCAATAAAATAAACGAAAAGATATAAATAAGAATTCGTTGGCGATGGAAATATAAGGACTCATTGTCTATATTTAAAATAAGAAAAATGATTCTCTACAAATTGTTTTCAATCTACTAAAAAATACATATTTGAAAGTAATGAAATTTGTATGTTCTTTTGAAATCAATAAAATAAACGAGAAGATATAAATAAGAATTCGTTGGCGATGAAAATATAAGAACTCATTGTCTGTATTTAAATTAAATAAAAATTAAACACTGCGATTTATTTTAATCTACAAAAAATACATATAGGAAAGTATTGAAATTCGTATATTCTTTTGAAATCAATAAAATAAACGAAAAGATATAAATAAGAATTCGTTGGTGATGGAAATATAAGGACTCATTGTCTATATTTAAAATAAGAAAAATGATACTCTGCGATTACTTTTAATATACTAAAAAATATATATAGGAAAGTATTGAAATTCGTATATTCTTTTGAAATCAATAAAATAAACGAAAAGATATAAATAAGAATTCGTTGGCGATGGAAATATAAGAACTCATTGTCTGTATTTAAATTTAATAAAAATCTACACTCTGCGATTTCTTTCAATCTACTAAAAAATACATATAGGAAAGTATTGAAATTCGTTTATATTTTGAAATCAATAAAATAAACGAAAAGATATAAATAAGAATTCGTTGGTGATGGAAATATAAGGACTCATTGTCTATATTGAAAATAAGAAAAATGATACTCTGCGATTTATTTTAATCTACAAAAAATACATATAGGAAAGTATTGAAATTCGTATATTCTTTTGAAATCAATAAAATAAACGAAAAGATATAAATAAGAATTCGTTGGCGATGGAAATATAAGAACTCATTGTCTGTATTTCAAATTAATAAAATTTACACTCTGCGATTACTTTTAATCTACTAAAAAATATATATAGGAAAGTATTGAAATTCGTTTATTCTTTTGAAATCAATTAAATAAACGAAAAGATATAAATAAGAATTCGTTGGCGATGGAAATATAAGAACTCATTGTCTGTATTTAAATTTAATAAAAATTAAACTCTACAAATTGTTTTCAATCTACTAAAAAATACATATTTGAAAGTATTGAAATTCGTATATTCTTTTGAAATCAATTAAATAAACGAAAAGATATAAATAAGAATTCGTTGGCGATGGAAATATAAGAACTCATTGTCTGTATTTAAATTTAATAAAAATTAAACTCTACAAATTGTTTTCAATCTACTAAAAAATACATATTTGAAAGTATTGAAATTCGTATATTCTTTTGAAATCAATTAAATAAACGAAAAGATATAAATAAGAATTCGTTGGCGATGGAAATATAAGAACTCATTGTCTGTATTTCAAATTAATAAAATTTACACTCTGCTATTTCTTTTATTCTACTAAAAAATACACATTTGAAAGTATTGAAATTCGTTTATTCTTTTAAAATCAATAAAATAAACGAAAAGATATAAATAAGAATTCGTTGGCGATGGAAATATAAGAACTCATTGTCTGTATTTAAATTTAATAAAATTTACACTCTGCGATTTTTTTTAATCTACTAAAAAATACATATTTGAAAGTATTGGAATTCGTATATTCTTTTGAAATCAATAAAATAAACGAAAAGATATAAATAAGAATTCGTTGGCGATGGAAATATAAGGACTCATTGTCTATATTCAAAATAAGAAAAATGATTCTCTACAAATTGTTTTCAATCTACTAAAAAATACATATTTGAAAGTAATAAAATTTGTATGTTCTTTTGAAATCAATAAAATAAACGAGAAGATATAAATAAGAATTCGTTGGCGATGGAAATATAAGAACTCATTGTCTGTATTTAAATTAAATAAAAATTAAACACTGCGATTTATTTTAATCTACAAAAAATACATATAGGAAAGTATTGAAATTCGTATATTCTTTTGAAATCAATAAAATAAACGAAAAGATATAAATAAGAATTCGTTGGTGATGGAAATATAAGGACTCATTGTCTATATTTAAAATAAGAAAAATGATACTCTGCGATTACTTTTAATATACTAAAAAATATATATAGGAAAGTATTGATATTCGTATATCTTTTGAAATCAATAAAATAAACGAAAAGATATAAATAAGAATTCGTTGGTGATGGAAATATAAGGACTCATTGTCTATATTTAAAATAAGAAAAATGTTACTCTGCGATTACTTTTAATATACTAAAAAATATATATAGGAAAGTATTGAAATTCGTATATTCTTTTAAAATCAATATAATAAACGAAAAGATATAAATAAGAATTCGTTGGCGATGGAAATATAAGGACTCATTGTCTATATTTAAAATAAGAAAAATGATACTCTGCGATTACTTTTAATATACTAAAAATACACAATTGAAAGTATTGAAATTCGTTTATTCTTTTGAAATCAATTAAATAAACGAAAAGATATAAATAAGAATTCGTTGGCGATGGAAATATCAGAACTCATTGTCTGTATTTCAAATTAATAAAATCTACACTCTGCGATTACTTTTAATCTTCTTAAAAATACATATAGGAAAGTATTGATATTCGTTTATTCTTTTGAAATCAATAAAATAAACGAAAAGATATAAATAAGAATTCGTTGGTGATGGAAATATAAGAACTCATTGTCTGTATTTAAATTTAATAAAAATCTACACTATGCGATTTCTTTTAATCTACTAAAAAATACATATTGGAAAGTATTGATATTCGTATATTCTTTTGAAATCAATAAAATAAACGAAAGATATAAATAAGAATTCGTTGGTGATGGAAATATAAGGACTCATTGTCTATATTTAAAATAAGAAAAATGTTACTCTGCGATTACTTTTAATATACTAAAAAATACATATAGGAAAGTATTGATATTCGTATATCTTTTGAAATCAATAAAATAAACGAAAAGATATAAATAAGAATTCGTTGGCGATGGAAATATAAGGACTCATTGTCTATATTTAAAATAAGAAAAATGATTCTCTACAAATTGTTTTCAATCTACTAAAAAATACATATTTGAAAGTAATGAAATTTGTATGTTCTTTTGAAATCAATAAAATAAACGAAAAGATATAAATAAGAATTCGTTGGCGATGGAAATATAAGAACTCATTGTCTGTATTTAAATTAAATAAAAATTAAACACTGCGATTTATTTTAATCTACAAAAAATACATATAGGAAAGTATTGAAATTCGTATATTCTTTTGAAATCAATTAAATAAACGAAAAGATATAAATAAGAATTCGTTGGCGATGGAAATATAAGAACTCATTGTCTGTATTTAAATTTAATAAAAATCTACACTATGCGATTTCTTTTAATCTACTAAAAAATACATATTGGAAAGTATTGATATTCGTATATCTTTTGAAATCAATAAAATAAACGAAAAGATATAAATAAGAATTCGTTGGTGATGGAAATATAAGGACTCATTGTCTATATTTAAAATAAGAAAAATGATACTCTGCGATTACTTTTAATATACTAAAAAATATATATAGGAAAGTATTGAAATTCGTATATTCTTTTGAAATCAATAAAATAAACGAAAAGATATATATAAGAATTCGTTGGCGATGGAAATATAAGAACTCATTGTCTATATTTAAAATAAGAAAAATGATTCTCTACAAATTGTTTTCAATCTACTAAAAAATACATATAGGAAAGTATTGAAATTCGTATATTCTTTTGAAATCATTAAAATAAACGAAAAGATATAAATAAGAATTCGTTGGCGATGGAAATATAAGAACTCATTGTCTGTATTTCAAATTAATAAAATTTACACTCTGCGATTACTTTTAATCTTCTAAAAAATATATAAAGGAAAGTATTGAAATTCGTTTATTCTTGTGAAATCAATTAAATAAACGAAAAGATATAAATAAGAATTCGTTGGCGATGGAAATATAAGAACTCATTGTCTGTATTTAAATTTAATAAAAATTAAACTCTACAAATTGTTTTCAATCTACTAAAAAATACATATTTGAAAGTATTGAAATTCGTATATTCTTTTGAAATCAATTAAATAAACGAAAAGATATAAATAAGAATTCGTTGGCGATGGAAATATAAGAACTCATTGTCTGTATTTAAATTTAATAAAAATCTAAACTCTACAAATTGTTTTCAATCTACTAAAAATACATATTTGAAAGTATTGAAATTCGTATATTCTTTTGAAATCAATTAAATAAACGAAAAGATATAAATAAGAATTCGTTGGCGATGGAAATATACAAACTCATTGTTAGTATTTCAAATTAATAAAATTCACACTCTGCGATTTCTTTTATTCTACTAAAAAATACACATTTGAAAGTATTGAAATTCGTTTATTCTTTTAAAATCAATATAATAAACGAAAAGATATAAATAAGAATTCGTTGGCGATGGAAATATAAGAACTCATTGTCTGTATTTAAATTTAATAAAAATCTACACTCTGCGATTTCTTTTAATCTACTAAAAAATACATATTTGAAAGTATTGAAATTCGTATATTCTTTTGAAATCAATAAAATAAACGAAAAGATATAAATAAGAATTCGTTGGCGATGGAAATATAAGGACTCATTGTCTATATTTAAAATAAGAAAAATGATTCTCTACAAATTGTTTTCAATCTACTAAAAAATACACATTTGAAAGTATTGAAATTCGTATATTCTTTTGAAATCAATAAAATAAACGAAAAGATATAAATAAGAATTCGTTGGTGATGGAAATATAAGGACTCATTGTCTATATTTAAAATAAGAAAAATGATACTCTGCGATTACTTTTAATATACTAAAAAATATATATATTTGAAAATATTAAAATTCGTATATTCTTTTGAAATCAATAAAATAAACGAAAAGATATAAATAAGAATTCGTTGGCGATGGAAATATAAGGACTCATTGTCTATATTTAAAATAAGAAAAATGATTCTCTACAAATTGTTTTCAATCTACTAAAAAATACATATTTGAAAGTATTGAAATATGTATGTTCTTTTGAAATCAATAAAATAAACGAAAAGATATAAATAAGAATTCGTTGGCGATGGAAATATAAGGACTCATTGTCTATATTTAAAATAAGAAAAATGATACTCTGCGATTACTTTTAATATACTAAAAAATATATATAGGAAAGTATTGAAATTCGTATATTCTTTTGAAATCAATAAAATAAACGAAAAGATATAAATAAGAATTCGTTGGCGATGGAAATATAAGAACTCATTGTCTGTATTTAAATTTAATAAAAATCTACACTATGCGATTACTTTTAATCTACTAAAAAATACATATAGGAAAGTATTGATATTCGTATATCTTTTGAAATCAATAAAATAAACGAAAAGATATAAATAAGAATTCGTTGGTGATGGAAATATAAGGACTCATTGTCTATATTTAAAATAAGAAAAATGTTACTCTGCGATTACTTTTAATATACTAAAAAATATATATAGGAAATTATTGAAATTCGTATATTCTTTTGAAATCAATAAAATAAACGAAAAGATATAAATAAGAATTCGTTGGCGATGGAAATATAAGGACTCATTGTCTATATTTAAAATAAAAAAAATGATTCTCTACAAATTGTTTTCAATCTACTAAAAAATACATATTTGAAAGTATTGAAATTCGTATATTCTTTTGAAATCAATTAAATAAACGAAAAGATATAAATAAGAATTCGTTGGCGATGGAAATATAAGAACTCATTGCCTGTATTTCAAATTAATAAAATTTACACTCTGCGATTTCTTTTATTCTACTAAAAAATACACATTTGAAAGTATTGAAATTCGTTTATTCTTTTAAAATCAATATAATAAACGAAAAGATATAAATAAGAATTCGTTGGCGATGGAAATATAAGAACTCATTGTCTGTATTTAAATTTAATAAAAATCTACACTCTGCGATTTCTGTTAATCTACTAAAAAATACATATTTGAAAGTATTGAAATTCGTATATTCTTTTGAAATCAATAAAATAAACGAAAAGATATAAATAAGAATTCGTTGGCGATGGAAATATAAGGACTCATTGTCTATATTTAAAATAAGAAATATGATTCTCTACAAATTGTTTTCAATCTACTAAAAAATACATATTTGAAAGTAATGAAATTTGTATGTTCTTTTGAAATCAATAAAATAAACGAGAAGATATAAATAAGAATTCGTTGCCGATGGAAATATAAGAACTCATTGTCTGTATTTAAATTAAATAAAAATTAAACACTGCGATTTATTTTAATCTACAAAAAATACATATAGGAAAGTATTGAAATTCGTATATTCTTTTGAAATCAATAAAATAAACGAAAAGATATAAATAAGAATTCGTTGGTGATGGAAATATAAGGACTCATTGTCTATATTTAAAATAAGAAAAATGATACTCTGCGATTACTTTTAATATACTAAAAAATATATATATTTGAAAGTATTGAAATTCGTATATTCTTTTGAAATCAATAAAATAAACGAAAAGATATAAATAAGAATTCGTTGGCGATGGAAATATAAGGACTCATTGTCTATATTTAAAATAAGAAAAATGATTCTCTACAAATTGTTTTCAATCTACTAAAAAATACATATTTGAAAGTATTGAAATATGTATGTTCTTTTGAAATCAATAAAATAAACGTAAAGATATAAATAAGAATTCGTTGGCGATGGAAATATAAGGACTCATTGTCTATATTTAAAATAAGAAAAATGATACTCTGCGATTACTTTTAATATACTAAAAAATATATATAGGAAAGTATTGAAATTCGTATATTCTTTTGAAATCAATAAAATAAACGAAAAGATATAAATAAGAATTCGTTGGCGATGGAAATATAAGAACTCATTGTCTGTATTTCAAATTAATAAAATTAACACTCTGCGATTTCTTTTATTCTACTAAAAAATACATATAGGAAAGTATTGATATTCGTATATCTTTTGAAATCAATAAAATAAACGAAAAGATATAAATAAGAATTCGTTGGTGATGGAAATATAAGGACTCGTTGTCTATATTTAAAATAAGAAAAATGTTACTCTGCGATTACTTTTAATATACTAAAAAATATATATAGGAAAGTATTGAAATTCGTATATTCTTTTGAAGTCAATAAAATAAACGAAAAGATATAAATAAGAATTCGTTGGCGATGGAAATATAAGGACTCATTGTCTATATTTAAAATAAGAAAAATGATTCTCTACAAATTGTTTTCAATCTACTAAAAAATACATATTTGAAAGTAATGAAATTTGTATGTTCTTTTGAAATCAATAAAATAAACGAAAAGATATAAATAAGAATTCGTTGGCGATGGAAATATAAGAACTCATTGTCTATATTTAAAATAAGAAAAATGATTCTCTACAAATTGTTTTCAATCTACTAAAAAATACATATAGGAAAGTATTGAAATTCGTATATTCTTTTGAAATCAATAAAATAAACGAAAAGATATAAATAAGAATTCGTTGGCGATGGAAATATAAGAACTCATTGTCTGTATTTCAAATTAATAAAATTAACACTCTGCGATTTCTTTTATTCTACTAAAAAAAAACATTTGATAGTATTGAATTTTGTTTATTCTTTTAAAATCAATATAATAAACGAAAAGATATAAATAAGAATTCGTTGGCGATGGAAATATAAGAACTCATTGTCTGTATTTAAATTTAATAAAAATCTACACTCTGCGATTTCTTTTAATCTACTAAAAAATACATATTTGAAAGTATTGAAATTCGTATATTCTTTTGAAATCAATAAAATAAACGAAAAGATATAAATAAGAATTCGTTGGCGATGGAAATATAAGGACTCATTGTCTGTATTTAAATTAAATAAAAATTAAACACTGCGATTTATTTTAATCTACAAAAAATACATATAGGAAAGTATTGAAATTCGTATATTCTTTTGAAATCAATAAAATAAACGAAAAGATATAAATAAGAATTCGTTGGCGATGGAAATATAAGAACTCATTGTCTGTATTTCAAATTAATAAAATCTACACTCTGCGATTACTTTTAATCTACTAAAAAATACATATAGGAAAGTATTGAAATTCGTATATCTTTTGAAATCAATAAAATAAACGAAAAGATATAAATAAGAATTCGTTGGTGATGGAAATATAAGGACTCATTGTCTATATTTAAAATAAGAAAAATGATACTCTGCGATTACTTTTAATATACTAAAAAATATATATAGGAAATTATTGAAATTCGTATATTCTTTTGAAATCAATAAAATAAACGAAAAGATATAAATAAGAATTCGTTGGCGATGGAAATATAAGAACTCATTGTCTGTATTTCAAATTAATAAAATTAACACTCTGCGATTTCTTTTATTCTACTAAAAAAAAACATTTGATAGTATTGAATTTTGTTTATTCTTTTAAAATCAATATAATAAACGAAAAGATATAAATAAGAATTCGTTGGCGATGGAAATATAAGAACTCATTGTCTGTATTTAAATTTAATAAAAATCTACACTCTGCGATTTCTTTTAATCTACTAAAAAATACATATTTGAAAGTATTGAAATTCGTATATTCTTTTGAAATCAATAAAATAAACGAAAAGATATAAATAAGAATTCGTTGGCGATGGAAATATAAGAACTCATTGTCTGTATTTAAATTAAATAAAAATTAAACACTGCGATTTATTTTAATCTACAAAAAATACATATAGGAAAGTATTGAAATTCGTATATTCTTTTGAAATCAATAAAATAAACGAAAAGATATAAATAAGAATTCGTTGGCGATGGAAATATAAGAACTCATTGTCTGTATTTAAATTTAATAAAAATCTACACTATGCGATTTCTTTTAATCTACTAAAAAATACATATAGGAAAGTATTGAAATTCGTATATTCTTTTGAAATCAATAAAATAAACGAAAAGATATAAATAAGAATTCGTTGGCGATGGAAATATAAGAACTCATTGTCTATATTTAAAATAAGAAAAATGATTCTCTACAAATTGTTTTCAATCTACTAAAAAATACATATTTGAAAGTAATGAAATTTGTATGTTCTTTTGAAATCAATAAAATAAACGAGAAGATATAAATAAGAATTCGTTGGCGATGGAAATATAAGAACTCATTGTCTGTATTTAAATTAAATAAAAATTAAACACTGCGATTTATTTTAATCTACAAAAAATACATATAGGAAAGTATTGAAATTCGTATATTCTTTTGAAATCAATAAAATAAACGAAAAGATATAAATAAGAATTCGTTGGCGATGGAAATATAAGAACTCATTGTCTGTATTTAAATTTAATAAAAATCTACACTATGCGATTTCTTTTAATCTACTAAAAAATACATTTAGGAAAGTATTGATATTCGTATATCTTTTGAAATCAATAAAATAAACGAAAATATATAAATAAGAATTCGTTGGCGATGGAAATATAAGGACTCATTGTCTGTATTTCTAATTAATAAAATCTACACTCTGCGATTACTTTTTATCTACTAAAAAATACATATAGGAAAGTATTGAAATTCGTATATTCTTTTGAAATCAATAAAATAAACGAAAAGATATAAATAAGAATTCGTTGGCGATGGAAATATAAGGACTCATTGTCTATATTTAAAATAAGAAAAATGATTCTCTACAGATTGTTTTCAATCTACTAAAAAATACATATTTGAAAGTAATGAAATTTGTATGTTCTTTTGAAATCAATAAAATAAACGAAAAGATATAGTTAAGAATTCGTTGGCGATGGAAATATAAGAACTCATTGTCTGTATTTAAATTAAATAAAAATTAAACACTGCGATTTATTTTAATCTACAAAAAATACATATAGGAAAGTATTGAAATTCGTATATTCTTTTGAAATCAATAAAATAAACGAAAATATATAAATAAGAATTCGTTGGCGATGGAAATATAAGAACTCATTGTCTGTATTTCAAATTAATAAAATTTACACTCTGCGATTTCTTTTATTCTACTAAAAAATACACATTTGAAAGTATTGAAATTCGTTTATTCTTTTAAAATCAATATAATAAACGAAAAGATATAAATAAGAATTCGTTGGCGATGGAAATATAAGAACTCATTGTCTGTATTTAAATTTAATAAAAATCTACACTCTGCGATTTCTTTTAATCTACTAAAAAATACATATTTGAAAGTATTGAAATTCGTATATTCTTTTGAAATCAATAAAATAAACGAAAAGATATAAATAAGAATTCGTTGGCGATGGAAATATAAGAACTCATTGTCTATATTTAAAATAAGAAAAATGATTCTCTACAAATTGTTTTCAATCTACTAAAAAATACATATTTGAAAGTAATGAAATTTGTATGTTCTTTAGAAATCAATAAAATAAACGAGAAGATATAAATAAGAATTCGTTGGCGATGGAAATATAAGAACTCATTGTCTGTATTTAAATTAAATAAAAATTAAACACTGCGATTTATTTTAATCTACTAAAAAATACATATTTGAAAGTATTGAAATATATATGTTCTTTTGAAATCAATAAAATAAACGAAAAGATATAAATAAGAATTCGTTGGCGATGGAAATATAAGGAATCATTGTCTATATTTAAAATAAGAAAAATGATACTCTGCGATTACTTTTAATATACTAAAAAATATATATAGGAAAGTATTGAAATTCGTATATTCTTTTGAAATCAATAAAATAAACGAAAAGATATAAATAAGAATTCGTTGGCGATGGAAATATAAGAACTCATTGTCTGTATTTCAAATTAATAAAATCTACACTCTGCGATTACTTTTATTCTACTAAAAAATACATATAGGAAAGTATTGAAATTCGTATATCTTTTGAAATCAATAAAATAAACGAAAAGATATAAATAAGAATTCGTTGGTGATGGAAATATAAGGACTCATTGTCTATATTTAAAATAAGAAAAATGTTACTCTGCGATTACTTTTAATCTACTAAAAAATATATATAGGAAAGTATTGAAATTCGTATATTCTTTTGAAATCAATAAAATAAACGAAAAGATATAAATAAGAATTCGTTGGCGATGGAAATATAAGAACTCATTGTCTGTATTTTAAATTAATAAAATTAACACTCTGCGATTTCTTTTATTCTACTAAAAAAAAACATTTGAAAGTATTGAAATTTGTTTATTCTTTTAAAATCAATATAATAAACGAAAAGATATAAATAAGAATTCGTTGGCGATGGAAATATAAGAACTCATTGTCTGTATTTAAATTAAATAAAAATTAAACACTGCGATTTATTTTAATCTACTAAAAAATACATATTTGAAAGTATTGAAATTCGTATATTCTTTTGAAATCAATAAAATAAACGAAAAGATATAAATAAGAATTCGTTGGCGATGGAAATATAAGGACTCATTGTCTATATTTAAAATAAGAAAAATGATTCTCTACAAATTGTTTTCAATCTACTAAAAAATACATATAGGAAAGTATTGAAATTCGTATATTCTTTTGAAATCAATTAAATAAACGAAAAGATATAAATAAGAATTCGTTGGCGATGGAAATATAAGAACTCATTGTCTGTATTTAAATTAAATAAAAATTAAACACTGCGATTTATTTTAATCTACAAAAAATACATATAGGAAAGTATTGAAATTCGTATATCTTTTGAAATCAATAAAATAAACGAAAAGATATAAATAAGAATTCGTTGGTGATGGAAATATAAGGACTCATTGTCTATATTTAAAATAAGAAAAATGATACTCTGCGATTACTTTTAATATACTAAAAAATATATATAGGAAATTATTGAAATTCGTATATTCTTTTGAAATCAATAAAATAAACGAAAAGATATAAATAAGAATTCGTTGGCGATGGAAATATAAGAACTCATTGTCTGTATTTCAAATTAATAAAATCTACACTCTGCGATTACTTTTAATCTACTAAAAAATACATATAGGAAAGTATTGAAATTCGTATATCTTTTGAAATCAATAAAATAAACGAAAAGATATAAATAAGAATTCGTTGGTGATGGAAATATAAGGACTCATTGTCTATATTTAAAATAAGAAAAATGATACTCTGCGATTACTTTTAATATACTAAAAAATATATATAGGAAATTATTGAAATTCGTATATTCTTTTGAAATCAATAAAATAAACGAAAAGATATAAATAAGAATTCGTTGGCGATGGAAATATAAGAACTCATTGTCTGTATTTCAAATTAATAAAATTAACACTCTGCGATTTCTTTTATTCTACTAAAAAAAAACATTTGATAGTATTGAATTTTGTTTATTCTTTTAAAATCAATATAATAAACGAAAAGATATAAATAAGAATTCGTTGGCGATGGAAATATAAGAACTCATTGTCTGTATTTAAATTTAATAAAAATCTACACTCTGCGATTTCTTTTAATCTACTAAAAAATACATATTTGAAAGTATTGAAATTCGTATATTCTTTTGAAATCAATAAAATAAACGAAAAGATATAAATAAGAATTCGTTGGCGATGGAAATATAAGAACTCATTGTCTGTATTTAAATTAAATAAAAATTAAACACTGCGATTTATTTTAATCTACAAAAAATACATATAGGAAAGTATTGAAATTCGTATATTCTTTTGAAATCAATAAAATAAACGAAAAGATATAAATAAGAATTCGTTGGCGATGGAAATATAAGAACTCATTGTCTGTATTTAAATTTAATAAAAATCTACACTATGCGATTTCTTTTAATCTACTAAAAAATACATTTAGGAAAGTATTGATATTCGTATATCTTTTGAAATCAATAAAATAAACGAAAATATATAAATAAGAATTCGTTGGCGATGGAAATATAAGGACTCATTGTCTGTATTTCTAATTAATAAAATTAACACTATGCGATTTCATTTAATCTACTAAAAAATACACATTTGAAAGTATTGAAATTCGTATATTCTTTTGAAATCAATAAAATAAACGAAAAGATATAAATAAGAATTCGTTGGCGATGGAAATATAAGGACTCATTGTCTATATTTAAAATAAGAAAAATGATTCTCTACAAATTGTTTTCAATCTACTAAAAAATACATATTTGAAAGTAATGAAATTTGTATGTTCTTTTGAAATCAATAAAATAAACGAAAAGATATAGATAAGAATTCGTTGGCGATGGAAATATAAGAACTCATTGTCTGTATTTAAATTAAATAAAAATTAAACACTGCGATTTATTTTAATCTACAAAAAATACATATAGGAAAGTATTGAAATTCGTATATTCTTTTGAAATCAATAAAATAAACGAAAATATATAAATAAGAATTCGTTGGCGATGGAAATATAAGAACTCATTGTCTGTATTTCAAATTAATAAAATTTACACTCTGCGATTTCTTTTATTCTACTAAAAAATACACATTTGAAAGTATTGAAATTCGTTTATTCTTTTAAAATCAATAAAATAAACGAAAAGATATAAATAAGAATTCGTTGGCGATGGAAATATAAGAACTCATTGTCTGTATTTAAATTTAATAAAAATCTACACTCTGCGATTTCTTTTAATCTACTAAAAAATACATATTTGAAAGTATTGAAATTCGTATATTCTTTTGAAATCAATAAAATAAACGAAAAGATATAAATAAGAATTCGTTGGCGATGGAAATATAAGAACTCATTGTCTATATTTAAAATAAGAAAAATGATTCTCTACAAATTGTTTTCAATCTACTAAAAAATACATATTTGAAAGTAATGAAATTTGTATGTTCTTTAGAAATCAATAAAATAAACGAAAAGATATAGATAAGAATTCGTTGGCGATGGAAATATAAGAACTCATTGTCTGTATTTAAATTAAATAAAAATTAAACACTGCGATTTATTTTAATCTACAAAAAATACATATAGGAAAGTATTGAAATTCGTATATTCTTTTGAAATCAATAAAATAAACGAAAATATATAAATAAGAATTCGTTGGCGATGGAAATATAAGAACTCATTGTCTGTATTTCAAATTAATAAAATTTACACTCTGCGATTTCTTTTATTCTACTAAAAAATACACATTTGAAAGTATTGAATTTTGTTTATTCTTTTAAAATCAATATAATAAACGAAAAGATATAAATAAGAATTCGTTGGCGATGGAAATATAAGAACTCATTGTCTGTATTTAAATTTAATAAAAATCTACACTCTGCGATTTCTTTTAATCTACTAAAAAATACATATTTGAAAGTATTGAAATTCGTATATTCTTTTGAAATCAATAAAATAAACGAAAAGATATAAATAAGAATTCGTTGGCGATGGAAATATAAGAACTCATTGTCTGTATTTAAATTAAATAAAAATTAAACACTGCGATTTATTTTAATCTACAAAAAATACATATAGGAAAGTATTGAAATTCGTATATTCTTTTGAAATCAATAAAATAAACGAAAATATATAAATAAGAATTCGTTGGCGATGGAAATATAAGAACTCATTGTCTGTATTTAAATTTAATAAAAATCTACACTATGCGATTTCTTTTAATCTACTAAAAAATACATTTAGGAAAGTATTGATATTCGTATATCTTTTGAAATCAATAAAATAAACGAAAATATATAAATAAGAATTCGTTGGCGATGGAAATATAAGAACTCATTGTCTGTATTTCAAATTAATAAAATCTACACTCTGCGATTACTTTTAATCTACTAAAAAATACATATAGGAAAGTATTGAAATTCGTATATCTTTTGAAATCAATAAAATAAACGAAAAGATATAAATAAGAATTCGTTGGTGATGGAAATATAAGGACTCATTGTCTATATTTAAAATAAGAAAAATGATACTCTGCGATTACTTTTAATATACTAAAAAATATATATAGGAAATTATTGAAATTCGTATATTCTTTTGAAATCAATAAAATAAACGAAAAGATATAAATAAGAATTCGTTGGCGATGGAAATATAAGAACTCATTGTCTGTATTTCAAATTAATAAAATTAACACTCTGCGATTTCTTTTATTCTACTAAAAAAAAACATTTGATAGTATTGAATTTTGTTTATTCTTTTAAAATCAATATAATAAACGAAAAGATATAAATAAGAATTCGTTGGCGATGGAAATATAAGAACTCATTGTCTGTATTTAAATTTAATAAAAATCTACACTCTGCGATTTCTTTTAATCTACTAAAAAATACATATTTGAAAGTATTGAAATTCGTATATTCTTTTGAAATCAATAAAATAAACGAAAAGATATAAATAAGAATTCGTTGGCGATGGAAATATAAGAACTCATTGTCTGTATTTAAATTAAATAAAAATTAAACACTGCGATTTATTTTAATCTACAAAAAATACATATAGGAAAGTATTGAAATTCGTATATTCTTTTGAAATCAATAAAATAAACGAAAAGATATAAATAAGAATTCGTTGGCGATGGAAATATAAGAACTCATTGTCTGTATTTAAATTTATTAAAAATCTACACTATGCGATTTCTTTTAATCTACTAAAAAATACATATAGGAAAGTATTGAAATTCGTATATTCTTTTGAAATCAATAAAATAAACGAAAAGATATAAATAAGAATTCGTTGGCGATGGAAATATAAGAACTCATTGTCAATATTTAAAATAAGAAAAATGATTCTCTACAAATTGTTTTCAATCTACTAAAAAATACATATTTGAAAGTAATGAAATTTGTATGTTCTTTTGAAATCAATAAAATAAACGAAAAGATATAAATAAGAATTCGTTGGCGATGGAAATATAAGAACTCATTGTCTGTATTTAAATTAAATAAAAATTAAACACTGCGATTTATTTTAATCTACAAAAAATACATATAGGAAAGTATTGAAATTCGTATATTCTTTTGAAATCAATAAAATAAACGAAAAGATATAAATAAGAATTCGTTGGCGATGGAAATATAAGAACTCATTGTCTGTATTTAAATTTAATAAAAATCTACACTATGCGATTTCTTTTAATCTACTAAAAAATACATTTAGGAAAGTATTGATATTCGTATATCTTTTGAAATCAATAAAATAAACGAAAATATATAAATAAGAATTCGTTGGCGATGGAAATATAAGGACTCATTGTCTGTATTTCTAATTAATAAAATCTACACTCTGCGATTACTTTTATTCTACTAAAAAATACATATAGGAAAGTATTGAAATTCGTATATCTTTTGAAATCAATAAAATAAACGAAAAGATATAAATAAGAATTCGTTGGTGATGGAAATATAAGGACTCATTGTCTATATTTAAAATAAGAAAAATGATACTCTGCGATTACTTTTAATCTACAAAAAATACATATAGGAAAGTATTGAAATTCGTATATTCTTTTGAAATCAATAAAATAAACGAAAATATATAAATAAGAATTCGTTGGCGATGGAAATATAAGAACTCATTGTCTGTATTTCAAATTAATAAAATTTACACTCTGCGATTTCTTTTATTCTACTAAAAAATACACATTTGAAAGTATTGAAATTCGTTTATTCTTTTAAAATCAATATAATAAACGAAAAGATATAAATAAGAATTCGTTGGCGATGGAAATATAAGAACTCATTGTCTGTATTTAAATTTAATAAAAATCTACACTCTGCGATTTCTTTTAATCTACTAAAAAATACATATTTGAAAGTATTGAAATTCGTATATTCTTTTGAAATCAATAAAATAAACGAAAAGATATAAATAAGAATTCGTTGGCGATGGAAATATAAGAACTCATTGTCTATATTTAAAATAAGAAAAATGATTCTCTACAAATTGTTTTCAATCTACTAAAAAATACATATTTGAAAGTAATGAAATTTGTATGTTCTTTAGAAATCAATAAAATAAACGAGAAGATATAAATAAGAATTCGTTGGCGATGGAAATATAAGAACTCATTGTCTGTATTTAAATTAAATAAAAATTAAACACTGCGATTTATTTTAATCTACTAAAAAATACATATTTGAAAGTATTGAAATATATATGTTCTTTTGAAATCAATAAAATAAACGAAAAGATATAAATAAGAATTCGTTGGCGATGGAAATATAAGGACTCATTGTCTATATTTAAAATAAGAAAAATGATACTCTGCGATTACTTTTAATATACTAAAAAATATATATAGGAAAGTATTGAAATTCGTATATTCTTTTGAAATCAATAAAATAAACGAAAAGATATAAATAAGAATTCGTTGGCGATGGAAATATAAGAACTCATTGTCTGTATTTCAAATTAATAAAATCTACACTCTGCGATTACTTTTATTCTACTAAAAAATACATATAGGAAAGTATTGAAATTCGTATATCTTTTGAAATCAATAAAATAAACGAAAAGATATAAATAAGAATTCGTTGGTGATGGAAATATAAGGACTCATTGTCTATATTTAAAATAAGAAAAATGATACTCTGCGATTACTTTTAATCTACTAAAAAATATATATAGGAAAGTATTGAAATTCGTATATTCTTTTGAAATCAATAAAATAAACGAAAAGATATAAATAAGAATTCGTTGGCGATGGAAATATAAGAACTCATTGTCTGTATTTTAAATTAATAAAATTAACACTCTGCGATTTCTTTTATTCTACTAAAAAAAAACATTTGAAAGTATTGAAATTTGTTTATTCTTTTAAAATCAATATAATAAACGAAAAGATATAAATAAGAATTCGTTGGCGATGGAAATATAAGAACTCATTGTCTGTATTTAAATTAAATAAAAATTAAACACTGCGATTTATTTTAATCTACTAAAAAATACATATTTGAAAGTATTGAAATTCGTATATTCTTTTGAAATCAATAAAATAAACGAAAAGATATAAATAAGAATTCGTTGGCGATGGAAATATAAGGACTCATTGTCTATATTTAAAATAAGAAAAATGATTCTCTACAAATTGTTTTCAATCTACTAAAAAATACATATAGGAAAGTATTGAAATTCGTATATTCTTTTGAAATCAATTAAATAAACGAAAAGATATAAATAAGAATTCGTTGGCGATGGAAATATAAGAACTCATTGTCTGTATTTAAATTAAATAAAAATTAAACACTGCGATTTATTTTAATCTACAAAAAATACATATAGGAAAGTATTGAAATTCGTATATTCTTTTGAAATCAATAAAATAAACGAAAAGATATAAATAAGAATTCGTTGGCGATGGAAATATAAGAACTCATTGTCTGTATTTCAAATTAATAAAATCTACACTCTGCGATTACTTTTAATCTACTAAAAAATACATATAGGAAAGTATTGAAATTCGTATATCTTTTGAAATCAATAAAATAAACGAAAAGATATAAATAAGAATTCGTGGGTGATGGAAATATAAGGACTCATTGTCTATATTTAAAATAAGAAAAATGATACTCTGCGATTACTTTTAATCTACTAAAAAATATATATAGGAAAGTATTGAAATTCGTATATTCTTTTGAAATCAATAAAATAAACGAAAAGATATAAATAAGAATTCGTTGGCGATGGAAATATAAGAACTCATTGTCTGTATTTCAAATTAATAAAATTAACACTCTGCGATTTCTTTTATTCTACTAAAAAAAAACATTTGAAAGTATTGAAATTTGTTTATTCTTTTAAAATCAATATAATAAACGAAAAGATATAAATAAGAATTCGTTGGCGATGGAAATATAAGAACTCATTGTCTGTATTTAAATTTAATAAAAATCTACACTCTGCGATTTCTTTTAATCTACTAAAAAATACATATTTGAAAGTATTGAAATTCGTATATTCTTTTGAAATCAATAAAATAAACGAAAAGATATAAATAAGAATTCGTTGGCGATGGAAATATAAGAACTCATTGTCTGTATTTAAATTTAATAAAAATCTACACTATGCGATTTCTTTTAATCTACTAAAAAATACATATAGGAAAGTATTGAAATTCGTATATCTTTTGAAATCAATAAAATAAACGAAAAGATATAAATAAGAATTCGTTGGTGATGGAAATATAAGGACTCATTGTCTATATTTAAAATAAGAAAAATGATACTCTGCGATTACTTTTAATCTACAAAAAATACATATAGGAAAGTATTGAAATTCGTATATTCTTTTGAAATCAATAAAATAAACGAAAATATATAAATAAGAATTCGTTGGCGATGGAAATATAAGAACTCATTGTCTGTATTTCAAATTAATAAAATTTACACTCTGCGATTTCTTTTATTCTACTAAAAAATACACATTTGAAAGTATTGAAATTCGTTTATTCTTTTAAAATCAATATAATAAACGAAAAGATATAAATAAGAATTCGTTGGCGATGGAAATATAAGAACTCATTGTCTGTATTTAAATTTAATAAAAATCTACACTCTGCGATTTCTTTTAATCTACTAAAAAATACATATTTGAAAGTATTGAAATTCGTATATTCTTTTGAAATCAATAAAATAAACGAAAAGATATAAATAAGAATTCGTTGGCGATGGAAATATAAGAACTCATTGTCTATATTTAAAATAAGAAAAATGATTCTCTACAAATTGTTTTCAATCTACTAAAAAATACATATTTGAAAGTAATGAAATTTGTATGTTCTTTAGAAATCAATAAAATAAACGAGAAGATATAAATAAGAATTCGTTGGCGATGGAAATATAAGAACTCATTGTCTGTATTTAAATTAAATAAAAATTAAACACTGCGATTTATTTTAATCTACTAAAAAATACATATTTGAAAGTATTGAAATATATATGTTCTTTTGAAATCAATAAAATAAACGAAAAGATATAAATAAGAATTCGTTGGCGATGGAAATATAAGGACTCATTGTCTATATTTAAAATAAGAAAAATGATACTCTGCGATTACTTTTAATATACTAAAAAATATATATAGGAAAGTATTGAAATTCGTATATTCTTTTGAAATCAATAAAATAAACGAAAAGATATAAATAAGAATTCGTTGGCGATGGAAATATAAGAACTCATTGTCTGTATTTCAAATTAATAAAATCTACACTCTGCGATTACTTTTATTCTACTAAAAAATACATATAGGAAAGTATTGAAATTCGTATATCTTTTGAAATCAATAAAATAAACGAAAAGATATAAATAAGAATTCGTTGGTGATGGAAATATAAGGACTCATTGTCTATATTTAAAATAAGAAAAATGATACTCTGCGATTACTTTTAATCTACTAAAAAATATATATAGGAAAGTATTGAAATTCGTATATTCTTTTGAAATCAATAAAATAAACGAAAAGATATAAATAAGAATTCGTTGGCGATGGAAATATAAGAACTCATTGTCTGTATTTTAAATTAATAAAATTAACACTCTGCGATTTCTTTTATTCTACTAAAAAAAAACATTTGAAAGTATTGAAATTTGTTTATTCTTTTAAAATCAATATAATAAACGAAAAGATATAAATAAGAATTCGTTGGCGATGGAAATATAAGAACTCATTGTCTGTATTTAAATTAAATAAAAATTAAACACTGCGATTTATTTTAATCTACTAAAAAATACATATTTGAAAGTATTGAAATTCGTATATTCTTTTGAAATCAATAAAATAAACGAAAAGATATAAATAAGAATTCGTTGGCGATGGAAATATAAGGACTCATTGTCTATATTTAAAATAAGAAAAATGATTCTCTACAAATTGTTTTCAATCTACTAAAAAATACATATAGGAAAGTATTGAAATTCGTATATTCTTTTGAAATCAATTAAATAAACGAAAAGATATAAATAAGAATTCGTTGGCGATGGAAATATAAGAACTCATTGTCTGTATTTAAATTAAATAAAAATTAAACACTGCGATTTATTTTAATCTACAAAAAATACATATAGGAAAGTATTGAAATTCGTATATTCTTTTGAAATCAATAAAATAAACGAAAAGATATAAATAAGAATTCGTTGGCGATGGAAATATAAGAACTCATTGTCTGTATTTCAAATTAATAAAATCTACACTCTGCGATTACTTTTAATCTACTAAAAAATACATATAGGAAAGTATTGAAATTCGTATATCTTTTGAAATCAATAAAATAAACGAAAAGATATAAATAAGAATTCGTGGGTGATGGAAATATAAGGACTCATTGTCTATATTTAAAATAAGAAAAATGATACTCTGCGATTACTTTTAATCTACTAAAAAATATATATAGGAAAGTATTGAAATTCGTATATTCTTTTGAAATCAATAAAATAAACGAAAAGATATAAATAAGAATTCGTTGGCGATGGAAATATAAGAACTCATTGTCTGTATTTCAAATTAATAAAATTAACACTCTGCGATTTCTTTTATTCTACTAAAAAAAAACATTTGAAAGTATTGAAATTTGTTTATTCTTTTAAAATCAATATAATAAACGAAAAGATATAAATAAGAATTCGTTGGCGATGGAAATATAAGAACTCATTGTCTGTATTTAAATTTAATAAAAATCTACACTCTGCGATTTCTTTTAATCTACTAAAAAATACATATTTGAAAGTATTGAAATTCGTATATTCTTTTGAAATCAATAAAATAAACGAAAAGATATAAATAAGAATTCGTTGGCGATGGAAATATAAGAACTCATTGTCTGTATTTAAATTTAATAAAAATCTACACTATGCGATTTCTTTTAATCTACTAAAAAATACATATAGGAAAGTATTGATATTCGTATATCTTTTGAAATCAATTAAATAAACGAAAATATATAAATAAGAATTCGTTGGTGATGGAAATATAAGGACTCATTGCCTATATTTAAAATAAGAAAAATGATACTCTGCGATTACTTTTAATATACTAAAAAATATATATAGCAAAGTATTGAAATTCGTATATTCTTTTGAAATCAATAAAATAAACGAAAAGATATAAATAAGAATTCGTTGGCGATGGAAATATAAGAACTCATTGTCTGTATTTAAATTTAATAAAAATCTACACTCTGCGATTTCTTTTAATCTACTAAAAAATACATATTTGAAAGTATTGAAATTCGTATATTCTTTTAAAATCAATAAAATAAACGAAAAGATATAAATAAGAATTCGTTGGCGATGGAAATATAAGAACTCATTGTCTGTATTTAAATTTAATAAAAATCTACACTCTGCGATTTCTTTTAATCTACTAAAAAATACATATTTGAAAGTATTGAAATTCGTATATTCTTTTGAAATCAATAAAATAAACGAAAAGATATAAATAAGAATTCGTTGGCGATGGAAATATAAGGACTCATTGTCTGTATTTAAATTAAATAAAAATTAAACACTGCGATTTATTTTAATCTACAAAAAATACATATAGGAAAGTATTGAAATTCGTATATTCTTTTGAAATCAATAAAATAAACGAAAATATATAAATAAGAATTCGTTGGCGATGGAAATATAAGAACTCATTGTCTGTATTTCAAATTAATAAAATTTACACTCTGCGATTTCTTTTATTCTACTAAAAAATACACATTTGAAAGTATTGAAATTCGTTTATTCTTTTAAAATCAATATAATAAACGAAAAGATATAAATAAGAATTCGTTGGCGATGGAAATATAAGAACTCATTGTCTGTATTTAAATTTAATAAAAATCTACACTCTGCGATTTCTTTTAATCTACTAAAAAATACATATTTGAAAGTATTGAAATTCGTATATTCTTTTGAAATCAATAAAATAAACGAAAAGATATAAATAAGAATTCGTTGGCGATGGAAATATAAGAACTCATTGTCTATATTTAAAATAAGAAAAATGATTCTCTACAAATTGTTTTCAATCTACTAAAAAATACATATTTGAAAGTAATGAAATTTGTATGTTCTTTAGAAATCAATAAAATAAACGAGAAGATATAAATAAGAATTCGTTGGCGATGGAAATATAAGAACTCATTGTCTGTATTTAAATTAAATAAAAATTAAACACTGCGATTTATTTTAATCTACTAAAAAATACATATTTGAAAGTATTGAAATATATATGTTCTTTTGAAATCAATAAAATAAACGAAAAGATATAAATAAGAATTCGTTGGCGATGGAAATATAAGGACTCATTGTTTATATTTAAAATAAGAAAAATGATACTCTGCGATTACTTTTAATATACTAAAAAATATATATAGGAAAGTATTGAAATTCGTATATTCTTTTGAAATCAATAAAATAAACGAAAAGATATAAATAAGAATTCGTTGGCGATGGAAATATAAGAACTCATTGTCTGTATTTCAAATTAATAAAATCTACACTCTGCGATTACTTTTATTCTACTAAAAAATACATATAGGAAAGTATTGAAATTCGTATATCTTTTGAAATCAATAAAATAAACGAAAAGATATAAATAAGAATTCGTTGGTGATGGAAATATAAGGACTCATTGTCTATATTTAAAATAAGAAAAATGATACTCTGCGATTACTTTTAATCTACTAAAAAATATATATAGGAAAGTATTGAAATTCGTATATTCTTTTGAAATCAATAAAATAAACGAAAAGATATAAATAAGAATTCGTTGGCGATGGAAATATAAGAACTCATTGTCTGTATTTTAAATAAATAAAATTAACACTCTGCGATTTCTTTTATTCTACTAAAAAAAAACATTTGAAAGTATTGAAATTTGTTTATTCTTTTAAAATCAATATAATAAACGAAAAGATATAAATAAGAATTCGTTGGCGATGGAAATATAAGAACTCATTGTCTGTATTTAAATTAAATAAAAATTAAACACTGCGATTTATTTTAATCTACTAAAAAATACATATTTGAAAGTATTGAAATTCGTATATTCTTTTGAAATCAATAAAATAAACGAAAAGATATAAATAAGAATTCGTTGGCGATGGAAATATAAGGACTCATTGTCTATATTTAAAATAAGAAAAATGATTCTCTACAAATTGTTTTCAATCTACTAAAAAATACATATAGGAAAGTATTGAAATTCGTATATTCTTTTGAAATCAATTAAATAAACGAAAAGATATAAATAAGAATTCGTTGGCGATGGAAATATAAGAACTCATTGTCTGTATTTCAAATTAATAAAATTAACACTTTGCGATTTCTTTTATTCTACTAAAAAAAAACATTTGAAAGTATTGAAATTTGTTTATTCTTTTAAAATCAATATAATAAACGAAAAGATATAAATAAGAATTCGTTGGCGATGGAAATATAAGAACTCATTGTCTGTATTTAAATTTAATAAAAATCTACACTCTGCGATTTCTTTTAATCTACTAAAAAATACATATTTGAAAGTATTGAAATTCGTATATTCTTTTGAAATCAATAAAATAAACGAAAAGATATAAATAAGAATTCGTTGGCGATGGAAATATAAGAACTCATTGTCTGTATTTAAATTTAATAAAAATCTACACTATGCGATTTCTTTTAATCTACTAAAAAATACATATAGGAAAGTATTGATATTCGTATATCTTTTGAAATCAATTAAATAAACGAAAATATATAAATAAGAATTCGTTGGTGATGGAAATATAAGGACTCATTGCCTATATTTAAAATAAGAAAAATGATACTCTGCGATTACTTTTAATATACTAAAAAATATATATAGCAAAGTATTTAAATTCGTATATTCTTTTGAAATCAATAAAATAAACGAGAAGATATAAATAAGAATTCGTTGGCGATGGAAATATAAGAACTCATTGTCTGTATTTAAATTTAATAAAAATCTACACTCTGCGATTTCTTTTAATCTACTAAAAAATACATATTTGAAAGTATTGAAATTCGTATATTCTTTTAAAATCAATAAAATAAACGAAAAGATATAAATAAGAATTCGTTGGCGATGGAAATATAAGAACTCATTGTCTGTATTTAAATTTAATAAAAATCTACACTCTGCGATTTCTTTTAATCTACTAAAAAATACATATTTGAAAGTATTGAAATTCGTATATTCTTTTGAAATCAATAAAATAAACGAAAAGATATAAATAAGAATTCGTTGGCGATGGAAATATAAGGACTCATTGTCTGTATTTAAATTAAATAAAAATTAAACACTGCGATTTATTTTAATCTACAAAAAATACATATAGGAAAGTATTGAAATTCGTATATTCTTTTGAAATCAATAAAATAAACGAAAAGATATAAATAAGAATTCGTTGGCGATGGAAATATAAGAACTCATTGTCTGTATTTCAAATTAATAAAATCTACACTCTGCGATTACTTTTAATCTACTAAAAAATACATATAGGAAAGTATTGAAATTCGTATATCTTTTGAAATCAATAAAATAAACGAAAAGATATAAATAAGAATTCGTTGGTGATGGAAATATAAGGACTCATTGTCTATATTTAAAATAAGAAAAATGATACTCTGCGATTACTTTTAATCTACTAAAAAATATATATAGGAAAGTATTGAAATTCGTATATTCTTTTGAAATCAATAAAATAAACGAAAAGATATAAATAAGAATTCGTTGGCGATGGAAATATAAGAACTCATTGTCTGTATTTAAATTTAATAAAAATCTACACTATGCGATTTCTTTTAATCTACTAAAAAATACATATAGGAAAGTATTGATATTCGTATATCTTTTGAAATCAATTAAATAAACGAAAATATATAAATAAGAATTCGTTGGTGATGGAAATATAAGGACTCATTGCCTATATTTAAAATAAGAAAAATGATACTCTGCGATTACTTTTAATATACTAAAAAATATATATAGCAAAGTATTTAAATTCGTATATTCTTTTGAAATCAATAAAATAAACGAGAAGATATAAATAAGAATTCGTTGGCGATGGAAATATAAGAACTCATTGTCTGTATTTAAATTTAATAAAAATCTACACTCTGCGATTTCTTTTAATCTACTAAAAAATACATATTTGAAAGTATTGAAATTCGTATATTCTTTTGAAATCAATAAAATAAACGAAAAGATATAAATAAGAATTCGTTGGCGATGGAAATATAAGAACTCATTGTCTGTATTTAAATTTAATAAATATCTACACTCTGCGATTTCTTTTAATCTACTAAAAAATACATATTTGAAAGTATTGAAATTCGTATATTCTTTTGAAATCAATAAAATAAACGAAAAGATATAAATAAGAATTCGTTGGCGATGGAAATATAAGGACTCATTGTCTGTATTTAAATTAAATAAAAATTAAACACTGCGATTTATTTTAATCTACAAAAAATACATATAGGAAAGTATTGAAATTCGTATATTCTTTTGAAATCAATAAAATAAACGAAAAGATATAAATAAGAATTCGTTGGCGATGGAAATATAAGAACTCATTGTCTGTATTTCAAATTAATAAAATCTACACTCTGCGATTACTTTTAATCTACTAAAAAATACATATAGGAAAGTATTGAAATTCGTATATCTTTTGAAATCAATAAAATAAACGAAAAGATATAAATAAGAATTCGTTGGTGATGGAAATATAAGGACTCGTTGTCTATATTTAAAATAAGAAAAATGTTACTCTGCGATTACTTTTAATATACTAAAAAATATATATAGGAAAGTATTGAAATTCGTATATTCTTTTGAAATCAATAAAATAAACGAAAAGATATAAATAAGAATTCGTTGGCGATGGAAATATAAGGACTCATTGTCTATATTTAAAATAAGAAAAATGATTCTCTACAAATTGTTTTCAATCTACTAAAAAATACATATAGGAAAGTATTGAAATTCGTATATTCTTTTGAAATCAATAAAATAAACGAAAAGATATAAATAAGAATTCGTTGGCGATGGAAATATAAGAACTCATTGTCTATATTTAAAATAAGAAAAATGATTCTCTACAAATTGTTTTCAATCTACTAAAAAATACATATAGGAAAGTATTGAAATTCGTATATTCTTTTGAAATCAATAAAATAAACGAAAAGATATAAATAAGAATTCGTTGGCGATGGAAATATAAGAACTCATTGTCTGTATTTCAAATTAATAAAATTAACACTCTGCGATTTCTTTTATTCTACTAAAAAAAAACATTTGATAGTATTGAATTTTGTTTATTCTTTTAAAATCAATATAATAAACGAAAAGATATAAATAAGAATTCGTTGGCGATGGAAATATAAGAACTCATTGTCTGTATTTAAATTTAATAAAAATCTACACTCTGCGATTTCTTTTAATCTACTAAAAAATACATATTTGAAAGTATTGAAATTCGTATATTCTTTTGAAATCAATAAAATAAACGAAAAGATATAAATAAGAATTCGTTGGCGATGGAAATATAAGGACTCATTGTCTGTATTTAAATTAAATAAAAATTAAACACTGCGATTTATTTTAATCTACAAAAAATACATATAGGAAAGTATTGAAATTCGTATATTCTTTTGAAATCAATAAAATAAACGAAAAGATATAAATAAGAATTCGTTGGCGATGGAAATATAAGAACTCATTGTCTGTATTTCAAATTAATAAAATCTACACTCTGCGATTACTTTTAATCTACTAAAAAATACATATAGGAAAGTATTGAAATTCGTATATCTTTTGAAATCAATAAAATAAACGAAAAGATATAAATAAGAATTCGTTGGCGATGGAAATATAAGGACTCATTGTCTGTATTTAAATTAAATAAAAATTAAACACTGCGATTTATTTTAATCTACAAAAAATACATATAGGAAAGTATTGAAATTCGTATATCTTTTGAAATCAATAAAATAAACGAAAAGATATAAATAAGAATTCGTTGGTGATGGAAATATAAGGACTCATTGTCTATATTTAAAATAAGAAAAATGATACTCTGCGATTACTTTTAATCTACTAAAAAATATATATAGGAAAGTATTGAAATTCGTATATTCTTTTGAAATCAATAAAATAAACGAAAAGATATAAATAAGAATTCGTTGGCGATGGAAATATAAGAACTCATTGTCTGTATTTAAATTTAATAAAAATCTACACTATGCGATTTCTTTTAATCTACTAAAAAATACATATAGGAAAGTATTGATATTCGTATATCTTTTGAAATCAATTAAATAAACGAAAATATATAAATAAGAATTCGTTGGTGATGGAAATATAAGGACTCATTGCCTATATTTAAAATAAGAAAAATGATACTCTGCGATTACTTTTAATATACTAAAAAATATATATAGCAAAGTATTTAAATTCGTATATTCTTTTGAAATCAATAAAATAAACGAGAAGATATAAATAAGAATTCGTTGGCGATGGAAATATAAGAACTCATTGTCTGTATTTAAATTTAATAAAAATCTACACTATGCGATTTCTTTTAATCTACTAAAAAATACATATTTGAAAGTATTGAAATTCGTATATTCTTTTGAAATCAATAAAATAAACGAAAAAATATAAATAAGAATTCGTTGGCGATGGAAATATAAGAACTCATTGTCTGTATTTAAATTTAATAAAAATCTACACTCTGCGATTTCTTTTAATCTACTAAAAAATACATATTTGAAAGTATTGAAATTCGTATATTCTTTTGAAATCAATAAAATAAACGAAAAGATATAAATAAGAATTCGTTGGCGATGGAAATATAAGAACTCATTGTCTGTATTTAAATTAAATAAAAATTAAACACTGCGATTTATTTTAATCTACAAAAAATACATATAGGAAAGTATTGAAATTCGTATATTCTTTTGAAATCAATAAAATAAACGAAAAGATATAAATAAGAATTCGTTGGCGATGGAAATATAAGAACTCATTGTCTGTATTTCAAATTAATAAAATCTACACTCTGCGATTACTTTTAATCTACTAAAAAATACATATAGGAAAGTATTGAAATTCGTATATCTTTTGAAATCAATAAAATAAACGAAAAGATATAAATAAGAATTCGTTGGCGATGGAAATATAAGAACTCATTGTCTGTATTTCAAATTAATAAAATTAACACTCTGCGATTTCTTTTATTCTACTAAAAAAAAACATTTGATAGTATTGAATTTTGTTTATTCTTTTAAAATCAATATAATAAACGAAAAGATATAAATAAGAATTCGTTGGCGATGGAAATATAAGAACTCATTGTCTGTATTTCAAATTAATAAAATTAACACTCTGCGATTACTTTTAATCTACTAAAAAATACATATAGGAAAGTATTGAAATTCGTATATCTTTTGAAATCAATAAAATAAACGAAAAGATATAAATAAGAATTCGTTGGCGATGGAAATATAAGGACTCATTGTCTGTATTTAAATTAAATAAAAATTAAACACTGCGATTTATTTTAATCTACAAAAAATACATATAGGAAAGTATTGAAATTCGTATATCTTTTGAAATCAATAAAATAAACGAAAAGATATAAATAAGAATTCGTTGGTGATGGAAATATAAGGACTCATTGTCTATATTTAAAATAAGAAAAATGATACTCTGCGATTACTTTTAATCTACTAAAAAATATATATAGGAAAGTATTGAAATTCGTATATTCTTTTGAAATCAATAAAATAAACGAAAAGATATAAATAAGAATTCGTTGGCGATGGAAATATAAGAACTCATTGTCTGTATTTCAAATTAATAAAATTAACACTCTGCGATTACTTTTAATCTACTAAAAAATACATATAGGAAAGTATTGAAATTCGTATATCTTTTGAAATCAATAAAATAAACGAAAAGATATAAATAAGAATTCGTTGGTGATGGAAATATAAGGACTCATTGTCTATATTTAAAATAAGAAAAATGATACTCTGCGATTACTTTTAATCTACTAAAAAATATATATAGCAAAGTATTTAAATTCGTATATTCTTTTGAAATCAATAAAATAAACGAGAAGATATAAATAAGAATTCGTTGGCGATGGAAATATAAGAACTCATTGTCTGTATTTAAATTTAATAAAAATCTACACTCTGCGATTTCTTTTAATCTACTAAAAAATACATATTTGAAAGTATTGAAATTCGTATATTCTTTTGAAATCAATAAAATAAACGAAAAGATATAAATAAGAATTCGTTGGCGATGGAAATATAAGAACTCATTGTCTGTATTTAAATTTAATAAAAATCTACACTCTGCGATTTCTTTTAATCTACTAAAAAATACATATTTGAAAGTATTAAAATTCGTATATTCTTTTGAAATCAATAAAATAAACGAAAAGATATAAATAAGAATTCGTTGGCGATGG
Organism: Ptychoptera albimana; assembly: GCA_961205885.1. Taxonomy (NCBI): domain Eukaryota; kingdom Metazoa; phylum Arthropoda; class Insecta; order Diptera; family Ptychopteridae; genus Ptychoptera; species Ptychoptera albimana. The sequence goes on along the minus strand of OY540803.1, from coordinate 11,430,978 downwards.
AAATATAAGGACTCATTGTCTGTATTTAAATTAAATAAAAATTAAACACTGCGATTTATTTTAATCTACAAAAAATACATATAGGAAAGTATTGAAATTCGTATATTCTTTTGAAATCAATAAAATAAACGAAAAGATATAAATAAGAATTCGTTGGCGATGGAAATATAAGAACTCATTGTCTGTATTTCAAATTAATAAAATCTACACTCTGCGATTACTTTTAATCTACTAAAAAATACATATAGGAAAGTATTGAAATTCGTATATCTTTTGAAATCAATAAAATAAACGAAAAGATATAAATAAGAATTCGTTGGTGATGGAAATATAAGGACTCGTTGTCTATATTTAAAATAAGAAAAATGTTACTCTGCGATTACTTTTAATATACTAAAAAATATATATAGGAAAGTATTGAAATTCGTATATTCTTTTGAAATCAATAAAATAAACGAAAAGATATAAATAAGAATTCGTTGGCGATGGAAATATAAGGACTCATTGTCTATATTTAAAATAAGAAAAATGATTCTCTACAAATTGTTTTCAATCTACTAAAAAATACATATAGGAAAGTATTGAAATTCGTATATTCTTTTGAAATCAATAAAATAAACGAAAAGATATAAATAAGAATTCGTTGGCGATGGAAATATAAGAACTCATTGTCTATATTTAAAATAAGAAAAATGATTCTCTACAAATTGTTTTCAATCTACTAAAAAATACATATTTGAAAGTAATGAAATTTGTATGTTCTTTTGAAATCAATAAAATAAACGAGAAGATATAAATAAGAATTCGTTGGCGATGGAAATATAAGAACTCATTGTCTGTATTTAAATTAAATAAAAATTAAACACTGCGATTTATTTTAATCTACAAAAAATACATATAGGAAAGTATTGAAATTCGTATATTCTTTTGAAATCAATAAAATAAACGAAAAGATATAAATAAGAATTCGTTGGCGATGGAAATATAAGAAATCATTGTCTGTATTTAAATTTAATAAAAATCTACACTATGCGATTTCTTTTAATCTACTAAAAAATACATATAGGAAAGTATTGATATTCGTATATCTTTTGAAATCAATAAAATAAACGAAAATATATAAATAAGAATTCGTTGGCGATGGAAATATAAGAACTCATTGTCTGTATTTCTAATTAATAAAATTAACACTATGCGATTTCATTTAATCTACTAAAAAATACACATTTAAAAGTATTGAAATTCGTATATTCTTTTGAAATCAATAAAATAAACGAAAAGATATAAATAAGAATTCGTTGGCGATGGAAATATAAGGACTCATTGTCTATATTTAAAATAAGAAAAATGATTCTCTACAAATTGTTTTCAATCTACTAAAAAATACATATTTGAAAGTAATGAAATTTGTATGTTCTTTTGAAATCAATAAAATAAACGAAAAGATATAAATAAGAATTCGTTGGCGATGGAAATATAAGAACTCATTGTCTGTATTTAAATTAAATAAAAATTAAACACTGCGATTTATTTTAATCTACAAAAAATACATATAGGAAAGTATTGAAATTCGTATATTCTTTTGAAATCAATAAAATAAACGAAAATATATAAATAAGAATTCGTTGGCGATGGAAATATAAGAACTCATTGTCTGTATTTAAATTTAATAAAAATCTACACTATGCGATTTCTTTTAATCTACTAAAAAATACATTTAGGAAAGTATTGATATTCGTATATCTTTTGAAATCAATAAAATAAACGAAAATATATAAATAAGAATTCGTTGGCGATGGAAATATAAGGACTCATTGTCTGTATTTCTAATTAATAAAATTAACACTATGCGATTTCATTTAATCTACTAAAAAATACACATTTGAAAGTATTGAAATTCGTATATTCTTTTGAAATCAATAAAATAAACGAAAAGATATAAATAAGAATTCGTTGGCGATGGAAATATAAGGACTCATTGTCTATATTTAAAATAAGAAAAATGATTCTCTACAAATTGTTTTCAATCTACTAAAAAATACATATTTGAAAGTAATGAAATTTGTATGTTCTTTTGAAATCAATAAAATAAACGAAAAGATATAGATAAGAATTCGTTGGCGATGGAAATATAAGAACTCATTGTCTGTATTTAAATTAAATAAAAATTAAACACTGCGATTTATTTTAATCTACAAAAAATACATATAGGAAAGTATTGAAATTCGTATATTCTTTTGAAATCAATAAAATAAACGAAAATATATAAATAAGAATTCGTTGGCGATGGAAATATAAGAACTCATTGTCTGTATTTCAAATTAATAAAATTTACACTCTGCGATTTCTTTTATTCTACTAAAAAATACACATTTGAAAGTATTGAAATTCGTTTATTCTTTTAAAATCAATAAAATAAACGAAAAGATATAAATAAGAATTCGTTGGCGATGGAAATATAAGAACTCATTGTCTGTATTTAAATTTAATAAAAATCTACACTCTGCGATTTCTTTTAATCTACTAAAAAATACATATTTGAAAGTATTGAAATTCGTATATTCTTTTGAAATCAATAAAATAAACGAAAAGATATAAATAAGAATTCGTTGGCGATGGAAATATAAGAACTCATTGTCTATATTTAAAATAAGAAAAATGATTCTCTACAAATTGTTTTCAATCTACTAAAAAATACATATTTGAAAGTAATGAAATTTGTATGTTCTTTAGAAATCAATAAAATAAACGAAAAGATATAGATAAGAATTCGTTGGCGATGGAAATATAAGAACTCATTGTCTGTATTTAAATTAAATAAAAATTAAACACTGCGATTTATTTTAATCTACAAAAAATACATATAGGAAAGTATTGAAATTCGTATATTCTTTTGAAATCAATAAAATAAACGAAAATATATAAATAAGAATTCGTTGGCGATGGAAATATAAGAACTCATTGTCTGTATTTCAAATTAATAAAATTTACACTCTGCGATTTCTTTTATTCTACTAAAAAATACACATTTGAAAGTATTGAATTTTGTTTATTCTTTTAAAATCAATATAATAAACGAAAAGATATAAATAAGAATTCGTTGGCGATGGAAATATAAGAACTCATTGTCTGTATTTAAATTTAATAAAAATCTACACTCTGCGATTTCTTTTAATCTACTAAAAAATACATATTTGAAAGTATTGAAATTCGTATATTCTTTTGAAATCAATAAAATAAACGAAAAGATATAAATAAGAATTCGTTGGCGATGGAAATATAAGAACTCATTGTCTGTATTTAAATTAAATAAAAATTAAACACTGCGATTTATTTTAATCTACAAAAAATACATATAGGAAAGTATTGAAATTCGTATATTCTTTTGAAATCAATAAAATAAACGAAAATATATAAATAAGAATTCGTTGGCGATGGAAATATAAGAACTCATTGTCTGTATTTAAATTTAATAAAAATCTACACTATGCGATTTCTTTTAATCTACTAAAAAATACATTTAGGAAAGTATTGATATTCGTATATCTTTTGAAATCAATAAAATAAACGAAAATATATAAATAAGAATTCGTTGGCGATGGAAATATAAGAACTCATTGTCTGTATTTCAAATTAATAAAATCTACACTCTGCGATTACTTTTAATCTACTAAAAAATACATATAGGAAAGTATTGAAATTCGTATATCTTTTGAAATCAATAAAATAAACGAAAAGATATAAATAAGAATTCGTTGGTGATGGAAATATAAGGACTCATTGTCTATATTTAAAATAAGAAAAATGATACTCTGCGATTACTTTTAATATACTAAAAAATATATATAGGAAATTATTGAAATTCGTATATTCTTTTGAAATCAATAAAATAAACGAAAAGATATAAATAAGAATTCGTTGGCGATGGAAATATAAGAACTCATTGTCTGTATTTCAAATTAATAAAATTAACACTCTGCGATTTCTTTTATTCTACTAAAAAAAAACATTTGATAGTATTGAATTTTGTTTATTCTTTTAAAATCAATATAATAAACGAAAAGATATAAATAAGAATTCGTTGGCGATGGAAATATAAGAACTCATTGTCTGTATTTAAATTTAATAAAAATCTACACTCTGCGATTTCTTTTAATCTACTAAAAAATACATATTTGAAAGTATTGAAATTCGTATATTCTTTTGAAATCAATAAAATAAACGAAAAGATATAAATAAGAATTCGTTGGCGATGGAAATATAAGAACTCATTGTCTGTATTTAAATTAAATAAAAATTAAACACTGCGATTTATTTTAATCTACAAAAAATACATATAGGAAAGTATTGAAATTCGTATATTCTTTTGAAATCAATAAAATAAACGAAAAGATATAAATAAGAATTCGTTGGCGATGGAAATATAAGAACTCATTGTCTGTATTTAAATTTATTAAAAATCTACACTATGCGATTTCTTTTAATCTACTAAAAAATACATATAGGAAAGTATTGAAATTCGTATATTCTTTTGAAATCAATAAAATAAACGAAAAGATATAAATAAGAATTCGTTGGCGATGGAAATATAAGAACTCATTGTCAATATTTAAAATAAGAAAAATGATTCTCTACAAATTGTTTTCAATCTACTAAAAAATACATATTTGAAAGTAATGAAATTTGTATGTTCTTTTGAAATCAATAAAATAAACGAAAAGATATAAATAAGAATTCGTTGGCGATGGAAATATAAGAACTCATTGTCTGTATTTAAATTAAATAAAAATTAAACACTGCGATTTATTTTAATCTACAAAAAATACATATAGGAAAGTATTGAAATTCGTATATTCTTTTGAAATCAATAAAATAAACGAAAAGATATAAATAAGAATTCGTTGGCGATGGAAATATAAGAACTCATTGTCTGTATTTAAATTTAATAAAAATCTACACTATGCGATTTCTTTTAATCTACTAAAAAATACATTTAGGAAAGTATTGATATTCGTATATCTTTTGAAATCAATAAAATAAACGAAAATATATAAATAAGAATTCGTTGGCGATGGAAATATAAGGACTCATTGTCTGTATTTCTAATTAATAAAATCTACACTCTGCGATTACTTTTATTCTACTAAAAAATACATATAGGAAAGTATTGAAATTCGTATATCTTTTGAAATCAATAAAATAAACGAAAAGATATAAATAAGAATTCGTTGGTGATGGAAATATAAGGACTCATTGTCTATATTTAAAATAAGAAAAATGATACTCTGCGATTACTTTTAATCTACAAAAAATACATATAGGAAAGTATTGAAATTCGTATATTCTTTTGAAATCAATAAAATAAACGAAAATATATAAATAAGAATTCGTTGGCGATGGAAATATAAGAACTCATTGTCTGTATTTCAAATTAATAAAATTTACACTCTGCGATTTCTTTTATTCTACTAAAAAATACACATTTGAAAGTATTGAAATTCGTTTATTCTTTTAAAATCAATATAATAAACGAAAAGATATAAATAAGAATTCGTTGGCGATGGAAATATAAGAACTCATTGTCTGTATTTAAATTTAATAAAAATCTACACTCTGCGATTTCTTTTAATCTACTAAAAAATACATATTTGAAAGTATTGAAATTCGTATATTCTTTTGAAATCAATAAAATAAACGAAAAGATATAAATAAGAATTCGTTGGCGATGGAAATATAAGAACTCATTGTCTATATTTAAAATAAGAAAAATGATTCTCTACAAATTGTTTTCAATCTACTAAAAAATACATATTTGAAAGTAATGAAATTTGTATGTTCTTTAGAAATCAATAAAATAAACGAGAAGATATAAATAAGAATTCGTTGGCGATGGAAATATAAGAACTCATTGTCTGTATTTAAATTAAATAAAAATTAAACACTGCGATTTATTTTAATCTACTAAAAAATACATATTTGAAAGTATTGAAATATATATGTTCTTTTGAAATCAATAAAATAAACGAAAAGATATAAATAAGAATTCGTTGGCGATGGAAATATAAGGACTCATTGTCTATATTTAAAATAAGAAAAATGATACTCTGCGATTACTTTTAATATACTAAAAAATATATATAGGAAAGTATTGAAATTCGTATATTCTTTTGAAATCAATAAAATAAACGAAAAGATATAAATAAGAATTCGTTGGCGATGGAAATATAAGAACTCATTGTCTGTATTTCAAATTAATAAAATCTACACTCTGCGATTACTTTTATTCTACTAAAAAATACATATAGGAAAGTATTGAAATTCGTATATCTTTTGAAATCAATAAAATAAACGAAAAGATATAAATAAGAATTCGTTGGTGATGGAAATATAAGGACTCATTGTCTATATTTAAAATAAGAAAAATGATACTCTGCGATTACTTTTAATCTACTAAAAAATATATATAGGAAAGTATTGAAATTCGTATATTCTTTTGAAATCAATAAAATAAACGAAAAGATATAAATAAGAATTCGTTGGCGATGGAAATATAAGAACTCATTGTCTGTATTTTAAATTAATAAAATTAACACTCTGCGATTTCTTTTATTCTACTAAAAAAAAACATTTGAAAGTATTGAAATTTGTTTATTCTTTTAAAATCAATATAATAAACGAAAAGATATAAATAAGAATTCGTTGGCGATGGAAATATAAGAACTCATTGTCTGTATTTAAATTAAATAAAAATTAAACACTGCGATTTATTTTAATCTACTAAAAAATACATATTTGAAAGTATTGAAATTCGTATATTCTTTTGAAATCAATAAAATAAACGAAAAGATATAAATAAGAATTCGTTGGCGATGGAAATATAAGGACTCATTGTCTATATTTAAAATAAGAAAAATGATTCTCTACAAATTGTTTTCAATCTACTAAAAAATACATATAGGAAAGTATTGAAATTCGTATATTCTTTTGAAATCAATTAAATAAACGAAAAGATATAAATAAGAATTCGTTGGCGATGGAAATATAAGAACTCATTGTCTGTATTTAAATTAAATAAAAATTAAACACTGCGATTTATTTTAATCTACAAAAAATACATATAGGAAAGTATTGAAATTCGTATATTCTTTTGAAATCAATAAAATAAACGAAAAGATATAAATAAGAATTCGTTGGCGATGGAAATATAAGAACTCATTGTCTGTATTTCAAATTAATAAAATCTACACTCTGCGATTACTTTTAATCTACTAAAAAATACATATAGGAAAGTATTGAAATTCGTATATCTTTTGAAATCAATAAAATAAACGAAAAGATATAAATAAGAATTCGTGGGTGATGGAAATATAAGGACTCATTGTCTATATTTAAAATAAGAAAAATGATACTCTGCGATTACTTTTAATCTACTAAAAAATATATATAGGAAAGTATTGAAATTCGTATATTCTTTTGAAATCAATAAAATAAACGAAAAGATATAAATAAGAATTCGTTGGCGATGGAAATATAAGAACTCATTGTCTGTATTTCAAATTAATAAAATTAACACTCTGCGATTTCTTTTATTCTACTAAAAAAAAACATTTGAAAGTATTGAAATTTGTTTATTCTTTTAAAATCAATATAATAAACGAAAAGATATAAATAAGAATTCGTTGGCGATGGAAATATAAGAACTCATTGTCTGTATTTAAATTTAATAAAAATCTACACTCTGCGATTTCTTTTAATCTACTAAAAAATACATATTTGAAAGTATTGAAATTCGTATATTCTTTTGAAATCAATAAAATAAACGAAAAGATATAAATAAGAATTCGTTGGCGATGGAAATATAAGAACTCATTGTCTGTATTTAAATTTAATAAAAATCTACACTATGCGATTTCTTTTAATCTACTAAAAAATACATATAGGAAAGTATTGAAATTCGTATATCTTTTGAAATCAATAAAATAAACGAAAAGATATAAATAAGAATTCGTTGGTGATGGAAATATAAGGACTCATTGTCTATATTTAAAATAAGAAAAATGATACTCTGCGATTACTTTTAATCTACAAAAAATACATATAGGAAAGTATTGAAATTCGTATATTCTTTTGAAATCAATAAAATAAACGAAAATATATAAATAAGAATTCGTTGGCGATGGAAATATAAGAACTCATTGTCTGTATTTCAAATTAATAAAATTTACACTCTGCGATTTCTTTTATTCTACTAAAAAATACACATTTGAAAGTATTGAAATTCGTTTATTCTTTTAAAATCAATATAATAAACGAAAAGATATAAATAAGAATTCGTTGGCGATGGAAATATAAGAACTCATTGTCTGTATTTAAATTTAATAAAAATCTACACTCTGCGATTTCTTTTAATCTACTAAAAAATACATATTTGAAAGTATTGAAATTCGTATATTCTTTTGAAATCAATAAAATAAACGAAAAGATATAAATAAGAATTCGTTGGCGATGGAAATATAAGAACTCATTGTCTATATTTAAAATAAGAAAAATGATTCTCTACAAATTGTTTTCAATCTACTAAAAAATACATATTTGAAAGTAATGAAATTTGTATGTTCTTTAGAAATCAATAAAATAAACGAGAAGATATAAATAAGAATTCGTTGGCGATGGAAATATAAGAACTCATTGTCTGTATTTAAATTAAATAAAAATTAAACACTGCGATTTATTTTAATCTACTAAAAAATACATATTTGAAAGTATTGAAATATATATGTTCTTTTGAAATCAATAAAATAAACGAAAAGATATAAATAAGAATTCGTTGGCGATGGAAATATAAGGACTCATTGTCTATATTTAAAATAAGAAAAATGATACTCTGCGATTACTTTTAATATACTAAAAAATATATATAGGAAAGTATTGAAATTCGTATATTCTTTTGAAATCAATAAAATAAACGAAAAGATATAAATAAGAATTCGTTGGCGATGGAAATATAAGAACTCATTGTCTGTATTTCAAATTAATAAAATCTACACTCTGCGATTACTTTTATTCTACTAAAAAATACATATAGGAAAGTATTGAAATTCGTATATCTTTTGAAATCAATAAAATAAACGAAAAGATATAAATAAGAATTCGTTGGTGATGGAAATATAAGGACTCATTGTCTATATTTAAAATAAGAAAAATGATACTCTGCGATTACTTTTAATCTACTAAAAAATATATATAGGAAAGTATTGAAATTCGTATATTCTTTTGAAATCAATAAAATAAACGAAAAGATATAAATAAGAATTCGTTGGCGATGGAAATATAAGAACTCATTGTCTGTATTTTAAATTAATAAAATTAACACTCTGCGATTTCTTTTATTCTACTAAAAAAAAACATTTGAAAGTATTGAAATTTGTTTATTCTTTTAAAATCAATATAATAAACGAAAAGATATAAATAAGAATTCGTTGGCGATGGAAATATAAGAACTCATTGTCTGTATTTAAATTAAATAAAAATTAAACACTGCGATTTATTTTAATCTACTAAAAAATACATATTTGAAAGTATTGAAATTCGTATATTCTTTTGAAATCAATAAAATAAACGAAAAGATATAAATAAGAATTCGTTGGCGATGGAAATATAAGGACTCATTGTCTATATTTAAAATAAGAAAAATGATTCTCTACAAATTGTTTTCAATCTACTAAAAAATACATATAGGAAAGTATTGAAATTCGTATATTCTTTTGAAATCAATTAAATAAACGAAAAGATATAAATAAGAATTCGTTGGCGATGGAAATATAAGAACTCATTGTCTGTATTTAAATTAAATAAAAATTAAACACTGCGATTTATTTTAATCTACAAAAAATACATATAGGAAAGTATTGAAATTCGTATATTCTTTTGAAATCAATAAAATAAACGAAAAGATATAAATAAGAATTCGTTGGCGATGGAAATATAAGAACTCATTGTCTGTATTTCAAATTAATAAAATCTACACTCTGCGATTACTTTTAATCTACTAAAAAATACATATAGGAAAGTATTGAAATTCGTATATCTTTTGAAATCAATAAAATAAACGAAAAGATATAAATAAGAATTCGTGGGTGATGGAAATATAAGGACTCATTGTCTATATTTAAAATAAGAAAAATGATACTCTGCGATTACTTTTAATCTACTAAAAAATATATATAGGAAAGTATTGAAATTCGTATATTCTTTTGAAATCAATAAAATAAACGAAAAGATATAAATAAGAATTCGTTGGCGATGGAAATATAAGAACTCATTGTCTGTATTTCAAATTAATAAAATTAACACTCTGCGATTTCTTTTATTCTACTAAAAAAAAACATTTGAAAGTATTGAAATTTGTTTATTCTTTTAAAATCAATATAATAAACGAAAAGATATAAATAAGAATTCGTTGGCGATGGAAATATAAGAACTCATTGTCTGTATTTAAATTTAATAAAAATCTACACTCTGCGATTTCTTTTAATCTACTAAAAAATACATATTTGAAAGTATTGAAATTCGTATATTCTTTTGAAATCAATAAAATAAACGAAAAGATATAAATAAGAATTCGTTGGCGATGGAAATATAAGAACTCATTGTCTGTATTTAAATTTAATAAAAATCTACACTATGCGATTTCTTTTAATCTACTAAAAAATACATATAGGAAAGTATTGATATTCGTATATCTTTTGAAATCAATTAAATAAACGAAAATATATAAATAAGAATTCGTTGGTGATGGAAATATAAGGACTCATTGCCTATATTTAAAATAAGAAAAATGATACTCTGCGATTACTTTTAATATACTAAAAAATATATATAGCAAAGTATTGAAATTCGTATATTCTTTTGAAATCAATAAAATAAACGAAAAGATATAAATAAGAATTCGTTGGCGATGGAAATATAAGAACTCATTGTCTGTATTTAAATTTAATAAAAATCTACACTCTGCGATTTCTTTTAATCTACTAAAAAATACATATTTGAAAGTATTGAAATTCGTATATTCTTTTAAAATCAATAAAATAAACGAAAAGATATAAATAAGAATTCGTTGGCGATGGAAATATAAGAACTCATTGTCTGTATTTAAATTTAATAAAAATCTACACTCTGCGATTTCTTTTAATCTACTAAAAAATACATATTTGAAAGTATTGAAATTCGTATATTCTTTTGAAATCAATAAAATAAACGAAAAGATATAAATAAGAATTCGTTGGCGATGGAAATATAAGGACTCATTGTCTGTATTTAAATTAAATAAAAATTAAACACTGCGATTTATTTTAATCTACAAAAAATACATATAGGAAAGTATTGAAATTCGTATATTCTTTTGAAATCAATAAAATAAACGAAAATATATAAATAAGAATTCGTTGGCGATGGAAATATAAGAACTCATTGTCTGTATTTCAAATTAATAAAATTTACACTCTGCGATTTCTTTTATTCTACTAAAAAATACACATTTGAAAGTATTGAAATTCGTTTATTCTTTTAAAATCAATATAATAAACGAAAAGATATAAATAAGAATTCGTTGGCGATGGAAATATAAGAACTCATTGTCTGTATTTAAATTTAATAAAAATCTACACTCTGCGATTTCTTTTAATCTACTAAAAAATACATATTTGAAAGTATTGAAATTCGTATATTCTTTTGAAATCAATAAAATAAACGAAAAGATATAAATAAGAATTCGTTGGCGATGGAAATATAAGAACTCATTGTCTATATTTAAAATAAGAAAAATGATTCTCTACAAATTGTTTTCAATCTACTAAAAAATACATATTTGAAAGTAATGAAATTTGTATGTTCTTTAGAAATCAATAAAATAAACGAGAAGATATAAATAAGAATTCGTTGGCGATGGAAATATAAGAACTCATTGTCTGTATTTAAATTAAATAAAAATTAAACACTGCGATTTATTTTAATCTACTAAAAAATACATATTTGAAAGTATTGAAATATATATGTTCTTTTGAAATCAATAAAATAAACGAAAAGATATAAATAAGAATTCGTTGGCGATGGAAATATAAGGACTCATTGTTTATATTTAAAATAAGAAAAATGATACTCTGCGATTACTTTTAATATACTAAAAAATATATATAGGAAAGTATTGAAATTCGTATATTCTTTTGAAATCAATAAAATAAACGAAAAGATATAAATAAGAATTCGTTGGCGATGGAAATATAAGAACTCATTGTCTGTATTTCAAATTAATAAAATCTACACTCTGCGATTACTTTTATTCTACTAAAAAATACATATAGGAAAGTATTGAAATTCGTATATCTTTTGAAATCAATAAAATAAACGAAAAGATATAAATAAGAATTCGTTGGTGATGGAAATATAAGGACTCATTGTCTATATTTAAAATAAGAAAAATGATACTCTGCGATTACTTTTAATCTACTAAAAAATATATATAGGAAAGTATTGAAATTCGTATATTCTTTTGAAATCAATAAAATAAACGAAAAGATATAAATAAGAATTCGTTGGCGATGGAAATATAAGAACTCATTGTCTGTATTTTAAATAAATAAAATTAACACTCTGCGATTTCTTTTATTCTACTAAAAAAAAACATTTGAAAGTATTGAAATTTGTTTATTCTTTTAAAATCAATATAATAAACGAAAAGATATAAATAAGAATTCGTTGGCGATGGAAATATAAGAACTCATTGTCTGTATTTAAATTAAATAAAAATTAAACACTGCGATTTATTTTAATCTACTAAAAAATACATATTTGAAAGTATTGAAATTCGTATATTCTTTTGAAATCAATAAAATAAACGAAAAGATATAAATAAGAATTCGTTGGCGATGGAAATATAAGGACTCATTGTCTATATTTAAAATAAGAAAAATGATTCTCTACAAATTGTTTTCAATCTACTAAAAAATACATATAGGAAAGTATTGAAATTCGTATATTCTTTTGAAATCAATTAAATAAACGAAAAGATATAAATAAGAATTCGTTGGCGATGGAAATATAAGAACTCATTGTCTGTATTTCAAATTAATAAAATTAACACTTTGCGATTTCTTTTATTCTACTAAAAAAAAACATTTGAAAGTATTGAAATTTGTTTATTCTTTTAAAATCAATATAATAAACGAAAAGATATAAATAAGAATTCGTTGGCGATGGAAATATAAGAACTCATTGTCTGTATTTAAATTTAATAAAAATCTACACTCTGCGATTTCTTTTAATCTACTAAAAAATACATATTTGAAAGTATTGAAATTCGTATATTCTTTTGAAATCAATAAAATAAACGAAAAGATATAAATAAGAATTCGTTGGCGATGGAAATATAAGAACTCATTGTCTGTATTTAAATTTAATAAAAATCTACACTATGCGATTTCTTTTAATCTACTAAAAAATACATATAGGAAAGTATTGATATTCGTATATCTTTTGAAATCAATTAAATAAACGAAAATATATAAATAAGAATTCGTTGGTGATGGAAATATAAGGACTCATTGCCTATATTTAAAATAAGAAAAATGATACTCTGCGATTACTTTTAATATACTAAAAAATATATATAGCAAAGTATTTAAATTCGTATATTCTTTTGAAATCAATAAAATAAACGAGAAGATATAAATAAGAATTCGTTGGCGATGGAAATATAAGAACTCATTGTCTGTATTTAAATTTAATAAAAATCTACACTCTGCGATTTCTTTTAATCTACTAAAAAATACATATTTGAAAGTATTGAAATTCGTATATTCTTTTAAAATCAATAAAATAAACGAAAAGATATAAATAAGAATTCGTTGGCGATGGAAATATAAGAACTCATTGTCTGTATTTAAATTTAATAAAAATCTACACTCTGCGATTTCTTTTAATCTACTAAAAAATACATATTTGAAAGTATTGAAATTCGTATATTCTTTTGAAATCAATAAAATAAACGAAAAGATATAAATAAGAATTCGTTGGCGATGGAAATATAAGGACTCATTGTCTGTATTTAAATTAAATAAAAATTAAACACTGCGATTTATTTTAATCTACAAAAAATACATATAGGAAAGTATTGAAATTCGTATATTCTTTTGAAATCAATAAAATAAACGAAAAGATATAAATAAGAATTCGTTGGCGATGGAAATATAAGAACTCATTGTCTGTATTTCAAATTAATAAAATCTACACTCTGCGATTACTTTTAATCTACTAAAAAATACATATAGGAAAGTATTGAAATTCGTATATCTTTTGAAATCAATAAAATAAACGAAAAGATATAAATAAGAATTCGTTGGTGATGGAAATATAAGGACTCATTGTCTATATTTAAAATAAGAAAAATGATACTCTGCGATTACTTTTAATCTACTAAAAAATATATATAGGAAAGTATTGAAATTCGTATATTCTTTTGAAATCAATAAAATAAACGAAAAGATATAAATAAGAATTCGTTGGCGATGGAAATATAAGAACTCATTGTCTGTATTTAAATTTAATAAAAATCTACACTATGCGATTTCTTTTAATCTACTAAAAAATACATATAGGAAAGTATTGATATTCGTATATCTTTTGAAATCAATTAAATAAACGAAAATATATAAATAAGAATTCGTTGGTGATGGAAATATAAGGACTCATTGCCTATATTTAAAATAAGAAAAATGATACTCTGCGATTACTTTTAATATACTAAAAAATATATATAGCAAAGTATTTAAATTCGTATATTCTTTTGAAATCAATAAAATAAACGAGAAGATATAAATAAGAATTCGTTGGCGATGGAAATATAAGAACTCATTGTCTGTATTTAAATTTAATAAAAATCTACACTCTGCGATTTCTTTTAATCTACTAAAAAATACATATTTGAAAGTATTGAAATTCGTATATTCTTTTGAAATCAATAAAATAAACGAAAAGATATAAATAAGAATTCGTTGGCGATGGAAATATAAGAACTCATTGTCTGTATTTAAATTTAATAAATATCTACACTCTGCGATTTCTTTTAATCTACTAAAAAATACATATTTGAAAGTATTGAAATTCGTATATTCTTTTGAAATCAATAAAATAAACGAAAAGATATAAATAAGAATTCGTTGGCGATGGAAATATAAGGACTCATTGTCTGTATTTAAATTAAATAAAAATTAAACACTGCGATTTATTTTAATCTACAAAAAATACATATAGGAAAGTATTGAAATTCGTATATTCTTTTGAAATCAATAAAATAAACGAAAAGATATAAATAAGAATTCGTTGGCGATGGAAATATAAGAACTCATTGTCTGTATTTCAAATTAATAAAATCTACACTCTGCGATTACTTTTAATCTACTAAAAAATACATATAGGAAAGTATTGAAATTCGTATATCTTTTGAAATCAATAAAATAAACGAAAAGATATAAATAAGAATTCGTTGGTGATGGAAATATAAGGACTCGTTGTCTATATTTAAAATAAGAAAAATGTTACTCTGCGATTACTTTTAATATACTAAAAAATATATATAGGAAAGTATTGAAATTCGTATATTCTTTTGAAATCAATAAAATAAACGAAAAGATATAAATAAGAATTCGTTGGCGATGGAAATATAAGGACTCATTGTCTATATTTAAAATAAGAAAAATGATTCTCTACAAATTGTTTTCAATCTACTAAAAAATACATATAGGAAAGTATTGAAATTCGTATATTCTTTTGAAATCAATAAAATAAACGAAAAGATATAAATAAGAATTCGTTGGCGATGGAAATATAAGAACTCATTGTCTATATTTAAAATAAGAAAAATGATTCTCTACAAATTGTTTTCAATCTACTAAAAAATACATATAGGAAAGTATTGAAATTCGTATATTCTTTTGAAATCAATAAAATAAACGAAAAGATATAAATAAGAATTCGTTGGCGATGGAAATATAAGAACTCATTGTCTGTATTTCAAATTAATAAAATTAACACTCTGCGATTTCTTTTATTCTACTAAAAAAAAACATTTGATAGTATTGAATTTTGTTTATTCTTTTAAAATCAATATAATAAACGAAAAGATATAAATAAGAATTCGTTGGCGATGGAAATATAAGAACTCATTGTCTGTATTTAAATTTAATAAAAATCTACACTCTGCGATTTCTTTTAATCTACTAAAAAATACATATTTGAAAGTATTGAAATTCGTATATTCTTTTGAAATCAATAAAATAAACGAAAAGATATAAATAAGAATTCGTTGGCGATGGAAATATAAGGACTCATTGTCTGTATTTAAATTAAATAAAAATTAAACACTGCGATTTATTTTAATCTACAAAAAATACATATAGGAAAGTATTGAAATTCGTATATTCTTTTGAAATCAATAAAATAAACGAAAAGATATAAATAAGAATTCGTTGGCGATGGAAATATAAGAACTCATTGTCTGTATTTCAAATTAATAAAATCTACACTCTGCGATTACTTTTAATCTACTAAAAAATACATATAGGAAAGTATTGAAATTCGTATATCTTTTGAAATCAATAAAATAAACGAAAAGATATAAATAAGAATTCGTTGGCGATGGAAATATAAGGACTCATTGTCTGTATTTAAATTAAATAAAAATTAAACACTGCGATTTATTTTAATCTACAAAAAATACATATAGGAAAGTATTGAAATTCGTATATCTTTTG
The DNA here is from genome assembly GCA_961205885.1 of Ptychoptera albimana. Classification (NCBI taxonomy): domain Eukaryota; kingdom Metazoa; phylum Arthropoda; class Insecta; order Diptera; family Ptychopteridae; genus Ptychoptera; species Ptychoptera albimana. Next base: position 11,414,173 of record OY540803.1, on the reverse strand, counting down.
AAATCAATAAAATAAACGAAAAGATATAAATAAGAATTCGTTGGTGATGGAAATATAAGGACTCATTGTCTATATTTAAAATAAGAAAAATGATACTCTGCGATTACTTTTAATCTACTAAAAAATATATATAGGAAAGTATTGAAATTCGTATATTCTTTTGAAATCAATAAAATAAACGAAAAGATATAAATAAGAATTCGTTGGCGATGGAAATATAAGAACTCATTGTCTGTATTTAAATTTAATAAAAATCTACACTATGCGATTTCTTTTAATCTACTAAAAAATACATATAGGAAAGTATTGATATTCGTATATCTTTTGAAATCAATTAAATAAACGAAAATATATAAATAAGAATTCGTTGGTGATGGAAATATAAGGACTCATTGCCTATATTTAAAATAAGAAAAATGATACTCTGCGATTACTTTTAATATACTAAAAAATATATATAGCAAAGTATTTAAATTCGTATATTCTTTTGAAATCAATAAAATAAACGAGAAGATATAAATAAGAATTCGTTGGCGATGGAAATATAAGAACTCATTGTCTGTATTTAAATTTAATAAAAATCTACACTATGCGATTTCTTTTAATCTACTAAAAAATACATATTTGAAAGTATTGAAATTCGTATATTCTTTTGAAATCAATAAAATAAACGAAAAAATATAAATAAGAATTCGTTGGCGATGGAAATATAAGAACTCATTGTCTGTATTTAAATTTAATAAAAATCTACACTCTGCGATTTCTTTTAATCTACTAAAAAATACATATTTGAAAGTATTGAAATTCGTATATTCTTTTGAAATCAATAAAATAAACGAAAAGATATAAATAAGAATTCGTTGGCGATGGAAATATAAGAACTCATTGTCTGTATTTAAATTAAATAAAAATTAAACACTGCGATTTATTTTAATCTACAAAAAATACATATAGGAAAGTATTGAAATTCGTATATTCTTTTGAAATCAATAAAATAAACGAAAAGATATAAATAAGAATTCGTTGGCGATGGAAATATAAGAACTCATTGTCTGTATTTCAAATTAATAAAATCTACACTCTGCGATTACTTTTAATCTACTAAAAAATACATATAGGAAAGTATTGAAATTCGTATATCTTTTGAAATCAATAAAATAAACGAAAAGATATAAATAAGAATTCGTTGGCGATGGAAATATAAGAACTCATTGTCTGTATTTCAAATTAATAAAATTAACACTCTGCGATTTCTTTTATTCTACTAAAAAAAAACATTTGATAGTATTGAATTTTGTTTATTCTTTTAAAATCAATATAATAAACGAAAAGATATAAATAAGAATTCGTTGGCGATGGAAATATAAGAACTCATTGTCTGTATTTCAAATTAATAAAATTAACACTCTGCGATTACTTTTAATCTACTAAAAAATACATATAGGAAAGTATTGAAATTCGTATATCTTTTGAAATCAATAAAATAAACGAAAAGATATAAATAAGAATTCGTTGGCGATGGAAATATAAGGACTCATTGTCTGTATTTAAATTAAATAAAAATTAAACACTGCGATTTATTTTAATCTACAAAAAATACATATAGGAAAGTATTGAAATTCGTATATCTTTTGAAATCAATAAAATAAACGAAAAGATATAAATAAGAATTCGTTGGTGATGGAAATATAAGGACTCATTGTCTATATTTAAAATAAGAAAAATGATACTCTGCGATTACTTTTAATCTACTAAAAAATATATATAGGAAAGTATTGAAATTCGTATATTCTTTTGAAATCAATAAAATAAACGAAAAGATATAAATAAGAATTCGTTGGCGATGGAAATATAAGAACTCATTGTCTGTATTTCAAATTAATAAAATTAACACTCTGCGATTACTTTTAATCTACTAAAAAATACATATAGGAAAGTATTGAAATTCGTATATCTTTTGAAATCAATAAAATAAACGAAAAGATATAAATAAGAATTCGTTGGTGATGGAAATATAAGGACTCATTGTCTATATTTAAAATAAGAAAAATGATACTCTGCGATTACTTTTAATCTACTAAAAAATATATATAGCAAAGTATTTAAATTCGTATATTCTTTTGAAATCAATAAAATAAACGAGAAGATATAAATAAGAATTCGTTGGCGATGGAAATATAAGAACTCATTGTCTGTATTTAAATTTAATAAAAATCTACACTCTGCGATTTCTTTTAATCTACTAAAAAATACATATTTGAAAGTATTGAAATTCGTATATTCTTTTGAAATCAATAAAATAAACGAAAAGATATAAATAAGAATTCGTTGGCGATGGAAATATAAGAACTCATTGTCTGTATTTAAATTTAATAAAAATCTACACTCTGCGATTTCTTTTAATCTACTAAAAAATACATATTTGAAAGTATTAAAATTCGTATATTCTTTTGAAATCAATAAAATAAACGAAAAGATATAAATAAGAATTCGTTGGCGATGGAAATATAAGGACTCATTGTCTGTATTTAAATTAAATAAAAATTAAACACTGCGATTTATTTTAATCTACAAAAAATACATATAGGAAAGTATTGAAATTCGTATATTCTTTTGAAATCAATAAAATAAACGAAAAGATATAAATAAGAATTCGTTGGCGATGGAAATATAAGAACTCATTGTCTGTATTTCAAATTAATAAAATCTACACTCTGCGATTACTTTTAATCTACTAAAAAATACATATAGGAAAGTATTGAAATTCGTATATCTTTTGAAATCAATAAAATAAACGAAAAGATATAAATAAGAATTCGTTGGTGATGGAAATATAAGGACTCGTTGTCTATATTTAAAATAAGAAAAATGTTACTCTGCGATTACTTTTAATATACTAAAAAATATATATAGGAAAGTATTGAAATTCGTATATTCTTTTGAAATCAATAAAATAAACGAAAAGATATAAATAAGAATTCGTTGGCGATGGAAATATAAGGACTCATTGTCTATATTTAAAATAAGAAAAATGATTCTCTACAAATTGTTTTCAATCTACTAAAAAATACATATAGGAAAGTATTGAAATTCGTATATTCTTTTGAAATCAATAAAATAAACGAAAAGATATAAATAAGAATTCGTTGGCGATGGAAATATAAGAACTCATTGTCTATATTTAAAATAAGAAAAATGATTCTCTACAAATTGTTTTCAATCTACTAAAAAATACATATTTGAAAGTAATGAAATTTGTATGTTCTTTTGAAATCAATAAAATAAACGAGAAGATATAAATAAGAATTCGTTGGCGATGGAAATATAAGAACTCATTGTCTGTATTTAAATTAAATAAAAATTAAACACTGCGATTTATTTTAATCTACAAAAAATACATATAGGAAAGTATTGAAATTCGTATATTCTTTTGAAATCAATAAAATAAACGAAAAGATATAAATAAGAATTCGTTGGCGATGGAAATATAAGAAATCATTGTCTGTATTTAAATTTAATAAAAATCTACACTATGCGATTTCTTTTAATCTACTAAAAAATACATATAGGAAAGTATTGATATTCGTATATCTTTTGAAATCAATAAAATAAACGAAAATATATAAATAAGAATTCGTTGGCGATGGAAATATAAGAACTCATTGTCTGTATTTCTAATTAATAAAATTAACACTATGCGATTTCATTTAATCTACTAAAAAATACACATTTAAAAGTATTGAAATTCGTATATTCTTTTGAAATCAATAAAATAAACGAAAAGATATAAATAAGAATTCGTTGGCGATGGAAATATAAGGACTCATTGTCTATATTTAAAATAAGAAAAATGATTCTCTACAAATTGTTTTCAATCTACTAAAAAATACATATTTGAAAGTAATGAAATTTGTATGTTCTTTTGAAATCAATAAAATAAACGAAAAGATATAAATAAGAATTCGTTGGCGATGGAAATATAAGAACTCATTGTCTGTATTTAAATTAAATAAAAATTAAACACTGCGATTTATTTTAATCTACAAAAAATACATATAGGAAAGTATTGAAATTCGTATATTCTTTTGAAATCAATAAAATAAACGAAAATATATAAATAAGAATTCGTTGGCGATGGAAATATAAGAACTCATTGTCTGTATTTCAAATTAATAAAATTTACACTCTGCGATTTCTTTTATTCTACTAAAAAATACACATTTGAAAGTATTGAAATTCGTTTATTCTTTTAAAATCAATATAATAAACGAAAAGATATAAATAAGAATTCGTTGGCGATGGAAATATAAGAACTCATTGTCTGTATTTAAATTTAATAAAAATCTACACTCTGCGATTTCTTTTAATCTACTAAAAAATACATATTTGAAAGTATTGAAATATGTATGTTCTTTTGAAATCAATAAAATAAACGAAAAGATATAAATAAGAATTCGTTGGCGATGGAAATATAAGGACTCATTGTCTATATTTAAAATAAGAAAAATGATACTCTGCGATTACTTTTAATATACTAAAAAATATATATAGGAAAGTATTGAAATTCGTATATTCTTTTGAAATCAATAAAATAAACGAAAAGATATAAATAAGAATTCGTTGGCGATGGAAATATAAGAACTCATTGTCTGTATTTCAAATTAATAAAATCTACACTCTGCGATTTCTTTTAATCTACTAAAAAATACATATTTGAAAGTATTAAAATTCGTATATTCTTTTGAAATCAATAAAATAAACGAAAAGATATAAATAAGAATTCGTTGGCGATGGAAATATAAGAACTCATTGTCTATATTTAAAATAAGAAAAATGATTCTCTACAAATTGTTTTCAATCTACTAAAAAATACATATTTGAAAGTAATGAAATTTGTATGTTCTTTTGAAATCAATAAAATAAACGAGAAGATATAAATAAGAATTCGTTGGCGATGGAAATATAAGAACTCATTGTCTGTATTTAAATTAAATTAAATAAAAATTAAACACTGCGATTTATTTTAATCTACTAAAAAATACATATTTGAAAGTATTGAAATATGTATGTTCTTTTGAAATCAATAAAATAAACGAAAAGATATAAATAAGAATTCGTTGGCGATGGAAATATAAGGACTCATTGTCTATATTTAAAATAAGAAAAATGATACTCTGCGATTACTTTTAATATACTAAAAAATATATATAGGAAAGTATTGAAATTCGTATATTCTTTTGAAATCAATAAAATAAACGAAAAGATATAAATAAGAATTCGTTGGCGATGGAAATATAAGAACTCATTGTCTGTATTTCAAATTAATAAAATCTACACTCTGCGATTTCTTTTAATCTACTAAAAAATACATATAGGAAAGTATTGAAATTCGTATATCTTTTGAAATCAATAAAATAAACGAAAAGATATAAATAAGAATTCGTTGGTGATGGAAATATAAGGACTCATTGTCTATATTTAAAATAAGAAAAATGATACTCTGCGATTACTTTTAATCTACTAAAAAATATATATAGGAAAGTATTGAAATTCGTATATTCTTTTGAAATCAATAAAATAAACGAAAAGATATAAATAAGAATTCGTTGGCGATGGAAATATAAGAACTCATTGTCTGTATTTAAATTTAATAAAAATCTACACTCTGCGATTTCTTTTAATCTACTAAAAAATACATATTTGAAAGTATTGAAATTCGTATATTCTTTTGAAATCAATAAAATAAACGAAAAGATATAAATAAGAATTCGTTGGCGATGGAATTATAAGGACTCATTGTCTGTATTTAAATTTAATAAAAATTAAACTCTGCGATTTCTTTTAATCTACTAAAAAATATATATAGGAAAGTATTGAAATTCGTATATTCTTTTGAAATCAATAAAATAAACGAAAAGATATAAATAAGAATTCGTTGGCGATGGAAATATAAGAACTCATTGTCTGTATTTCTAATTAATAAAATTAACACTATGCGATTTCATTTAATCTACTAAAAAATACACATTTAAAAGTATTGAAATTCGTATATTCTTTTGAAATCAATAAAATAAACGAAAAGATATAAATAAGAATTCGTTGGCGATGGAAATATAAGGACTCATTGTCTATATTTAAAATAAGAAAAATGATTCTCTACAAATTGTTTTCAATCTACTAAAAAATACATATTTGAAAGTAATGAAATTTGTATGTTCTTTTGAAATCAATAAAATAAACGAAAAGATATAAATAAGAATTCGTTGGCGATGGAAATATAAGAACTCATTGTCTGTATTTAAATTTAATAAAAATCTACACTATGCGATTTCTTTTAATCTACTAAAAAATACATATAGGAAAGTATTGATATTCGTATATCTTTTGAAATCAATTAAATAAACGAAAATATATAAATAAGAATTCGTTGGTGATGGAAATATAAGGACTCATTGCCTATATTTAAAATAAGAAAAATGATACTCTGCGATTACTTTTAATATACTAAAAAATATATATAGCAAAGTATTTAAATTCGTATATTCTTTTGAAATCAATAAAATAAACGAGAAGATATAAATAAGAATTCGTTGGCGATGGAAATATAAGAACTCATTATCTGTATTTAAATTTAATAAAAATCTACACTATGCGATTTCTTTTAATCTACTAAAAAATACATATTTGAAAGTATTGAAATTCGTATATTCTTTTGAAATCAATAAAATAAACGAAAAGATATAAATAAGAATTCGTTGGCGATGGAAATATAAGAACTCATTGTCTGTATTTAAATTTAATAAAAATCTACACTCTGCGATTTCTTTTAATCTACTAAAAAATACATATTTGAAAGTATTGAAATTCGTATATTCTTTTGAAATCAATAAAATAAACGAAAAGATATAAATAAGAATTCGTTGGCGATGGAAATATAAGAACTCATTGTCTGTATTTAAATTAAATAAAAATTAAACACTGCGATTTATTTTAATCTACAAAAAATACATATAGGAAAGTATTGAAATTCGTATATTCTTTTGAAATCAATAAAATAAACGAAAAGATATAAATAAGAATTCGTTGGCGATGGAAATATAAGAACTCATTGTCTGTATTTCAAATTAATAAAATCTACACTCTGCGATTACTTTTAATCTACTAAAAAATACATATAGGAAAGTATTGAAATTCGTATATCTTTTGAAATCAATAAAATAAACGAAAAGATATAAATAAGAATTCGTTGGCGATGGAAATATAAGAACTCATTGTCTATATTTAAAATAAGAAAAATGATTCTCTACAAATTGTTTTCAATCTACTAAAAAATACATATTTGAAAGTATTGAAATTCGTATATTCTTTTGAAATCAATAAAATAAACGAAAAGATATAAATAAGAATTCGTTGGCGATGGAAATATAAGAACTCATTGTCTGTATTTAAATTTAATAAAAATCTACACTCTGCGATTTCTTTTAATCTACTAAAAAATACATATTTGAAAGTATTAAAATTCGTATATTCTTTTGAAATCAATAAAATAAACGAAAAGATATAAATAAGAATTCGTTGGCGATGGAAATATAAGAACTCATTGTCTATATTTAAAATAAGAAAAATGATTCTCTACAAATTGTTTTCAATCTACTAAAAAATACATATTTGAAAGTAATGAAATTTGTATGTTCTTTTGAAATCAATAAAATAAACGAGAAGATATAAATAAGAATTCGTTGGCGATGGAAATATAAGAACTCATTGTCTGTATTTAAATTAAATAAAAATTAAACACTGCGATTTATTTTAATCTACAAAAAATACATATAGGAAAGTATTGAAATTCGTATATTCTTTTGAAATCAATAAAATAAACGAAAAGATATAAATAAGAATTCGTTGGCGATGGAAATATAAGAAATCATTGTCTGTATTTAAATTTAATAAAAATCTACACTATGCGATTTCTTTTAATCTACTAAAAAATACATATAGGAAAGTATTGATATTCGTATATCTTTTGAAATCAATAAAATAAACGAAAATATATAAATAAGAATTCGTTGGCGATGGAAATATAAGAACTCATTGTCTGTATTTCTAATTAATAAAATTAACACTATGCGATTTCATTTAATCTACTAAAAAATACACATTTAAAAGTATTGAAATTCGTATATTCTTTTGAAATCAATAAAATAAACGAAAAGATATAAATAAGAATTCGTTGGCGATGGAAATATAAGGACTCATTGTCTATATTTAAAATAAGAAAAATGATTCTCTACAAATTGTTTTCAATCTACTAAAAAATACATATTTGAAAGTAATGAAATTTGTATATTCTTTTGAAATCAATAAAATAAACGAAAAGATATAAATAAGAATTCGTTGGCGATGGAAATATAAGAACTCATTGTCTGTATTTAAATTAAATAAAAATTAAACACTGCGATTTATTTTAATCTACAAAAAATACATATAGGAAAGTATTGAAATTCGTATATTCTTTTGAAATCAATAAAATAAACGAAAATATATAAATAAGAATTCGTTGGCGATGGAAATATAAGAACTCATTGTCTGTATTTCAAATTAATAAAATTTACACTCTGCGATTTCTTTTATTCTACTAAAAAATACACATTTGAAAGTATTGAAATTCGTTTATTCTTTTAAAATCAATATAATAAACGAAAAGATATAAATAAGAATTCGTTGGCGATGGAAATATAAGAACTCATTGTCTGTATTTAAATTTAATAAAAATCTACACTCTGCGATTTCTTTTAATCTACTAAAAAATACATATTTGAAAGTATTGAAATATGTATGTTCTTTTGAAATCAATAAAATAAACGAAAAGATATAAATAAGAATTCGTTGGCGATGGAAATATAAGGACTCATTGTCTATATTTAAAATAAGAAAAATGATACTCTGCGATTACTTTTAATATACTAAAAAATATATATAGGAAAGTATTGAAATTCGTATATTCTTTTGAAATCAATAAAATAAACGAAAAGATATAAATAAGAATTCGTTGGCGATGGAAATATAAGAACTCATTGTCTGTATTTCAAATTAATAAAATCTACACTCTGCGATTTCTTTTAATCTACTAAAAAATACATATTTGAAAGTATTAAAATTCGTATATTCTTTTGAAATCAATAAAATAAACGAAAAGATATAAATAAGAATTCGTTGGCGATGGAAATATAAGAACTCATTGTCTATATTTAAAATAAGAAAAATGATTCTCTACAAATTGTTTTCAATCTACTAAAAAATACATATTTGAAAGTAATGAAATTTGTATGTTCTTTTGAAATCAATAAAATAAACGAGAAGATATAAATAAGAATTCGTTGGCGATGGAAATATAAGAACTCATTGTCTGTATTTAAATTAAATTAAATAAAAATTAAACACTGCGATTTATTTTAATCTACTAAAAAATACATATTTGAAAGTATTGAAATATGTATGTTCTTTTGAAATCAATAAAATAAACGAAAAGATATAAATAAGAATTCGTTGGCGATGGAAATATAAGGACTCATTGTCTATATTTAAAATAAGAAAAATGATACTCTGCGATTACTTTTAATATACTAAAAAATATATATAGGAAAGTATTGAAATTCGTATATTCTTTTGAAATCAATAAAATAAACGAAAAGATATAAATAAGAATTCGTTGGCGATGGAAATATAAGAACTCATTGTCTGTATTTCAAATTAATAAAATCTACACTCTGCGATTTCTTTTAATCTACTAAAAAATACATATAGGAAAGTATTGAAATTCGTATATCTTTTGAAATCAATAAAATAAACGAAAAGATATAAATAAGAATTCGTTGGTGATGGAAATATAAGGACTCATTGTCTATATTTAAAATAAGAAAAATGATACTCTGCGATTACTTTTAATCTACTAAAAAATATATATAGGAAAGTATTGAAATTCGTATATTCTTTTGAAATCAATAAAATAAACGAAAAGATATAAATAAGAATTCGTTGGCGATGGAAATATAAGAACTCATTGTCTGTATTTAAATTTAATAAAAATCTACACTCTGCGATTTCTTTTAATCTACTAAAAAATACATATTTGAAAGTATTGAAATTCGTATATTCTTTTGAAATCAATAAAATAAACGAAAAGATATAAATAAGAATTCGTTGGCGATGGAATTATAAGGACTCATTGTCTGTATTTAAATTTAATAAAAATTAAACTCTGCGATTTCTTTTAATCTACTAAAAAATATATATAGGAAAGTATTGAAATTCGTATATTCTTTTGAAATCAATAAAATAAACGAAAAGATATAAATAAGAATTCGTTGGCGATGGAAATATAAGAACTCATTGTCTGTATTTCTAATTAATAAAATTAACACTATGCGATTTCATTTAATCTACTAAAAAATACACATTTAAAAGTATTGAAATTCGTATATTCTTTTGAAATCAATAAAATAAACGAAAAGATATAAATAAGAATTCGTTGGCGATGGAAATATAAGGACTCATTGTCTATATTTAAAATAAGAAAAATGATTCTCTACAAATTGTTTTCAATCTACTAAAAAATACATATTTGAAAGTAATGAAATTTGTATGTTCTTTTGAAATCAATAAAATAAACGAAAAGATATAAATAAGAATTCGTTGGCGATGGAAATATAAGAACTCATTGTCTGTATTTAAATTTAATAAAAATCTACACTATGCGATTTCTTTTAATCTACTAAAAAATACATATAGGAAAGTATTGATATTCGTATATCTTTTGAAATCAATTAAATAAACGAAAATATATAAATAAGAATTCGTTGGTGATGGAAATATAAGGACTCATTGCCTATATTTAAAATAAGAAAAATGATACTCTGCGATTACTTTTAATATACTAAAAAATATATATAGCAAAGTATTTAAATTCGTATATTCTTTTGAAATCAATAAAATAAACGAGAAGATATAAATAAGAATTCGTTGGCGATGGAAATATAAGAACTCATTGTCTGTATTTAAATTTAATAAAAATCTACACTATGCGATTTCTTTTAATCTACTAAAAAATACATATTTGAAAGTATTGAAATTCGTATATTCTTTTGAAATCAATAAAATAAACGAAAAAATATAAATAAGAATTCGTTGGCGATGGAAATATAAGAACTCATTGTCTGTATTTAAATTTAATAAAAATCTACACTCTGCGATTTCTTTTAATCTACTAAAAAATACATATTTGAAAGTATTGAAATTCGTATATTCTTTTGAAATCAATAAAATAAACGAAAAGATATAAATAAGAATTCGTTGGCGATGGAAATATAAGAACTCATTGTCTGTATTTAAATTAAATAAAAATTAAACACTGCGATTTATTTTAATCTACAAAAAATACATATAGGAAAGTATTGAAATTCGTATATTCTTTTGAAATCAATAAAATAAACGAAAAGATATAAATAAGAATTCGTTGGCGATGGAAATATAAGAACTCATTGTCTGTATTTCAAATTAATAAAATCTACACTCTGCGATTACTTTTAATCTACTAAAAAATACATATAGGAAAGTATTGAAATTCGTATATCTTTTGAAATCAATAAAATAAACGAAAAGATATAAATAAGAATTCGTTGGCGATGGAAATATAAGAACTCATTGTCTATATTTAAAATAAGAAAAATGATTCTCTACAAATTGTTTTCAATCTACTAAAAAATACATATTTGAAAGTATTGAAATTCGTATATTCTTTTGAAATCAATAAAATAAACGAAAAGATATAAATAAGAATTCGTTGGCGATGGAAATATAAGAACTCATTGTCTGTATTTAAATTTAATAAAAATCTACACTCTGCGATTTCTTTTAATCTACTAAAAAATACATATTTGAAAGTATTAAAATTCGTATATTCTTTTGAAATCAATAAAATAAACGAAAAGATATAAATAAGAATTCGTTGGCGATGGAAATATAAGGACTCATTGTCTGTATTTAAATTAAATAAAAATTAAACACTGCGATTTATTTTAATCTACAAAAAATACATATAGGAAAGTATTGAAATTCGTATATTCTTTTGAAATCAATAAAATAAACGAAAAGATATAAATAAGAATTCGTTGGCGATGGAAATATAAGAACTCATTGTCTGTATTTCAAATTAATAAAATCTACACTCTGCGATTACTTTTAATCTACTAAAAAATACATATAGGAAAGTATTGAAATTCGTATATCTTTTGAAATCAATAAAATAAACGAAAAGATATAAATAAGAATTCGTTGGTGATGGAAATATAAGGACTCGTTGTCTATATTTAAAATAAGAAAAATGTTACTCTGCGATTACTTTTAATATACTAAAAAATATATATAGGAAAGTATTGAAATTCGTATATTCTTTTGAAATCAATAAAATAAACGAAAAGATATAAATAAGAATTCGTTGGCGATGGAAATATAAGAACTCATTGTCTGTATTTCAAATTAATAAAATTAACACTCTGCGATTTCTTTTATTCTACTAAAAAAAAACATTTGAAAGTATTGAAATTTGTTTATTCTTTTAAAATCAATATAATAAACGAAAAGATATAAATAAGAATTCGTTGGCGATGGAAATATAAGAACTCATTGTCTGTATTTAAATTAAATTAAATAAAAATTAAACACTGCGATTTATTTTAATCTACTAAAAAATACATATTTGAAAGTATTGAAATATGTATGTTCTTTTGAAATCAATAAAATAAACGAAAAGATATAAATAAGAATTCGTTGGCGATGGAAATATAAGGACTCATTGTCTATATTTAAAATAAGAAAAATGATACTCTGCGATTACTTTTAATATACTAAAAAATATATATAGGAAAGTATTGAAATTCGTATATTCTTTTGAAATCAATAAAATAAACGAAAAGATATAAATAAGAATTCGTTGGCGATGGAAATATAAGGACTCATTGTCTATATTTAAAATAAGAAAAATGATACTCTGCGATTACTTTTAATATACTAAAAAATATATATAGGAAAGTATTGAAATTCGTATATTCTTTTGAAATCAATAAAATAAACGAAAAGATATAAATAAGAATTCGTTGGCGATGGAAATATAAGAACTCATTGTCTGTATTTCAAATTAATAAAATCTACACTCTGCGATTTCTTTTAATCTACTAAAAAATACATATTTGAAAGTATTGAAATATGTATGTTCTTTTGAAATCAATAAAATAAACGAAAAGATATAAATAAGAATTCGTTGGCGATGGAAATATAAGGACTCATTGTCTATATTTAAAATAAGAAAAATGATACTCTGCGATTACTTTTAATATACTAAAAAATATATATAGGAAAGTATTGAAATTCGTATATTCTTTTGAAATCAATAAAATAAACGAAAAGATATAAATAAGAATTCGTTGGCGATGGAAATATAAGAACTCATTGTCTGTATTTCAAATTAATAAAATCTACACTCTGCGATTTCTTTTAATCTACTAAAAAATACATATTTGAAAGTATTAAAATTCGTATATTCTTTTGAAATCAATAAAATAAACGAAAAGATATAAATAAGAATTCGTTGGCGATGGAAATATAAGAACTCATTGTCTATATTTAAAATAAGAAAAATGATTCTCTACAAATTGTTTTCAATCTACTAAAAAATACATATTTGAAAGTAATGAAATTTGTATGTTCTTTTGAAATCAATAAAATAAACGAGAAGATATAAATAAGAATTCGTTGGCGATGGAAATATAAGAACTCATTGTCTGTATTTAAATTAAATTAAATAAAAATTAAACACTGCGATTTATTTTAATCTACTAAAAAATACATATTTGAAAGTATTGAAATATGTATGTTCTTTTGAAATCAATAAAATAAACGAAAAGATATAAATAAGAATTCGTTGGCGATGGAAATATAAGGACTCATTGTCTATATTTAAAATAAGAAAAATGATACTCTGCGATTACTTTTAATATACTAAAAAATATATATAGGAAAGTATTGAAATTCGTATATTCTTTTGAAATCAATAAAATAAACGAAAAGATATAAATAAGAATTCGTTGGCGATGGAAATATAAGAACTCATTGTCTGTATTTCAAATTAATAAAATCTACACTCTGCGATTTCTTTTAATCTACTAAAAAATACATATAGGAAAGTATTGAAATTCGTATATCTTTTGAAATCAATAAAATAAACGAAAAGATATAAATAAGAATTCGTTGGTGATGGAAATATAAGGACTCATTGTCTATATTTAAAATAAGAAAAATGATACTCTGCGATTACTTTTAATCTACTAAAAAATATATATAGGAAAGTATTGAAATTCGTATATTCTTTTGAAATCAATAAAATAAACGAAAAGATATAAATAAGAATTCGTTGGCGATGGAAATATAAGAACTCATTGTCTGTATTTAAATTTAATAAAAATCTACACTCTGCGATTTCTTTTAATCTACTAAAAAATACATATTTGAAAGTATTGAAATTCGTATATTCTTTTGAAATCAATAAAATAAACGAAAAGATATAAATAAGAATTCGTTGGCGATGGAATTATAAGGACTCATTGTCTGTATTTAAATTTAATAAAAATTAAACTCTGCGATTTCTTTTAATCTACTAAAAAATATATATAGGAAAGTATTGAAATTCGTATATTCTTTTGAAATCAATAAAATAAACGAAAAGATATAAATAAGAATTCGTTGGCGATGGAATTAGAAGGACTCATTGTCTGTATTTAAATTTAATAAAAATTAAACTCTGCGATTACTTTTAATCTACTAAAAAATATATATAGGAAAGTATTGAAATTCGTATATTCTTTTGAAATCAATAAAATAAACGAAAAGATATAAATAAGAATTCGTTGGCGATGGAAATATAAGAACTCATTGTCTGTATTTCAAATTAATAAAATTAACACTCTGCGATTTCTTTTATTCTACTAAAAAAAAACATTTGAAAGTATTGAAATTTGTTTATTCTTTTAAAATCAATATAATAAACGAAAAGATATAAATAAGAATTCGTTGGCGATGGAAATATAAGAACTCATTGTCTGTATTTAAATTTAATAAAAATCTACACTCTGCGATTTCTTTTAATCTACTAAAAAATACATATTTGAAAGTATTGAAATTCGTATATTCTTTTGAAATCAATAAAATAAACGAAAAGATATAAATAAGAATTCGTTGGCGATGGAAATATAAGAACTCATTGTCTGTATTTAAATTAAATAAAAATTAAACACTGCGATTTATTTTAATCTACAAAAAATACATATAGGAAAGTATTGAAATTCGTATATTCTTTTGAAATCAATAAAATAAACGAAAAGATATAAATAAGAATTCGTTGGCGATGGAAATATAAGAACTCATTGTCTGTATTTAAATTTAATAAAAATCTACACTATGCGATTTCTTTTAATCTACTAAAAAATACATATAGGAAAGTATTGATATTCGTATATCTTTTGAAATCAATTAAATAAACGAAAATATATAAATAAGAATTCGTTGGTGATGGAAATATAAGGACTCATTGCCTATATTTAAAATAAGAAAAATGATACTCTGCGATTACTTTTAATATACTAAAAAATATATATAGCAAAGTATTTAAATTCGTATATTCTTTTGAAATCAATAAAATAAACGAGAAGATATAAATAAGAATTCGTTGGCGATGGAAATATAAGAACTCATTGTCTGTATTTAAATTTAATAAAAATCTACACTCTGCGATTTCTTTTAATCTACTAAAAAATACATATTTGAAAGTATTGAAATTCGTATATTCTTTTGAAATCAATAAAATAAACGAAAAGATATAAATAAGAATTCGTTGGCGATGGAAATATAAGAACTCATTGGCTGTATTTAAATTTAATAAAAATCTACACTCTGCGATTTCTTTTAATCTACTAAAAAATACATATTTGAAAGTATTGAAATTCGTATATTCTTTTGAAATCAATAAAATAAACGAAAAGATATAAATAATAATTCGTTGGCGATGGAAATATAAGAACTCATTGTCTGTATTTAAATTTAATAAAAATCTACACTCTGCGATTTCTTTTAATCTACTAAAAAATACATATTTGAAAGTAATGAAATTTGTATGTTCTTTTGAAATCAATAAAATAAACGAAAAGATATAAATAAGAATTCGTTGGCGATGGAAATATAAGAACTCATTGTCTGTATTTAAATTAAATAAAAATTAAACACTGCGATTTATTTTAATCTACAAAAAATACATATAGGAAAGTATTGAAATTCGTATATTCTTTTGAAATCAATAAAATAAACGAAAAGATATAAATAAGAATTCGTTGGCGATGGAAATATAAGAACTCATTGTCTGTATTTAAATTTAATAAAAATCTACACTATGCGATTTCTTTTAATCTACTAAAAATACATATAGGAAAGTATTGATATTCGTATATCTTTTGAAATCAATAAAATAAACGAAAAGATATAAATAAGAATTCGTTGGTGATGGAAATATAAGGACTCATTGTCTGTATTTCTAATTAATAAAATTAACACTATGCGATTTCTTTTAATCTACTAAAAAATACACATTTGAAAGTATTGAAATTCGTATATTCTTTTGAAATCAATAAAATAAACGAAAAGATATAAATAAGAATTCGTTGGCGATGGAAATATAAGGACTCATTGTCTATATTTAAAATAAGAAAAATGATTCTCTACAAATTGTTTTCAATCTACTAAAAAATACATATTTGAAAGTAATGAAATTTGCATGTTCTTTTGAAATCAATAAAATAAACGAAAAGATATAAATAAGAATTCGTTGGCGATGGAAATATAAGAACTCATTGTCTGTATTTAAATTAAATAAAAATTAAACACTGCGATTTATTTTAGTCTACAAAAAATACATATAGGAAAGTATTGAAATTCGTATATTCTTTTGAAATCAATAAAATAAACGAAAAGATATAAATAAGAATTCGGTGGCGATGGAAATATAAGAACTCATTGTCTGTATTTAAATTTAATAAAAATCTACTCTATGCGATTTCTTTTAATCTACTAAAAAATACATATAGGAAAGTATTGATATTCGTATATCTTTTGAAATCAATAAAATAAACGAAAATATATAAATAAGAATTCGTTGGTGATGGAAATATAAGGACTCATTGCCTATATTTAAAATAAGAAAATTGATACTCTGCGATTACTTTTAATATACTAAAAAATATATATAGGAAAGTATTGAAATTCGTATATTCTTTTGAAATCAATAAAATAAACGAAAAGATATAAATAAGAATTCGTTGGCGATGGAAATATAAGGACTCATTGTCTATATTTAAAATAAGAAAAATGATTCTCTACAAATTGTTTTCAATCTACTAAAAGATACATATTTGAAAGTAATGAAATTTGTATGTTCTTTTGAAATCAATAAAATAAACGAAAAGATATAAATAAGAATTCGTTGGCGATGGAAATATAAGAACACATTGTCTGTATATAAATTAAATAAAAATTAAACACTGCGATTTATTTTAATCTACAAAAAATACATATAGGAAAGTATTGAAATTCGTATATTCTTTTGAAATCAATAAAATAAACGAAAAGATATAAATAAGAATTCGTTGGCGATGGAAATATAAGAACTCATTGTCTGTATTTAAATTTAATAAAATTAACACTCTGCGATTTCTTTTATTCTACTAAAAAAAAACATTTGAAAGTATTGAAATTTGTTTATTCTTTTAAAATCAATATAATAAACGAAAAGATATAAATAAGAATTCGTTGGCGATGGAAATATAAGAACTCATTGTCTGTATTTAAATTTAATAAAAATCTACACTCTGCGATTTCTTTTAATCTACTAAAAAATACATATTTGAAAGTATTGAAATTCGTATATTCTTTTGAAATCAATAAAATAAACGAAAAGATATAAATAAGAATTCGTTGGCGATGGAAATATAAGGACTCATTGTCTATATTTAAAATAAGAAAAATGATTCTCTACAAATTGTTTTCAATCTACTAAAAAATACATATAGGAAAGTATTGAAATTTGTATGTTCTTTTGAAATCAATAAAATAAACGAAAAGATATAAATAAGAATTCGTTGGCGATGGAAATATAAGAACTCATTGTCTGTATTTAAATTAAATAAAAATTAAACACTGCGATTTATTTTAATCTACAAAAAATACATATAGGAAAGTATTGAAATTCGTATATTCTTTGGAAATCAATAAAATAAACGAAAAGATATAAATAAGAATTCGTTGGCGATGGAAATATAAGAACTCATTGTCTGTATTTCAAATTAATAAAATCTACACTCTGCGATTACTTTTAATCTACTAAAAAATACATATAGGAAAGTATTGAAATTCGTATATCTTTTGAAATCAATAAAATAAACGAAAAGATATAAATAAGAATTCGTTGGTGATGGAAATATAAGGACTCATTGTCTATATTTAAAATAAGAAAAATGATACTCTGCGATTACTTTTAATCTACTAAAAAATATATATAGGAAAGTATTGAAATTCGTATATTCTTTTGAAATCAATAAAATAAACGAAAAGATATAAATAAGAATTCGTTGGCGATGGAAATATAAGAACTCATTGTCTGTATTTCAAATTAATAAAATTAACACTCTGCGATTTCTTTTATTCTACTAAAAAAAAACATTTGAAAGTATTGAAATTTGTTTATTCTTTTAAAATCAATATAATAAACGAAAAGATATAAATAAGAATTCGTTGGCGATGGAAATATAAGGACTCATTGTCTATATTTAAAATAAGAAAAATGATTCTCTACAAATTGTTTTCAATCTACTAAAAAATACATATAGGAAAGTATTGAAATTCGTATATTCTTTTGAAATCAATTAAATAAACGAAAAGATATAAATAAAAATTCGTTGGCGATGGAAATATAAGAACTCATTGTCTGTATTTAAATTAAATAAAAATTAAACACTGCGATTTATTTTAATCTACAAAAAATACATATAGGAAAGTATTGAAATTCGTATATTCTTTTGAAATCAATAAAATAAACGAAAAGATATAAATAATAATTCGTTGGCGATGGAAATATAAGAACTCATTGTCTGTATTTAAATTTAATAAAAATCTACACTCTGCGATTTCTTTTAATCTACTAAAAAATACATATTTGAAAGTAATGAAATTTGTATGTTCTTTTGAAATCAATAAAATAAACGAAAAGATATAAATAAGAATTCGTTGGCGATGGAAATATAAGAACTCATTGTCTGTATTTAAATTAAATAAAAATTAAACACTGCGATTTATTTTAATCTACAAAAAATACATATAGGAAAGTATTGATATTCGTATATTCTTTGGAAATCAATAAAATAAACGAAAAGATATAAATAAGAATTCGTTGGCGATGGAAATATAAGAACTCATTGTCTGTATTTAAATTTAATAAAAATCTACACTATGCGATTTCTTTTAATCTACTAAAAATACATATAGGAAAGTATTGATATTCGTATATCTTTTGAAATCAATAAAATAAACGAAAAGATATAAATAAGAATTCGTTGGTGATGGAAATATAAGGACTCATTGTCTGTATTTCTAATTAATAAAATTAACACTATGCGATTTCTTTTAATCTACTAAAAAATACACATTTGAAAGTATTGAAATTCGTATATTCTTTTGAAATCAATAAAATAAACGAAAAGATATAAATAAGAATTCGTTGGCGATGGAAATATAAGAACTCATTGTCTATATTTAAAATAAGAAAAATGATTCTCTACAAATTGTTTTCAATCTACTAAAAAATACATATTTGAAAGTAATGAAATTTGTATGTTCTTTTGAAATCAATAAAATAAACGAAAAGATATAAATAAGAATTCGTTGGCGATGGAAATATAAGAACTCATTGTCTGTATTTAAATTAAATAAAAATTAAACACTGCGATTTATTTTAGTCTACAAAAAATACATATAGGAAAGTATTGAAATTCGTATATTCTTTTGAAATCAATAAAATAAACGAAAAGATATAAATAAGAATTCGTTGGCGATGGAAATATAAGAACTCATTGTCTGTATTTAAATTTAATAAAAATCTACACTATGCGATTTCTTTTAATCTACTAAAAAATACATATAGGAAAGTATTGATATTCGTATATCTTTTGAAATCAATTAAATAAACGAAAATATATAAATAAGAATTCGTTGGTGATGGAAATATAAGGACTCATTGCCTATATTTAAAATAAGAAAAATGATACTCTGCGATTACTTTTAATATACTAAAAAATATATATAGGAAAGTATTGAAATTTGTATATTCTTTTGAAATCAATAAAATAAACGAAAAGATATAAATAAGAATTCGTTGGCGATGGAAATATAAGGACTAATTGTCTATATTTAAAATAAGAAAAATGATTCTCTACAAATTGTTTTCAATCTACTAAAAGATACATATTTGAAAGTAATGAAATTTGTATGTTCTTTTGAAATCAATAAAATAAACGAAAAGATATAAATAAGAATTCGTTGGCGATGGAAATATAAGAACACATTGTCTGTATTTAAATTAAATAAAAATTAAACACTGCGATTTATTTTAATCTACAAAAAATACATATAGGAAAGTATTGAAATTCGTATATTCTTTTGAAATCAATAAAATAAACGAAAAGATATAAATAAGAATTCGTTGGCGATGGAAATATAAGAACTCATTGTCTGTATTTAAATTTAATAAAAATCTACACTCTGCGATTTCTTTTAATCTACTAAAAAATACATATAGGAAAGTATTGAAATTTGTATATCTTTTGAAATCAATAAAATAAACGAAAAGATATAAATAATAATTCGTTGGCGATGGAAATATAAGAACTCATTGTCTATATTTCAAATTAATAAAATCTACACTCTGCGATTACTTTTAATCTACTAAAAAATACATATAGGAAAGTATTGAAATTCGTATATCTTTTGAAATCAATAAAATAAACGAAAAGATATAAATAAGAATTCGTTGGTGATGGAAATATAAGGACTCATTGTCTATATTTAAAATAAAAAAAATGATACTCTGCGATTACTTTTAATCTTCTAAAAAATATATATAGGAAAGTATTGAAATTCGTTTATTCTTTTGAAATCAATTAAATAAACGAAAAGATATAAATAAGAATTCGTTGGCGATGGAAATATAAGAACTCATTGTCTGTATTTAAATTTAATAAAAATTAAACTCTACAAATTGTTTTCAATCTACTAAAAAATACATATTTGAAAGTATTGAAATTCGTATATTCTTTTGAAATCAATTAAATAAACGAAAAGATATAAATAAGAATTCGTTGGCGATGGAAATATAAGAACTCATTGTCTGTATTTAAATTTAATAAAAATTAAACTCTACAAATTGTTTTCAATCTACTAAAAAATACATATTTGAAAGTATTGAAATTCGTATATTCTTTTGAAATCAATTAAATAAACGAAAAGATATAAATAAGAATTCGTTGGCGATGGAAATATAAGAACTCATTGTCTGTATTTCAAATTAATAAAATTTACACTCTGCGATTTCTTTTATTCTACTAAAAAATACACATTTGAAAGTATTGAAATTCGTTTATTCTTTTAAAATCAATATAATAAACGAAAATATATAAATAAGAATTCGTTGGCGATGGAAATATAAGAACTCATTGTCTGTATTTAAATTTAATAAAAATCTACACTCTGCAATTTCTTTTAATCTACTAAAAAATACATATTTGAAAGTATTGAAATTCGCATATTCTTTTGAAATCAATAAAATAAACGAAAAGATATAAATAAGAATTCGTTGGCGATGGAAATATAAGGACTCATTGTCTATATTTAAAATAAGAAAAATGATTCTCTACAAATTGTTTTCAATCTACTAAAAAATACATATTTGAAAGTAATGAAATTTGTATGTTCTTTTGAAATCAATAAAATAAACGAAGAGATATAAATAAGAATTCGTTGGCGATGGAAATATAAGAACTCATTGTCTGTATTTAAATTTAATAAAAATCTACACTCTGCGATTTCTTTTAATCTACTAAAAAATACATATTTGAAAGTATTGAAATTCGTATATTCTTTTGAAATCAATAAAATAAACGAAAAGATATAAATAAGAATTCGTTGGCGATGGAAATATAAGGACTCATTGTCTATATTTAAAATAAGAAAAATGATTCTCTACAAATTGTTTTCAATCTACTAAAAAATACATATTTGAAAGTAATGAAATTTGTATGTTCTTTTGAAATCAATAAAATAAACGAGAAGATATAAATAAGAATTCGTTGGCGATGGAAATATAAGAACTCATTGTCTGTATTTAAATTAAATAAAAATTAAACACTGCGATTTATTTTAATCTACAAAAAATACATATAGGAAAGTATTGAAATTCGTATATTCTTTTGAAATCAATAAAATAAACGAAAAGATATAAATAAGAATTCGTTGGTGATGGAAATACAAGGACTCATTGTCTATATTTAAAATAAGAAAAATGATACTCTGCGATTACTTTTAATCTACTAAAAAATATATATAGGAAAGTATTGAAATTCGTATATTCTTTTGAAATCAATAAAATAAACGAAAAGATTTAAATAAGAATTCGTTGGCGATGGAAATATAAGAACTCATTGTCTGTATTTCAAATTAATAAAATTAACACTCTGCGATTTCTTTTATTCTACTAAAAAAAAACATTTGAAAGTATTGAAATTTGTTTATTCTTTTAAAATCAATAAAATAAACGAAAAGATATAAATAAGAATTCGTTGGCGATGGAAATATAAGAACTCATTGTCTGTATTTAAATTAAATAAAAATTAAACACTGCGATTTATTTTAATCTACTAAAAAATACATATTTGAAAGTATTGAAATTCGTATATTCTTTTGAAATCAATAAAATAAACGAAAAGATATAAATAAGAATTCGTTGGCGATGGAAATATAAGGACTCATTGTCTATATTTAAAATAAGAAAAATGATTCTCTACAAATTGTTTTCAATCTACAAAAAATACATATAGGAAAGTATTGAAATTCGTATATTCTTTTGAAATCAATTAAATAAACGAAAAGATATAAATAAGAATTCGTTGGCGATGGAAATATAAGAACTCATTGTCTGTATTTAAATTAAATAAAAATTAAACACTGCGATTTATTTTAATCTACAAAAAATACATATAGGAAAGTATTGAAATTCGTATATTCTTTTGAAATCAATTAAATAAACGAAAAGATATAAATAAGAATTCGTTGGCGATGGAAATATAAGAACTCATTGTCTGTATTTCAAATTAATAAAATCTACACTCTGCGATTACTTTTAATCTACTAAAAAATACATATAGGAAAGTATTGAAATTCGTATATCTTTTGAAATTAATAAAATAAACGAAAAGATATAAATAAGAATTCGTTGGTGATGGAAATATAAGGACTCATTGTCTATATTTAAAATAAGAAAAATGATACTCTGCGATTACTTTTAATCTACTAAAAAATATATATAGGAAAGTATTGGAATTCGTATATTCTTTTGAAATCAATAAAATAAACGAAAAGATATAAATAAGAATTCGTTGGCGATGGAAATATAAGAACTCATTGTCTGTATTTCAAATTAATAAAATTAACACTCTGCGATTTCTTTTATTCTACTAAAAAAAAACATTTGAAAGTATTGAAATTTGTTTATTCTTTTAAAATCAATATAATAAACTAAAAGATATAAATAAGAATTCGTTGGCGATGGAAATATAAGAACTCATTGTCTGTATTTAAATTTAATAAAAATCTACACTCTGCGATTTCTTTTAATCTACTAAAAAATACATATTTGAAAGTATTGAAATTCGTATATTCTTTTGAAATCAATAAAATAAACGAAAAGATATAAATAAGAATTCGTTGGCGATGGAAATATAAGAACTCATTGTCTGTATTTAAATTAAATAAAAATTAAACACTGCGATTTATTTTAATCTACAAAAAATACATATAGGAAAGTATTGAAATTCGTATATTCTTTTGAAATCAATAAAATAAACGAAAAGATATAAATAAGAATTCGTTGGCGATGGAAATATAAGAACACATTGTCTGTAATTAAATTTAATAAAAATCTACACTCTGCGATTTCTTTTAATCTACTAAAAAATACATATAGGAAAGTATTGAAATTTGTATATCTTTTGAAATCAATTAAATAAACGAAAATATATAAATAAGAATTCGTTGGTGATGGAAATATAAGGACTCATTGCCTATATTTAAAATAAGAAAAATGATACTCTGCGATTACTTTTAATATACTAAAAAATACATATTTGAAAGTATTTAAATTCGTATATTCTTTTGAAATCAATAAAATAAACGAAAAGATATAAATAAGAATTCGTTGGCGATGGAAATATAAGAACTCATTGTCTGTATTTAAATTTAATAAAAATCTACACTCTGCGATTACTTTTTAATCTACTAAAAAATACATATAGGAAAGTATTTAAATTCGTATATTCTTTTGAAATCAATAAAATAAACGAAAAGATATAAATAAGAATTCGTTGGCGATGGAAATATAAGAACTCATTGTCTGTATTTAAATTTAATAAAAATCTACACTCTGCGATTTCTTTTAATCTACTAAAAAATACATATTTGAAAGTATTGAAATTCGTATATTCTTTTGAAATCAATAAAATAAACGAAAAGATATAAATAAGAATTCGTTGGCGATGGAAATATAAGAACTCATTGTCTGTATTTAAATTTAATAAAAATCTACACTCTGCGATTTCTTTTAATCTACTAAAAAATACATATTTGAAAGTATTGAAATTCGTATATTCTTTTGAAATCAATAAAATAAACGAAAAGATATAAATAATAATTCGTTGGCGATGGAAATATAAGAACTCATTGTCTGTATTTAAATTTAATAAAAATCTACACTCTGCGATTTCTTTTAATCTACTTAAAAATACATATTTGAAAGTAATGAAATTTGTATGTTCTTTTGAAATCAATAAAATAAACGAAAAGATATAAATAAGAATTCGTTGGCGATGGAAATATAAGAACTCATTGTCTGTATTTAAATTAAATAAAAATTAAACACTGCGATTTATTTTAATCTACAAAAAATACATATAGGAAAGTATTGAAATTCGTATATTCTTTTGAAATCAATAAAATAAACGAAAAGATATAAATAAGAATTCGTTGGCGATGGAAATATAAGAACTCATTGTCTGTATTTAAATTTAATAAAAATCTACACTATGCGATTTCTTTTAATCTACTAAAAATACATATAGGAAAGTATTGATATTCGTATATCTTTTGAAATCAATAAAATAAACGAAAAGATATAAATAAGAATTCGTTGGTGATGGAAATATAAGGACTCATTGTCTGTATTTCTAATTAATAAAATTAACACTATGCGATTTCTTTTAATCTACTAAAAAATACACATTTGAAAGTATTGAAATTCGTATATTCTTTTGAAATCAATAAAATAAACGAAAAGATATAAATAAGAATTCGTTGGCGATGGAAATATAAGGACTCATTGTCTATATTTAAAATAAGAAAAATGATTCTCTACAAATTGTTTTCAATCTACTAAAAAATACATATTTGAAAGTAATGAAATTTGTATGTTCTTTTGAAATCAATAAAATAAACGAAAAGATATAAATAAGAATTCGTTGGCGATGGAAATATAAGAACTCATTGTCTGTATTTAAATTTAATAAAAATCTACTCTATGCGATTTCTTTTAATCTACTAAAAAATACATATAAGAAAGTATTGATATTCGTATATCTTTTGAAATCAATTAAATAAACGAAAAGATATAAATAAGAATTCGTTGGTGATGGAAATATAGGGACTCATTGCCTATATTTAAAATAAGAAAAATGAAACTCTGCAATTACTTTTAATATACTAAAAAATATATATAGGAAAGTATTGAAATTCGTATATTCTTTTGAAATCAATAAAATAAACGAAAAGATATAAATAAGAATTCGTTGGCGATGGAAATATAAGGACTCATTGTCTATATTTAAAATAAGAAAAATGATTCTCTACAAATTGTTTTCAATCTACTAAAAGATACATATTTGAAAGTAATGAAATTTGTATGTTCTTTTGAAATCAATAAAATAAACGAAAAGATATAAATAAGAATTCGTTGGCGATGGAAATATAAGAACACATTGTCTGTATTTAAATTAAATAAAAATTAAACACTGCGATTTATTTTAATCTACAAAAAATACATATAGGAAAGTATTGAAATTCGTATATTCTTTTGAAATCAATAAAATAAACGAAAAGATATAAATAAGAATTCGTTGGCGATGGAAATATAAGAACTTATTGTCTGTATTTAAATTTAATAAAAATCTACACTCTGCGATTTCTTTTAATCTACTAAAAAATACATATAGGAAAGTATTGAAATTTGTATATCTTTTGAAATCAATAAAATAAACGAAAAGATATAAATAAGAATTCGTTGGCGATGGAAATATAAGAACTCATTGTCTGTATTTCAAATTAATAAAATCTACACTCTGCGATTACTTTTAATCTACTAAAAAATACATATAGGAAAGTATTGAAATTCGTATATCTTTTGAAATCAATAAAATAAACGAAAAGATATAAATAAGAATTCGTTGGTGATGGAAATATAAGGACTCATTGTCTATATTTAAAATAAAAAAAATGATACTCTGCGATTACTTTTAATCTTCTAAAAAATATATATAGGAAAGTATTGAAATTCGTTTATTCTTTTGAAATCAATTAAATAAACGAAAAGATATAAATAAGAATTCGTTGGCGATGGAAATATAAGAACTCATTGTCTGTATTTAAATTTAATAAAAATTAAACTCTGCGATTACTTTTAATCTACTAAAAAATACATATTTGAAAGTATTGAAATTCGTATATTCTTTTGAAATCAATTAAATAAACGAAAAGATATAAATAAGAATTCGTTGGCGATGGAAATATAAGAACTCATTGTCTGTATTTAAATTTAATAAAAATTAAACTCTACAAATTGTTTTCAATCTACTAAAAAATACATATTTGAAAGTATTGAAATTCGTATATTCTTTTGAAATCAATTAAATAAACGAAAAGATATAAATAAGAATTCGTTGGCGATGGAAATATAAGAACTCATTGTCTGTATTTCAAATTAATAAAATTTACACTCTGCGATTTCTTTTATTCTACTAAAAAATACACATTTGAAAGTATTGAAATTCGTTTATTCTTTTAAAATCAATATAATAAACGAAAAGATATAAATAAGAATTCGTTGGCGATGGAAATATAAGAACTCATTGTCTGTATTTAAATTTAATAAAAATCTACACTCTGCGATTTCTTTTAATCTACTAAAAAATACATATTTGAAAGTATTAAAATTCGTATATTCTTTTGAAATCAATAAAATAAACGAAAAGATATAAATAAGAATTCGTTGGCGATGGAAATATAAGGACTCATTGTCTATATTTAAAATAAGAAAAATGATTCTCTACAAATTGTTTTCAATCTACTAAAAAATAAATATTTGAAAGTAATGAAATTTGTATGTTCTTTTGAAATCAATAAAATAAACGAAAAGATATAAATAAGAATTCGTTGGAGATGGAAATATAAGAACTCATTGTCTGTATTTAAATTAAATAAAAATTAAACACTGCGATTTATTTTAATCTACAAAAAATACATATAGGAAAGTATTGAAATTCGTATATTCTTTTGAAATCAATAAAATAAACGAAAAGATATAAATAAGAATTCGTTGGCGATGGAAATATAAGAACTCATTGTCTGTATATAAATTTAATAAAAATCTACACTCTGCGATTTCTTTTAATCTACTAAAAAATACATATTTAAAAGTAATGAAATTTGTATGTTCTTTTGAAATCAATAAAATAAACGAGAAGATATAAATAAGAATTCGTTGGCGATGGAAATATAAGAACTCATTGTCTGTATTTAAATTAAATAAAAATTAAACACTGCGATTTATTTTAATCTACAAAAAATACATATAGGAAAGTATTGATATTCGTATATTCTTTTGAAATCAATAAAATAACCGAAAAGATATAAATAAGAATTCGTTGGTGATGGAAATATAAGGACTCATTGTTTATATTTAAAATAAGAAAAATGATACTCTGCGATTACTTTTAATATACTAAAAAATATATATAGGAAAGTATTGAAATTCGTATATTCTTTTGAAATCAATAAAATAAACGAAAAGATATAAATAAGAATTCGTTGGCGATGGAAATATAAGGACTCATTGTCTATATTTAAAATAAGAAAAATGATTCTCTACAAATTGTTTTCAATCTACTAAAAAATACATATTTGAAAGTATTGAAATATGTATGTTCTTTTGAAATCAATAAAATAAACGAAAAGATATAAATAAGAATTCGTTGGCGATGGAAATATAAGGATGCATTGTCTATATTTAAAATAAGAAAAATGATACTCTGCGATTACTTTTAATATACTAAAAAATATATATAGGAAAGTATTGAAATTCGTATATTCTTTTGAAATCAATAAAAAAACGAAAAGATATAAATAAGAATTCGTTGGCGATGGAAATATAAGAACTCATTGTCTGTATTTAAATTTAATAAAAATCTACACTATGCGATTTCTTTTAATCTACTAAAAAATACATATAGGAAAGTATTGATATTCGTATATCTTTTGAAATCAATAAAATAAACGAAAAGATATAAATAAGAATTCGTTGGTGATGGAAATATAAGGACTCATTGTCTATATTTAAAATAAGAAAAATGTTACTCTGCGATTACTTTTAATATACTAAAAAATATATATAGGAAAATATTGAAATTCGTATATTCTTTTGAAATCAATAAAATAAACGAAAAGATATAAATAAGAATTCGTTGGCGATGGAAATATAAGGACTCATTGTCTGTATTTCAAATTAATAAAATCTACACTCTGCGATTACTTTTAATCTACTAAAAAATACATATAGGAAAGTATTGAAATTCGTATATCTTTTGAAATCAATAAAATAAACGAAAAGATATAAATAAGAATTCGTTGCTGATGGAAATATAAGAACTCATTGTCTATATTTAAAATAAGAAAAATGATACTCTGCGATTACTTTTAATCTACTAAAAAATATATATAGGAAAGTATTGAAATTCGTATATTCTTTTGAAATCAATAAAATAAACGAAAAGATATAAATAAGAATTCGTTGGCGATGGAAATATAAGAACTCATTGTCTGTATTTCAAATTAATAAAATCTACACTCTGCGATTACTTTTAATCTACTAAAAAATACATATAGGAAAGTATTGAAATTCGTATATCTTTTGAAATCAATAAAATAAACGAAAAGATATAAATAAGAATTCGTTGGTGATGGAAATATAAGGACTCATTGTCTATATTTAAAATAAGAAAAATGATTCTCTACAAATTGTTTTCAATCTACTAAAAAATACATATTTGAAAGTAATGAAATTTGTATGTTCTTTTGAAATCAATAAAATAAACGAAAAGATATAAATAAGAATTCGTTGGCGATGGAAATATAAGAACTCATTGTCTGTATTTAAATTAAATAAAAATTAAACACTGCGATTTATTTTAATCTACAAAAAATACATATAGGAAAGTATTGAAATTCGTATATTCTTTTGAAATCAATAAAATAAACGAAAAGATATAAATAAGAATTCGTTGGCGATGGAAATATAAGAACTCATTGTCTGTATTTAAATTTAATAAAAATCTACACTATGCGATTTCTTTTAATCTACTAAAAAATACATATAGGAAAGTATTGATATTCGTATATCTTTTGAAATCAATAAAATAAACGAAAAGATATAAATAAGAATTCGTTGGTGATGGAAATATAAGAACTCATTGTCTGTATTTCTAATTAATAAAATTAACACTATGCGATTTCTTTTAATCTACTAAAAAATACACATTTGAAAGTATTAAAATTCGTATATTCATTTGAAATCAATAAAATAAACGAAAAGATATAAATAAGAATTCGTTGGCGATGGAAATATAAGGACTCATTGTCTATATTTAAAATAAGAAAAATGATTCTCTACAAATGGTTTTCAATCTACTAAAAAATACATATTTGAAAGTAATGAAATTTGTATGTTCTTTTGAAATCAATAAAATAAACGAAAAGATATAAATAAGAATTCGTTGGCGATGGAAATATAAGAACTCATTGTCTGTATTTAAATTAAATAAAAATTAAACACTGCGATTTATTTTAATCTACAAAAAATACATATAGGAAAGTATTGAAATTCGTATATTCTTTTGAAATCAATAAAATAAACGAAAAGATATAAATAAGAATTTGTTGGCGATGGAAATATAAGAACTCATTGTCTGTATTTCAAATTAATAAAATTTACACTCTGCGATTTTTTTTATTCTACTAAAAAATACACATTTAAAAGTATTGAAATTCGTTTATTCTTTTAAAATCAATATAATAAACGAAAAGATATAAATAAGAATTCGTTGGCGATGGAAATATAAGAACTCATTGTCTGTATTTAAATTTAATAAAAATCTACACTCTGCGATTTCTTTTAATCTACTAAAAAATACATATTTGAAAGTATTGAAATTCGTATATTCTTTTGAAATCAATAAAATAAACGAAAAGATATAAATAAGAATTCGTTGGCGATGGAAATATAAGAACTCATTGTCTGTATTTAAATTAAATAAAAATTAAACACTGCGATTTATTTTAATTTACAAAAAATACATATAGGAAAGTATTGAAATTCGTATATTCTTTTGAAATCAATAAAATAAACGAAAAGATATAAATAAGAATTCGTTGGTGATGGAAATATAAGGACTCATTGTCTGTATTTAAAATTAATAAAATTAAACTCTGCGATTTTTTTTATTCTACTAAAAAATACACATTTGAAAGTATTGAAATTCGTTTATTCTTTTAAAATCAATAAAATAAACGAAAAGATATAAATAAGAATTCGTTGGCGATGGAAATATAAGGACTCATTGTCTATATTTAAAATAAGAAAAATGATTCTCTACAAATGGTTTTCAATCTACTAAAAAATACATATTTGAAAGTAATGAAATTTGTATGTTCTTTTGAAATCAATAAAATAAACGAAAAGATATAAATAAGAATTCGTTGGCGATGGAAATATAAGAACTCATTGTCTGTATTTAAATTAAATAAAAATCTACACTCTGCGATTTCTTTTAATCTACTAAAAAATACATATTTGAAAGTATTGAAATTCGTATATTCTTTTGAAATCAATAAAATAAACGAAAAGATATAAATAATAATTCGTTGGCGATGGAAATATAAGAACTCATTGTCTGTATTTAAATTTAATAAAAATCTACACTCTGCGATTTCTTTTAATCTACTAAAAAATACATATTTGAAAGTAATGAAATTTGTATGTTCTTTTGAAATCAATAAAATAAACGAAAAGATATAAATAAGAATTCGTTGGCGATGGAAATATAAGAACTCATTGTCTGTATTTAAATTAAATAAAAATTAAACACTGCGATTTATTTTAATCTACAAAAAATACATATAGGAAAGTATTGAAATTCGTATATTCTTTTGAAATCAATAAAATAAACGAAAAGATATAAATAAGAATTCGTTGGCGATGGAAATATAAGAACTCATTGTCTGTATTTAAATTTAATAAAAATCTACACTATGCGATTTCTTTTAATCTACTAAAAATACATATAGGAAAGTATTGATATTCGTATATCTTTTGAAATCAATAAAATAAACGAAAAGATATAAATAAGAATTCGTTGGTGATGGAAATATAAGGACTCATTGTCTGTATTTCTAATTAATAAAATTAACACTATGCGATTTCTTTTAATCTACTAAAAAATACACATTTGAAAGTATTGAAATTCGTATATTCTTTTGAAATCAATAAAATAAACGAAAAGATATAAATAAGAATTCGTTGGCGATGGAAATATAAGAACTCATTGTCTATATTTAAAATAAGAAAAATGATTCTCTACAAATTGTTTTCAATCTACTAAAAAATACATATTTGAAAGTAATGAAATTTGTATGTTCTTTTGAAATCAATAAAATAAACGAAAAGATATAAATAAGAATTCGTTGGCGATGGAAATATAAGAACTCATTGTCTGTATTTAAATTAAATAAAAATTAAACACTGCGATTTATTTTAGTCTACAAAAAATACATATAGGAAAGTATTGAAATTCGTATATTCTTTTGAAATCAATAAAATAAACGAAAAGATATAAATAAGAATTCGTTGGCGATGGAAATATAAGAACTCATTGTCTGTATTTAAATTTAATAAAAATCTACACTATGCGATTTCTTTTAATCTACTAAAAAATACATATAGGAAAGTATTGATATTCGTATATCTTTTGAAATCAATTAAATAAACGAAAATATATAAATAAGAATTCGTTGGTGATGGAAATATAAGGACTCATTGCCTATATTTAAAATAAGAAAAATGATACTCTGCGATTACTTTTAATATACTAAAAAATATATATAGGAAAGTATTGAAATTCGTATATTCTTTTGAAATCAATAAAATAAACGAAAAGATATAAATAAGAATTCGTTGGCGATGGAAATATAAGAACACATTGTCTGTATTTAAATTAAATAAAAATTAAACACTGCGATTTATTTTAATCTACAAAAAATACATATAGGAAAGTATTGAAATTCGTATATTCTTTTGAAATCAATAAAATAAACGAAAAGATATAAATAAGAATTCGTTGGCGATGGAAATATAAGAACTCATTGTCTGTATTTAAATTTAATAAAAATCTACACTCTGCGATTTCTTTTAATCTACTAAAAAATACATATAGGAAAGTATTGAAATTTGTATATCTTTTGAAATCAATAAAATAAACGAAAAGATATAAATAATAATTCGTTGGCGATGGAAATATAAGAACTCATTGTCTATATTTCAAATTAATAAAATCTACACTCTGCGATTACTTTTAATCTACTAAAAAATACATATAGGAAAGTATTGAAATTCGTATATCTTTTGAAATCAATAAAATAAACGAAAAGATATAAATAAGAATTCGTTGGTGATGGAAATATAAGGACTCATTGTCTATATTTAAAATAAAAAAAATGATACTCTGCGATTACTTTTAATCTTCTAAAAAATATATATAGGAAAGTATTGAAATTCGTTTATTCTTTTGAAATCAATTAAATAAACGAAAAGATATAAATAAGAATTCGTTGGCGATGGAAATATAAGAACTCATTGTCTGTATTTAAATTTAATAAAAATTAAACTCTACAAATTGTTTTCAATCTACTAAAAAATACATATTTGAAAGTATTGAAATTCGTATATTCTTTTGAAATCAATTAAATAAACGAAAAGATATAAATAAGAATTCGTTGGTGATGGAAATATAAGGACTCATTGTCTATATTTAAAATAAAAAAAATGATACTCTGCGATTACTTTTAATCTTCTAAAAAATATATATAGGAAAGTATTGAAATTCGTTTATTCTTTTGAAATCAATTAAATAAACGAAAAGATATAAATAAGAATTCGTTGGCGATGGAAATATAAGAACACATTGTCTGTATTTAAATTAAATAAAAATTAAACACTGCGATTTATTTTAATCTACAAAAAATACATATAGGAAAGTATTGAAATTCGTATATTCTTTTGAAATCAATAAAATAAACGAAAAGATATAAATAAGAATTCGTTGGCGATGGAAATATAAGAACTCATTGTCTGTATTTAAATTTAATAAAAATCTACACTCTGCGATTTCTTTTAATCTACTAAAAAATACATATAGGAAAGTATTGAAATTTGTATATCTTTTGAAATCAATAAAATAAACGAAAAGATATAAATAATAATTCGTTGGCGATGGAAATATAAGAACTCATTGTCTATATTTCAAATTAATAAAATCTACACTCTGCGATTACTTTTAATCTACTAAAAAATACATATAGGAAAGTATTGAAATTCGTATATCTTTTGAAATCAATAAAATAAACGAAAAGATATAAATAAGAATTCGTTGGTGATGGAAATATAAGGACTCATTGTCTATATTTAAAATAAAAAAAATGATACTCTGCGATTACTTTTAATCTTCTAAAAAATATATATAGGAAAGTATTGAAATTCGTTTATTCTTTTGAAATCAATTAAATAAACGAAAAGATATAAATAAGAATTCGTTGGCGATGGAAATATAAGGACTAATTGTCTATATTTAAAATAAGAAAAATGATTCTCTACAAATTGTTTTCAATCTACTAAAAGATACATATTTGAAAGTAATGAAATTTGTATGTTCTTTTGAAATCAATAAAATAAACGAAAAGATATAAATAAGAATTCGTTGGCGATGGAAATATAAGAACACATTGTCTGTATTTAAATTAAATAAAAATTAAACACTGCGATTTATTTTAATCTACAAAAAATACATATAGGAAAGTATTGAAATTCGTATATTCTTTTGAAATCAATAAAATAAACGAAAAGATATAAATAAGAATTCGTTGGCGATGGAAATATAAGAACTCATTGTCTGTATTTAAATTTAATAAAAATCTACACTCTGCGATTTCTTTTAATCTACTAAAAAATACATATAGGAAAGTATTGAAATTTGTATATCTTTTGAAATCAATAAAATAAACGAAAAGATATAAATAATAATTCGTTGGCGATGGAAATATAAGAACTCATTGTCTATATTTCAAATTAATAAAATCTACACTCTGCGATTACTTTTAATCTACTAAAAAATACATATAGGAAAGTATTGAAATTCGTATATCTTTTGAAATCAATAAAATAAACGAAAAGATATAAATAAGAATTCGTTGGTGATGGAAATATAAGGACTCATTGTCTATATTTAAAATAAAAAAAATGATACTCTGCGATTACTTTTAATCTTCTAAAAAATATATATAGGAAAGTATTGAAATTCGTTTATTCTTTTGAAATCAATTAAATAAACGAAAAGATATAAATAAGAATTCGTTGGCGATGGAAATATAAGAACTCATTGTCTGTATTTAAATTTAATAAAAATTAAACTCTACAAATTGTTTTCAATCTACTAAAAAATACATATTTGAAAGTATTGAAATTCGTATATTCTTTTGAAATCAATTAAATAAACGAAAAGATATAAATAAGAATTCGTTGGCGATGGAAATATAAGAACTCATTGTCTGTATTTAAATTTAATAAAAATTAAACTCTACAAATTGTTTTCAATCTACTAAAAAATACATATTTGAAAGTATTGAAATTCGTATATTCTTTTGAAATCAATTAAATAAACGAAAAGATATAAATAAGAATTCGTTGGCGATGGAAATATAAGAACTCATTGTCTGTATTTCAAATTAATAAAATTTACACTCTGCGATTTCTTTTATTCTACTAAAAAATACACATTTGAAAGTATTGAAATTCGTTTATTCTTTTAAAATCAATATAATAAACGAAAATATATAAATAAGAATTCGTTGGCGATGGAAATATAAGAACTCATTGTCTGTATTTAAATTTAATAAAAATCTACACTCTGCAATTTCTTTTAATCTACTAAAAAATACATATTTGAAAGTATTGAAATTCGCATATTCTTTTGAAATCAATAAAATAAACGAAAAGATATAAATAAGAATTCGTTGGCGATGGAAATATAAGGACTCATTGTCTATATTTAAAATAAGAAAAATGATTCTCTACAAATTGTTTTCAATCTACTAAAAAATACATATTTGAAAGTAATGAAATTTGTATGTTCTTTTGAAATCAATAAAATAAACGAAGAGATATAAATAAGAATTCGTTGGCGATGGAAATATAAGAACTCATTGTCTGTATTTAAATTTAATAAAAATCTACACTCTGCGATTTCTTTTAATCTACTAAAAAATACATATTTGAAAGTATTGAAATTCGTATATTCTTTTGAAATCAATAAAATAAACGAAAAGATATAAATAAGAATTCGTTGGCGATGGAAATATAAGGACTCATTGTCTATATTTAAAATAAGAAAAATGATTCTCTACAAATTGTTTTCAATCTACTAAAAAATACATATTTGAAAGTAATGAAATTTGTATGTTCTTTTGAAATCAATAAAATAAACGAGAAGATATAAATAAGAATTCGTTGGCGATGGAAATATAAGAACTCATTGTCTGTATTTAAATTAAATAAAAATTAAACACTGCGATTTATTTTAATCTACAAAAAATACATATAGGAAAGTATTGAAATTCGTATATTCTTTTGAAATCAATAAAATAAACGAAAAGATATAAATAAGAATTCGTTGGTGATGGAAATACAAGGACTCATTGTCTATATTTAAAATAAGAAAAATGATACTCTGCGATTACTTTTAATCTACTAAAAAATATATATAGGAAAGTATTGAAATTCGTATATTCTTTTGAAATCAATAAAATAAACGAAAAGATTTAAATAAGAATTCGTTGGCGATGGAAATATAAGAACTCATTGTCTGTATTTCAAATTAATAAAATTAACACTCTGCGATTTCTTTTATTCTACTAAAAAAAAACATTTGAAAGTATTGAAATTTGTTTATTCTTTTAAAATCAATAAAATAAACGAAAAGATATAAATAAGAATTCGTTGGCGATGGAAATATAAGAACTCATTGTCTGTATTTAAATTAAATAAAAATTAAACACTGCGATTTATTTTAATCTACTAAAAAATACATATTTGAAAGTATTGAAATTCGTATATTCTTTTGAAATCAATAAAATAAACGAAAAGATATAAATAAGAATTCGTTGGCGATGGAAATATAAGGACTCATTGTCTATATTTAAAATAAGAAAAATGATTCTCTACAAATTGTTTTCAATCTACAAAAAATACATATAGGAAAGTATTGAAATTCGTATATTCTTTTGAAATCAATTAAATAAACGAAAAGATATAAATAAGAATTCGTTGGCGATGGAAATATAAGAACTCATTGTCTGTATTTAAATTAAATAAAAATTAAACACTGCGATTTATTTTAATCTACAAAAAATACATATAGGAAAGTATTGAAATTCGTATATTCTTTTGAAATCAATTAAATAAACGAAAAGATATAAATAAGAATTCGTTGGCGATGGAAATATAAGAACTCATTGTCTGTATTTCAAATTAATAAAATCTACACTCTGCGATTACTTTTAATCTACTAAAAAATACATATAGGAAAGTATTGAAATTCGTATATCTTTTGAAATTAATAAAATAAACGAAAAGATATAAATAAGAATTCGTTGGTGATGGAAATATAAGGACTCATTGTCTATATTTAAAATAAGAAAAATGATACTCTGCGATTACTTTTAATCTACTAAAAAATATATATAGGAAAGTATTGGAATTCGTATATTCTTTTGAAATCAATAAAATAAACGAAAAGATATAAATAAGAATTCGTTGGCGATGGAAATATAAGAACTCATTGTCTGTATTTCAAATTAATAAAATTAACACTCTGCGATTTCTTTTATTCTACTAAAAAAAAACATTTGAAAGTATTGAAATTTGTTTATTCTTTTAAAATCAATATAATAAACTAAAAGATATAAATAAGAATTCGTTGGCGATGGAAATATAAGAACTCATTGTCTGTATTTAAATTTAATAAAAATCTACACTCTGCGATTTCTTTTAATCTACTAAAAAATACATATTTGAAAGTATTGAAATTCGTATATTCTTTTGAAATCAATAAAATAAACGAAAAGATATAAATAAGAATTCGTTGGCGATGGAAATATAAGAACTCATTGTCTGTATTTAAATTAAATAAAAATTAAACACTGCGATTTATTTTAATCTACAAAAAATACATATAGGAAAGTATTGAAATTCGTATATTCTTTTGAAATCAATAAAATAAACGAAAAGATATAAATAAGAATTCGTTGGCGATGGAAATATAAGAACACATTGTCTGTAAATAAATTTAATAAAAATCTACACTATGCGATTTCTTTTAATCTACTAAAAAATACATATAGGAAAGTATTGATATTCGTATATCTTTTGAAATCAATTAAATAAACGAAAATATATAAATAAGAATTCGTTGGTGATGGAAATATAAGGACTCATTGCCTATATTTAAAATAAGAAAAATGATACTCTGCGATTACTTTTAATATACTAAAAAATACATATTTGAAAGTATTTAAATTCGTATATTCTTTTGAAATCAATAAAATAAACGAAAAGATATAAATAAGAATTCGTTGGCGATGGAAATATAAGAACTCATTGTCTGTATTTAAATTTAATAAAAATCTACACTCTGCGATTACTTTTTAATCTACTAAAAAATACATATAGGAAAGTATTTAAATTCGTATATTCTTTTGAAATCAATAAAATAAACGAAAAGATATAAATAAGAATTCGTTGGCGATGGAAATATAAGAACTCATTGTCTGTATTTAAATTTAATAAAAATCTACACTCTGCGATTTCTTTTAATCTACTAAAAAATACATATTTGAAAGTATTGAAATTCGTATATTCTTTTGAAATCAATAAAATAAACGAAAAGATATAAATAAGAATTCGTTGGCGATGGAAATATAAGAACTCATTGTCTGTATTTAAATTTAATAAAAATCTACACTCTGCGATTTCTTTTAATCTACTAAAAAATACATATTTGAAAGTATTGAAATTCGTATATTCTTTTGAAATCAATAAAATAAACGAAAAGATATAAATAATAATTCGTTGGCGATGGAAATATAAGAACTCATTGTCTGTATTTAAATTTAATAAAAATCTACACTCTGCGATTTCTTTTAATCTACTAAAAAATACATATTTGAAAGTAATGAAATTTGTATGTTCTTTTGAAATCAATAAAATAAACGAAAAGATATAAATAAGAATTCGTTGGCGATGGAAATATAAGAACTCATTGTCTGTATTTAAATTAAATAAAAATTAAACACTGCGATTTATTTTAATCTACAAAAAATACATATAGGAAAGTATTGAAATTCGTATATTCTTTTGAAATCAATAAAATAAACGAAAAGATATAAATAAGAATTCGTTGGCGATGGAAATATAAGAACTCATTGTCTGTATTTAAATTTAATAAAAATCTACACTATGCG
Source organism: Ptychoptera albimana (assembly GCA_961205885.1). Classification (NCBI taxonomy): domain Eukaryota; kingdom Metazoa; phylum Arthropoda; class Insecta; order Diptera; family Ptychopteridae; genus Ptychoptera; species Ptychoptera albimana. The sequence goes on along the minus strand of OY540803.1, from coordinate 11,374,594 downwards.
ATTTCTTTTAATCTACTAAAAATACATATAGGAAAGTATTGATATTCGTATATCTTTTGAAATCAATAAAATAAACGAAAAGATATAAATAAGAATTCGTTGGTGATGGAAATATAAGGACTCATTGTCTGTATTTCTAATTAATAAAATTAACACTATGCGATTTCTTTTAATCTACTAAAAAATACACATTTGAAAGTATTGAAATTCGTATATTCTTTTGAAATCAATAAAATAAACGAAAAGATATAAATAAGAATTCGTTGGCGATGGAAATATAAGGACTCATTGTCTATATTTAAAATAAGAAAAATGATTCTCTACAAATTGTTTTCAATCTACTAAAAAATACATATTTGAAAGTAATGAAATTTGTATGTTCTTTTGAAATCAATAAAATAAACGAAAAGATATAAATAAGAATTCGTTGGCGATGGAAATATAAGAACTCATTGTCTGTATTTAAATTTAATAAAAATCTACTCTATGCGATTTCTTTTAATCTACTAAAAAATACATATAGGAAAGTATTGATATTCGTATATCTTTTGAAATCAATTAAATAAACGAAAAGATATAAATAAGAATTCGTTGGTGATGGAAATATAAGGACTCATTGCCTATATTTAAAATAAGAAAAATGAAACTCTGCAATTACTTTTAATATACTAAAAAATATATATAGGAAAGTATTGAAATTCGTATATTCTTTTGAAATCAATAAAATAAACGAAAAGATATAAATAAGAATTCGTTGGCGATGGAAATATAAGGACTCATTGTCTATATTTAAAATAAGAAAAATGATTCTCTACAAATTGTTTTCAATCTACTAAAAGATACATATTTGAAAGTAATGAAATTTGTATGTTCTTTTGAAATCAATAAAATAAACGAAAAGATATAAATAAGAATTCGTTGGCGATGGAAATATAAGAACACATTGTCTGTATTTAAATTAAATAAAAATTAAACACTGCGATTTATTTTAATCTACAAAAAATACATATAGGAAAGTATTGAAATTCGTATATTCTTTTGAAATCAATAAAATAAACGAAAAGATATAAATAAGAATTCGTTGGCGATGGAAATATAAGAACTTATTGTCTGTATTTAAATTTAATAAAAATCTACACTCTGCGATTTCTTTTAATCTACTAAAAAATACATATAGGAAAGTATTGAAATTTGTATATCTTTTGAAATCAATAAAATAAACGAAAAGATATAAATAAGAATTCGTTGGCGATGGAAATATAAGAACTCATTGTCTGTATTTCAAATTAATAAAATCTACACTCTGCGATTACTTTTAATCTACTAAAAAATACATATAGGAAAGTATTGAAATTCGTATATCTTTTGAAATCAATAAAATAAACGAAAAGATATAAATAAGAATTCGTTGGTGATGGAAATATAAGGACTCATTGTCTATATTTAAAATAAAAAAAATGATACTCTGCGATTACTTTTAATCTTCTAAAAAATATATATAGGAAAGTATTGAAATTCGTTTATTCTTTTGAAATCAATTAAATAAACGAAAAGATATAAATAAGAATTCGTTGGCGATGGAAATATAAGAACTCATTGTCTGTATTTAAATTTAATAAAAATTAAACTCTACAAATTGTTTTCAATCTACTAAAAAATACATATTTGAAAGTATTGAAATTCGTATATTCTTTTGAAATCAATTAAATAAACGAAAAGATATAAATAAGAATTCGTTGGCGATGGAAATATAAGAACTCATTGTCTGTATTTAAATTTAATAAAAATTAAACTCTACAAATTGTTTTCAATCTACTAAAAAATACATATTTGAAAGTATTGAAATTCGTATATTCTTTTGAAATCAATTAAATAAACGAAAAGATATAAATAAGAATTCGTTGGCGATGGAAATATAAGAACTCATTGTCTGTATTTCAAATTAATAAAATTTACACTCTGCGATTTCTTTTATTCTACTAAAAAATACACATTTGAAAGTATTGAAATTCGTTTATTCTTTTAAAATCAATATAATAAACGAAAAGATATAAATAAGAATTCGTTGGCGATGGAAATATAAGAACTCATTGTCTGTATTTAAATTTAATAAAAATCTACACTCTGCGATTTCTTTTAATCTACTAAAAAATACATATTTGAAAGTATTAAAATTCGTATATTCTTTTGAAATCAATAAAATAAACGAAAAGATATAAATAAGAATTCGTTGGCGATGGAAATATAAGGACTCATTGTCTATATTTAAAATAAGAAAAATGATTCTCTACAAATTGTTTTCAATCTACTAAAAAATACATATTTAAAAGTAATGAAATTTGTATGTTCTTTTGAAATCAATAAAATAAACGAGAAGATATAAATAAGAATTCGTTGGCGATGGAAATATAAGAACTCATTGTCTGTATTTAAATTAAATAAAAATTAAACACTGCGATTTATTTTAATCTACAAAAAATACATATAGGAAAGTATTGATATTCGTATATTCTTTTGAAATCAATAAAATAACCGAAAAGATATAAATAAGAATTCGTTGGTGATGGAAATATAAGGACTCATTGTCTATATTTAAAATAAGAAAAATGATACTCTGCGATTACTTTTAATATACTAAAAAATATATATAGGAAAGTATTGAAATTCGTATATTCTTTTGAAATCAATAAAATAAACGAAAAGATATAAATAAGAATTCGTTGGCGATGGAAATATAAGGACTCATTGTCTATATTTAAAATAAGAAAAATGATTCTCTACAAATTGTTTTCAATCTACTAAAAAATACATATTTGAAAGTATTGAAATATGTATGTTCTTTTGAAATCAATAAAATAAACGAAAAGATATAAATAAGAATTCGTTGGCGATGGAAATATAAGGATGCATTGTCTATATTTAAAATAAGAAAAATGATACTCTGCGATTACTTTTAATATACTAAAAAATATATATAGGAAAGTATTGAAATTCGTATATTCTTTTGAAATCAATAAAAAAACGAAAAGATATAAATAAGAATTCGTTGGCGATGGAAATATAAGAACTCATTGTCTGTATTTAAATTTAATAAAAATCTACACTATGCGATTTCTTTTAATCTACTAAAAAATACATATAGGAAAGTATTGATATTCGTATATCTTTTGAAATCAATAAAATAAACGAAAAGATATAAATAAGAATTCGTTGGTGATGGAAATATAAGGACTCATTGTCTATATTTAAAATAAGAAAAATGTTACTCTGCGATTACTTTTAATATACTAAAAAATATATATAGGAAAATATTGAAATTCGTATATTCTTTTGAAATCAATAAAATAAACGAAAAGATATAAATAAGAATTCGTTGGCGATGGAAATATAAGGACTCATTGTCTGTATTTCAAATTAATAAAATCTACACTCTGCGATTACTTTTAATCTACTAAAAAATACATATAGGAAAGTATTGAAATTCGTATATCTTTTGAAATCAATAAAATAAACGAAAAGATATAAATAAGAATTCGTTGCTGATGGAAATATAAGAACTCATTGTCTATATTTAAAATAAGAAAAATGATACTCTGCGATTACTTTTAATCTACTAAAAAATATATATAGGAAAGTATTGAAATTCGTATATTCTTTTGAAATCAATAAAATAAACGAAAAGATATAAATAAGAATTCGTTGGCGATGGAAATATAAGAACTCATTGTCTGTATTTCAAATTAATAAAATCTACACTCTGCGATTACTTTTAATCTACTAAAAAATACATATAGGAAAGTATTGAAATTCGTATATCTTTTGAAATCAATAAAATAAACGAAAAGATATAAATAAGAATTCGTTGGTGATGGAAATATAAGGACTCATTGTCTATATTTAAAATAAGAAAAATGATTCTCTACAAATTGTTTTCAATCTACTAAAAAATACATATTTGAAAGTAATGAAATTTGTATGTTCTTTTGAAATCAATAAAATAAACGAAAAGATATAAATAAGAATTCGTTGGCGATGGAAATATAAGAACTCATTGTCTGTATTTAAATTAAATAAAAATTAAACACTGCGATTTATTTTAATCTACAAAAAATACATATAGGAAAGTATTGAAATTCGTATATTCTTTTGAAATCAATAAAATAAACGAAAAGATATAAATAAGAATTCGTTGGCGATGGAAATATAAGAACTCATTGTCTGTATTTAAATTTAATAAAAATCTACACTATGCGATTTCTTTTAATCTACTAAAAAATACATATAGGAAAGTATTGATATTCGTATATCTTTTGAAATCAATAAAATAAACGAAAAGATATAAATAAGAATTCGTTGGTGATGGAAATATAAGGACTCATTGTCTGTATTTCTAATTAATAAAATTAACACTATGCGATTTCTTTTAATCTACTAAAAAATACACATTTGAAAGTATTGAAATTCGTATATTCATTTGAAATCAATAAAATAAACGAAAAGATATAAATAAGAATTCGTTGGCGATGGAAATATAAGGACTCATTGTCTATATTTAAAATAAGAAAAATGATTCTCTACAAATGGTTTTCAATCTACTAAAAAATACATATTTGAAAGTAATGAAATTTGTATGTTCTTTTGAAATCAATAAAATAAACGAAAAGATATAAATAAGAATTCGTTGGCGATGGAAATATAAGAACTCATTGTCTGTATTTAAATTAAATAAAAATTAAACACTGCGATTTATTTTAATCTACAAAAAATACATATAGGAAAGTATTGAAATTCGTATATTCTTTTGAAATCAATAAAATAAACGAAAAGATATAAATAAGAATTTGTTGGCGATGGAAATATAAGAACTCATTGTCTGTATTTCAAATTAATAAAATTTACACTCTGCGATTTCTTTTATTCTACTAAAAAATACACATTTAAAAGTATTGAAATTCGTTTATTCTTTTAAAATCAATATAATAAACGAAAAGATATAAATAAGAATTCGTTGGCGATGGAAATATAAGAACTCATTGTCTGTATTTAAATTTAATAAAAATCTACACTCTGCGATTTCTTTTAATCTACTAAAAAATACATATTTGAAAGTATTGAAATTCGTATATTCTTTTGAAATCAATAAAATAAACGAAAAGATATAAATAAGAATTCGTTGGCGATGGAAATATAAGAACTCATTGTCTGTATTTAAATTAAATAAAAATTAAACACTGCGATTTATTTTAATCTACAAAAAATACATATAGGAAAGTATTGAAATTCGTATATTCTTTTGAAATCAATAAAATAAACGAAAAGATATAAATAAGAATTCGTTGGCGATGGAAATATAAGAACTCATTGTCTGTATTTCAAATTAATAAAATTTACACTCTGCGATTTCTTTTATTCTACTAAAAAATACACATTTAAAAGTATTGAAATTCGTTTATTCTTTTAAAATCAATATAATAAACGAAAAGATATAAATAAGAATTCGTTGGCGATGGAAATATAAGAACTCATTGTCTGTATTTAAATTTAATAAAAATCTACACTCTGCGATTTCTTTTAATCTACTAAAAAATACATATTTGAAAGTATTGAAATTCGTATATTCTTTTGAAATCAATAAAATAAACGAAAAGATATAAATAAGAATTCGTTGGCGATGGAAATATAAGAACTCATTGTCTGTATTTAAATTAAATAAAAATTAAACACTGCGATTTATTTTAATCTACAAAAAATACATATAGGAAAGTATTGAAATTCGTATATTCTTTTGAAATCAATAAAATAAACGAAAAGATATAAATAAGAATTCGTTGGCGATGGAAATATAAGAACTCATTGTCTGTATTTCAAATTAATAAAATTTACACTCTGCGATTTCTTTTATTCTACTAAAAAATACACATTTAAAAGTATTGAAATTCGTTTATTCTTTTAAAATCAATATAATAAACGAAAAGATATAAATAAGAATTCGTTGGCGATGGAAATATAAGAACTCATTGTCTGTATTTAAATTTAATAAAAATCTACACTCTGCGATTTCTTTTAATCTACTAAAAAATACATATTTGAAAGTATTGAAATTCGTATATTCTTTTGAAATCAATAAAATAAACGAAAAGATATAAATAAGAATTCGTTGGCGATGGAAATATAAGAACTCATTGTCTGTATTTAAATTAAATAAAAATTAAACACTGCGATTTATTTTAATCTACAAAAAATACATATAGGAAAGTATTGAAATTCGTATATTCTTTTGAAATCAATAAAATAAACGAAAAGATATAAATAAGAATTCGTTGGTGATGGAAATATAAGAACTCATTGTCTATATTTAAAATAAGAAAAATGATACTCTGCGATTACTTTTAATATACTAAAAAATATATATAGGAAAGTATTGAAATTCGTATATTCTTTTGAAATCAATAAAATAAACGAAAAGATATAAATAAGAATTCGTTGGCGATGGAAATATAAGGACTCATTGTCTATATTTAAAATAAGAAAAATGATTCTCTACAAATTGTTTTCAATCTACTAAAAAATACATATTTGAAAGTATTGAAATATGTATGTTCTTTTGAAATCAATAAAATAAACGAAAAGATATAAATAAGAATTCGTTGGCGATGGAAATATAAGGACTCATTGTCTATATTTAAAATAATAAAAATGATACTCTGCGATTACTTTTAATATACTAAAAAATATATATAGGAAAGTATTGAAATTCGTATATTCTTTTGAAATCAATAAAATAAACGAAAAGATATAAATAAGAATTCGTTGGCGATGGAAATATAGAACTCATTGTCTGTATTTAAATTTAATAAAAATCTACACTATGCGATTTCTTTTAATCTGCTAAAAAATACATATAGGAAAGTATTGATATTCGTATATCTTTTGAAATCAATAAAATAAACGAAAAGATATAAATAAGAATTCGTTGGTGATGGAAATATAAGGACTCATTGTCTATATTTAAAATAAGAAAAATGTTACTCTGCGATTACTTTTAATATACTAAAAAATATATATAGGAAAGTATTGAAATTCGTATATTCTTTTGAAATCAATAAAATAAACGAAAAGATATAAATAAGAATTCGTTGGCGATGGAAATATAAGAACTCATTGTCTATATTTAAAATAAGAAAAATGATTCTCTACAAATTGTTTTCAATCTACTAAAAAATACATATAGGAAAGTAATGAAATTTGTATGTTCTTTTGAAATCAATAAAATAAACGAAAAGATATAAATAAGAATTAGTTGGCGATGGAAATATAAGAACTCATTGTCTATATTTAAAATAAGAAAAATGATTCTCTACAAATTGTTTTCAATCTACTAAAAAATACATATAGGAAAGTATTGAAATTCGTATATTCTTTTGAAATCAATTAAATAAACGAAAAGATATAAATAAGAATTCGTTGGCGATGGAAATATAAGAACTCATTGTCTGTATTTAAATTAAATAAAAATAAACACTGCGATTTATTTTAATCTACAAAAAATACATATAGGAAAGTATTGAAATTCGTATATTCTTTTGAAATCAATTAAATAAACGAAAAGATATAAATAAGAATTCGTTGGCGATGGAAATATAAGAACTCATTGTCTGTATTTAAATTAAATAAAAATTAAACACTGCGATTTATTTTAATCTACAAAAAATACATATAGGAAAGTATTGAAATTCGTATATTCTTTTGAAATCAATAAAATAAACGAAAAGATATAAATAAGAATTCGTTGGCGATGGAAATATAAGAACTCATTGTCTGTATTTCAAATTAATAAAATCTACACTCTGCGATTTCTTTCAATCTACTAAAAAATACATATAGGAAAGTATTGAAATTCGTATATCTTTTGAAATCAATAAAATAAACGAAAAGATATAAATAAGAATTCGTTGGCGATGGAAATATAAGGACTTATTGTCTATATTTAAAATAAGAAAAATGATACTCTGCGATTACTTTTAATCTACTAAAAAATATATATAGGAAAGTATTGAAATTCGTATATTCTTTTGAAATCAATAAAATAAACGAAAAGATATAAATAAGAATTCGTTGGCGATGAAAATATAAGAACTCATTGTCTGTATTTCAAATTAATAAAAATTAAACTCTGCGATTACTTTTATTCTACTAAAAAAAACATTTGAAAGTATTGAAATTTGTTTATTCTTTTAAAATCAATATAATAAACGAAAAGATATAAATAAGAATTCGTTGGCGATGGAAATATAAGAACTCATTGTCTGTATTTAAATTTAATAAAAATCTACACTCTGCGATTTCTTTTAATCTACTAAAAAATACATATTTGAAAGTATTGAAATTCGTATATTCTTTTGAAATCAATAAAATAAACGAAAAGATATAAATAAGAATTCGTTGGCGATGGAAATATAAGGACTCATTGTCTATATTTAAAATAAGAAAAATGATTCTCTACAAATTGTTTTCAATCTACTAAAAAATACATATTTGAAAGTAATGAAATTTGTATGTTCTTTTGAAATCAATAAAATAAACGAAAAGATATAAATAAGAATTCGTTGGCGATGGAAATATAAGAACTCATTGTCTGTATTTAAATTAAATAAAAATTAAACACTGCGATTTATTTTAATCTACAAAAAATACATATAGGAAAGTATTGAAATTCGTATATTCTTTTGAAATCAATAAAATAAACGAAAAGATATAAATAAGAATTCGTTGGCGATGGAAATATAAGAACTCATTGTCTGTATTTAAATTTAATAAAAATCTACACTATGCGATTTCTTTTAATCTACTAAAAAATACATATAGGAAAGTATTGATATTCGTATATCTTTTGAAATCAATAAAATAAACGAAAAGATATAAATAAGAATTCGTTGGTGATGGAAATATAAGGACTCATTGTCTGTATTTCTAATTAATAAAATTAACACTATGCGATTTTTTTTTAATCTACTAAAAAATACACATTTGAAAGTATTGAAATTCGTATATTCTTTTGAAATCAATAAAATAAACGAAAAGATATAAATAAGAATTCGTTGGCGATGGAAATATAAGGACTCATTGTCTATATTTAAAATAAGAAAAATGATTCTCTACAAATTGTTTTCAATCTAATAAAAAATACATATTTGAAAGTAATGAAATTTGTATATTCTTTTGAAATCAAGAAAATAAACGAAAAGATATAAATAAGAATTCGTTGGCGATGGAAATATAAGAACTCATTGTCTGTATTTAAATTAAATAAAAATTAAACTCTGCGATTTATTTTAATCTACAAAAAATACATATAGGAAAGTATTGAAATTCGTATATTCTTTTGAAATCAATAAAATAAACGAAAAGATATAAATAAGAATTCGTTGGCGATGGAAATATAAGAACTCATTGCCTGTATTTAAATTTAATAAAAATCTACACTATGCGATTTCTTTTAATCTACTAAAAAATACATATAGGAAAGTATTGATATTCGTATATCTTTTGAAATCAATTAAATAAACGAAAAGATATAAATAAGAATTCGTTGGCGATGGAAATATAAGGACTCATTGCCTATATTTAAAATAAGAAAAATGATACTCTGCGATTACTTTTAATATACTAAAAAATATATATAGGAAAGTATTGAAATTCGTATATTCTTTTGAAATCAATAAAATAAACGAAAAGATATAAATAAGAATTCGTTGGCGATGGAAATATAAGGACTCATTGTCTATATTTAAAATAAGAAAAATGATTCTCTACAAATTGTTTTCAATCTACTAAAAGATACATATTTGAAAGTAATGAAATTTGTATGTTCTTTTGAAATCAATAAAATAAACGAAAAGATATAAATAAGAATTCGTTGGCGATGGAAATATAAGAACTCATTGTCTGTATTTAAATTAAATAAAAATTAAACACTGCGATTTATTTTAATCTACAAAAAATACATATAGGAAAGTATTGAAATTCGTATATTCTTTTGAAATCAATTAAATAAACGAAAAGATATAAATAAGAATTCGTTGGCGATGGAAATATAAGAACTCATTGTCTGTATTTAAATTAAATAAAAATTAAACACTGCGATTTATTTTAATCTACAAAAAATACATATAGGAAAGTATTGAAATTCGTATATCTTTTGAAATCAATAAAATAAACGAAAAGATATAAATAAGAATTCGTTGGCGATGGAAATATAAGAACTCATTGTCTGTATTCAAAATTTAATAAAAATTAAACTCTACAAATTGTTTTCAATCTACTAAAAAATACATATATGAAAGTATTGAAATTCGTATATTCTTTTGAAATCAATTAAATAAACGAAAAGATATAAATAAGAATTCGTTGGCGATGGAAATATAAGAACTCATTGTCTGTATTTAAATTTAATAAAAATTAAACTCTACAAATTGTTTTCAATCTACTAAAAAATACATATTTGAAAGTATTGAAATTCGTATATTCTTTTGAAATCAATTAAATAAACGAAAAGATATAAATAAGAATTCGTTGGCGATGGAAATATAAGAACTCATTGTCTGTATTTAAATTTAATAAAAATTAAACTCTACAAATTGTTTTCAATCTACTAAAAAATACATATATGAAAGTATTGAAATTCGTATATTCTTTTGAAATCAATTAAATAAACGAAAAGATATAAATAAGAATTCGTTGGCGATGGAAATATAAGAACTCATTGTCTGTATTTAAATTAAATAAAAATTAAACACTGCGATTTATTTTAATCTACAAAAAATACATATAGGAAAGTATTGAAATTCGTATATCTTTTGAAATCAATAAAATAAACGAAAAGATATAAATAAGAATTCGTTGGCGATGGAAATATAAGGACTCATTGTCTATATTAAAAATAAGAAAAATGATACTCTGCGATTACTTTTAATCTACTAAAAAATATATATAGGAAAGTATTGAAATTCGTTTATTCTTTTGAAATCAATAAAATAAACGAAAAGATATAAATAAGAATTCGTTGGCGATGGAAATATAAGAACTCATTGTCTGTATTTAAATTTAATAAAAATTAAACTCTACAAATTGTTTTCAATCTACTAAAAAATACATATTTGAAAGTATTGAAATTCGTATATTCTTTTGAAATCAATTAAATAAACGAAAAGATATAAATAAGAATTCGTTGGCGATGGAAATATAAGAACTCATTGTCTGTATTTAAATTTAATAAAAATTAAACTCTACAAATTGTTTTCAATCTACTAAAAAATACATATATGAAAGTATTGAAATTCGTATATTCTTTTGAAATCAATTAAATAAACGAAAAGATATAAATAAGAATTCGTTGGCGATGGAAATATAAGAACTCATTGTCTGTATTTCAAATTAATAAAATTTACACTCTGCGATTTCTTTTATTCTACTAAAAAATACACATTTGAAAGTATTGAAATTCGTTTATTCTTTTAAAATCAATATAATAAACGAAAAGATATAAATAAGAATTCGTTGGCGATGGAAATATAAGAACTCATTGTCTGTATTTAAATTTAATAAAAATCTACACTCTGCGATTTCTTTTAATCTACTAAAAAATACATATTTGAAAGTATTGAAATTCGTATATTCTTTTGAAATCAATAAAATAAACGAAAAGATATAAATAAGAATTAGTTGGCGATGGAAATATAAGAACTCATTGTCTATATTTAAAATAAGAAAAATGATTCTCTACAAATTGTTTTCAATCTACTAAAAAATACATATAGGAAAGTATTGAAATTCGTATATTCTTTTGAAATCAATTAAATAAACGAAAAGATATAAATAAGAATTCGTTGGCGATGGAAATAAAAGAACTCATTGTCTGTATTTAAATTAAATAAAAATTAAACACTGCGATTTATTTTAATCTACAAAAAATACATTTAGGAAAGTATTGAAATTCGTATATTCTTTTGAAATCAATTAAATAAACGAAAAGATATAAATAAGAATTCGTTGGCGATGGAAATATAAGAACTCATTGTCTGTATTTAAATTAAATAAAAATTAAACACTGCGATTTATTTTAATCTACAAAAAATACATATAGGAAAGTATTGAAATTCGTATATCTTTTGAAATCAATAAAATAAACGAAAAGATATAAATAAGAATTCGTTGGCGATGGAAATATAAGAACTCATTGTCTGTATTTAAATTTAATAAAAATTAAACTCTACAAATTGTTTTCAATCTACTAAAAAATACATATATGAAAGTATTGAAATTCGTATATTCTTTTGAAATCAATTAAATAAACGAAAAGATATAAATAAGAATTCGTTGGCGATGGAAATATAAGAACTCATTGTCTGTATTTAAATTTAATAAAAATTAAACTCTACAAATTGTTTTCAATCTACTAAAAAATACATATTTGAAAGTATTGAAATTCGTATATTCTTTTGAAATCAATTAAATAAACGAAAAGATATAAATAAGAATTCGTTGGCGATGGAAATATAAGAACTCATTGTCTGTATTTAAATTTAATAAAAATTAAACTCTACAAATTGTTTTCAATCTACTAAAAAATACATATATGAAAGTATTGAAATTCGTATATTCTTTTGAAATCAATTAAATAAACGAAAAGATATAAATAAGAATTCGTTGGCGATGGAAATATAAGAACTCATTGTCTGTATTTAAATTAAATAAAAATTAAACACTGCGATTTATTTTAATCTACAAAAAATACATATAGGAAAGTATTGAAATTCGTATATCTTTTGAAATCAATAAAATAAACGAAAAGATATAAATAAGAATTCGTTGGCGATGGAAATATAAGGACTCATTGTCTATATTTAAAATAAGAAAAATGATACTCTGCGATTACTTTTAATCTACTAAAGAATATATATAGGAAAGTATTGAAATTCGTTTATTCTTTTGAAATCAATAAAATAAACGAAAAGATATAAATAAGAATTCGTTGGCGATGGAAATATAAGAACTCATTGTCTGTATTTAAATTTAATAAAAATTAAACTCTACAAATTGTTTTCAATCTACTAAAAAATACATATTTGAAAGTATTGAAATTCGTATATTCTTTTGAAATCAATTAAATAAACGAAAAGATATAAATAAGAATTCGTTGGCGATGGAAATATAAGAACTCATTGTCTGTATTTAAATTTAATAAAAATTAAACTCTACAAATTGTTTTCAATCTACTAAAAAATACATATATGAAAGTATTGAAATTCGTATATTCTTTTGAAATCAATTAAATAAACGAAAAGATATAAATAAGAATTCGTTGGCGATGGAAATATAAGAACTCATTGTCTGTATTTCAAATTAATAAAATTTACACTCTGCGATTTCTTTTATTCTACTAAAAAATACACATTTGAAAGTATTGAAATTCGTTTATTCTTTTAAAATCAATATAATAAACGAAAAGATATAAATAAGAATTCGTTGGCGATGGAAATATAAGAACTCATTGTCTGTATTTAAATTTAATAAAAATCTACACTCTGCGATTTCTTTTAATCTACTAAAAAATACATATTTGAAAGTATTGAAATTCGTATATTCTTTTGAAATCAATAAAATAAACGAAAAGATATAAATAAGAATTAGTTGGCGATGGAAATATAAGAACTCATTGTCTATATTTAAAATAAGAAAAATGATTCTCTACAAATTGTTTTCAATCTACTAAAAAATACATATAGGAAAGTATTGAAATTCGTATATTCTTTTGAAATCAATTAAATAAACGAAAAGATATAAATAAGAATTCGTTGGCGATGGAAATATAAGAACTCATTGTCTGTATTTAAATTAAATAAAAATTAAACACTGCGATTTATTTTAATCTACAAAAATTACATATAGGAAAGTATTGAAATTCGTATATTCTTTTGAAATCAATAAAATAAACGAAAAGATATAAATAAGAATTCGTTGGCGATGGAAATATAAGAACTCATTGTCTGTATTTTAAATTAATAAAATCTACACTCTGCGATTTCTTTCAATCTACTAAAAAATACATATAGGAAAGTATTGAAATTCGTATATCTTTTGAAATCAATAAAATAAACGAAAAGATATAAATAAGAATTCGTTGGCGATGGAAATATAAGGACTTATTGTCTATATTTAAAATAAGAAAAATGATACTCTGCGATTACTTTTAATCTACTAAAAAATATATATAGGAAAGTATTGAAATTCGTATATTCTTTTGAAATCAATATAATAAACGAAAAGATATAAATAAGAATTCGTTGGCGATGGAAATATAAGAACTCATTGTCTGTATTTAAATTTAATAAAAATCTACACTCTGCGATTTCTTTTAATCTACTAAAAAATACATATTTGAAAGTATTGAAATTCGTATATTCTTTTGAAATCAATAAAATAAACGAAAAGATATAAATAAGAATTCGTTGGCGATGGAAATATAAGGACTCATTGTCTATATTTAAAATAAGAAAAATGATTCTCTACAAATTGTTTTCAATCTACTAAAAAATACATATTTGAAAGTAATGAAATTTGTATGTTCTTTTGAAATCAATAAAATAAACGAAAAGATATAAATAAGAATTCGTTGGTGATGGAAATATAAGAACTCATTGTCTGTATTTAAATTAAATAAAAATTAAACACTGCGATTTATTTTAATCTACAAAAAATACATATAGGAAAGTATTGAAATTCGTATATTCTTTTGAAATCAATAAAATAAACGAAAAGATATAAATAAGAATTCGTTGGCGATGGAAATATAAGAACTCATTGTCTGTATTTAAATTTAATAAAAATCTACACTCTGCGATTTCTTTCAATCTACTAAAAAATACATATAGGAAAGTATTGAAATTCGTATATCTTTTGAAATCAATAAAATAAACGAAAAGATATAAATAAGAATTCGTTGGCGATGGAAATATAAGGACTTATTGTCTATATTTAAAATAAGAAAAATGATACTCTGCGATTACTTTTAATCTACTAAAAAATATATATAGGAAAGTATTGAAATTCGTATATTCTTTTGAAATCAATATAATAAACGAAAAGATATAAATAAGAATTCGTTGGCGATGGAAATATAAGAACTCATTGTCTGTATTTAAATTTAATAAAAATCTACACTCTGCGATTTCTTTTAATCTACTAAAAAATACATATTTGAAAGTATTGAAATTCGTATATTCTTTTGAAATCAATAAAATAAACGAAAAGATATAAATAAGAATTCGTTGGCGATGGAAATATAAGGACTCATTGTCTATATTTAAAATAAGAAAAATGATTCTCTACAAATTGTTTTCAATCTACTAAAAAATACATATTTGAAAGTAATGAAATTTGTATGTTCTTTTGAAATCAATAAAATAAACGAAAAGATATAAATAAGAATTCGTTGGTGATGGAAATATAAGAACTCATTGTCTGTATTTAAATTAAATAAAAATTAAACACTGCGATTTATTTTAATCTACAAAAAATACATATAGGAAAGTATTGAAATTCGTATATTCTTTTGAAATCAATAAAATAAACGAAAAGATATAAATAAGAATTCGTTGGCGATGGAAATATAAGAACTCATTGTCTGTATTTAAATTTAATAAAAATCTACACTATGCGATTTCTTTTAATCTACTAAAAAATACATATAGGAAAGTATTGATATTCGTATATCTTTTGAAATCAATAAAATAAACGAAAAGATATAAATAAGAATTCGTTGGTGATGGAAATATAAGGACTCATTGTCTGTATTTCTAATTATTAAAATTAACACTATGCGATTTTTTTTTAATCTACTAAAAAATACACATTTGAAAGTATTGAAATTCGTATATTCTTTTGAAATCAATAAAATAAACGAAAAGATATAAATAAGAATTCGTTGGCGATGGAAATATAAGGACTCATTGTCTATATTTAAAATAAGAAAAATGATTCTCTACAAATTGTTTTCAATCTACTAAAAAATACATATATGAAAGTATTGAAATTCGTATATTCTTTTGAAATCAATTAAATAAACGAAAAGATATAAATAAGTACTCTTTGTTGATAAAAATATAAGAACTCATTGTCTGTATTTAAAATCAATAAAAATTATACTCTGCGATTACTTATAATCTATTAAAAATAAAAATATAGAAAAGTATTGAAATTCGAATATTCTTTTGAAATCAATGAAATAAACGAAAAGATATAAATAAGAATTCATTGGTGAAGGAAATATAAGGACTCATTGTCTGTTTTTAAAATAAGAAAAATTAATCTCTGCATTTTTTTTAATCTACTAAAAAATAAATATCGGAAAGTATTGGAATTCGTATATTCTTTTGAAATCAATAAAATAAACGAAAAGATATAAATAAGAATTCGTTGGCGATGGAAATATAAGGACTTATTGTCTATATTTAAAATAAGAAAAATGATACTCTGCGATTACTTTTAATCTACTAAAAAATACATATAGGAAAGTATTGATATTCGTATATCTTTTGAAATCAATAAAATAAACGAAAAGATATAAATAAGAATTCGTTGGTGATGGAAATATAAGGACTCATTGTCTGTATTTCTAATTATTAAAATTAACACTATGCGATTTTTTTTTAATCTACTAAAAAATACACATTTGAAAGTATTGAAATTCGTATATTCTTTTGAAATCAAGAAAATAAACGAAAAGATATAAATAAGAATTCGTTGGCGATGGAAATATAAGAACTCATTGTCTGTATTTAAATTTAATAAAAATTAAACTCTACAAATTGTTTTCAATCTACTAAAAAATACATATTTGAAAGTATTGAAATTCGTATATTCTTTTGAAATCAATAAAATAAACGAAAAGATATAAATAAGAATTCGTTGGCGATGGAAATATAAGGACTCATTGTCTATATTTAAAATAAGAAAAATGATTCTCTACAAATTGTTTTCAATCTACTAAAAAATACATATAGGAAAGTATTGAAATTCGTATATTCTTTTGAAATCAATAAAATAAACGAAAAGATATAAATAAGAATTCGTTGGCGATGGAAATATAAGAACTCATTGTCTATATTTAAAATAAGAAAAATGATTCTCTACAAATTGTTTTCAATCTACTAAAAAATACATATTTGAAAGTAATGAAATTTGTATGTTCTTTTGAAATCAATAAAATAAACGAAAAGATATAAATAAGAATTCGTTGGCGATGGAAATATAAGAACTAATTTTCTGTATTTAAATTAAATAAAAATTAAACACTGCGATTTATTTTATTCTACAAAAAATACATATAGGAAAGTATTGAAATTCGTTTATTCTTTTGAAATCAATAAAATAAACGAAAAGATATAAATAAGAATTCGTTGGCGATGGAAATATAAGAACTCATTGTCTGTATTTAAATTTAATAAAAATCTACACTCTGCGATTACTTTTAATCTACTAAAAAATACATATTTGAAAGTATTGAAATTCGTATATTCTTTTGAAATCAATAAAATAAACGAAAAGATATAAATAAGAATTCGTTGGCGATGGAAATATAAGGACTCATTGTCTATATTTAAAAAAAGAAAAATGATTCTCTACAAATTGTTTTCAATCTACTAAAAAATACATATTTGAAAGTAATGAAATTTGTATGTTCTTTTGAAATCAATAAAATAAACGAAAAGATATAAATAAGAATTCGTTGGCGATGGAAATATAAGAACTAATTGTCTGTATTTAAATTAAATAAAAATTAAACAATGCGATTTATTTTAATCTACAAAAAATACATATAGGAAAGTATTGAAATTCGTTTATTCTTTTGAAATCAATAAAATAAACGAAAAGATATAAATAAGAATTCGTTGGCGATGGAAATATAAGAACTCATTGTCTGTATTTAAATTTAATAAAAATCTACACTCTGCGATTTCTTTCAATCTACTAAAAAATACATATAGGAAAGTATTGAAATTCGTATATCTTTTGAAATCAATAAAATAAACGAAAAGATATAAATAAGAATTCGTTGGCGATGAAAATATAAGAACTCATTGTCTGTATTTCAAATTAATAAAATCTACACTCTGCGATTACTTTTAATCTACTAAAAAATACATATAGGAAAGTATTGAAATTCGTATATCTTTTGAAATCAATAAAATAAACGAAAAGATATAAATAAGAATTCGTTGGTGATGGAAATATAAGGACTCATTGTCTATATTTAAAATAAGAAAAATGATACTCTGCGATTACTTTTAATCTACTAAAAAATATATATAGGAAAGTATTGAAATTCGTTTATTCTTTTGAAATCAATAAAATAAACGAAAAGATATAAATAAGAATTCGTTGGCGATGGAAATATAAGAACTCATTGTCTGTATTTAAATTTAATAAAAATTAAACTCTACAAATTGTTTTCAATCTACTAAAAAATACATATTTGAAAGTATTGAAATTCGTATATTCTTTTGAAATCAATTAAATAAACGAAAAGATATAAATAAGAATTCGTTGGCGATGGAAATATAAGAACTCATTGTCTGTATTTAAATTTAATAAAAATTAAACTCTACAAATTGTTTTCAATCTACTAAAAAATACATATATGAAAGTATTGAAATTCGTATATTCTTTTGAAATCAATAAAATAAACGAAAAGATATAAATAAAAATTCGTTGGCGATGGAAATATAAGAACTCATTGTCTGTATTTCAAATTAATAAAATTTACACTCTGCGATTTCTTTTATTCTACTAAAAAATACACATTTGAAAGTATTGAAATTCGTTTATTCTTTTAAAATCAATATAATAAACGAAAAGATATAAATAAGAATTCGTTGGCGATGGAAATATAAGAACTCATTGTCTGTATTTAAATTTAATAAAAATCTACACTCTGCGATTTCTTTTAATCTACTAAAAAATACATATTTGAAAGTATTGAAATTCGTATATTCTTTTGAAATCAATAAAATAAACGAAAAGATATAAATAAGAATTCGTTGGCGATGGAAATATAAGGACTCATTGTCTATATTTAAAATAAGAAAAATGATTCTCTACCAATTTTTTTCAATCTACTAAAAAATATATATTTGAAAGTAATGAAATTTGTATGTTCTTTTGAAATCAATAAAATAAACGAAAAGATATAAATAAGAATTCGTTGGCGATGGAAATATAAGAACTCATTGTCTGTATTTAAATTAAATAAAAATTAAACACTGCGATTTATTTTAATCTACAAAAAATACATATAGGAAAGTATTGAAATTCGTATATTCTTTTGAAATCAATAAAATAAACGAAAAGATATAAATAAGAATTCGTTGGCGATGGAAATATAAGAACTCATTGTCTGTATTTAAATTTAATAAAAATCTACACTATGCGATTTCTTTTAATCTACTAAAAAATACATATAGGAAAGTATTGATATTCGTATATCTTTTGAAATCAATAAAATAAACGAAAAGATATAAATAAGAATTCGTTGGTGATGGAAATATAAGGACTCATTGTCTTTATTTAAAATAAGAAAAATGATAATCTGCGATTACTTTTAATATACTAAAAAATATATATAGGAAAGTATTGAAATTCGTATATTCTTTTGAAATCAATAAAATAAACGAAAAGATATAAATAAGAATTCGTTGGCGATGGAAATATAAGAACTCATTGTCTGTATTTAAATTTAATAAAAATCTACACTATGCGATTTCTTTTAATCTACTAAAAAATACATATAGGAAAGTATTGATATTCGTATATCTTTTGAAATCAATAAAATAAACGAAAAGATATAAATAATAATTCGTTGGTGATGGAAATATAAGGACTCATTGTCTTTATTTAAAATAATAAAAATGATACTCTGCGATTACTTTTAATATACTAAAAAATATATATAGGAAAGTATTGAAATTCGTATTTTCTTTTGAAATCAATAAAATAAACGAAAAGATATAAATAAGAATTCGTTGGCGATGGAAATATAAGAACTAATTGTCTGTATTTAAATTAAATAAAAATTAAACAATGCGATTTATTTTAATCTACAAAAAATACATATAGGAAAGTATTGAAATTCGTTTATTCTTTTGAAATCAATAAAATAAACGAAAAGATATAAATAAGAATTCGTTGGCGATGGAAATATAAGAACTCATTGTCTGTATTTAAATTTAATAAAAATCTACACTCTGCGATTTCTTTCAATCTACTAAAAAATACATATAGGAAAGTATTGAAATTCGTATATCTTTTGAAATCAATAAAATAAACGAAAAGATATAAATAAGAATTCGTTGGCGATGGAAATATAAGAACTCATTGTCTGTATTTCAAATTAATAAAATCTACACTCTGCGATTACTTTTAATCTACTAAAAAATACATATAGGAAAGTATTGAAATTCGTATATCTTTTGAAATCAATAAAATAAACGAAAAGATATAAATAAGAATTCGTTGGTGATGGAAATATAAGGACTCATTGTCTATATTTAAAATAAGAAAAATGATACTCTGCGATTACTTTTAATCTACTAAAAAATATATATAGGAAAGTATTGAAATTCGTTTATTCTATTGAAATCAATAAAATAAACGAAAAGATATAAATAAGAATTCGTTGGCGATGGAAATATAAGAACTCATTGTCTGTATTTAAATTTAATAAAAATTAAACTCTACAAATTGTTTTCAATCTACTAAAAAATACATATTTGAAAGTATTGAAATTCGTATATTCTTTTGAAATCAATTAAATAAACGAAAAGATATAAATAAGAATTCGTTGGCGATGGAAATATAAGAACTCATTGTCTGTATTTAAATTTAATAAAAATTAAACTCTACAAATTGTTTTCAATCTACTAAAAAATACATATATGAAAGTATTGAAATTCGTATATTCTTTTGAAATCAATTAAATAAACGAAAAGATATAAATAAAAATTCGTTGGCGATGGAAATATAAGAACTCATTGTCTGTATTTCAAATTAATAAAATTTACACTCTGCGATTTCTTTTATTCTACTAAAAAATACACATTTGAAAGTATTGAAATTCGTTTATTCTTTTAAAATCAATATAATAAACGAAAAGATATAAATAAGAATTCGTTGGCGATGGAAATATAAGAACTCATTGTCTGTATTTAAATTTAATAAAAATCTACACTCTGCGATTTCTTTTAATCTACTAAAAAATACATATTTGAAAGTATTGAAATTCGTATATTCTTTTGAAATCAATAAAATAAACGAAAAGATATAAATAAGAATTCGTTGGCGATGGAAATATAAGGACTCATTGTCTATATTTAAAATAAGAAAAATGATTCTCTACCAATTTTTTTCAATCTACTAAAAAATATATATTTGAAAGTAATGAAATTTGTATGTTCTTTTGAAATCAATAAAATAAACGAAAAGATATAAATAAGAATTCGTTGGCGATGGAAATATAAGAACTCATTGTCTGTATTTAAATTAAATAAAAATTAAACACTGCGATTTATTTTAATCTACAAAAAATACATATAGGAAAGTATTGAAATTCGTATATTCTTTTGAAATCAATAAAATAAACGAAAAGATATAAATAAGAATTCGTTGGCGATGGAAATATAAGAACTCATTGTCTGTATTTAAATTTAATAAAAATCTACACTATGCGATTTCTTTTAATCTACTAAAAAATACATATAGGAAAGTATTGATATTCGTATATCTTTTGAAATCAATAAAATAAACGAAAAGATATAAATAAGAATTCGTTGGTGATGGAAATATAAGGACTCATTGTCTTTATTTAAAATAAGAAAAATGATAATCTGCGATTTATTTTAATATACTAAAAAATATATATAGGAAAGTATTGAAATTCGTATATTCTTTTGAAATCAATAAAATAAACGAAAAGATATAAATAAGAATTCGTTGGCGATGGAAATATAAGAACTCATTGTCTGTATTTAAATTTAATAAAAATCTACACTATGCGATTTCTTTTAATCTACTAAAAAATACATATAGGAAAGTATTGATATTCGTATATCTTTTGAAATCAATAAAATAAACGAAAAGATATAAATAAGAATTCGTTGGCGATGGAAATATAAGGACTCATTGTCTATATTTAAAATAAGAAAAATGATTTTCTACAAATTGTTTTCAATCTACTTAAAAATACATATTTGAAAGTATTGAAATTTGTATGTTCTTTTGAAATCAATAAAATAAACGAAAAGATATAAATAAGAATTCGTTGGCGATGGAAATATAAGAACTCATTGTCTATATTTAAAATAAGAAAAATGATTCTCTACAAATTGTTTTCAATTTACTAAAAAATACATATAGGAAAGTATTGAAATTCGTATATTCTTTAAAAATCAATAAAATAAACGAGAAGATATAAATAAGAATTCTTTGGCGATGGAAATATAAGAACTCATTGTCTGTATTTAAATTTAATAAAAATCTACACTCTGCGATTACTTTTAATCTACTAAAAAATACATATTTGAAAGTATTGAAATTCGTATATTCCTTTGAAATCAATAAAATAAACGAAAAGATATAAATAAGAATTCGTTGGCGATGGAAATATAAGGACTCATTGTCTATATTTAAAATAAGAAAAATGATTCTCTACAAATTGTTTTCAATCTACTAAAAAATACATATTTGAAAGTAATGAAATTTGTATGTTCTTTTGAAATCAATAAAATAAACGAAAAGATATAAATAAGAATTCGTTGGCAATGGAAATATAAGAACTAATTGTCTGTATTTAAATTAAATAAAAATTAAACACTGCGATTTATTTTAATCTACAAAAAATACATATAGGAAAGTATTGAAATTCGTTTATTCTTTTGAAACCAATAAAATAAACGAAAAGATATAAATAAGAATTCGTTGGCGATGGAAATATAAGAACTCATTGTCTGTATTTAAATTTAATAAAAATCTACACTCTGCGATTTCTTTCAATCTACTAAAAAATACATATAGGAAAGTATTGAAATTCGTATATCTTTTGAAATCAATAAAATAAACGAAAAGATATAAATAAGAATTCGTTGGTGATGGAAATATAAGGACTCATTGTCTATATTTAAAATAATAAAAATGATACTCTGCGATTACTTTTAATCTACTAAAAAATATATATAGGAAAGTATTGAAATTCGTATATTCTTTTGAAATCAATAAAATAAACGAAAAGATATAAATAAGAATTCGTTGGCGATGGAAATATAAGAAGTCATTGTCTGTATTTTAAATTAATAAAATTTACACTCTGCGATTTCTTTTATTCTACTAAAAAATATATATAGGAAAGTATTGAAATTCGTTTATTCTTTTGAAATCAATAAAATAAACGAAAAGATATAAATAAGAATTCGTTGGCGATGGAAATATAAGAACTCATTGTCTGTATTTTAATTTAATAAAAATTAAACTCTACAAATTGTTTTCAATCTACTAAAAAATACATATTTGAAAGTATTGAAATTCGTATATTCATTTGAAATCAATTAAATAAACGAAAAGATATAAATAAGAATTCGTTGGCGATGGAAATATAAGAACTCATTGGCTGTATTTAAATTTAATAAAAATCTACACTCTGCGATTTCTTTTAATCTACTAAAAAATACATATTTGAAAGTATTGAAATTCGTATATTCTTTTGAAATCAATAAAATAAACGAAAAGATATAAATAAGAATTCGTTGGCGATGGAAATATAAGGACTCATTGTCTATATTTAAAATAAGAAAAATGATTCTCTACAAATTGTTTTCAATCTACTAAAAAATACATATTTGAAAGTAATGAAATTTGTATGTTCTTTTGAAATCAATAAAATAAACGAGAAGATATAAATAAGAATTCGTTGGCGATGGAAATATAAGAACTCATTGTCTGTATTTAAATTTAATAAAAATCTACACTATGCGATTTCTTTTAATCTACTAAAAAATACATATAGGAAAGTATTGATATTCGTATATCTTTTGAAATCAATAAAATAAACGAAAAGATATAAATAAGAATTCGTTGGTGATGGAAATATAAGGACTCATTGTCTATATTTAAAATAAGAAAAATGTTACTCTGCGATTACTTTTAATATACTAAAAATATATATAGGAAAGTATTGAAATTCGTATATTCTTTTGAAATCAATAAAATAAACGAAAAGATATAAATAAGAATTCGTTGGCGATGGAAATATAAGGACTCATTGTCTATATTTAAAATAAGAAAAATGATTCTCTACAAATTGTTTTCAATCTACTAAAAAATACATATTTGAAAGTAATGAAATTTGTATGTTCTTTTGAAATCAATAAAATAAACGAAAAGATATAAATAATAATTCGTTGGCGATTGAAATATAAGGACTCATTGTCTATATTTAAAATAAGAAAAATGATTCTCTACAAATTGTTTTCAATCTACTAAAAAATACATATAGGAAAGTATTGAAATTCGTATATTCTTTTGAAATCAATTAAATAAACGAAAAGATATAAATAAGAATTCGTTGACGATGGAAATATAAGAACTCATTGTCTGTATTTAAATTAAATTAAAATTAAACACTGCGATTTATTTTAATCTACAAAAAATACATATAGGAAAGTATTGAAATTCGTATATTCTTTTGAAATCAATAAAATAAACGAAAAGATATAAATAAGAATTCGTTGGCGATGGAAATATAAGAACTCATTGTCTGTATTTCAAATTAATAAAATCTACACTCTGCGATTACTTTTAATCTACTAAAAAATACATATAGGAAAGTATTGAAATTCGTATATCTTTTCAAATCAATAAAATAAACGAAAAGATATAAATAAGAATTCGTTGGTGATGGAAATATAAGGACTCATTGTCTATATTTAAAATAAGAAAAATGATACTCTGCGATTACTTTTAATCTACTAAAAAATATATATAGGAAAGTATTGAAATTCGTATATTCTTTTGAAATCAATAAAATAAACGAAAAAATATAAATAAGAATTCGTTGGCGATGGAAATATAAGAACTCATTGTCTGTATTTCAAATTAATAAAATTTACACTCTGCGATTTCTTTTATTCTACTAAAAAAAAAACATTTGAAAGTATTGAAATTTGTTTATTCTTTTAAAATCAATATAATAAACGAAAAGATATAAATAAGAATTCGTTGGCGATGGAAATATAAGAACTCACTGTCTGTATTTAAATTTAATAAAAATCTACGCTCTGCGATTTCTTTTAATCTACTAAAAAATACATATTTGAAAGTATTGAAATTCGAATATTCTTTTGAAATCAATAAAATAAACGAAAAGATATAAATAAGAATTTGTTGGCGATGAAAATATAAGGACTCATTGTCTATATTTAAAATAAGAAAAATGATTCTATACAAATTGTTTTCAATCTACTAAAAAATACATATTTGAAAGTAATGAAATTTGTATGTTCTTTTGAAATCAATAAAATAAACGAAAAGATATAAATAAGAATTCGTTGGCGATGGAAATATAAGAACTCATTGTCTGTATTTAAATTAAATAAAAATTAAACACTGCGATTTATTTTAATCTACAAAAAATACATATAGGAAAGTATTGAAATTCGTATATTCTTTTGAAGTCAATAAAATAAACGAAAAGATATAAATAAGAATTCGTTGGCGATGGAAATATAAGAACTCATTGTCTGTATTTAAATTTAATAAAAATCTACACTATGCGATTACTTTTAATCTACTAAAAAATACATATAGGAAAGTATTGATATTCGTATATCTTTTGAAATCAATAAAATAAACGAAAAGATATAAATAAGAATTCGTTGGTGATGGAAATATAAGGACCCATTGTCTATATTTAAAATAAGAAAAATGATTCTCTACAAATTGTTTTCAATCTACTAAAAAATACATATAGGAAAGTATTGAAATTCGTATATTCTTTTGAAATCAATAAAATAAACGAAAAGATATAAATAAGAATTCGTTGGCGATGGAAATATAAGAACTCATTGTCTGTATTTCAAATTAATAAAATTTACACTCTGCGATTTCTTTTATTCTACTAAAAAATACACATTTGAAAGTATTGAAATTCGTTTATTCTTTTAAAATCAATATAATAAACGAATAGATATAAATAAGAATTCGTTGGCGATGGAAATATAAGAACTCATTGTCTGTATTTAAATTTAATAAAAATCTACACTCTGCGATTTCTTTTAATATACTAAAAAATATATATAGGAAAGTATTGAAATTCGTATATCTTTTGAAATCAATAAAATAAACGAAAAGATATAAATAAGAATTCGTTGGCGATGGAAATATAAGAACTCATTGTCTGTATTTCAAATTAATAAAATTTACACTCTGCGATTTCTTTTATTCTACTAAAAAATACACATTTGAAAGTATTGAAATTCGTTTATTCTTTTAAAATCAATATAATAAACGAAAAGATATAAATAAGAATTCGTTGGCGATGGAAATATAAGAACTCATTGTCTATATTAAAAATAAGAAAAATGATTCTCTACAAATTGTTTTCAATCTACTAAAAAATACATATAGGAAAGTATTGAAATTCGTATATTCTTTTAAAATCAATAAAATAAACGAGAAGATATAAATAAGAATTCGTTGGCGATGGAAATATAAGAACTCATTGTCTGTATTTAAATTTAATAAAAATCTACACTCTGCGATTTCTTTTAATCTACTAAAAAATACATATTTGAAAGTATTGAAATTCGTATATTCTTTTGAAATCAATAAAATAAACGAAAAGATATAAATAAGAATTCGTTGGCGATGGAAATATAAGGACTCATTGTCTATATTTAAAATAAGAAAAATGATTCTCTACAAATTGTTTTCAATCTACTAAAAAATACATATTTGAAAGTAATGAAATTTGTATGTTCTTTTGAAATCAATAAAATAAACGAAAAGATATAAATAAGAATTCGTTGGCGATGGAAATATAAGAACTCATTGTCTGTATTTAAATTAAATAAAAATTAAACACTGCGATTTATTTTAATCTACAAAAAATACATATAGGAAAGTATTGAAATTCGTATATTCTTTTGAAATCAATAAAATAAACGAAAAGATATAAATAAGAATTCGTTGGCGATGGAAATATAAGAACTCATTGTCTATATTTAAAATAAG
Organism: Ptychoptera albimana; assembly: GCA_961205885.1. Classification (NCBI taxonomy): domain Eukaryota; kingdom Metazoa; phylum Arthropoda; class Insecta; order Diptera; family Ptychopteridae; genus Ptychoptera; species Ptychoptera albimana. The sequence goes on along the minus strand of OY540803.1, from coordinate 11,347,261 downwards.
AAAAATGATTCTCTACAAATTGATTTCAATCTACTAAAAAATACATATAGGAAAGTATTGAAATTCGTATATTCTTTTGAAATCAATTAAATAAACGAAAAGATATAAATAAGAATTCGTTGGCGATGGAAATATAAGAACTCATTGTCTGTATTTAAATTAAATAAAAATTAAACACTGCGATTTATTTTAATCTACAAAAAATACATATAGGAAAGTATTGAAATTCGTATATTCTTTTGAAATCAATAAAATAAACGAAAAGATATAAATAAGAATTTGTTGACGATGGAAATATAAGAACTCATTGTCTGTATTTCAAATTAATAAAATCTACACTCTGCGATTACTTTTAATCTACTAAAAAATATATATAGGAAAGTATTGAAATTCGTATATTCTTTTGAAATCAATAAAATAAACGAAAAGATATAAATAAGAATTCGTTGGTGATGGAAATATAAGGACTCATTGTCTATATTTAAAATAAGAAAAATGATTCTCTACAAATTGTTTTCAATCTACTAAAAAATACATATTTGAAAGTAATGAAATTTGTATGTTCTTTTGAAATCAATAAAATAAACGAAAAGATATAAATAAGAATTCGTTGGTGATGGAAATATAAAGACTCATTGTCTATATTTAAAATAAGAAAAATGATACACTGCGATTACTTTTAATATACTAAAAAATATATATAGGAAAGTATTGAAATTCGTATATTCTTTTGAAATTAATAAAATAAACGAAAAGATATAAATAAGAATTCGTTGGCGATGGAAATATAAGAACTCATTGTCTGTATTTCAAATTAATAAAATTTACACTCTGCGATTTCTTTTATTCTACTAAAAAATACAAATTTGAAAGTATTAAAATTCGTTTATTCTTTTAAAATCAATATAATAAACGAAAAGATATAAATAAGAATTCGTTGGCGATGGAAATATAAGAACTCATTGTCTATATTTAAAATAAGAAAAATGATTCTCTACAAATTGTTTTCAATCTACTAAAAAATACATATAGAAAAGTATTGAAATTCGTATATTCTTTTGAAATCAATTAAATAAACGAAAAGATATAAATAAGAATTCGTTGGCGATGGAAATATAAGAACTCATTGTCTATATTTAAAATAAGAAAAATGATTCTCTACAAATTGTTTTCAATCTACTAAAAAATACATATTTGAAAGTAATGAAATTTGTATGTTCTTTTGAAATCAATAAAATAAACGAAAAGATATAAATAAGAATTCGTTGGCGATGGAAATATAAGAACTCATTGTCTGTAATTAAATTAAATAAAAATTAAACACTGCGATTTATTTTAATCTACAAAAAATACATATAGGAAAGTATTGAAATTCGTATATTCTTTTGAAGTCAATAAAATAAACGAAAAGATATAAATAAGAATTCGTTGGCGATGGAAATATAAGAACTCATTGTCTGTATTTCAAATTAATAAAATTTACACTCTGCGATTTCTTTTATTCTACTAAAAAATACACATTTGAAAGTATTAAAATTCGTTTATTCTTTTGAAATCAATAAAATAAACGAAAAGATATAAATAAGAATTCGTTGGCGATGGAAATATAAGAACTCATTGTCTGTATTTCAAATTAATAAAATCTACACTCTGCGATTACTTTTAATCTACTAAAAAATACATATAGGAAAGTATTGAAATTCGTATATCTTTTCAAATCAATAAAATAAACGAAAAGATATAAATAAGAATTAGTTGGTGATGGAAATATAAGGACTCATTGTCTATATTTAAAATAAGAAAAATGATACTCTGCGATTACTTTTAATCTACTAAAAAATATATATAGGAAAGTATTGAAATTCGTATATTCTTTTGAAATCAATAAAATAAACGAAAAGATATAAATAAGAATTCGTTGGCGATGGAAATATAAGAACTCATTGTCTGTATTTCAAATTAATAAAATTTACACTCTGCGATTTCTTTTATTCTACTAAAAAAAAAACATTTGAAAGTATTGAAATTTGTTTATTCTTTTAAAATCAATATAATAAACGAAAAGATATAAATAAGAATTCGTTGGCGATGGAAATATAAGAACTCATTGTCTGTATTTAAATTTAATAAAAATCTACGCTCTGCGATTTCTTTTAATCTACTAAAAAATACATATTTGAAAGTATTGAAATTCGAATATTCTTTTGAAATCAATAAAATAAACGAAAAGATATAAATAAGAATTCGTTGGCGATGGAAATATAAGGACTCATTGTCTATATTTAAAATAAGAAAAATGATTCTCTACAAATTGTTTTCAATCTACTAAAAAATACATATTTGAAAGTAATGATATTTGTATGTTCTTTTGAAATCAATTAAATAAACGAAAAGATATAAATAAGAATTCGTTGGCGATGGAAATATAAGAACTCATTGTCTGTATTTAAATTAAATAAAAATTAAACACTGCGATTTATTTTAATCTACAAAAAATACATATAGGAAAGTATTGAAATTCGTATATTCTTTTGAAGTCAATAAAATAAACGAAAAGATATAAATAAGAATTCGTTGGCGATGGAAATATAAGAACTCATTGTCTGTATTTAAATTTAATAAAAATCTACACTATGCGATTTCTTTTAATCTACTAAAAAATACATATAGGAAAGTATTGATATTCGTATATCTTTTGAAATCAATAAAATAAACGAAAAGATATAAATAAGAATTCGTTGGTGATGGAAATATAAGGACTCATTGTCTATATTTAAAATAAGAAAAATGATTCTCTACAAATTGTTTTCAATCTACTAAAAAATACATATAGGAAAGTATTGAAATTCGTATATTCTTTTGAAATCAATAAAATAAACGAAAAGATATAAATAATAATTCGTTGGCGATGGAAATATAAGAACTCATTGTCTGTATTTCAAATTAATAAAATTAACACTCTGCGATTTCTTTTATTCTACTAAAAAATACACATTTGAAAGTATTGAAATTCGTTTATTCTTTTAAAATCAATATAATAAACGAAAAGATATAAATAAGAATTCGTTGGCGATGGAAATATAAGAACTCATTGTCTGTATTTAAATTTAATAAAAATCTACACTCTGCGATTTCTTTTAATCTACTAAAAAATACATATTTGAAAGTATTGAAATTCGTATATTCTTTTGAAATCAATAAAATAAACGAAAAGATATAAATAAGAATTCGTTGGCGATGGAAATATAAGAACTCATTGTCTGTATTTCAAATTAATAAAATTTACACTCTGCGATTTCTTTTATTCTACTAAAAAATACACATTTGAAAGTATTGAAATTCGTTTATTCTTTTAAAATCAATATAATAAACGAAAAGATATAAATAAGAATTCGTTGGCGATGGAAATATAAGAACTCATTGTCTATATTAAAAATAAGAAAAATGATTCTCTACAAATTGTTTTCAATCTACTAAAAAATACATATAGGAAAGTATTGAAATTCGTATATTCTTTTAAAATCAATAAAATAAACGAGAAGATATAAATAAGAATTCGTTGGCGATGGAAATATAAGAACTCATTGTCTGTATTTAAATTTAATAAAAATCTACACTCTGCGATTTCTTTTAATCTACTAAAAAATACATATTTGAAAGTATTGAAATTCGTATATTCTTTTGAAATCAATAAAATAAACGAAAAGATATAAATAAGAATTCGTTGGCGATGGAAATATAAGGACTCATTGTCTATATTTAAAATAATAAAAATGATTCTCTACAAATTGTTTTCAATCTACTAAAAAATACATATTTGAAAGTAATGAAATTTGTATGTTCTTTTGAAATCAATAAAATAAACGAAAAGATATAAATAAGAATTCGTTGGCGATGGAAATATAAGAACTCATTGTCTGTATTTAAATTAAATAAAAATTAAACACTGCGATTTATTTTAATCTACAAAAAATACATATAGGAAAGTATTGAAATTCGTATATTCTTTTGAAATCAATAAAATAAACGAAAAGATATAAATAAGAATTCGTTGGCGATGGAAATATAAGAACTCATTGTCTATATTTAAAATAAGAAAAATGATTCTCTACAAATTGATTTCAATCTACTAAAAAATACATATAGGAAAGTATTGAAATTCGTATATTCTTTTGAAATCAATTAAATAAACGAAAAGATATAAATAAGAATTCGTTGGCGATGGAAATATAAGAACTCATTGTCTGTATTTAAATTAAATAAAAATTAAACACTGCGATTTATTTTAATCTACAAAAAATACATATAGGAAAGTATTGAAATTCGTATATTCTTTTGAAATCAATAAAATAAACGAAAAGATATAAATAAGAATTTGTTGACGATGGAAATATAAGAACTCATTGTCTGTATTTCAAATTAATAAAATCTACACTCTGCGATTACTTTTAATCTACTAAAAAATACATATAGGAAAGTTTTGAAATTCGTATATCTTTTGAAATCAATAAAATAAACGAAAAGATATAAATAAGAATTCGTTGGTGATGGAAATATAAGGACTCATTGTCTATATTTAAAATAAGAAAAATGATTCTCTACAAATTGTTTTCAATCTACTAAAAAATACATATTTGAAAGTAATGAAATTTGTATGTTCTTTTGAAATCAATAAAATAAACGAAAAGATATAAATAAGAATTCGTTGGTGATGGAAATATAAAGACTCATTGTCTATATTTAAAATAAGAAAAATGATACACTGCGATTACTTTTAATATACTAAAAAATATATATAGGAAAGTATTGAAATTCGTATATTCTTTTGAAATTAATAAAATAAACGAAAAGATATAAATAAGAATTCGTTGGCGATGGAAATATAAGAACTCATTGTCTGTATTTCAAATTAATAAAATTTACACTCTGCGATTTCTTTTATTCTACTAAAAAATACAAATTTGAAAGTATTAAAATTCGTTTATTCTTTTAAAATCAATATAATAAACGAAAAGATATAAATAAGAATTCGTTGGCGATGGAAATATAAGAACTCATTGTCTATATTTAAAATAAGAAAAATGATTCTCTACAAATTGTTTTCAATCTACTAAAAAATACATATAGGAAAGTATTGAAATTCGTATATTCTTTTGAAATCAATTAAATAAACGAAAAGATATAAATAAGAATTCGTTGGCGATGGAAATATAAGAACTCATTGTCTATATTTAAAATAAGAAAAATGATTCTCTACAAATTGATTTCAATCTACTAAAAAATACATATTTGAAAGTAATGAAATTTGTATGTTCTTTTGAAATCAATAAAATAAACGAAAAGATATAAATAAGAATTCGTTGGCGATGGAAATATAAGAACTCATTGTCTGTAATTAAATTAAATAAAAATTAAACACTGCGATTTATTTTAATCTACAAAAAATACATATAGGAAAGTATTGAAATTCGTATATTCTTTTGAAGTCAATAAAATAAACGAAAAGATATAAATAAGAATTCGTTGGCGATGGAAATATAAGAACTCATTGTCTGTATTTCAAATTAATAAAATTTACACTCTGCGATTTCTTTTATTCTACTAAAAAATACACATTTGAAAGTATTAAAATTCGTTTATTCTTTTGAAATCAATAAAATAAACGAAAAGATATAAATAAGAATTCGTTGGCGATGGAAATATAAGAACTCATTGTCTGTATTTCAAATTAATAAAATCTACACTCTGCGATTACTTTTAATCTACTAAAAAATACATATAGGAAAGTATTGAAATTCGTATATCTTTTCAAATCAATAAAATAAACGAAAAGATATAAATAAGAATTCGTTGGTGATGGAAATATAAGGACTCATTGTCTATATTTAAAATAAGAAAAATGATACTCTGCGATTACTTTTAATCTACTAAAAAATATATATAGGAAAGTATTGAAATTCGTATATTCTTTTGAAATCAATAAAATAAACGAAAAGATATAAATAAGAATTCGTTGGCGATGGAAATATAAGAACTCATTGTCTGTATTTCAAATTAATAAAATTTACACTCTGCGATTTCTTTTATTCTACTAAAAAAAAAACATTTGAAAGTATTGAAATTTGTTTATTCTTTTAAAATCAATATAATAAACGAAAAGATATAAATAAGAATTCGTTGGCGATGGAAATATAAGAACTCATTGTCTGTATTTAAATTTAATAAAAATCTACGCTCTGCGATTTCTTTTAATCTACTAAAAAATACATATTTGAAAGTATTGAAATTCGAATATTCTTTTGAAATCAATAAAATAAACGAAAAGATATAAATAAGAATTCGTTGGCGATGGAAATATAAGGACTCATTGTCTATATTTAAAATAAGAAAAATGATTCTCTACAAATTGTTTTCAATCTTCTAAAAAATACATATTTGAAAGTAATGATATTTGTATGTTCTTTTGAAATCAATTAAATAAACGAAAAGATATAAATAAGAATTCGTTGGCGATGGAAATATAAGAACTCATTGTCTGTATTTAAATTAAATAAAAATTAAACACTGCGATTTATTTTAATCTACAAAAAATACATATAGGAAAGTATTGAAATTCGTATATTCTTTTGAAGTCAATAAAATAAACGAAAAGATATAAATAAGAATTCGTTGGCGATGGAAATATAAGAACTCATTGTCTGTATTTAAATTTAATAAAAATCTACACTATGCGATTTCTTTTAATCTACTAAAAAATACATATAGGAAAGTATTGATATTCGTATATCTTTTGAAATCAATAAAATAAACGAAAAGATATAAATAAGAATTCGTTGGTGATGGAAATATAAGGACTCATTGTCTATATTTAAAATAAGAAAAATGATTCTCTACAAATTGTTTTCAATCTACTAAAAAATACATATAGGAAAGTATTGAAATTCGTATATTCTTTTGAAATCAATAAAATAAACGAAAAGATATAAATAAGAATTCGTTGGCGATGGAAATATAAGAACTCATTGTCTGTATTTCAAATTAATAAAATTTACACTCTGCGATTTCATTTATTCTACTAAAAAATACACATTTGAAAGTATTGAAATTCGTTTATTCTTTTAAAATCAATATAATAAACGAAAAGATATAAATAAGAATTAGTTGGCGATGGAAATATAAGAACTCATTGTCTATATTAAAAATAAGAAAAATGATTCTCTACAAATTGTTTTCAATCTACTAAAAAATACATATAGGAAAGTATTGAAATTCGTATATTCTTTTAAAATCAATAAAATAAACGAAAAGATATAAATAAGAATTCGTTGGCGATGGAAATATAAGAACTCATTGTCTGTATTTAAATTTAATAAAAATCTACACTCTGCGATTTCTTTTAATCTACTAAAAAATACATATTTGAAAGTATTGAAATTCGTATATTCTTTTGAAATCAATAAAATAAACGAAAAGATATAAATAAGAATTCGTTGGCGATGGAAATATAAGGACTCATTGTCTATATTTAAAATAAGAAAAATGATTCTCTACAAATTGTTTTCAATCTACTAAAAAATACATATTTGAAAGTAATGAAATTTGTATGTTCTTTTGAAATCAATAAAATAAACGAAAAGATATAAATAAGAATTCGTTGGCGATGGAAATATAAGAACTCATTGTCTGTATTTAAATTAAATAAAAATTAAACACTGCGATTTATTTTAATCTACAAAAAATACATATAGGAAAGTATTGAAATTCGTATATTCTTTTGAAATCAATAAAATAAACGAAAAGATATAAATAAGAATTCGTTGGCGATGGAAATATAAGAACTCATTGTCTATATTTAAAATAAGAAAAATGATTCTCTACAAATTGATTTCAATCTACTAAAAAATACATATAGGAAAGTATTGATATTCGTATATTCTTTTGAAATCAATAAAATAAACGAAAAGATATAAATAAGAATTTGTTGGCGATGGAAATATAAAAACTCATTGTCTGTATTTCAAATTAATAAAATCTACACTCTGCGATTACTTTTAATCTACTAAAAAATACATATAGGAAAGTTTTGAAATTCGTATATCTTTTGAAATCAATAAAATAAACGAAAAGATATAAATAAGAATTCGTTGGTGATGGAAATATAAGGACTCATTGTCTATATTTAAAATAAGAAAAATGATTCTCTACAAATTGTTTTCAATCTACTAAAAAATAAATATTTGAAAGTAATGAAATTTGTATGTTCTTTTGAAATCAATAAAATAAACGAAAAGATATAAATAAGAATTCGTTGGTGATGGAAATATAAAGACTCATTGTCTATATTTAAAATAAGAAAAATGATACTCTGCGATTACTTTTAATATACTAAAAAATATATATAGGAAAGTATTGAAATTCGTATATTCTTTTGAAATTAATAAAATAAACGAAAAGATATAAATAAGAATTCGTTGGCGATGGAAATATAAGAACTCATTGTCTGTATTTCAAATTAATAAAATTTACACTCTGCGATTTCTTTTATTCTACTAAAAAATACACATTTGAAAGTATTAAAATTCGTTTTTTCTTTTGAAATCAATAAAATAAACGAAAAGATATAAATAAGAATTCGTTGGCGATGGAAATATAAGGACTCATTGTCTATATTTAAAATAAGAAAAATGATTCTCTACAAATTGTTTTCAATCTACTAAAAAATACATATTTGAAAGTAATGATATTTGTATGTTCTTTTGAAATCAATAAAATAAACGAAAAGATATAAATAAGAATTCGTTGGCGATGGAAATATAAGAACTCATTGTCTATATTTAAAATAAGAAAAATGATTCTCTACAAATTGATTTCAATCTACTAAAAAATACATATAGGAAAGTATTGAAATTCGTATATTCTTTTGAAATCAATAAAATAAACGAAAAGATATAAATAAGAATTCGTTGGCGATGGAAATATAAGAACTCATTGTCTGTATTTAAATTTAATAAAAATCTACACTATGCGATTACTTTTATTCTACTAAAAAATACATACAGGAAAGTATTGATATTCGTATATCTTTTGAAATCAATAAAATAAACGAAAAGATATAAATAAGAATTCGTTGGTGATGGAAATATAAGGACTCATTGTCTATATTTAAAATAAGAAAAATGATTCTCTACAAATTGTTTTCAATCTACTAAAAAATACATATAGGAAAGTATTGAAATTCGTATATTCTTTTTAAATCAATAAAATAAACGAAAAGATATAAATAAGAATTCGTTGGCGATGGAAATATAAGAACTCATTGTCTGTATTTCAAATTAATAAAATTTACACTCTGCGATTTCTTTTATTCTACTAAAAAATACACATTTGAAAGTATTGAAATTCGTATATTCTTTTGAAATTAATAAAATAAACGAAAAGATATAAATAAGAATTCGTTGGCGATGGAAATATAAGAACTCATTGTCTGTATTTCAAATTAATAAAATTTACACTCTGCGATTTCTTTTATTCTACTAAAAAATACACATTTGAAAGTATTAAAATTCGTTTTTTCTTTTGAAATCAATAAAATAAACGAAAAGATATAAATAAGAATTCGTTGGCGATGGAAATATAAGGACTCATTGTCTATATTTAAAATAAGAAAAATGATTCTCTACAAATTGTTTTCAATCTACTAAAAAATACATATTTGAAAGTAATGATATTTGTATGTTCTTTTGAAATCAATAAAATAAACGAAAAGATATAAATAAGAATTCGTTGGCGATGGAAATATAAGAACTCATTGTCTATATTTAAAATAAGAAAAATGATTCTCTACAAATTGATTTCAATCTACTAAAAAATACATATAGGAAAGTATTGAAATTCGTATATTCTTTTGAAATCAATAAAATAAACGAAAAGATATAAATAAGAATTCGTTGGCGATGGAAATATAAGAACTCATTGTCTGTATTTAAATTTAATAAAAATCTACACTATGCGATTACTTTTATTCTACTAAAAAATACATATAGGAAAGTATTGATATTCGTATATCTTTTGAAATCAATAAAATAAACGAAAAGATATAAATAAGAATTCGTTGGTGATGGAAATATAAGGACTCATTGTCTATATTTAAAATAAGAAAAATGATTCTCTACAAATTGTTTTCAATCTACTAAAAAATACATATAGGAAAGTATTGAAATTCGTATATTCTTTTTAAATCAATAAAATAAACGAAAAGATATAAATAAGAATTCGTTGGCGATGGAAATATAAGAACTCATTGTCTGTATTTCAAATTAATAAAATTTACACTCTGCGTTTTCTTTTATTCTACTAAAAAATACACATTTGAAAGTATTGAAATTCGTTTATTCTTTTAAAATCAATATAATAAACGAAAAGATATAAATAAGAATTCGTTGGCGATGGAAATATAAGAACTCATTGTCTGTATTTAAATTTAATAAAAATCTACACTCTGCGATTTCTTTTAATCTACTAAAAAATACATATTTGAAAGTATTGAAATTCGTATATATTTTGAAATCAATAAAATAAACGAAAAGATATAAATAAGAATTCGTTGGCGATCAAAATATAAGAACTCATTGTCTTTATTTAAAATAAGAAAAATGATTCTCTACAAATTGTTTTCAATCTACTAAAAAATACATATTTGAAAGTAATGAAATTTGTATGTTCTTTTGAAATCAAGAAAATAAACGAAAAGATATAAATAAGAATTCGTTGGCGATGGAAATATAAGAACTCATTGTCTGTATTTAAATTAAATAAAAATTAAACACTGCGATTTATTTTAATCTACAAAAAATACATATAGGAAAGTATTGAAATTCGTATATTCTTTTGAAATCAATAAAATAAACGAAAAGATATAAATAAGAATTCGTTGGCGATGGAAATATAAGAACTCATTGTCTGTATTTAAATTTAATAAAAATCTACACTATGCGATTTCTTTTAATCTACTAAAAAATACATATAGGAAAGTATTGATATTCGTATATCTTTTGAAATCAATAAAATAAACGAAAAGATATAAATAAGAATTCGTTGGTGATGGAAATATAAGAACTCATTGTCTATATTTAAAATAAGAAAAATGATACTCTGCGATTACTTTTAATATACTAAAAAATATATATAGGAAAGTATTGAAATTCGTATATTCTTTTGAAATCAATAAAATAAACGAAAAGATATAAATAAGAATTCGTTGGCGATGGAAATATAAGAACTCATTGTCTGTATTTAAATTAAATAAAAATTAAACACTGCGATTTATTTTAATCTACAAAAAATACATATAGGAAAGTATTGAAATTCGTATATTCTTTTGAAATCAATAAAATAAACGAAAAGATATAAATAAGAATTCGTTGGCGATGGAAATATAAGAACTCATTGTCTGTATTTAAATTTAATAAAAATCTACACTATGCGATTTCTTTTAATCTACTAAAAAATACATATAGGAAAGTATTGATATTCGTATATCTTTTGAAATCAATAAAATAAACGAAAAGATATAAATAAGAATTCGTTGGCGATGGAAATATAAGAACTCATTGTCTGTATTTAAATTTAATAAAAATCTACACTCTGCGATTTCTTTTAATCTACTAAAAAATACATATTTGAAAGTATTGAAATTCGTATATTCTTTTGAAATCAATAAAATAAACGAAAAGATATAAATAAGAATTCGTTGGCGATGGAAATATAAGAACTCATTGTCTATATTTAAAATAAGAAAAATGATTCTCTACAAATTGTTTTCAATCTACTAAAAAATACATATTTGAAAGTAATGAAATTTGTATGTTCTTTTGAAATCAATAAAATAAACGAAAAGATATAAATAAGAATTCGTTGGCGATGGAAATATAAGAACTCATTGTCTGTATTTAAATTAAATAAAAATTAAACACTGCGATTTATTTTAATCTACAAAAAATACATATAGGAAAGTATTGAAATTCGTATATTCTTTTGAAATCAATAAAATAAACGAAAAGATATAAATAAGAATTCGTTGGCGATGGAAATATAAGAACTCATTGTCTGTATTTAAATTTAATAAAAATCTACACTATGCGATTTCTTTTAATCTACTAAAAAATACATATAGGAAAGTATTGATATTCGTATATCTTTTGAAATCAATAAAATAAACGAAAAGATATAAATAAGAATTCGTTGGTGATGGAAATATAAGGACTCATTGTCTATATTTAAAATAAGAAAAATGATACTCTGCGATTACTTTTAATATACTAAAAAATATATATAGGAAAGTATTGAAATTCGTATATTCTTTTGAAATCAATAAAATAAACGAAAAGATATAAATAAGAATTCGTTGGCGATGGAAATATAAGAACTCATTGTCTGTATTTCAAATTAATAAAATTTACACTCTGCGATTTCATTTATTCTACTAAAAAATACACATTTGAAAGTATTGAAATTCGTTTATTCTTTTAAAATCAATATAATAAACGAAAAGATATAAATAAGAATTCGTTGGCGATGGAAATATAAGAACTCATTGTCTATATTAAAAATAAGAAAAATGATTCTCTACAAATTGTTTTCAATCTACTAAAAAATACATATAGGAAAGTATTGAAATTCGTATATTCTTTTAAAATCAATAAAATAAACGAGAAGATATAAATAAGAATTCGTTGGCGATGGAAATATAAGAACTCATTGTCTGTATTTAAATTTAATAAAAATCTACACTCTGCGATTTCTTTTAATCTACTAAAAAATACATATTTGAAAGTATTGAAATTCGTATATTCTTTTGAAATCAATAAAATAAACGAAAAGATATAAATAAGAATTCGTTGGCGATGGAAATATAAGGACTCATTGTCTATATTTAAAATAAGAAAAATGATTCTCTACAAATTGTTTTCAATCTACTAAAAAATACATATTTGAAAGTAATGAAATTTGTATGTTCTTTTGAAATCAATAAAATAAACGAAAAGATATAAATAAGAATTCGTTGGCGATGGAAATATAAGAACTCATTGTCTGTATTTAAATTAAATAAAAATTAAACACTGCGATTTATTTTAATCTACAAAAAATACATATAGGAAAGTATTGAAATTCGTATATTCTTTTGAAATCAATAAAATAAACGAAAAGATATAAATAAGAATTCGTTGGCGATGGAAATATAAGAACTCATTGTCTATATTTAAAATAAGAAAAATGATTCTCTACAAATTGATTTCAATCTACTAAAAAATACATATAGGAAAGTATTGAAATTCGTATATTCTTTTGAAATCAATAAAATAAACGAAAAGATATAAATAAGAATTTGTTGGCGATGGAAATATAAGAACTCATTGTCTGTATTTCAAATTAATAAAATCTACACTCTGCGATTACTTTTAATCTACTAAAAAATACATATAGGAAAGTTTTGAAATTCGTATATCTTTTGAAATCAATAAAATAAACGAAAAGATATAAATAAGAATTCGTTGGTGATGGAAATATAAGAACTCATTGTCTATATTTAAAATAAGAAAAATGATTCTCTACAAATTGTTTTCAATCTACTAAAAAATACATATTTGAAAGTAATGAAATTTGTATGTTCTTTTGAAATCAATAAAATAAACGAAAAGATATAAATAAGAATTCGTTGGTGATGGAAATATAAAGACTCATTGTCTATATTTAAAATAAGAAAAATGATACTCTGCGATTACTTTTAATATACTAAAAAATATATATAGAAAAGTATTGAAATTCGTATATTCTTTTGAAATTAATAAAATAAACGAAAAGATATAAATAAGAATTCGTTGGCGATGGAAATATAAGAACTCATTGTCTGTATTTCAAATTAATAAAATTTACACTCTGCGATTTCTTTTATTCTACTAAAAAATACACATTTGAAAGTATTAAAATTCGTTTTTTCTTTTGAAATCAATAAAATAAACGAAAAGATATAAATAAGAATTCGTTGGCGATGGAAATATAAGGACTCATTGTCTATATTTAAAATAAGAAAAATGATTCTCTACAAATTGTTTTCAATCTACTAAAAAATACATATTTGAAAGTAATGATATTTGTATGTTCTTTTGAAATCAATAAAATAAACGAAAAGATATAAATAAGAATTCGTTGGCGATGGAAATATAAGAACTCATTGTCTATATTTAAAATAAGAAAAATGATTCTCTACAAATTGATTTCAATCTACTAAAAAATACATATAGGAAAGAATTGAAATTCGTATATTCTTTTGAAATCAATAAAATAAACGAAAAGATATAAATAAGAATTCGTTGGCGATGGAAATATAAGAACTCATTGTCTGTATTTAAATTTAATAAAAATCTACACTATGCGATTACTTTTATTCTACTAAAAAATACATATAGGAAAGTATTGATATTCGTATATCTTTTGAAATCAATAAAATAAACGAAAAGATATAAATAAGAATTCGTTGGTGATGGAAATATAAGGACTCATTGTCTATATTTAAAATATAAAAAATTATTCTCTACAAATTGTTTTCAATCTACTAAAAAATACATATAGGAAAGTATTGAAATTCGTATATTCTTTTTAAATCAATAAAATAAACGAAAAGATATAAATAAGAATTCGTTGGCGATGGAAATCATGGACTCATTGTCTGTATTTCAAATTAATAAAATTTACACTCTGCGATTTCTTTTATTCTACTAAAAAATACACATTTGAAAGTATTGAAATTCGTTTATTCTTTTAAAATCAATATAATAAACGAAAAGATATAAATAAGAATTCGTTGGCGATGGAAATATAAGAACTCATTGTCTGTATTTAAATTTAATAAAAATCTACACTCTGCGATTTCTTTTAATCTACTAAAAAATACATATTTGAAAGTATTGAAATTCGTATATTCTTTTGAAATCAATAAAATAAACGAAAAGATATAAATAAGAATTCGTTGGCGATGGAAATATAAGAACTCATTGTCTATATTTAAAATAAGAAAAATGATTCTCTACAAATTGTTTTCAATCTACTAAAAAATACATATTTGAAAGAAATGAAATTTGTATGTTCTTTTGAAATCAATAAAATAAACGAAAAGATATAAATAAGAATTCGTTGGCGATGGAAATATAAGAACTCATTGTCTGTATTTAAATTAAATAAAAATTAAACACTGCGATTTATTTTAATCTACAAAAAATACATATAGGAAAGTATTGAAATTCGTATATTCTTTTGAAATCAATAAAATAAACGAAAAGATATAAATAAGAATTCGTTGGCGATGGAAATATAAGAACTCATTGTCTGTATTTTAATTTAATAAAAATCTACACTATGCGATTTCTTTTAATCTACTAAAAAATACATATAGGAAAGTATTGATATTCGTATATCTTTTGAAATCAATAAAATAAACGAAAAGATATAAATAAGAATTCGTTGGTGATGGAAATATAAGGACTCATTGTCTATATTTAAAATAAGAAAAATGATACTCTGCGATTACTTTTAATATACTAAAAAATATATATAGGAAAGTATTGAAATTCGTATATTCTTTTGAAATCAATAAAATAAACGAAAAGATATAAATAAGAATTCGTTGGCGATGGAAATATAAGAACTCATTGTCTGTATTTCAAATTAATAAAATTTACACTCTGCGATTTCTTTTATTCTACTAAAAAATACACATTTGAAAGTATTGAAATTCGTTTATTCTTTTAAAATCAATATAATAAACGAAAAGATATAAATAAGAATTCGTTGGCGATGGAAATATAAGAACTCATTGTCTATATTAAAAATAAGAAAAATGATTCTCTACAAATTGTTTTCAATCTACTAAAAAATACATATAGGAAAGTATTGAAATTCGTATATTCTTTTAAAATCAATAAAATAAACGAGAAGATATAAATAAGAATTCGTTGGCGATGGAAATATAAGAACTCATTGTCTGTATTTAAATTTAATAAAAATCTACACTCTGCGATTTCTTTTAATCTACTAAAAAATATATATAGGAAAGTATTGAAATTCGTATATTCTTTTGAAATTAATAAAATAAACGAAAAGATATAAATAAGAATTCGTTGGCGATGGAAATATAAGAACTCATTGTCTGTATTTCAAATTAATAAAATTTACACTCTGCGATTTCTTTTATTCTACTAAAAAATACACATCTGAAAGTATTAAAATTCGTTTATTCTTTTAAAATCAATATAATAAACGAAAAGATATAAATAAGAATTCGTTGGCGATGGAAATATAAGAACTCATTGTCTATATTTAAAATAAGAAAAATGATTCTCTACAAATTGTTTTCAATCTACTAAAAAATACATATAGGAAAGTATTGAAATTCGTATATTCTTTTGAAATCAATAAAATAAACGAAAAGATATAAATAAGAATTCGTTGGCGATGGAAATATAAGAACTCATTGTCTGTATTTAAAATAAGAAAAATGATTCTCTATAAATTGTTTTCAATCTACTAAAAAATACATATTTGAAAGTAATGAAATTTGTATGTTCTTTTGAAATCAATAAAATAAACGAAAAGATATAAATAAGAATTCGTTGGCGATGGAAATATAAGAACTCATTGTCTGTATTTAAATTAAATAAAAATTAAACACTGCGATTTCTTTTAATCTACTAAAAAATACATATAGGAAAGTATTGATATTCGTATATCTTTTGAAATCAATAAAATAAACGAAAAGATATAAATAAGAATTCGTTGGCGATGGAAATATAAGAACTCATTGTCTGTATTTCAAATAAGAAAAATGATACTCTGCGATTACTTTTAATATACTAAAAAATATATATAGGAAAGTATTGAAATTCGTATATTCTTTTGAAATCAATAAAATAAACGAAAAGATATAAATAAGAATTCGTTGGCGATGGAAATATAAGAACTCATTGTCTGTATTTCAAATTAATAAAATCTACACTCTGCGATTACTTTTAATCTACTAAAAAATACATATAGGAAAGTTTTGAAATTCGTATATCTTTTGAAATCAATAAAATAAACGAAAAGATATAAATAAGAATTCGTTGGTGATGGAAATATAAGGACTCATTGTCTATATTTTAAATAAGAAAAATGATTCTCTACAAATTGTTTTCAATCTACTAAAAAATACATATTTGAAAGTAATGAAATTTGTATGTTCTTTTGAAATCAATAAAATAAACGAAAAGATATAAATAAGTATTCGTTGGTGATGGAAATATAAAGACTCATTGTCTATATTTAAAATAAGAAAAATGATACTCTGCGATTACTTTTAATATACTAAAAAATATATATAGGAAAGTATTGAAATTCGTATATTCTTTTGAAATTAATAAAATAAACGAAAAGATATAAATAAGAATTCGTTGGCGATGGAAATATAAGAACTCATTGTCTGTATTTCAAATTAATAAAATTTACACTCTGCGATTTCTTTTATTCTACTAAAAAATACACATTTGAAAGTATTAAAATTCGTTTATTCTTTTAAAATCAATATAATAAACGAAAAGATATAAATAAGAATTCGTTGGCGATGGAAATATAAGAACTCATTGTCTATATTTAAAATAAGAAAAATGATTCTCTACAAATTGTTTTCAATCTACTAAAAAATACATATAGGAAAGTATTGAAATTCGTATATTCTTTTGAAATCAATTAAATAAACGAAAAGATATAAATAAGAATTCGTTGGCGATGGAAATATAAGAACTCATTGTCTATATTTAAAATAAGAAAAATGATTCTCTACAAATTGTTTTCAATCTACTAAAAAATACATATTTGAAAGTAATGAAATTTGTATGTTCTTTTGAAATCAATAAAATAAACGAAAAGATATAAATAAGAATTCGTTGGCGATGGAAATATAAGAACTCATTGTCTGTATTTAAATTAAATAAAAATTAAACACTGCGATTTATTTTAATCTACAAAAAATACATATAGGAAAGTATTGAAATTCGTATATTCTTTTGAAATCAATAAAATAAACGAAAAGATATAAATAAGAATTCGTTGGTGATGGAAATATAAGGACTCATTGTCTATATTAAAAATAAGAAAAATGATACTCTGCGATTACTTTTAATATACTAAAAAATATATATAGGAAAGTATTGAAATTCGTATATCTTTTGAAATCAATAAAATAAACGAAAAGATATAAATAAGAATTCGTTGGTGATGGAAATATAAGGACTCATTGTCTATATTAAAAATAAGAAAAATGATACTCTGCGATTACTTTTAATATACTAAAAAATATATATAGGAAAGTATTGAAATTCGTATATTCTTTTGAAATCAATAAAATAAACGAAAAGATATAAATAAGAATTCGTTGGCGATGGAAATATAAGAACTTATTGTCTGTATTTCAAATTAATAAAATTTACACTCTGCGATTTCTTTTATTCTACTAAAAAATACACATTTGAAAGTATTGAAATTCGTTTATTCTTTTAAAATCAATATTATAAACGAAAAGATATAAATAAGAATTCGTTGGCGATGGAAATATAAGAACTCATTGTCTATATTTAAAATAAGAAAAATGATTCTCTACAAATTGTTTTCAATCTACTAAAAAATACATATAGGAAAGTATTGAAATTCGTATATTCTTTTAAAATCAATAAAATAAACGAGAAGATATAAATAAGAATTCGTTGGCGATGGAAATATAAGAACTCATTGTCTATATTTAAAATAAGAAAAATGATTCTCTACAAATTGTTTTCAATCTACTAAAAAATACATATAGGAAAGTATTGAAATTCGTATATTTTTTTGAAATCAATTAAATAAACGAAAAGATATAAATAAGAATTCGTTGGCGATGGAAATATAAGAACTCATTGTCTATATTTAAAATAAGAAAAATGATTCTCTACAAATTGTTTTCAATCTACTAAAAAATACATATTTGAAAGTAATGAAATTTGTATGTTCTTTTGAAATCAATAAAATAAACGAAAAGATATAAATAAGAATTCGTTGGCGATGGAAATATAAGAACTCATTGTCTGTATTTAAATTAAATAAAAATTAAACACTGCGATTTATTTTAATCTACAAAAAATACATTTAGGAAAGTATTGAAATTCGTATATTCTTTTGAAATCAATAAAATAAACGAAAAGATATAAATAAGAATTCGTTGGCGATGGAAATATAAGAACTCATTGTCTGTATTTAAATTTAATAAAAATCTACACTATGCGATTTCTTTTAATCTACTAAAAAATACATATAGGAAAGTATTGATATTCGTATATCTTTTGAAATCAATAAAATAAATGAAAAGATATAAATAAGAATTCGTTGGTGATGGAAATATAAGGACTCATTGTCTATATTAAAAATAAGAAAAATGATACTCTGCGATTACTTTTAATATACTAAAAAATATATATAGGAAAGTATTGAAATTCGTATATTCTTTTGAAATCAATAAAATAAACGAAAAGATATAAATAAGAATTCGTTGGCGATGGAAATATAAGAACTCATTGTCTGTATTTCAAATTAATAAAATCTACACTCTGCGATTACTTTTATTCTACTAAAAAATACACATTTGAAAGTATTGAAATTCGTTTATTCTTTTAAAATCAATATAATAAACGAAAAGATATAAATAAGAATTCGTTGGCGATGGAAATATAAGAACTCATTGTCTATATTTAAAATAAGAAAAATGATTCTCTACAAATTGTTTTCAATCTACTAAAAAATACATATAGGAAAGTATTGAAATTCGTATATTCTTTTAAAATCAATAAAATAAACGAGAAGATATAAATAAGAATTCGTTGGCGATGGAAATATAAGAACTCATTGTCTGTATTTAAATTTAATAAAAATCTACACTCTGCGATTTCTTTTAATCTACTAAAAAATACATATTTGAAAGTATTGAAATTCGTATATTCTTTTGAAATCAATAAAATAAACGAAAAGATATAAATAAGAATTCGTTGGCGATGGAAATATAAGGACTCATTGTCTATATTTAAAATAAGAAAAATGATTCTCTACAAATTGTTTTCAATCTACTAAAAAATACATATTTGAAAGTAATGAAATTTGTATGTTCTTTTGAAATCAATAAAATAAACGAAAAGATATAAATAAGAATTCGTTGGCGATGGAAATATAAGAACTCATTGTCTGTATTTAAATTAAATAAAAATTAAACACTGCGATTTATTTTAATCTACAAAAAATACATATAGGAAAGTATTGAAATTCGTATATTCTTTTGAAATCAATAAAATAAACGAAAAGATATAAATAAGAATTCGTTGGCGATGGAAATATAAGAACTCATTGTCTATATTTAAAATAAGAAAAATGATTCTCTACAAATTGATTTCAATCTACTAAAAAATACATATAGGAAAGTATTGAAATTCGTATATTCTTTTAAAATCAATAAAATAAACGAGAAGATATAAATAAGAATTCGTTGGCGATGGAAATATAAGAACTCATTGTCTGTATTTAAATTTAATAAAAATCTACACTCTGCGATTTCTTTTAATCTACTAAAAAATACATATAGGAAAGTATTGAAATTCGTATATTCTTTTGAAATCAATTAAATAAACGAAAAGATATAAATAAGAATTCGTTGGCGATGGAAATATAAGAACTCATTGTCTGTATTTAAATTAAATAAAAATTAAACACTGCGATTTATTTTAATCTACAAAAAATACATATAGGAAAGTATTGAAATTCGTATATTCTTTTGAAATCAATAAAATAAACGAAAAGATATAAATAAGAATTTGTTGGCGATGGAAATATAAGAACTCATTGTCTGTATTTCAAATTAATAAAATCTACACTCTGCGATTACTTTTAATCTACTAAAAAATACATATAGGAAAGTTTTGAAATTCGTATATCTTTTGAAATCAATAAAATAAACGAAAAGATATAAATAAGAATTCGTTGGTGATGGAAATATAAGGACTCATTGTCTATATTTAAAATAAGAAAAATGATTCTCTACAAATTGTTTTCAATCTACTAAAAAATACATATTTGAAAGTAATGAAATTTGTATGTTCTTTTGAAATCAATAAAATAAACGAAAAGATATAAATAAGAATTCGTTGGTGATGGAAATATAAAGACTCATTGTCTATATTTTAAATAAGAAAACTGATACTCTGCTATTACTTTTAATATACTAAAAAATATATATAGGAAAGTATTGAAATTCGTATATTCTTTTGAAATTAATAAAATAAACGAAAAGATATAAATAATAATTCGTTGGCGATGGAAATATAAGAACTCATTGTCTGTATTTCAAATTAATAAAATTTACACTCTGCGATTTCTTTTATTCTACTAAATAATACACATTTGAAAGTATTAAAATTCGTTTATTCTTTTAAAATCAATATAATAAACGAAAAGATATAAATAAGAATTCGTTGGCGATGGAAATATAAGAACTCATTGTCTATATTTAAAATAAGAAAAATGATTCTCTACAAATTGTTTTCAATCTACTAAAAAATACATATTTGAAAGTAATGAAATTTGTATGTTCTTTTGAAATCAATAAAATAAACGAAAAGATATAAATAAGAATTCGTTGGAGATGGAAATATAAGAACTCATTGTCTGTATTTAAATTAAATAAAAATTAAACACTGCGATTTATTTTAATCTACAAAAAATACATATAGGAAAGTATTGAAATTCGTATATTCTTTTGAAATCAATAAAATAAACGAAAAGATATAAATAAGAATTCGTTGGCGATGGAAATATAAGAACTCATTGTCTGTATATAAATTTAATAAAAATCTACACTATGCGATTTCTTTTAATCTACTAAAAAATACATATTTGAAAGTATTGAAATTCGTATATTCTTTTAAAATCAATAAAATAAACGAAATGATATAAATAAGAATTCGTTGGCGATGGAAATATAAGGACTCATTGTCTATATTTAAAATAAGAAAAATGATTCTCTACAAATTGTTTTCAATCTACTAAAAAATACATATTTGAAAGTAATGAAATTTGTATGTTCTTTTGAAATCAATAAAATAAACGAAAAGATATAAATAAGAATTCGTTGGCGATGGAAATATAAGAACTTATTGTCTGTATTTAAATTAAATAAAAATTAAACACTGCGATTTATTTTAATCTACAAAAAATACATATAGGAAAGTATTGAAATTCGTATATTCTTTTGAAATCAATAAAATAAACGAAAAGATATAAATAAGAATTCGTTGGCGATGGAAATATAAGAACTCATTGTCTGTATATAAATTTAATAAAAATCTACACTATGCGATTTCTTTTAATCTACTAAAAAATACATATTTGAAAGTATTGAAATTCGTATATTCTTTTAAAATCAATAAAATAAACGAAATGATATAAATAAGAATTCGTTGGCGATGGAAATATAAGGACTCATTGTCTATATTTAAAATAAGAAAAATGATTCTCTACAAATTGTTTTCAATCTACTAAAAAAAAAAATTTGAAAGTAATGAAATTTGTATGTTCTTTTGAAATCAATAAAATAAACGAAAAGATATAAATAAGAATTCGTTGGCGATGGAAATATAAGAACTTATTGTCTGTATTTAAATTAAATAAAAATTAAACACTGCGATTTATTTTAATCTACAAAAAATACATATAGGAAAGTATTGAAATTCGTATATTCTTTTAAAATCAATAAAATAAACGAGAAGATATAAATAAGAATTCGTTGGCGATGGAAATATAAGAACTCATTGTTTGTATTTCAAATAAATAAAATCTACACTCTGCGATTACTTTTAATCTACTAAAAAATACATATTTGAAAGTATTGAAATTCGTATATTCTTTTGAAATCATAAAATAAACGAAAAGATATAAATAAGAATTCGTTGGCGATGGAAATATAAGGACTCATTGTCTATATTTAAAATAAGAAAAATGATTCTCTACAAATTGTTTTCAATCTACTAAAAAATACATATTTGAAAGTAATGAAATTTGTATGTTCTTTTGAAATCAATAAAATAAACGAAAAGATATAAATAAGAATTCGTTGGAGATGGAAATATAAGAACTCATTGTCTGTATTTAAATTAAATAAAAATTAAACACTGCGATTTATTTTAATCTACAAAAAATACATATAGGAAAGTATTGAAATTCGTATATTCTTTTGAAATCAATAAAATAAACGAAAAGATATAAATAAGAATTCGTTGGCGATGGAAATATAAGAACTCATTGTCTGTATATAAATTTAATAAAAATCTACACTATGCGATTTCTTTTAATCTACTAAAAAATACATATTTGAAAGTATTGAAATTCGTATATTCTTTTAAAATCAATAAAATAAACGAAATGATATAAATAAGAATTCGTTGGCGATGGAAATATAAGGACTCATTGTCTATATTTAAAATAAGAAAAATGATTCTCTACAAATTGTTTTCAATCTACTAAAAAATACATATTTGAAAGTAATGAAATTTGTATGTTCTTTTGAAATCAATAAAATAAACGAAAAGATATAAATAAGAATTCGTTGGCGATGGAAATATAAGAACTTATTGTCTGTATTTAAATTAAATAAAAATTAAACACTGCGATTTATTTTAATCTACAAAAAATACATATAGGAAAGTATTGAAATTCGTATATTCTTTTGAAATCAATAAAATAAACGAAAAGATATAAATAAGAATTCGTTGGCGATGGAAATATAAGAACTCATTGTCTGTATTTAAATTTAATAAAAATCTACACTATGCGATTTCTTTTAATCTACTAAAAAATACATATAGGAAAGTATTGATATTCGTATATCTTTTGAAATCAATAAAATAAACGAAAAGATATAAATAAGAATTCGTTGGTGATGGAAATATAAGGACTCATTGTCTATATTTAAAATAAGAAAAATGATACTCTGCGATTACTTTTAATATACTAAAAAATATATATAGGAAAGTATTGAAATTCGTATATTCTTTTGAAATCAATAATATAAACGAAAAGATATAAATAAGAATTCGTTGGCGATGGAAATATAAGAACTCATTGTCTTTATTTAAATTAAATAAAAATAAACACTGCGATTTATTTTAATCTACAAAAAATACATATAGGAAAGTATTGAAATTCGTATATTCTTTTGAAATCAATAAAATAAACGAAAAGATATAAATAAGAATTCGTTGGCGATGGAAATATAAGAACTCATTGTCTGTATTTCAAATTAATAAAATCTTCACTCTGCGATTACTTTTAATCTACTAAAAAATACATATAGGAAAGTATTGAAATTCGTATATCTTTTGAAATCAATAAAATAAACGGAAAGATATAAATAAGAATTCGTTGGTGATGGAAATATAAGGACTCATTGTCTATATTTAAAATAAGAAAAATGATACTCTGCGATTACTTTTAATCTACTAAAAAATATATATAGGAAAGTATTTAAATTCGTATATTCTTTTGAAATCAATAAAATAAACGAAAAGATATAAATAAGAATTCGTTGGCGATGGAAATATAAGAACTCATTGTCTGTATTTCAAATTAATAAAATTAACACTCTGCGATTTCTTTTATTCTACTAAAAAATACACATTTGAAAGTATTGAAATTCGTTTATTCTTTTAAAATCAATATAATAAACGAAAAGATATAAATAAGAATTCGTTGGCGATGGAAATATAAGAACTCATTGTCTGTATTTAAATTTAATAAAAATCTACACTCTGCGATTTCTTTTAATCTACTAAAAAATACATATTTGAAAGTAATGAAATTTGTATGTTCTTTTGAAATCAATAAAATAAACGAAAAGATATAAATAAGAATTCGTTGGCGATGGAAATATAAGAACTTATTGTCTGTATTTAAATTAAATAAAAATTAAACACTGCGATTTATTTTAATCTACAAAAAATACATATAGGAAAGTATTGAAATTCGTATATTCTTTTGAAATCAATAAAATAAACGAAAAGATATAAATAAGAATTCGTTGGCGATGGAAATATAAGGACTCATTGTCTATATTTAAAATAAGAAAAATGATTCTCTACAAATTGTTTTCAATCTACTAAAAAATACATATTTGAAAGTAATGAAATTTGTATGTTCTTTTGAAGTCAATAAAATAAACGAAGAGATATAAATAAGAATTCGTTGGCGATAGAAATATAAGAACTCATTGTCTGTATTTAAATTAAATAAAAATTAAACACTGCGATTTATTTTAATCTACAAAAAATACATATAGGAAAGTATTGAAATTCGTATATTCTTTTGAAGTCAATAAAATAAACGAAAAGATATAAATAAGAATTCGTTGGCGATGGAAATATAAGAACTCATTGTCTGTATTTAAATTTAATAAAAATCTACACTATGCGATTACTTTTAATCTACTAAAAAATACATATAGGAAAGTATTGATATTCGTATATCTTTTGAAATCAATAAAATAAACGAAAAGATATAAATAAGAATTCGTTGGTGATGGAAATATAAGGACTCATTGTCTATATTTAAAATAAGAAAAATGATTCTCTACAAATTGTTTTATTCTACTAAAAAATACATATAGGAAAGTATTGAAATTCGTATATTCTTTTGAAATCAATAAAATAAACGAAAAGATATAAATAAGAATTCGTTGGCGATGGAAATATAAGAACTCATTGTCTGTATTTCAAATTAATAAAATTTACACTCTGCGATTTCTTTTATTCTACTAAAAAATACACATTTGAAAGTATTGAAATTCGTTTATTCTTTTGAAATCAATATAATAAACGAAAAGATATAAATAAGAATTCGTTGGCGATGGAAATATAAGAACTCATTGTCTGTATTTAAATTTAATAAAAATCTACACTATGCGATTTCTTTTAATCTACTAAAAAATACATATAGGAAAGTATTGATATTCGTATATCTTTTGAAATCAATAATATAAACGAAAAGATATAAATAAGAATTCGATGGTGATGGAAATATAAGGACTCATTGTCTATATTTAAATTTAATAAAAATCTACACTCTGCGATTTCTTTTAATCTACTAAAAAATACATATTTGAAAGTATTGAAATTCGTATATTCTTTTGAAATCAATAAAATAAACGAAAAGATATAAATAAGAATTCGTTGGCGATGGAAATATAAGGACTCATTGTCTATATTTAAAATAAGAAAAATGATTCTCTACAAATTGTTTTCAATCTACTAAAAAATACATATTTGAAAGTAATGAAATTTGTATGTTCTTTTGAAATCAATAAAATAAACGAAAAGATATAAATAAGAATTCGTTGGCGATGGAAATATAAGAACTCATTGTCTGTATTTAAATTAAATAAAAATTAAACACTGCGATTTATTTTAATCTACAAAAAATACATATAGGAAAGTATTGAAATTCGTATATTCTTTTGAAATCAATAAAATAAACGAAAAGATATAAATAAGAATTCGTTGGCGATGGAAAAATAAGAACTCATTGTCTGTATTTAAATTAAATAAAAATTAAACACTGCGATTTATTTTAATCTACAAAAAATACATATAGGAAAGTATTGAAATTCGTATATTCTTTTGAAATCAATAAAATAAACGAAAAGATATAAATAAGAATTCGTTGGCGATGGAAATATAAGGACTCATTGTCTATATTTAAAATAAGAAAAATGATTCTCTACAAATTGTTTTCAATCTACTAAAAAATACATATTTGAAAGTAATGAAATTTGTATGTTCTTTTGAAATCAATAAAATAAACGAAAAGATATAAATAAGAATTCGTTGGTGATGGAAATATAAGGACTCATTGTCTATATTTAAAATAAGAAAAATGATACTCTGCGATTACTTTTAATATACTAAAAAATATATATAGGAAAGTATTGAAATTCGTATATTCTTTTGAAATCAATAAAATAAACGAAAAGATATAAATAAGAATTCGTTGGCGATGAAAATATAAGAACTCATTGTCTTTATTTAAATTAAATAAAAATTAAACACTGCGATTTCTTTTAATCTACAAAAAATACATATAGGAAAGTATTGAAATTCGTATATTCTTTTGAAATCAATAAAATAAACGAAAAGATATAAATAAGAATTCGTTGGCGATGGAAATATAAGAACTCATTGTCTATATATAAAATAAGAAAAATGATTCTCTACAAATTGTTTTCAATCTACTAAAAAATACATATAGGAAAGTATTGAAATTCGTATATCTTTTGAAATCAATAAAATAAACGAAAAGATATAAATAAGAATTCGTTGGTGATGGAAATATAAGAACTCATTGTCTATATTTAAAATAAGAAAAATGATACTCTGCGATTACTTTTAATCTACTAAAAAATATATATAGGAAAGTATTTAAATTCGTATATTCTTTTGAAATCAATAAAATAAACGAAAAGATATAAATAAGAATTCGTTGGCGATGGAAATATAAGAACTCATTGTCTGTATTTCAAATTAATAAAAATTACACTCTGCGATTTCTTTTATTCTACTAAAAAATACACATTTGAAAGTATTGAAATTCGTTTATTCTTTTAAAATCAATATAATAAACGAGAAGATATAAATAAGAATTCGTTGGCGATGGAAATATAAGAACTCATTGTCTGTATTTAAATTTAATAAAAATCTACACTCTGCGATTTCTTTTAATCTACTAAAAAATACATATTTGAAAGTATTGAAATTCGTATATTCTTTTGAAATCAATAAAATAAACGAAAAGATATAAATAAGAATTCGTTGGCGATGGAAATATAAGGACTCATTGTCTATATTTAAAATAAGAAAAATGATTCTCTACAAATTGTTTTCAATCTACTAAAAAATACATATTTGAAAGTAATGAAATTTGTATGTTCTTTTGAAATCAATAAAATAAACGAAAAGATATAAATAAGAATTCGTTGGCGATGGAAATATAAGAACTCATTGTCTGTATTTAAATTAAATAAAAATTAAACACTGCGATTTATTTTAATCTACAAAAAATACATATAGGAAAGTATTGAAATTCGTATATTCTTTTGAAATCAATAAAATAAACGAAAAGATATAAATAAGAATTCGTTGGCGATGGAAATATAAGAACTCATTGTCTATATTTAAAATAAGAAAAATGATTCTCTACAAATTGATTTCAATCTACTAAAAAATACATATAGGAAAGTATTGAAATTCGTATATTCTTTTGAAATCAATAAAATAAACGAAAAGATATAAATAAGAATTCGTTGGCGATGGAAATATAAGAACTCATTGTCTGTATTTAAATTAAATAAAAATTAAACACTGCGATTTATTTTAATCTACAAAAATTACATATAGGAAAGTATTGAAATTCGTATATTCTTTTGAAATCAATAAAATAAACGAAAAGATATAAATAAGAATTCGTTGGCGATGGAAATATAAGAACTTATTGTCTGTATTTAAATTTAATAAAAATCTACACTATGCGATTTCTTTTAATCAACTAAAAAATACATATAGGAAAGTATTGATATTCGTATATCTTTTGAAATCAATAAAATAAACGAAAAGATATAAAAAGAATTCGTTGGTGATGGAAATATAAGGACTCATTGTCTATATTTAAAATAAGAAAAATGATACTCTGCGATTACTTTTAATATATTAAAAAATATATATAGGAAAGTATTGAAATTCGTATATTCTTTTGAAATCAATAAAATAAACGAAAAGATATAAATAAGAATTCGTTGGCGATGGAAATATAAGAACTCATTGTCTATATTTAAATTAAATAAAAATTAAACACTGCGATTTATTTTAATCTACAAAAATTACATATAGGAAAGTATTGAAATTCGTATATTCTTTTGAAATCAATAAAATAAACGAAAAGATATAAATAAGAATTCGTTGGCGATGGAAATATAAGAACTTATTGTCTGTATTTAAATTTAATAAAAATCTACACTATGCGATTTCTTTTAATCAACTAAAAAATACATATAGGAAAGTATTGATATTCGTATATCTTTTGAAATCAATAAAATAAACGAAAAGATATAAATAAGAATTCGATGGTGATGGAAATATAAGGACTCATTGTCTATATTTAAATTTAATAAAAATCTACACTCTGCGATTTCTTTTAATCTACTAAAAAATACATATTTGAAAGTATTGAAATTCGTATATTCTTTTGAAATCAATAAAATAAACGAAAAGATATAAATAAGAATTCGTTGGTGATGGAAATATAAGGACTCATTGTCTATATTTAAAATAAGAAAAATGATTCTCTACAAATTGTTTTCAATCTACTAAAAAATACATATAGGAAAGTATTGAAATTCGTATATTCTTTTGAAATCAATAAAATAAACGAAAAGATATAAATAAGAATTCGTTGGCGATGGAAATATAAGAACTCATTGTCTGTATTTCAAATTAATAAAATTTACACTCTGCGATTTCTTTTATTCTACTAAAAAATACACATTTGAAAGTATTGAAATTCGTTTATTCTTTTAAAATCAATATAATAAACGAAAAGATATAAATAAGAATTCGTTGGCGATGGAAATATAAGAACTCATTGTCTGTATTTAAATTTAATAAAAATCTACACTATGCGATTTCTTTTAATCTACTAAAAAATACATATAGGAAAGTATTGAAATTCGTATATTCTTTTGAAATCAATAAAATAAACGAAAAGATATAAATAAGAATTCGTTGGCGATGGAAATATAAGAACTCATTGTCTGTATTTAAATTAAATAAAAATTAAACACTGCGATTTATTTTAATCTACAAAAAATACATATAGGAAAGTATTGAAATTCGTATATTCTTTTGAAATCAATAAAATAAACGAAAAGATATAAATAAGAATTCGTTGGCGATGGAAAAATAAGAACTCATTGTCTGTATTTAAATTAAATAAAAATTAAACACTGCGATTTATTTTAATCTACAAAAAATACATATAGGAAAGTATTGAAATTCGTATATTCTTTTGAAATCAATAAAATAAACGAAAAGATATAAATAAGAATTCGTTGGCGATGGAAATATAAGGACTCATTGTCTATATTTAAAATAAGAAAAATGATTCTCTACAAATTGTTTTCAATCTACTAAAAAATACATATTTGAAAGTAATGAAATTTGTATGTTCTTTTGAAATCAATAAAATAAACGAAAAGATATAAATAAGAATTCGTTGGCGATGAAAATATAAGAACTCATTGTCTTTATTTAAATTAAATAAAAATTAAACACTGCGATTTCTTTTAATCTACAAAAAATACATATAGGAAAGTATTGAAATTCGTATATTCTTTTGAAATCAATAAAATAAACGAAAAGATATAAATAAGAATTCGTTGGCGATGGAAATATAAGAACTCATTGTCTATATATAAAATAAGAAAAATGATTCTCTACAAATTGTTTTCAATCTACTTAAAAATACATATAGGAAAGTATTGAAATTCGTATATCTTTTGAAATCAATAAAATAAACGAAAAGATATAAATAAGAATTCGTTGATGATGGAAATATAAGGACTCATTGTCTATATTTAAAATAAGAAAAATGATACTCTGCGATTACTTTTAATCTACTAAAAAATATATATAGGAAAGTATTTAAATTCGTATATTCTTTTGAAATCAATAAAATAAACGAAAAGATATAAATAAGAATTCGTTGGCGATGGAAATATAAGAACTCATTGTCTGTATTTCAAATTAATAAAATTTACACTCTGCGATTTCTTTTATTCTACTAAAAAATACACATTTGAAAGTATTGAAATTCGTTTATTCTTTTAAAATCAATATAATAAACGAGAAGATATAAATAAGAATTCGTTGGCGATGGAAATATAAGAACTCATTGTCTGTATTTAAATTTAATAAAAATCTACACTCTGCGATTTCTTTTAATCTACTAAAAAATACATATTTGAAAGTATTGAAATTCGTATATTCTTTTGAAATCAATAAAATAAACGAAAAGATATAAATAAGAATTCGTTGGCGATGGAAATATAAGGACTCATTGTCTATATTTAATATAAGAAAAATGATTCTCTACAAATTGTTTTCAATCTACTAAAAAATACATATTTGAAAGTAATGAAATTTGTATGTTCTTTTGAAATCAATAAAATAAACGAAAAGATATAAATAAGAATTCGTTGGCGATGGAAATATAAGAACTCATTGTCTGTATTTAAATTAAATAAAAATTAAACACTGCGATTTATTTTAATCTACAAAAAATACATATAGGAAAGTATTGAAATTCGTATATTCTTTTGAAATCAATAAAATAAACGAAAAGATATAAATAAGAATTCGTTGGCGATGGAAATATAAGAACTTATTGTCTGTATTTAAATTTAATAAAAATCTACACTATGCGATTTCTTTTAATCTACTAAAAAATACATATAGGAAAGTATTGATATTCGTATATCTTTTGAAATCAATAAAATAAACGGAAATATATAAATAAGAATTCGTTGGTGATGGAAATATAAGGACTCATTGTCTATATTTAAAATAAGAAAAATGATACTCTGCGATTACTTTTAATATATTAAAAAATATATATAGGAAAGTATTGAAATTCGTATATTCTTTTGAAACCAATAAAATAAACGAAAAGATATAAATAAGAATTCGTTGGCGATGGAAATATAAGAACTCATTGTCTGTATTTAAATTTAATAAAAATCTACACTATGCGATTTCTTTTAATCTACTAAAAAATACATATTTGAAAGTATTGAAATTCGTATATTCTTTTTAAATCAATAAAATAAACGAAAAGATATAAATAAGAATTCGTTGGCGATGGAAATATAAGGACTCATTGTCTATATTTAAAATAAGAAAAATGATTCTCTACAAATTGTTTTCAATCTACTAAAAAATACATATTTGAAAGTAATGAAATTTGTATGTTCTTTTGAAATCAATAAAATAAACGAAAAGATATAAATAAGAATTCGTTGGCGATGGAAATATAAGAACTAATTGTCTGTATTTAAATTAAATAAAAATTAAACACTGCGATTTATTTTAATCTACAAAAAATACATATAGGAAAGTATTGAAATTCGTATATTATTTTGAAATCAATAAAATAAACGAAAAGATATAAATAAGAATTCGTTGGCGATGGAAATATAAGAACTCATTGTCTATATTTAAATTTAATAAAAATCTACACTATGCGATTTCTTTTAATCTACTAAAAAATACATATAGGAAAGTATTGATATTCGTATATCTTTTGAAATCAATAAAATAAACGAAAAGATATAAATAAGAATTCGTTGGTGATGGAAATATAAGGACTCATTGTCTATATTTAAAATAAGAAAAATGATACTCTGCGATTACTTTTAATATACTAAAAAATATATATAGGAAAGTATTGAAATTCGTATATTCTTTTGAAATCAATAAAATAAACGAAAAGATATAAATAAGAATTCGTTGGCGATGGAAATATAAGAACTCATTGTCTGTATTTAAATTTAATAAAAATCTACACTCTGCGATTTCTTTTAATCTACTAAAAAATACATATTTGAAAGTATTGAAATTCGTATATTCTTTTTAAATCAATAAAATAAACGAAAAGATATAAATAAGAATTCGTTGGCGATGGAAATATAAGGACTCATTGTCTATATTTAAAATAAGAAAAATGATTCTCTACAAATTATTTTCAATCTACTAAAAAATACATATTTGAAAGTAATGAAATTTGTATGTTCTTTTGAAATCAATAAAATAAACGAAAAGATATAAATAAGAATTCGTTGGCGATGGAAATATAAGAACTCATTGTCTGTATTTAAATTAAATAAAAATTAAACACTGCAATTTATTTTAATCTACAAAAAATACATATAGGAAAGTATTGAAATTCGTATATTATTTTGAAATCAATAAAATAAACGAAAAGATATAAATAAGAATTCGTTGGCGATGGAAATATAAGAACTCATTGTCTATATTTAAATTTAATAAAAATCTACACTATGCGATTTCTTTTAATCTACTAAAAAATACATATAGGAAAGTATTGATATTCGTATATCTTTTGAAATCAATAAAATAAACGAAAAGATATAAATAAGAATTCGTTGGTGATGGAAATATAAGGACTCATTGTCTATATTTAAAATAAGAAAAATGATACTCTGCGATTACTTTTAATATACTAAAAAATATATATAGGAAAGTATTGAAATTCGTATATTCTTTTGAAATCAATAAAATAAACGAAAAGATATAAATAAGAATTCGTTGGCGATGGAAATATAAGAACTCATTGTCTGTATTTCAAATTAATAAAATTTACACTCTGCGATTTTTTTTATTCTACTAAAAAATACACATTTGAAAGTATTGAAATTCGTTTATTCTTTTAAAATCAATATAATAAACGAAAAGATATAAATAAGAATTCGTTGGCGATGGAAATATAAGAACTCATTGTCTGTATTTAAATTTAATAAAAATCTACACTCTGCGATTTCTTTTAATCTACTAAAAAATACATATTTGAAAGTATTGAAATTCGTATATTCTTTTTAAATCAATAAAATAAACGAAAAGATATAAATAAGAATTCGTTGGCGATGGAAATATAAGGACTCATTGTCTATATTTAAAATAAGAAAAATGATTCTCTACAAATTGTTTTCAATCTACTAAAAAATACATATTTGAAAGTAATGAAATTTGTATGTTCTTTTGAAATCAATAAAATAAACGAAAAGATATAAATAAGAATTCGTTGGCGATGGAAATATAAGAACTCATTGTCTGTATTTAAATTAAATAAAAATTAAACACTGCGATTTATTTTAATCTACAAAAAATACATATAGGAAAGTATTGAAATTCGTATATTCTTTTGAAATCAATAAAATAAACGAAAAGATATAAATAAGAATTCGTTGGCGATGGAAATATAAGAACTCATTGTCTATATTTAAATTTAATAAAAATCTACACTATGCGATTTCTTTTAATCTACTAAAAAATACATATAGGAAAGTATTGATATTCGTATATCTTTTGAAATCAATAAAATAAACGAAAAGATATAAATAAGAATTCGTTGGTGATGGAAATATAAGGACTCATTGTCTATATTTAAAATAAGAAAAATGATACTCTGCGATTACTTTTAATATACTAAAAAATATATATAGGAAAGTATTGAAATTCGTATATTCTTTTGAAATCAATAAAATAAACGAAAAGATATAAATAAGAATTCGTTGGCGATGAAAATATAAGAACTCATTGTCTGTATTTCAAATTAATAAAATTTACACTCTGCGATTTCTTTTATTCTACTAAAAAATACATATAGGAAAGTATTGAAATTCGTATATTCTTTTAAAATCAATATAATAAACGAAAAGATATAAATAAGAATTCGTTGGCGATGGAAATATAAGAACTCATTGTCTTTATTTAAAATAAGAAAAATGAATCTCTACCAATTGTTTTCAATCTACTAAAAAATACATATAGGAAAGTATTGAAATTCGTATATTCTTTTGAAATCAATAAAATAAACGAAAAGATATAAATAAGAATTCGTTGGCGATGGAAATATAAGAACTCATTGTCTATATTAAAAATAAGAAAAATGATTCTCTACAAATTGTTTTCAATCTACTAAAAAATACATATAGGAAAGTATTGAAATTCGTATATTCTTTTAAAATCAATAAAATAAACGAGAAGATATAAATAAGAATTCGTTGGCGATGGAAATATAAGGACTCATTGTCTGTATTTCAAATTAATAAAATTTACACTCTGCGATTTCTTTTATTCTACTAAAAAATACACATTTGAAAGTATTGAAATTCGTTTATTCTTTTAAAATCAATATAATAAACGAAAAGATATAAATAAGAATTCGTTGGCGATGGAAATATAAGAACTCATTGTCTTTATTTAAAATAAGAAAAATGAATCTCTACAAATTGTTTTCAATCTACTAAAAAATACATATAGGAAAGTATTGAAATTCGTATATTCTTTTGAAATCAATTAAATAAACGAAAAGATATAAATAAGAATTCGTTGGCGATGGAAATATAAGAACTCATTGTCTATATTTAAAATAAGAAAAATGATTCTCTACAAATTGTTTTCAATCTACTAAAAAATACATATAGGAAAGTATTGAAATTCGTATATTCTTTTATAATCAATAAAATAAACGAGAAGATATAAATAAGAATTCGTTGGCGATGGAAATATAAGAACTCATTGTCTGTATTTAAATTTAATAAAAATCTACACTCTGCGATTTCTTTTAATCTACTAAAAAATACATATTTGAAAGTATTGAAATTCGTATATTCTTTTGAAATCAATAAAATAAACGAAAAGATATAAATAAGAATTTGTTGGCGATGGAAATATAAGGACTCATTGTCTATATTTAAAATAAGAAAAATGATTCTCTACATATTGTTTTCAATCTACTAAAAAATACATATTTGAAAGTAATGAAATTTGTATGTTCTTTTGAAATCAATAAAATAAACGAAAAGATATAAATAAGAATTCGTTGGCGATGGAAATATAAGAACTCATTGTCTGTATTTAAATTAAATAAAAATTAAACACTGCGATTTATTTTAATCTACAAAAAATACATATAGGAAAGTATTGAAATTCGTATATTATTTTGAAATCAATAAAATAAACGAGAAGATATAAATAAGAATTCGTTGGCGATGGAAATATAAGGACTCATTGTCTATATTTAAAATAAGAAAAACGATTCTCTACAAATTGTTTTCAATCTACTAAAAAATACATATTTGAAAGTAATGAAATTTGTATGTTCTTTTGAAATCAATAAAATAAACGAAAAGATATAAATAAGAATTCGTTGGCGATGGAAATATAAGAACTCATTGTCTGTATTTAAATTAAATAAAAATTAAACACTGCGATTTATTTTAATCTACAAAAAATACATATAGGAAAGTATTGAAATTCGTATATTCTTTTGAAATCAATAAAATAAACGAAAAGATATAAATAAGAATTCGTTGGCGATGGAAATATAAGAACTCATTGTCTGTATTTAAATTTAATAAAAATCTACACTCTGCGATTTCTTTTAATCTACTAAAAATTACATATAGGAAAGTATTGAAATTCGTATATCTTTTGAAATCAATAAAATAAACGAAAAGATATAAATAAGAATTCGTTGGCGATGGAAATATAAGAACTCATTGTCTATATTTAAAATAAGAAAAATAATACTCTGCGATTACTTTTAATCTACTAAAAAATACATATAGGAAAGTATTGAAATTCGTATATTCTTTTGAAATCAATAAAATAAACGAAAAGATATAAATAAGAATTCGTTGGCGATGGAAATATAAGAACTCATTGTCTGTATTTAAATTTAATAAAAATCTACACTATGCGATTTCTTTTAATCTACTAAAAAATACATATAGGAAAGTATTGATATTTGTATATCTTTTGAAATCAATAAAATAAACGAAAAGATATAAATAAGAATTTGTTGGCGATGGAAATATAAGAACTCATTGTCTGTATTTAAATTTAATAAAAATCTACACTCTGCGATTTCTTTTAATCTACTAAAAAATACATATAGGAAAGTATTGAAATTCGTATATCTTTTGAAATCAATAAAATAAACGAAAAGATATAAATAAGAATTCGTTGGCGATGGAAATATAAGAACTCATTGTCTATATTTTAAATAAGAAAAATAATACTCTGCGATTACTTTTAATCTACTAAAAAATACATATTTGAAAGTATTGAAATTCGTATATTCTTTTGAAATCAATAAAATAAACGAAAAGATATAAATAAGAATTCGTTGGCGATGGAAATATAAGGACTCATTGTCTATATTTAAAATAAGAAAAATGATTCTCTACAAATTGTTTTCAATCTACTAAAAAATACATATTTGAAAGTAATGAAATTTGTATGTTCTTTTGAAATCAATAAAATAAACGAAAAGATATAAATAAGAATTCGTTGGCGATGGAAATATAAGAACTCATTGTCTGTATTTAAATTAAATAAAAATTAAACACTGCGATTTATTTTAATCTACAAAAAATACATATAGGAAAGTATTGAAATTCGTATATTCTTTTGAAATCAATAAAATAAACGAAAAGATATAAATAAGAATTCGTTGGCGATGGAAATATAAGAACTCATTGTCTGTATTTAAAATTATTAAAATTTACACTCTGCTATTACTTTTATTCTACTAAAAAATACACATTTGAAAGTATTGAAATTCGTTTATTCTTTTGAAATCAATAAAATAAACGAAAAGATATAAATAAGAATTCATTGGCGATGGAAATATAAGAACTCATTGTCTGTATTTAAATTAAATAAAAATTAAACACTGCGATTTATTTTAATCTACAAAAAATACATATAGGAAAGTATTGAAATTCGTATATTCTTTTGAAATCAATAAAATAAACGAAAAGATATAAATAAGAATTCGTTGGCGATGGAAATATAAGAACTCATTGTCTGTATTTAAATTTAATAAAAATCTACACTCTGCGATTTCTTTTAATCTACTAAAAATTACATATAGGAAAGTATTGAAATTCGTATATCTTTTGAAATCAATAAAATAAACGAAAAGATATAAATAAGAATTCGTTGGCGATGGAAATATAAGAACTCATTGTCTATATTTAAAATAAGAAAAATAATACTCTGCGATTACTTTTAATCTACTAAAAAATACATATAGGAAAGTATTGAAATTCGTATATTCTTTTGAAATCAATAAAATAAACGAAAAGATATAAATAAGAATTCGTTGGCGATGGAAATATAAGAACTCATTGTCTGTATTTAAATTTAATAAAAATCTACACTCTGCGATTTCTTTTAATCTACTAAAAAATACATATAGGAAAGTATTGAAATTCGTATATCTTTTGAAATCAATAAAATAAACGAAAAGATATAAATAAGAATTCGTTGGCGATGGAAATATAAAAACTCATTGTCTATATTTTAATTAAGAAAAATAATACTCTGCGATTACTTTTAATCTACTAAAAAATACATATAGGAAAGTATTGAAATTCGTATATTCTTTTGAAATCAATAAAATAAACGAAAAGATATAAATAAGAATTCGTTGGCGATGGAAATATAAGAACTCATTGTCTGTATTTCAAATTATTAAAATTTACACTCTGCTATTACTTTTATTCTACTAAAAAATACACATTTGAAAGTATTGAAATTCGTTTATTCTTTTGAAATCAATAAAATAAACGAAAAGATATAAATAAGAATTCATTGGCGATGGAAATATAAGAACTCATTGTCTTTATTTAAAATAAGAAAAATGATTCTCTACAAATTGTTTTCAATCTACTAAAAAATACATATAGGAAAGTATTGAAATTCGTATATTCTTTTGAAATCAATAAAATAAACGAAAAGATATAAATAAGAATTCGTTGGCGATGGAAATATAAGGACTCATTGTCTATATTTAAAATAAGAAAAATGATTCTCTACAAATTGTTTTCAATATACTAAAAAATACATAAAGGAAGTATTGAAATTCGTATATTCTTTTTAAATCAATAAAATAAACGAAAAGATATAAATAAGAATTCGTTGGCGATGGAAATATAAGAACTCATTGTCTGTATTTCTAATTAATAAAATTAACACTATGCGATTTCTTTTAATCTACTAAAAAATACATATAGGAAAGTATTGAAATTCGTATATTCTTTTGAAATCAATAAAATAAACGAAAAGATATAAATAAGAATTCGTTGGCGATGGAAATATAAGAACTCATTGTCTGTATTTCAAATTAATAAAATCTACACTCTGCAATTACTTTTAATCTACTAAAAAACATATATAGGAAAGTATTGAAATTTGTATGTTCTTTTGAAATCAATAAAATAAACGAAAAGATATAAATAAGAATTCGTTGGCGATGGAAATATAAGAACTCATTGTCTGTATTTAAATTTAATAAAAATTAAACACTGCGATTTATTTTAATCTACAAAAAATACATATAGGAAAGTATTGAAATTCGTATATTCTTTTGAAATCAATAAAATAAACGAAAAGATATAAATAAGAATTTGTTGGCGATGGAAATATAAGAACTCATTGTCTGTATTTAAATTTAATAAAAATCTACACTCTGCGATTTCTTTTAATCTACTAAAAAATACATATAGGAAAGTATTGAATTTCGTATATTCTTTTGAAATCAATTAAATAAACGAAAAGATATAAATAAGAATTCGTTGGCGATGGAAATATAAGAACTCATTGTCTGTATTTAAATTTAATAAAAATTAAACACTGCGATTTATTTTAATCTACAAAAAATACATATAGGAAAGTATTGAAATTCGCATATTCTTTTGAAATCAATAAAATAAACGAAAAGATATAAATAAGAATTCGTTGGCGATGGAAATATAAGAACTCATTGTCTGTATTTAAATTTAATAAAAATCTACACTATGCGATTTCTTTTAATCTACTAAAAAATACATATAGGAAAGTATTGATATTCGTATATCTTTTGAAATCAATAAAATAAACGAAAAGATATAAATAAGAATTCGTTGGTGATGGAAATATAAGGACTCATTGTCTATATTTAAAATAAGAAAAATGATTCTCTACAAA
Organism: Ptychoptera albimana; assembly: GCA_961205885.1. Lineage (NCBI taxonomy): Eukaryota > Metazoa > Arthropoda > Insecta > Diptera > Ptychopteridae > Ptychoptera > Ptychoptera albimana. The sequence goes on along the minus strand of OY540803.1, from coordinate 11,307,293 downwards.
TTGTTTTCAATCTACTAAAAAATACATATAGGAAAGTATTGAAATTCGTATATTCTTTTGAAATCAATAAAATAAACGAAAAGATATAAATAAGAATTCGTTGGCGATGGAAATATAAGAACTAATTGTCTGTATTTCAAATTAATAAAATTTACACTCTGCGATTTCTTTTATTCTACTAAAAAAAACACATTTGAAAGTATTGAAATTCGTTTATTCTTTTAAAATCAATATAATAAACGAAAAGATATAAATAAGAATTCGTTGGCGATGGAAATATAAGAACTCATTGTCTGTATTTAAATTTAATAAAAATCTACACTATGCGATTTCTTTTAATCTACTAAAAAATACATATTTGAAAGTATTGAAATTCGTATATTCTTTTGAAATCAATAAAATAAACGAAAAGATATAAATAAGAATTCGTTGGCGATGGAAATATAAGGACTCATTGTCTATATTTAAAATAAGAAAAATGATTCTCTACAAATTGTTTTCAATCTACTAAAAAATACATATTTGAAAGTAATGAAATTTGTATGTTCTTTTGAAATCAATAAAATAAACGAAAAGATATAAATAAGAATTCGTTGGCGATGGAAATATAAGAACTCATTGTCTGTATTTAAATTAAATAAAAATTAAACACTGCGATTTATTTTAATCTACAAAAAATACATATAGGAAAGTATTGAAATTCGTATATTCTTTTGAAATCAATAAAATAAACGAAAAGATATAAATAAGAATTCATTGGCGATGGAAATATAAGAACTCATTGTCTGTATTTAAATTTAATAAAAATCTACACTATGCGATTTCTTTTAATCTACTAAAAAATACATATAGGCAAGTATTGATATTCATATATCTTTTGAAATCAATAAAATAAACGAAAAGATATAAATAAGAATTCGTTGGTGATGGAAATATAAGGACTCATTGTCTATATTTAAAATAAGAAAAATGATACTCTGCGATTACTTTTAATATACTAAAAAATATATATAGGAAAGTATTGAAATTCGTATATTCTTTTGAAATCAATAAAATAAACGAAAAGATATAAATAAGAATTCGTTGGCGATGGAAATATAAGGACTCATTGTCTATATTTAAAATAAGAAAAATGATTCTCTACAAATTGTTTTAATCTACAAAAAATACATATAGGAAAGTATTGAAATTCGTATATTCTTTTGAAATCAATAAAATAAACGAAAAGATATAAATAAGAATTCGTTGGCGATGGAAATATAAGGACTCATTGTCTGTATTTAAATTAAATAAAAATCTACACTATGCGATTTCTTTTAATCTACTAAAAAATACATATAGGAAAGTATTGATATTCGTATATCTTTTGAAATCAATAAAATAAACGAAAAGATATAAATAAGAATTCGTTGGTGATGGAAATAAAAGGACTCATTGTCTATATTTAAAATAAGAAAAATGATTCTCTACAAATTGTTTTCAATCTACTAAAAAATACATATAGGAAAGTATTGAAATTCGTATATTCTTTTGAAATCAATAAAATAAACGAAAAGATATAAATAAGAATTCGTTGGCGATGGAAATATAAGAACTCATTGTCTGTATTTCAAATTAATAAAATTTACATTCTGCGATTTCTTTTATTCTATTAAAAAATACACATTTGAAAGTATTGAAATTCGTTTATTCTTTTAAAATCAATATAATAAACGAAAAGATATAAATAAGAATTCGTTGGCGATGGAAATATAAGAACTCATTGTCTGTATTTAAATTTAATAAAAATCTACACTATGCGATTTCTTTTAATCTACTAAAAAATACATATTTGAAAGTATTGAAATTCGTATATTCTTTTGAAATCAATAAAATAAACGAAAAGATATAAATAAGAATTCGTTGGCGATGGAAATATAAGGACTCATTGTCTATATTTAAAATAAGAAAAATGATTCTCTACAAATTGTTTTCAATCTACTAAAAAATACATATTTGAAAGTAATGAAATTTGTATGTTCTTTTGAAATCAATAAAATAAACGAAAAGATATAAATAAGAATTCGTTGGCGATGGAAATATAAGAACTCATTGTCTGTATTTAAATTAAATAAAAATTAAACACTGCGATTTATTTTAATCTACAAAAAATACATATAGGAAAGTATTGAAATTCGTATATTCTTTTGAAATCAATAAAATAAACGAAAAGATATAAATAAGAATTCGTTGGCGATGGAAATATAAGAACTCATTGTCTGTATTTAAATTTAATAAAAATCTACACTCTGCGATTTCTTTTAATCTACTAAAAAATACATATAGGAAAGTATTGATATTCGTATATCTTTTGAAATCAATAAAATAAACGAAAAGATATAAATAAGAATTCGTTGGTGATGGAAATATAAGGACTCATTGTCTATATTTAAAATAAGAAAAATGATACTCTGCGATTACTTTTAATATACTAAAAAATATATATAGGAAAGTATTGAAATTCGTATATTCTTTTGAAATCAATAAAATAAACGAAAAGATATAAATAAGAATTCGTTGGCGATGGAAATATAAGGACTCATTGTCTATATTTAAAATAATAAAAATGATTCTCTACAAATTGTTTTCAATCTACTAAAAAATACATATTTGAAAGTAATGAAATTTGTATGTTCTTTTGAAATCAATAAAATAAACGAAAAGATATAAATAAGAATTCGTTGGCGATGGAAATATAAGAACTCATTGTCTGTATTTAAATTAAATAAAAATTAAACACTGCGATTTATTTTAATCTACAAAAAATACATATAGGAAAGTATTGAAATTCGTATATTCTTTTGAAATCAATTAAATAAACGAAAAGATATAAATAAGAATTCGTTGGCGATAGAAATATAAGAACTCATTGTCTGTATTTAAATTTAATAAAAATTAAACACTGCGATTTATTTTAATCTACAAAAAATACATATAGGAAAGTATTGAAATTCGTATATTCTTTTGAAATCAGAATTTAAAATAAGAAAAATGATTCTCTACAAATTGTTTTCAATCTACTAAAAAATACATATTTGAAAGTAATGAAATTTGTATGTTCTTTTGAAATCAATAAAATAAACGAAAAGATATAAATAAGAATTCATTGGCGATAGAAATATAAGGACTCATTGTCTATATTTAAAATAAGAAAAATGATTCTCTTCAAATTGTTTTCAATCTACTAAAAAATACATATAGAAAAGTATTGAAATTCGTATATTCTTTTGAAATCAATAAAATAAACGAAAAGATATAAATAAGAATTCGTTGGCGATGGAAATATAAGAACTCATTGTCTATATATAAAATAAGAAAAATGATTCTCTACAAATTGTTTTCAATCTACTAAAAAATACATATAGGAAAGAATTGAAATTCATATATTCTTTTGAAATCAATTAAATAAACGAAAAGATATAAATAAGAATTCGTTGGCGATAGAAATATAAGAACTCATTGTCTGTATTTAAATTTAATAAAAATTAAACACTGCGATTTATTTTAATCTACAAAAAATACATATAGGAAAGTATTGAAATTCGTATATTCTTTTGAAATCAATAAAATAAACGAAAAGATATAAATAAGAATTCGTTGGCGATGGAAATATAAGAACTCATTGTCTGAATTTAAATTTAATAAAAATCTACACTATGCGATTTCTTTTAATCTACTAAAAAATACATATAGGAAAGTATTGATATTCGTATATCTTTTGAAATCAATAAAATAAACGAAAAGATATAAATAAGAATTCGTTGGCGATGGAAATATAAGAACTCATTGTCTGTATTTAAATTTAATAAAAATTAAACTCTGCGATTTCTTTTAATCTACTAAAAAATACACATTTGAAAGTATTGAAATTCGTTTATTCTTTTGAAATCAATAAAATAAACGAAAAGATAATAAAATAAGAATTCGTTGGCGATGGAAATATAAGAACTCATTGTCTGTATTTCAAATTAATAAAATCTACACTCTGCGATTACTTTAATCTACTAAAAAATACACAATTGAAAGTATTGAAATTCGTATATTCTTTTGAAATCAATAAAATAAACGAAAAGATATAAATAAGAATTCGTTGGCGATGGAAATATAAGAACTCATTGTCTGTATTTAAATTTAATAAAAATTAAACTCTGCGATTTCTTTTAATCTACTAAAAAATACACATTTGAAAGTATTGAAATTCGTTTATTCTTTTGAAATCAATAAAATAAACGAAAAGATATAAATAAGAATTCGTTGGCGATGGAAATATAAGAACTCATTGTCTGTATTTCAAATTAATAAAATTTACACTCTGCGATTACATTTATTCTACTAAAAAATACACTTTTGAAAGATTTGAAATTCGTTTATTCTTTTGAAATCAATAAAATAAACGAAAAGATATAAATAAGAATTCGTTGGCGATGGAAATATAAGGACTCATTGTCTATATTTAAAATAAGAAAAATGATTCTCTACAAATTGTTTTCAATCTACTAAAAAATACATATAGGAAAGTATTGAAATTCGTATATTCTTTTGAAATCAATAAAATAAACGAAAAGATATAAATAAAAATTCGTTGGCGATGGAAATATAAGAACTCATTGTCTGTATTTAAATTTAATAAAAATTAAACTCTACAAATTGTTTTCAATCTATTAAAAAATACAAATTTGAAAGTATTGAAATTCGTATATTCTTTTGAAATCAATTAAATAAACGAAAAGATATAAATAAGAATTCGTTGGCGATGGAAATATAAGAACTCATTGTCTGTATTTAAATTTAATAAAAATTAAACTCTGCGATTTCTTTTAATCTACTAAAAAATACACATTTGAAAGTATTGAAATTCGTTTATTCTTTTGAAATCAATAAAATAAACGAAAAGATATAAATAAGAATTCGTTGGCGATGGAAATATAAGAACTCATTGTCTGTATTTCAAATAAATAAAATCTACACTCTGCGATTACTTTAATCTGCTAAAAAATACACACTTGAAAGTATTGAAATTCGTATATTCTTTTGAAATCAATAAAATAAACGAAAAGATATAAATAAGAATTCGTTGGCGATGGAAATATAAGAACTCATTGTCTGTATTTCAAATTAATAAAATTTACACTCTGCGATTACATTTATTCTACTAAAAAATACACTTTTGAAAGAATTGAAATTCGTTTATTCTTTTGAAATCAATAAAATAAACGAAAAGATATAAATAAGAATTCGTTGGCGATGGAAATATAAGAACTCATTGTCTATATTTAAAATAAGAAAAATGATTCTCTTCAAATTGTTTTCAATCTACTAAAAAATACATATAGAAAAGTATTGAAATTCGTATATTCTTTTGAAATCAATAAAATAAACGAAAAGATATAAATAAAAATTCGTTGGCGATGGAAATATAAGAACTCATTGTCTATATTTAAAATAAGAAAAATGATTCTCTACAAATTGTTTTCAATCTACTAAAAAATACATATAGGAAAGAATTGAAATTCGTATATTCTTTTGAAATCAATTAAATAAACGAAAAGATATAAATAAGAATTCGTTGGCGATAGAAATATAAGAACTCATTGTCTGTATTTAAATTTAATAAAAATTAAACACTGCGATTTATTTTAATCTACAAAAAATACATATAGGAAAGTATTGAAATTCGTATATTCTTTTGAAATCAATAAAATAAACGAAAAGATATAAATAAGAATTCGTTGGCGATGGAAATATAAGAACTCATTGTCTGTATTTAAATTTAATAAAAATCTACACTATGCGATTTCTTTTAATCTACTAAAAAATACATATAGGAAAGTATTGATATTCGTATATCTTTTGAAATCAATAAAATAAACGAAAAGATATAAATAAGAATTCGTTGGCGATGGAAATATAAGAACTCATTGTCTGTATTTAAATTTAATAAAAATTAAACTCTGCGATTTCTTTTAATCTTCTAAAAAATACACATTTGAAAGTATTGAAATTCGTTTATTCTTTTGAAATCAATAAAATAAACGAAAAGATATAAATAAGAATTCGTTGGCGATGGAAATATAAGAACTCATTGTCTGTATTTCAAATTAATAAAATCTACACTCTGCGATTACTTTAATCTACTAAAAAATACACACTTGAAAGTATTGAAATTCGTATATTCTTTTGAAATCAATAAAATAAACGAAAAGATATAAATAAGAATTCGTTGGCGATGGAAATATAAGAACTCATTGTCTGTATTTAAATTTAATAAAAATTAAACTCTGCGATTTCTTTTAATCTACTAAAAAATACACATTTGAAAGTATTGAAATTCGTTTATTCTTTTGAAATCAATAAAATAAACGAAAAGATATAAATAAGAATTCGTTGGCGATGGAAATATAAGAACTCATTGTCTGTATTTCAAATTAATAAAATTTACACTCTGCGATTACATTTATTCTACTAAAAAATACACTTTTGAAAGAATTGAAATTCGTTTATTATTTTGAAATCAATAAAATAAACGAAAAGATATAAATAAGAATTCGTTGGCGATGGAAATATAAGGACTCATTGTCTATATTTAAAATAAGAAAAATGATTCTCTACAAATTGTTTTCAATCTACTAAAAAATACATATAGGAAAGTATTGAAATTCGTATATTCTTTTGAAATCAATAAAATAAACGAAAAGATATAAATAAAAATTCGTTGGCGATGGAAATATAAGAACTCATTGTCTGTATTTAAATTTAATAAAAATTAAACTCTACAAATTGTTTTCAATCTATTAAAAAATACATATTTGAAAGTATTGAAATTCGTATATTCTTTTGAAATCAATTAAATAAACGAAAAGATATAAATAAGAATTCGTTGGCGATGGAAATATAAGAACTCATTGTCTGTATTTAAATTTAATAAAAATTAAACTCTGCGATTTCTTTTAATCTACTAAAAAATACATATAGGAAAGTATTGAAATTCGTATATTCTTTTGAAATCAATAAAATAAACGAAAAGATATAAATAAAAATTCGTTGGCGATGGAAATATAAGGACTCATTGTCTATATTTAAAATAAGAAAAATGATTCTCTACAAATTGTTTTCAATCTACTAAAAAATACATATTTGAAAGTATTGAAATTCGTATATTCTTTTGAAATCAATAAAATAAACGAAAAGGTATAAATAAGAATTCGTTGGCGATGGAAATATAAGAACTTATTGTCTATATTTCAAATTAATAAAATTTACACTCTGCGATTACTTTTATTCTACTAAAAAATACACATTTGAAAGAATTGAAATTCGTTTATTCTTTTGAAATAAATAAAATAAACGAAAAGATATAAATAAGAATTCGTTGGCGATGGAAATATAAGGAATCATTGTCTATATTTAAAATAAGAAAAATGATTCTCTACAAATTGTTTTCAATCAACTTAAAAATACTTATTTGAAAGTATTGAAATTCGTATATTCTTTCGAAATCAATAAAATAAACGAAAAGATATAAATAAGAATTCGTTGGCGATGGAAATATAAGAACTCATTGCCTGTATTTAAAGTTAAAAAAAAAATAAACACTGCGATTTATTTTAATCTACAAAAAATACATATAGGAAAGTATTGAAATTCGTATATCTTTTGAAATCAATAAAATAAACGAAAAGATATAAATAAAAATTCGTTGGCGATGGAAATATAAGAACTCATTGTCTGTATTTAAATTTAATAAAAATTAAACTCTGCGATTTCTTTTAATCTACTAAAAAATACATATAGGAAAGAATTAAACTTCGTATATTCTTTTGAAATCAATAAAATAAACGAAAAGATATAAATAAGAATTCGTCGGCGATGGAAATATAAGAACTCATTGTCTGTATTTAAATTTAATAAAAATTAAACTCTGCGATTTCTTTTTATCTACTAAAAAATACATATAGGAAAGTATTGAAATTCGTATATTCTTTTGAAATCAATAAAATAAACGAAAAGATATAAATAAAAATTCGTTGGCGATGGAAATATAAGGACTCATTGTCTATATTTAAAATAAGAAAAATGATTCTCTACAAATTGTTTTCAATCTACTAAAAAATACATATTTGAAAGTATTGAAATTCGTATATTCTTTTGAAATCAATAAAATAAACGAAAAGGTATAAATAAGAATTCGTTGGCGATGGAAATATAAGAACTTATTGTCTATATTTCAAATTAATAAAATTTACACTCTGCGATTACTTTTATTCTACTAAAAAATACATATAGGAAAGAATTAAACTTCGTATATTCTTTTGAAATCAATAAAATAAACGAAAAGATATAAATAAGAATTCGTTGGCGATGGAAATATAAGGAATCATTGTCTATATTTAAAATAAGAAAAATGATTCTCTACAAATTGTTTTCAATCAACTTAAAAATACTTATTTGAAAGTATTGAAATTCGTATATTCTTTCGAAATCAATAAAATAAACGAAAAGATATAAATAAGAATTCGTTGGCGATGGAAATATAAGAACTCATTGTCTGTATTTAAATTTAATAAAAATTAAACTCTGCGATTTCTTTTAATCTACTAAAAAATACATATAGGAAAGAATTAAACTTCGTATATTCTTTTGAAATCAATAAAATAAACGAAAAGATATAAATAAAAATTCGTTGGCGATGGAAATATAAGAACTCATTGTCTGTATTTAAATTTAATAAAAATTAAACTCTGCGATTTCTTTTAATCTACTAAAAAATACATATAGGAAAGAATTAAACTTCGTATATTCTTTTGAAATCAATAAAATAAACGAAAAGATATAAATAAGAATTCGTTGGCGATGGAAATATAAGGAATCATTGTCTATATTTAAAATAAGAAAAATGATTCTCTACAAATTGTTTTCAATCAACTTAAAAATACTTATTTGAAAGTATTGAAATTCGTATATTCTTTCGAAATCAATAAAATAAACGAAAAGATATAAATAAGAATTCGTTGGCGATGGAAATATAAGAACTCATTGCCTGTATTTAAAGTTAAAAAAAAAATAAACACTGCGATTTATTTTAATCTACAAAAAATACATATAGGAAAGTATTGAAATTCGTATATCTTTTGAAATCAATAAAATAAACGAAAAGATATAAATAAAAATTCGTTGGCGATGGAAATATAAGAACTCATTGTCTGTATTTAAATTTAATAAAAATTAAACTCTGCGATTTCTTTTAATCTACTAAAAAATACATATTTGAAAGTATTGAAATTCGTATATTCTTTTGAAATCAATTAAATAAACGAAAAGATATAAATAAGAATTCGTTGGCGATGGAAATATAAGAACTCATTGTCTGTATTTAAATTTAATAAAAATTAAACTCTGCGATTTCTTTTAATCTACTAAAAAATACATATAGGAAAGTATTGAAATTCGTATATTCTTTTGAAATCAATAAAATAAACGAAAAGATATAAATAAAAATTCGTTGGCGATGGAAATATAAGGACTCATTGTCTATATTTAAAATAAGAAAAATGATTCTCTACAAATTGTTTTCAATCTACTAAAAAATACATATTTGAAAGTATTGAAATTCGTATATTCTTTTGAAATCAATAAAATAAACGAAAAGGTATAAATAAGAATTCGTTGGCGATGGAAATATAAGAACTTATTGTCTATATTTCAAATTAATAAAATTTACACTCTGCGATTACTTTTATTCTACTAAAAAATACACATTTGAAAGAATTGAAATTCGTTTATTCTTTTGAAATAAATAAAATAAACGAAAAGATATAAATAAGAATTCGTTGGCGATGGAAATATAAGGAATCATTGTCTATATTTAAAATAAGAAAAATGATTCTCTACAAATTGTTTTCAATCAACTTAAAAATACTTATTTGAAAGTATTGAAATTCGTATATTCTTTCGAAATCAATAAAATAAACGAAAAGATATAAATAAGAATTCGTTGGCGATGGAAATATAAGAACTCATTGCCTGTATTTAAAGTTAAAAAAAAAATAAACACTGCGATTTATTTTAATCTACAAAAAATACATATAGGAAAGTATTGAAATTCGTATATCTTTTGAAATCAATAAAATAAACGAAAAGATATAAATAAAAATTCGTTGGCGATGGAAATATAAGAACTCATTGTCTGTATTTAAATTTAATAAAAATTAAACTCTGCGATTTCTTTTAATCTACTAAAAAATACATATAGGAAAGAATTAAACTTCGTATATTCTTTTGAAATCAATAAAATAAACGAAAAGATATAAATAAGAATTCGTCGGCGATGGAAATATAAGAACTCATTGTCTGTATTTCAAATTAATAAAATTTACACTCTGCGATTACATTTATTCTACTAAAAAATACACTTTTGAAAGAATTGAAATTCGTTTATTCTTTTGAAATCAATAATATAAACGAAAAGATATAAATAAGAATTCGTTGGCGATGGAAATATAAGAACTCATTGTCTGTATTTCAAATTAATAAAATCTTCACTCTGCGATTACTTTTAATCTACTAAAAAATACATATAGGAAAGTATTGAAATTCGTATATCTTTTGAAATCAATAAAATAAACGGAAAGATATAAATAAGAATTCGTTGGTGATGGAAATATAAGGACTCATTGTCTATATTTAAAATAAGAAAAATGATACTCTGCGATTACTTTTAATCTACTAAAAAATATATATAGGAAAGTATTTAAATTCGTATATTCTTTTGAAATCAATAAAATAAACGACAAGATATAAATAAGAATTCGTTGGCGATGGAAATATAAGGACTCATTGTCTATATTTAAAATAAGAAAAATGATTCTCTACAAATTGTTTTCAATCTACTAAAAAATACATATTTGAAAGTAATGAAATTTGTATGTTCTTTTGAAATCAATAAAATAAACGAAAAGATATAAATAAGAATTCGTTGGCGATGGAAATATAAGAACTCATTGTCTGTATTTAAATTAAATAAAAATTAAACACTGCGATTTATTTTAATCTACAAAAAATACATATAGGAAAGTATTGAAATTCGTATATTCTTTTGAAATCAATAAAATAAACGAAAAGATATAAATAAGAATTCGTTGGCGATGGAAATATAAGGACTCATTGTCTATATTTAAAATAAGAAAAATGATTCTCTACAAATTGTTTTCAATCTACTAAAAAATACATATTTGAAAGTAATGAAATTTGTATGTTCTTTTGAAATCAATAAAATAAACGAAAAGATATAAATAAGAATTCGTTGGAGATGGAAATATAAGAACTCATTGTCTGTATTTAAATTAAATAAAAATTAAACACTGCGATTTATTTTAATCTACAAAAAATACATATAGGAAAGTATTGAAATTCGTATATTCTTTTGAAATCAATAAAATAAACGAAAAGATATAAATAAGAATTCGTTGGCGATGGAAATATAAGAACTCATTGTCTGTATATAAATTTAATAAAAATCTACACTATGCGATTTCTTTTAATCTACTAAAAAATACATATTTGAAAGTATTGAAATTCGTATATTCTTTTAAAATCAATAAAATAAACGAAATGATATAAATAAGAATTCGTTGGCGATGGAAATATAAGGACTCATTGTCTATATTTAAAATAAGAAAAATGATTCTCTACAAATTGTTTTCAATCTACTAAAAAATACATATTTGAAAGTAATGAAATTTGTATGTTCTTTTGAAATCAATAAAATAAACGAAAAGATATAAATAAGAATTCGTTGGCGATGGAAATATAAGAACTTATTGTCTGTATTTAAATTAAATAAAAATTAAACACTGCGATTTATTTTAATCTACAAAAAATACATATAGGAAAGTATTGAAATTCGTATATTCTTTTAAAATCAATAAAATAAACGAGAAGATATAAATAAGAATTCGTTGGCGATGGAAATATAAGAACTCATTGTTTGTATTTCAAATTAATAAAATCTACACTCTGCGATTACTTTTAATCTACTAAAAAATACATATTTGAAAGTATTGAAATTCGTATATTCTTTTGAAATCATAAAATAAACGAAAAGATATAAATAAGAATTCGTTGGCGATGGAAATATAAGGACTCATTGTCTATATTTAAAATAAGAAAAATGATTCTCTACAAATTGTTTTCAATCTACTAAAAAATAAATATTTGAAAGTAATGAAATTTGTATGTTCTTTTGAAATCAATAAAATAAACGAAAAGATATAAATAAGAATTCGTTGGAGATGGAAATATAAGAACTCATTGTCTGTATTTAAATTAAATAAAAATTAAACACTGCGATTTATTTTAATCTACAAAAAATACATATAGGAAAGTATTGAAATTCGTATATTCTTTTGAAATCAATAAAATAAACGAAAAGATATAAATAAGAATTCGTTGGCGATGGAAATATAAGAACTCATTGTCTGTATATAAATTTAATAAAAATCTACACTATGCGATTTCTTTTAATCTACTAAAAAATACATATTTGAAAGTATTGAAATTCGTATATTCTTTTAAAATCAATAAAATAAACGAAATGATATAAATAAGAATTCGTTGGCGATGGAAATATAAGGACTCATTGTCTATATTTAAAATAAGAAAAATGATTCTCTACAAATTGTTTTCAATCTACTAAAAAATACATATTTGAAAGTAATGAAATTTGTATGTTCTTTTGAAATCAATAAAATAAAATAAATTCTGGCAATAATTGAAAAAAGCAATATTGAATTATTGAAAACAACTAATAAACCAGAGGTACCTTCAAGAGTGGAATATTTCACTGATGAAGACGAACTAGCAAAAGAAACTGAATGGATCCGAGTTTCTACAGCCAACAAAAAGAGGAAAACGTCCTTAATCCTACAACATCAACCACAGACACGGGAAATTCAGGGTAAACCAGTTTATGTATCAAAAAAGACACTACAACCACCGCCTATAATTCTTGAAGGCATCAAAAACTTCAACGAATTGTATGATATATTAAAGGACAACCTTAAAAATGAACCATATAGTGCAAAATTAATTGGAAAAGATAATTTAAAAATTAATGTCCAAAGTGAAAGTTCTTACAGGCAGTTAATTAAATTAATCGAAACAAAGAATTGGGTATGGCATTCATACGAAAACAAACAAAATCGGCCAATTAGAGTTATGGCCAAAAATCTGCACCACACTTGTGACGCAGCCAAAGTTATACTAGACCTTAAAAATAAGGGTCTGAAAATTATAAGTGCCACTAATAAGTTAAGCTGGCGCAACAAACAGCCAATGGATATGTTTGTATTATCATTCGAAGGGGATGAAAATATAAACAAAATCTATGAAATAAAAAATGTCTTAAACTTTAAGGTTATAATAGAACCGTTAAAAAATCTTAATCTCATTCCACAGTGTAAGAAATGTCAAGGATATGGACACACACAAAATTATTGCGGAAGAGAACCAAGATGTGTGAAGTGCGCAGGAAAGCATCTCACACAAGAATGCAAAAAGCCAAGTTCAGCTTCTCCAAAATGCGTTCACTGTGGAGAAACCCACCCTGCCAACTATAGAGGATGTGTTGTCGCTAAGCAACTACAAAAAATAAGAAATAAGAAGGTGCAAAGCACTGCAATTAAAGACGGAAACCCAACCTTAAAAGAGGTAAATTCGAAAAAAATACAAAATGAAAAAAACTTACAAAAAACGATTCCTTTAAATCAAAAACCTGATAGTAATAAATTGCAATCTTCGAATAGTGAACAATTATTATTTTCGCAAGTAGTATCAGGCTTCAAACCAGCAAAAGTTGAAAAAAAAACTACTGAAGATTTGCAGCAAACTCTTCAACTAATCCTGACCAAACTTAACAAACAGGAAGTTATTATTAATGAAGTCATCAAACGAATGACTAAAATAGAAGCCAATAGCAGCAGAACTCGCTATATAAAATAAAAAGTTATGACCAGATTCCTAAAAATTTTTTCTTGGAACTCTAATGGACTGCTACGACATCAGCATGAACTGCAAGCAGTCCTCGACATAGAAAAAATAGACGTGTGTTTAATATCCGAAACTCACTTTACTAAACAGTCATATATCAGATTCAAGGGATACAAAGTATACCACACAATTCATCCAGATAACTCTGCTAGAGGTGGATCTGCAATCATAATTAAAGAGACCATTCATCATAACGAAATGCCACACCATAGCACACAAGAAATACAATCAACAGCTGTAGAAATAAAAACAAACAGATATCCTTTTCTTGTAGCTTCAATATATTCTCCACCGAGGCATAATATCAAGAAGGACCAGTACATAGAATTCTTACAAAAACAAGGACATAGATTCATAATTGGTGGTGACTTCAACGCTAAAAATACATACTGGGGTTCAAGACTTACCACGCCCAAAGGAAAAGAATTACTTAATGCAATTAATGAAGTTGGATGCCATGCGATATCAACAGGAAAACCTACCTATTGGCCATCTGATAGACAAAAGGTACCTGATCTTATCGATTTCTTTTTATTAAAAAACATCTCTCCCAATTATGTAACTATAGAAGAAGGGAGTGATTTAAACTCAGATCATTCCCCGATTCTTCTTACAGTAAAAGACAAAATAACAGAAATTGAAAAAAATCCAATGCTTGTAAATCAACATACAGATTGGGAGGGCTTCCAATATGAAGTTTCAGAAATGATTGATCTTAAAGATTCAATCAAAAGTATAGATCAACTAGATCTAGAGGCAGAGAAGTTTATTGTTATTCTTCAACAAGCAGCTTGGAATAATTCTCCACCAATGAAAAATAATACGAAAAGTACAAGGTATCCGAAACAAATTGTAGATCTTATAGCAGAAAAACGTAAAATTAGGAAAAAATGGCAGCTAAGTAGATTTCCTGAATACAAAAATAAAATTAACAATCTTTCACAACGTATTACAAGAGAAATAAAAAAATACAAGGATAACACCTTTAATGCATTTCTTGAAGGATTATCAAATAAAAAAAATACTAGCTACTCTCTATGGAAGGCCACAAAAAACCTTAAAAGGCCAAATTCACAAATATCACCAATAAGAGACAATGAAGGAGGATGGGCAAGAACTAGTGAACAAAAAGTTGAACTTTTTGCAACACATCTAGAAAACATATTTCAACCAAATAATGGAGAAGAGATTCTACCAGCATTAACAAAACACCATGAAACGGGAACTATTAAATTAACATCTCCTACTGAAGTCAATAAAGAAATAAAAAATAAAATTAAGTCTAAAAAATCACCAGGATACGATCTAATTACTGGTGAAATACTAAAAAAACTACCAAAGAAAGCTGTAATAAAACTAACTAACATAATAAATGCTGCATTTAGACTTAAGTATGTACCATCATCCTGGAAATGTGCGGAAGTAATTATGATATTAAAACCAGGAAAACCACCCCAAGAAAAAACATCATACAGGCCAATTTCACTATTGCCAGTTATTTCCAAATTATTTGAAAAAATACTCTTAAAAAGGATTAAACCAATAATAGAAAAAAATAAGATAATCCCAGACCATCAATTTGGATTTCGAGAAAAGCACTCGACAATCGATCAGGTCCATAGAATCACAAATCTTATCGAAAAAACACTGGAAGAGAAAAAAATTTGCTCATCAATATTTCTAGATGTTGCACAAGCATTCGACAAAGTCTGGCATGAAGGATTAATTTTTAAACTTAAAACAATCCTACCTGCACAGTACTCAGAAATATTACAATCTTATATCACCAATCGATATTTTAGAATAAAACATGATAATGTTTACTCTGAATTAAAAGAAATAAGAGCAGGGGTACCACAGGGAAGTGTGTTGGGTCCAGTCCTTTACCTACTATACACACATGACTTACCTGAGCTTGGAGATAACACTATTGCTACATTTGCTGATGATACATCAATATTGGCAACTGGAATAAACAATGAAGATGCAGCTGAAAAACTACAATCTGCAATCACAGAAATATTCAATTGGACAAAAAAATGGCGTATCAAACTGAACGAAGCTAAATCAACTTACATTAACTTTACTAATAAAAAAATATCATACATCCCGGTATTCATGAATAACGTAGAAATACCGTATTCAAACAAAGCCAAATATTTAGGCATGACACTAGACACGAAGCTTCGCTGGAAAGCACACGTAAAGATAAAAAGAGAAGAACTCGGCATTCGTTACAGACATATGTACTGGCTGATTGGAAGAAATTCTTCACTATCAACATACAACAAATTGCTTCTCTATAAGCAAATCTTAAAACCCATTTGGACTTATGGTATTCAATTATGGGGATGTACTAAAAAAAGTAATGTGCAGATAATACAAACGTTTCAAAATAAAGTATTGAGGAATATAATTAATGCCCCTTGGTACATCAAAAACACCAATATCCATAGGGACCTAAAGGTGGATATGGTACACACAGTAATTAAGAAATTTGCAGCTAGTCATGAACAAAGACTACAACAACACGTGAATATCGAGGCAATCCAGCTCCTTGATACCACAAATATCATGCGTAGACTAAAACGTACAAAACCACATGAATTAGCATGTAGTTCGAACACAAATTAATATAAAACTAAAGTTAGAATAATTTAAGAAATAAGACTTAATCAATTCTTAATATAATGTAACCGTAGTAAATTAAAGATAGAAATAAATTGCTTATTGGTCATATACTGACTAGATTGTAATAATAAAAAAAAAAAAAAAAAAAAAAAAAAAAAAATAAAATAAACGAAAAGATATAAATAAGAATTCGTTGGCGATGGAAATATAAGAACTTATTGTCTGTATTTAAATTAAATAAAAATTAAACACTGCGATTTATTTTAATCTACAAAAAATACATATAGGAAAGTATTGAAATTCGTATATTCTTTTGAAATCAATAAAATAAACGAAAAGATATAAATAAGAATTCGTTGGCGATGGAAATATAAGAACTCATTGTCTGTATTTAAATTTAATAAAAATCTACACTATGCGATTTCTTTTAATCTACTAAAAAATACATATAGGAAAGTATTGATATTCGTATATCTTTTGAAATCAATAAAATAAACGAAAAGATATAAATAAGAATTCGTTGGTGATGGAAATATAAGGACTCATTGTCTATATTTAAAATAAGAAAAATGATACTCTGCGATTACTTTTAATATACTAAAAAATATATATAGGAAAGTATTGAAATTCGTATATTCTTTTGAAATCAATAATATAAACGAAAAGATATAAATAAGAATTCGTTGGCGATGGAAATATAAGAACTCATTGTCTTTATTTAAATTAAATAAAAATAAACACTGCGATTTATTTTAATCTACAAAAAATACATATAGGAAAGTATTGAAATTCGTATATTCTTTTGAAATCAATAAAATAAACGAAAAGATATAAATAAGAATTCGTTGGCGATGGAAATATAAGAACTCATTGTCTGTATTTCAAATTAATAAAATCTTCACTCTGCGATTACTTTTAATCTACTAAAAAATACATATAGGAAAGTATTGAAATTCGTATATCTTTTGAAATCAATAAAATAAACGGAAAGATATAAATAAGAATTCGTTGGTGATGGAAATATAAGGACTCATTGTCTATATTTAAAATAAGAAAAATGATACTCTGCGATTACTTTTAATCTACTAAAAAATATATATAGGAAAGTATTTAAATTCGTATATTCTTTTGAAATCAATAAAATAAACGAAAAGATATAAATAAGAATTCGTTGGCGATGGAAATATAAGAACTCATTGTCTGTATTTCAAATTAATAAAATTAACACTCTGCGATTTCTTTTATTCTACTAAAAAATACACATTTGAAAGTATTGAAATTCGTTTATTCTTTTAAAATCAATATAATAAACGAAAAGATATAAATAAGAATTCGTTGGCGATGGAAATATAAGAACTCATTGTCTGTATTTAAATTTAATAAAAATCTACACTCTGCGATTTCTTTTAATCTACTAAAAAATACATATTTGAAAGTAATGAAATTTGTATGTTCTTTTGAAATCAATAAAATAAACGAAAAGATATAAATAAGAATTCGTTGGCGATGGAAATATAAGAACTCATTGTCTGTATTTAAATTAAATAAAAATTAAACACTGCGATTTATTTTAATCTACAAAAAATACATATAGGAAAGTATTGAAATTCGTATATTCTTTTGAAATCAATAAAATAAACGAAAAGATATAAATAAGAATTCGTTGGCGATGGAAATATAAGGACTCATTGTCTATATTTAAAATAAGAAAAATGATTCTCTACAAATTGTTTTCAATCTACTAAAAAATACATATTTGAAAGTAATGAAATTTGTATGTTCTTTTGAAGTCAATAAAATAAACGAAGAGATATAAATAAGAATTCGTTGGCGATGGAAATATAAGAACTCATTGTCTGTATTTAAATTAAATAAAAATTAAACACTGCGATTTATTTTAATCTACAAAAAATACATATAGGAAAGTATTGAAATTCGTATATTCTTTTGAAGTCAATAAAATAAACGAAAAGATATAAATAAGAATTCGTTGGCGATGGAAATATAAGAACTCATTGTCTGTATTTAAATTTAATAAAAATCTACACTATGCGATTACTTTTAATCTACTAAAAAATACATATAGGAAAGTATTGATATTCGTATATCTTTTGAAATCAATAAAAT
The DNA here is from genome assembly GCA_961205885.1 of Ptychoptera albimana. Lineage (NCBI taxonomy): Eukaryota > Metazoa > Arthropoda > Insecta > Diptera > Ptychopteridae > Ptychoptera > Ptychoptera albimana. The sequence continues at coordinate 11,288,453 of OY540803.1, read as the reverse complement.
AAACGAAAAGATATAAATAAGAATTCGTTGGTGATGGAAATATAAGGACTCATTGTCTATATTTAAAATAAGAAAAATGATTCTCTACAAATTGTTTTCAATCTACTAAAAAATACATATAGGAAAGTATTGAAATTCGTATATTCTTTTGAAATCAATAAAATAAACGAAAAGATATAAATAAGAGTTCGTTGGCGATGGAAATATAAGAACTCATTGTCTGTATTTCAAATTAATAAAATTTACACTCTGCGATTTCTTTTATTCTACTAAAAAATACACATTTGAAAGTATTGAAATTCGTTTATTCTTTTAAAATCAATATAATAAACGAAAAGATATAAATAAGAATTCGTTGGCGATGGAAATATAAGAACTCATTGTCTGTATTTAAATTTAATAAAAATCTACACTATGCGATTTCTTTTAATCTACTAAAAAATACATATAGGAAAGTATTGATATTCGTATATCTTTTGAAATCAATAATATTAACGAAAAGATATAAATAAGAATTCGATGGTGATGGAAATATAAGGACTCATTGTCTATATTTAAATTTAATAAAAATCTACACTCTGCGATTTCTTTTAATCTACTAAAAAATACATATTTGAAAGTATTGAAATTCGTATATTCTTTTGAAATCAATAAAATAAACGAAAAGATATAAATAAGAATTCGTTGGCGATGGAAATATAAGGACTCATTGTCTATATTTAAAATAAAAAAAATGATTCTCTACAAATTGTTTTCAATCTACTAAAAAATACATATTTGAAAGTAATGAAATTTGTATGTTCTTTTGAAATCAATAAAATAAACGAAAAGATATAAATAAGAATTCGTTGGCGATGGAAATATAAGAACTCATTGTCTGTATTTAAATTAAATAAAAATTAAACACTGCGATTTATTTTAATCTACAAAAAATACATATAGGAAAGTATTGAAATTCGTATATTCTTTTGAAATCAATAAAATAAACGAAAAGATATAAATAAGAATTCGTTGGCGATGGAAAAATAAGAACTCATTGTCTGTATTTAAATTAAATAAAAATTAAACACTGCGATTTATTTTAATCTACAAAAAATACATATAGGAAAGTATTGAAATTCGTATATTCTTTTGAAATCAATAAAATAAACGAAAAGATATAAATAAGAATTCGTTGGCGATGGAAATATAAGGACTCATTGTCTATATTTAAAATAAGAAAAATAATTCTCTACAAATTGTTTTCAATCTACTAAAAAATACATATTTGAAAGTAATGAAATTTGTATGTTCTTTTGAAATCAATAAAATAAACGAAAAGATATAAATAAGAATTCGTTGGTGATGGAAATATAAGGACTCATTGTCTATATTTAAAATAAGAAAAATGATACTCTGCGATTACTTTTAATATACTAAAAAATATATATAGGAAAGTATTGAAATTCGTATATTCTTTTGAAATCAATAAAATAAACGAAAAGATATAAATAAGAATTCGTTGGCGATGAAAATATAAGAACTCATTGTCTTTATTTAAATTAAATAAAAATTAAACACTGCGATTTCTTTTAATCTACAAAAAATACATATAGGAAAGTATTGAAATTCGTATATTCTTTTGAAATCAATAAAATAAACGAAAAGATATAAATAAGAATTCGTTGGCGATGGAAATATAAGAACTCATTGTCTATATATAAAATAAGAAAAATGATTCTCTACAAATTGTTTTCAATCTACTAAAAAATACATATAGGAAAGTATTGAAATTCGTATATCTTTTGAAATCAATAAAATAAACGAAAAGATATAAATAAGAATTCGTTGGTGATGGAAATATAAGAACTCATTGTCTATATTTAAAATAAGAAAAATGATATTCTGCGATTACTTTTAATCTACTAAAAAATATATATAGGAAAGTATTTAAATTCGTATATTCTTTTGAAATCAATAAAATAAACGAAAAGATATAAATAAGAATTCGTTGGCGATGGAAATATAAGAACTCATTGTCTGTATTTCAAATTAATAAAAATTACACTCTGCGATTTCTTTTATTCTACTAAAAAATACACATTTGAAAGTATTGAAATTCGTTTATTCTTTTAAAATCAATATAATAAACGAGAAGATATAAATAAGAATTCGTTGGCGATGGAAATATAAGAACTCATTGTCTGTATTTAAATTTAATAAAAATCTACACTCTGCGATTTCTTTTAATCTACTAAAAAATACATATTTGAAAGTATTGAAATTCGTATATTCTTTTGAAATCAATAAAATAAACGAAAAGATATAAATAAGAATTCGTTGGCGATGGAAATATAAGGACTCATTGTCTATATTTAAAATAAGAAAAATGATTCTCTACAAATTGTTTTCAATCTACTAAAAAATACATATTTGAAAGTAATGAAATTTGTATGTTCTTTTGAAATCAATAAAATAAACGAAAAGATATAAATAAGAATTCGTTGGCGATGGAAATATAAGAACTCATTGTCTGTATTTAAATTAAATAAAAATTAAACACTGCGATTTATTTTAATCTACAAAAAATACATATAGGAAAGTATTGAAATTCGTATATTCTTTTGAAATCAATAAAATAAACGAAAAGATATAAATAAGAATTCGTTGGCGATGGAAATATAAGAACTCATTGTCTATATTTAAAATAAGAAAAATGATTCTCTACAAATTGATTTCAATCTACTAAAAAATACATATAGGAAAGTATTGAAATTCGTATATTCTTTTGAAATCAATAAAATAAACGAAAAGATATAAATAAGAATTCGTTGGCGACGGAAATATAAGAACTCATTGTCTGTATTTAAATTAAATAAAAATTAAACACTGCGATTTATTTTAATCTACAAAAATTACATATAGGAAAGTATTGAAATTCGTATATTCTTTTGAAATCAATAAAATAAACGAAAAGATATAAATAAGAATTCGTTGGCGATGGAAATATAAGAACTTATTGTCTGTATTTAAATTTAATAAAAATCTACACTATGCGATTTCTTTTAATCTACTAAAAAATACATATAGGAAAGTATTGATATTCGTATATCTTTTGAAATCAATAAAATAAACGAAAAGATATAAAAAGAATTCGTTGGTGATGGAAATATAAGGACTCATTGTCTATATTTAAAATAAGAAAAATGATACTCTGCGATTACTTTTAATATATTAAAAAATATATATAGGAAAGTATTGAAATTCGTATATTCTTTTGAAATCAATAAAATAAACGAAAAGATATAAATAAGAATTCGTTGGCGATGGAAATATAAGAACTCATTGTCTGTTTTTCAAATTAATAAAATTTACACTCTGCGATTTCTTTTATTCTACTAAAAAATACACATTTGAAAGTATTGAAATTCGTTTATTCTTTTAAAATCAATATAATAAACGAAAAGATATAAATAAGAATTCGTTGGCGATGGAAATATAAGAACTCATTGTCTGTATTTAAATTTAATAAAAATCTACACTATGCGATTTCTTTTAATCTACTAAAAAATACATATAGGAAAGTATTGATATTCGTATATCTTTTGAAATCAATAATATAAACGAAAAGATATAAATAAGAATTCGATGGTGATGGAAATATAAGGACTCATTGTCTATATTTAAATTTAATAAAAATCTACACTCTGCGATTTCTTTTAATCTACTAAAAAATACATATTTGAAAGTATTGAAATTCGTATATTCTTTTGAAATCAATAAAATAAACGAAAAGATATAAATAAGAATTCGTTGGTGATGGAAATATAAGGACTCATTGTCTATATTTAAAATAAGAAAAATGATTCTCTACAAATTGTTTTCAATCTACTAAAAAATACATATAGGAAAGTATTGAAATTCGTATATTCTTTTGAAATCAATAAAATAAACGAAAAGATATAAATAAGAATTCGTTGGCGATGGAAATATAAGAACTCATTGTCTGTATTTCAAATTAATAAAATTTACACTCTGCGATTTCTTTTATTCTACTAAAAAATACACATTTGAAAGTATTGAAATTCGTTTATTCTTTTAAAATCAATATAATAAACGAAAAGATATAAATAAGAATTCGTTGGCGATGGAAATATAAGAACTCATTGTCTGTATTTAAATTTAATAAAAATCTACACTATGCGATTTCTTTTAATCTACTAAAAAATACATATAGGAAAGTATTGAAATTCGTATATTCTTTTGAAATCAATAAAATAAACGAAAAGATATAAATAAGAATTCGTTGGCGATGGAAATATAAGAACTCATTGTCTGTATTTAAATTAAATAAAAATTAAACACTGCGATTTATTTTAATCTACAAAAAATACATATAGGAAAGTATTGAAATTCGTATATTCTTTTGAAATCAATAAAATAAACGAAAAGATATAAATAAGAATTCGTTGGCGATGGAAAAATAAGAACTCATTGTCTGTATTTAAATTAAATAAAAATTAAACACTGCGATTTATTTTAATCTACAAAAAATACATATAGGAAAGTATTGAAATTCGTATATTCTTTTGAAATCAATAAAATAAACGAAAAGATATAAATAAGAATTCGTTGGCGATGGAAATATAAGGACTCATTGTCTATATTTAAAATAAGAAAAATGATTCTCTACAAATTGTTTTCAATCTACTAAAAAATACATATTTGAAAGTAATGAAATTTGTATGTTCTTTTGAAATCAATAAAATAAACGAAAAGATATAAATAAGAATTCGTTGGTGATGGAAATATAAGGACTCATTGTCTATAGTTAAAATAAGAAAAATGATACTCTGCGATTACTTTTAATATACTAAAAAATATATATAGGAAAGTATTGAAATTCGTATATTCTTTTGAAATCAATAAAATAAACGAAAAGATATAAATAAGAATTCGTTGGCGATGAAAATATAAGAACTCATTGTCTTTATTTAAATTAAATAAAAATTAAACACTGCGATTTCTTTTAATCTACAAAAAATACATATAGGAAAGTATTGAAATTCGTATATTCTTTTGAAATCAATAAAATAAACGAAAAGATATAAATAAGAATTCGTTGGCGATGGAAATATAAGAACTCATTGTCTATATATAAAATAAGAAAAATGATTCTCTACAAATTGTTTTCAATCTACTAAAAAATACATATAGGAAAGTATTGAAATTCGTATATCTTTTGAAATCAATAAAATAAACGAAAAGATATAAATAAGAATTCGTTGGTGATGGAAATATAAGGACTCATTGTCTATATTTAAAATAAGAAAAATGATACTCTGCGATTTCTTTTAATCTACTAAAAAATATATATAGGAAAGTATTTAAATTCGTATATTCTTTTGAAATCAATAAAATAAACGAAAAGATATAAATAAGAATTCGTTGGCGATGGAAATATAAGAACTCATTGTCTGTATTTCAAATTAATAAAATTTACACTCTGCGATTTCTTTTATTCTACTAAAAAATACACATTTGAAAGTATTGAAATTCGTTTATTCTTTTAAAATCAATATAATAAACGAGAAGATATAAATAAGAATTCGTTGGCGATGGAAATATAAGAACTCATTGTCTGTATTTAAATTTAATAAAAATCTACACTCTGCGATTTCTTTTAATCTACTAAAAAATACATATTTGAAAGTATTGAAATTCGTATATTCTTTTGAAATCAATAAAATAAACGAAAAGATATAAATAAGAATTCGTTGGCGATGGAAATATAAGGACTCATTGTCTATATTTAAAATAAGAAAAATGATTCTCTACAAATTGTTTTCAATCTACTAAAAAATACATATTTGAAAGTAATGAAATTTGTATGTTCTTTTGAAATCAATAAAATAAACGAAAAGATATAAATAAGAATTCGTTGGCGATGGAAATATAAGAACTCATTGTCTGTATTTAAATTAAATAAAAATTAAACACTGCGATTTATTTTAATCTACAAAAAATACATATAGGAAAGTATTGAAATTCGTATATTCTTTTGAAATCAATAAAATAAACGAAAAGATATAAATAAGAATTCGTTGGCGATGGAAATATAAGAACTTATTGTCTGTATTTAAATTTAATAAAAATCTACACTATGCGATTTCTTTTAATCTACTAAAAAATACATATAGGAAAGTATTGATATTCGTATATCTTTTGAAATCAATAAAATAAACGGAAATATATAAATAAGAATTCGTTGGTGATGGAAATATAAGGACTCATTGTCTATATTTAAAATAAGAAAAATGATACTCTGCGATTACTTTTAATATATTAAAAAATATATATAGGAAAGTATTGAAATTCGTATATTCTTTTGAAACCAATAAAATAAACGAAAAGATATAAATAAGAATTCGTTGGCGATGGAAATATAAGAACTCATTGTCTGTATTTAAATTAAATAAAAATCTACACTCTGCGATTTCTTTTAATCTACTAAAAAATACATATTTGAAAGTATTGAAATTCGTATATTCTTTTTAAATCAATAAAATAAACGAAAAGATATAAATAAGAATTCGTTGGCGATGGAAATATAAGGACTCATTGTCTATATTTAAAATAAGAAAAATGATTCTCTACAAATTGTTTTCAATCTACTAAAAAATACATATTTGAAAGTAATGAAATTTGTATGTTCTTTTGAAATCAATAAAATAAACGAAAAGATATAAATAAGAATTCGTTGGCGATGGAAATATAAGAACTCATTGTCTGTATTTAAATTAAATAAAAATTAAACACTGCGATTTATTTTAATCTACAAAAAATACATATAGGAAAGTATTGAAATTCGTATATTATTTTGAAATCAATAAAATAAACGAAAAGATATAAATAAGAATTCGTTGGCGATGGAAATATAAGAACTCATTGTCTATATTTAAATTTAATAAAAATCTACACTATGCGATTTCTTTTAATCTACTAAAAAATACATATAGGAAAGTATTGATATTCGTATATCTTTTGAAATCAATAAAATAAACGAAAAGATATAAATAAGAATTCGTTGGTGATGGAAATATAAGGACTCATTGTCTATATTTAAAATAAGAAAAATGATACTCTGCGATTACTTTTAATATACTAAAAAATATATATAGGAAAGTATTGAAATTCGTATATTCTTTTGAAATCAATAAAATAAACGAAAAGATATAAATAAGAATTCGTTGGCGATGGAAATATAAGAACTCATTGTCTGTATTTAAATTTAATAAAAATCTACACTCTGCGATTTCTTTTAATCTACTAAAAAATACATATTTGAAAGTATTGAAATTCGTATATTCTTTTTAAATCAATAAAATAAACGAAAAGATATAAATAAGAATTCGTTGGCGATGGAAATATAAGGACTCATTGTCTATATTTAAAATAAGAAAAATGATTCTCTACAAATTATTTTCAATCTACTAAAAAATACATATTTGAAAGTAATGAAATTTGTATGTTCTTTTGAAATCAATAAAATAAACGAAAAGATATAAATAAGAATTCGTTGGCGATGGAAATATAAGAACTCATTGTCTGTATTTAAATTAAATAAAAATTAAACACTGCAATTTATTTTAATCTACAAAAAATACATATAGGAAAGTATTGAAATTCGTATATTATTTTGAAATCAATAAAATAAACGAAAAGATATAAATAAGAATTCGTTGGCGATGGAAATATAAGACCTCATTGTCTATATTTAAATTTAATAAAAATCTACACTATGCGATTTCTTTTAATCTACTAAAAAATACATATAGGAAAGTATTGATATTCGTATATCTTTTGAAATCAATAAAATAAACGAAAAGATATAAATAAGAATTCGTTGGTGATGGAAATATAAGGACTCATTGTCTATATTTAAAATAAGAAAAATGATACTCTGCGATTACTTTTAATATACTAAAAAATATATATAGGAAAGTATTGAAATTCGTATATTCTTTTGAAATCAATAAAATAAACGAAAAGATATAAATAAGAATTCGTTGGCGATGGAAATATAAGAACTCATTGTCTGTATTTCAAATTAATAAAATTTACACTCTGCGATTTCTTTTATTCTACTAAAAAATACACATTTGAAAGTATTGAAATTCGTTTATTCTTTTAAAATCAATATAATAAACGAAAAGATATAAATAAGAATTCGTTGGCGATGGAAATATAAGAACTCATTGTCTGTATTTAAATTTAATAAAAATCTACACTCTGCGATTTCTTTTAATCTACTAAAAAATACATATTTGAAAGTATTGAAATTCGTATATTCTTTTTAAATCAATAAAATAAACGAAAAGATATAAATAAGAATTCGTTGGCGATGGAAATATAAGGACTCATTGTCTATATTTAAAATAAGAAAAATGATTCTCTACAAATTGTTTTCAATCTACTAAAAAATACATATTTGAAAGTAATGAAATTTGTATGTTCTTTTGAAATCAATAAAATAAACGAAAAGATATAAATAAGAATTCGTTGGCGATGGAAATATAAGAACTCATTGTCTGTATTTAAATTAAATAAAAATTAAACACTGCGATTTATTTTAATCTACAAAAAATACATATAGGAAAGTATTGAAATTCGTATATTATTTTGAAATCAATAAAATAAACGAAAAGATATAAATAAGAATTCGTTGGCGATGGAAATATAAGAACTCATTGTCTATATTTAAATTTAATAAAAATCTACACTATGCGATTTCTTTTAATCTACTAAAAAATACATATAGGAAAGTATTGATATTCGTATATCTTTTGAAATCAATAAAATAAACGAAAAGATATAAATAAGAATTCGTTGGTGATGGAAATATAAGGACTCATTGTCTATATTTAAAATAAGAAAAATGATACTCTGCGATTACTTTTAATATACTAAAAAATATATATAGGAAAGTATTGAAATTCGTATATTCTTTTGAAATCAATAAAATAAACAAAAGATATAAATAAGAATTCGTTGGCGATGGAAATATAAGAACTCATTGTCTGTATTTCAAATTAATAAAATTTACACTCTGCGATTTCTTTTATTCTACTAAAAAATACACATTTGAAAGTATTGAAATTCGTTTATTCTTTTAAAATCAATATAATAAACGAAAAGATATAAATAAGAATTCGTTGGCGATGGAAATATAAGAACTCATTGTCTTTATTTAAAATAAGAAAAATGAATCTCTACCAATTGTTTTCAATCTACTAAAAAATACATATAGGAAAGTATTGAAATTCGTATATTCTTTTGAAATCAATAAAATAAACGAAAAGATATAAATAAGAATTCGTTGGCGATGGAAATATAAGAACTCATTGTCTATATTAAAAATAAGAAAAATGATTCTCTACAAATTGTTTTCAATCTACTAAAAAATACATATAGGAAAGTATTGAAATTCGTATATTCTTTTAAAATCAATAAAATAAACGAGAAGATATAAATAAGAATTCGTTGGCGATGGAAATATAAGGACTCATTGTCTGTATTTCAAATTAATAAAATTTACACTCTGCGATTTCTTTTATTCTACTAAAAAATACACATTTGAAAGTATTGAAATTCGTTTATTCTTTTAAAATCAATATAATAAACGAAAAGATATAAATAAGAATTCGTTGGCGATGGAAATATAAGAACTCATTGTCTTTATTTAAAATAAGAAAAATGAATCTCTACCAATTGTTTTCAATCTACTAAAAAATACATATAGGAAAGTATTGAAATTCGTATATTCTTTTGAAATCAATTAAATAAACGAAAAGATATAAATAAGAATTCGTTGGCGATGGAAATATAAGAACTCATTGTCTATATTTAAAATAAGAAAAATGATTCTCTACAAATTGTTTTCAATCTACTAAAAAATACATATAGGAAAGTATTGAAATTCGTATATTCTTTTATAATCAATAAAATAAACGAGAAGATATAAATAAGAATTCGTTGGCGATGGAAATATAAGAACTCATTGTCTGTATTTAAATTTAATAAAAATCTACACTCTGCGATTTCTTTTAATCTACTAAAAAATACATATTTGAAAGTATTGAAATTCGTATATCTTTTGAAATCAATAAAATAAACGAAAAGATATAAATAAGAATTTGTTGGCGATGGAAATATAAGGACTCATTGTCTATATTTAAAATAAGAAAAATGATTCTCTACATATTGTTTTCAATCTACTAAAAAATACATATTTGAAAGTGATGAAATTTGTATGTTCTTTTGAAATCAATAAAATAAACGAAAAGATATAAATAAGAATTCGTTGGCGATGGAAATATAAGAACTCATTGTCTGTATTTAAATTAAATAAAAATTAAACACTGCGATTTATTTTAATCTACAAAAAAATACATATAGGAAAGTATTGAAATTCGTATATTATTTTGAAATCAATTAAATAAACGAAAAGATATAAATAAGAATTCGTTGGCGATGGAAATATAAGAACTCATTGTCTATATTTAAAATAAGAAAAATGATACTCTGCGATTACTTTTAATATACTAAAAAATATATATAGGAAAGTATTGAAATTCGTATATTCTTTTGAAATCAATAAAATAAACGAAAAGATATAAAAAAGAATTCGTTGGCGATGGAAATATAAGAACTCATTGTCTGTATATCAAATTAATAAAATTTACACTCTGCGATTTCTTTTATTCTACTAAAAAATACACATTTGAAAGTATTGAAATTCGTTTATTCTTTTAAAATCAATATAATAAACGAAAAGATATAAATAAGAATTCATTGGCGATGGAAATATAAGAACTCATTGTCTGTATTTAAATTTAATAAAAATCTACACTATGCGATTTCTTTTAATCTACTAAAAAATACATATAGGAAAGTATTGATATTCGTATATCTTTTGAAATCAATAAAATAAACGAAAAGATATAAATAAGAATTCGTTGGCGATGGAAATATAAGGACTCATTGTCTATATTTAAAATAAGAAAAATGATACTCTGCGATTACTTTTAATATACTAAAAAATATATATAGGAAAGTATTGAAATTCGTATATTCTTTTGAAATCAATAAAATAAACGAAAAGATATAAAAAAGAATTCGTTGGCGATGGAAATATAAGAACTCATTGTCTGTATGTCAAATTAATAAAATTTACACTCTGCGATTTCTTTTATTCTACTAAAAAATACACATTTGAAAGTATTGAAATTCGTTTATTCTTTTAAAATCAATATAATAAACGAAAAGATATAAATAAGAATTCATTGGCGATGGAAATATAAGAACTCATTGTCTTTATTTAAAATAACAAAAATGATTCTCTACAAATTGTTTTCAATCTACTAAAAAATACATATAGGAAAGTATTGAAATTCGTATATTCTTTTGAAATCAATTAAATAAACGAAAAGATATAAATAAGAATTCGTTGGCGATGGAAATATAAGAACTCATTGTCTATATATAAAATAAGAAAAATGATTCTCTACAAATTGTTTTCAATCTACTAAAAAATACATATAGGAAAGTATTGAAATTCGTATATTCTTTTAAAATCAATAAAATAAACGAGAAGATATAAATAAGAATTCGTTGGCGATGGAAATATAAGGACTCATTGTCTATATTTAAAATAAGAAAAACGATTCTCTACAAATTGTTTTCAATCTACTAAAATATACATATTTGAAAGTAATGAAATTTGTATGTTCTTTTGAAATCAATAAAATAAACGAAAAGATATAAATAAGAATTCGTTGGCGATGGAAATATAAGAACTCATTGTCTGTATTTAAATTAAATAAAAATTAAACACTGCGATTTATTTTAATCTACAAAAAATACATATAGGAAAGTATTGAAATTCGTATATTCTTTTGAAATCAATAAAATAAACGAAAAGATATAAATAAGAATTCGTTGGCGATGGAAATATAAGAACTCATTGTCTGTATTTAAATTTAATAAAAATCTACACTCTGCGATTTCTTTTAATCTACTAAAAATTACATATAGGAAAGTATTGAAATTCGTATATCTTTTGAAATCAATAAAATAAACGAAAAGATATAAATAAGAATTCGTTGGCGATGGAAATATAAGAACTCATTGTCTATATTTAAAATAAGAAAAATAATACTCTGCGATTACTTTTAATCTACTAAAAAATACATATAGGAAAGTATTGAAATTCGTATATTCTTTTGAAATCAATAAAATAAACGAAAAGATATAAATAAGAATTCGTTGGCGATGGAAATATAAGAACTCATTGTCTGTATTTAAATTTAATAAAAATCTACACTATGCGATTTCTTTTAATCTACTAAAAAATACATATAGGAAAGTATTGATATTCGTATATCTTTTGAAATCAATAAAATAAACGAAAAGATATAAATAAGAATTCGTTGGCGATGGAAATATAAGAACTCATTGTCTGTATTTAAATTTAATAAAAATCTACACTCTGCGATTTCTTTTAATCTACTAAAAAATACATATAGGAAAGTATTGAAATTCGTATATCTTTTGAAATCAATAAAATAAACGAAAAGATATAAATAAGAATTCGTTGGCGATGGAAATATAAGAACTCATTGTCTATATTTTAAATAAGAAAAATAATACTCTGCGATTACTTTTAATCTACTAAAAAATACATATTTGAAAGTATTGAAATTCGTATATTCTTTTGAAATCAATAAAATAAACGAAAAGATATAAATAAGAATTCGTTGGCGATGGAAATATAAGGACTCATTGTCTATATTTAAAATAAGAAAAATGATTCTCTACAAATTGTTTTCAATCTACTAAAAAATACATATTTGAAAGTAATGAAATTTGTATGTTCTTTTGAAATCAATAAAATAAACGAAAAGATATAAATAAGAATTCGTTGGCGATGGAAATATAAGAACTCATTGTCTGTATTTAAATTAAATAAAAATTAAACACTGCGATTTATTTTAATCTACAAAAAATACATATAGGAAAGTATTGAAATTCGTATATTCTTTTGAAATCAATAAAATAAACGAAAAGATATAAATAAGAATTCGTTGGCGATGGAAATATAAGAACTCATTGTCTGTATTTAAAATTATTAAAATTTACACTCTGCTATTACTTTTATTCTACTAAAAAATACACATTTGAAAGTATTGAAATTCGTTTATTCTTTTGAAATCAATAAAATAAACGAAAAGATATAAATAAGAATTCATTGGCGATGGAAATATAAGAACTCATTGTCTATATTTAAAAGAAGAAAAATGATTCTTTACAAATTGTTTTCAATCTACTAAAAAATACATATAGGAAAGTATTGAAATTCGTATATTCTTTTGAAATCAATAAAATAAACGAAAAGATATAAATAAGAATTCGTTGGCGATGGAAATATAAGAACTCATTGTCTGTATTTAAATTTAATAAAAATCTACTCTATGCGATTTCTTTTAATCTACTAAAAAATACATATAGGAAAGTATTGAAATTCGTATATCTTTTGAAATCAATAAAATAAACGAAAAGATATAAATAAGAATTCGTTGGCGATGGAAATATAAGAACTCATTGTCTATATTTTAATTAAGAAAAATAATACTCTGCGATTACTTTTAATCTACTAAAAAATACATATAGGAAAGTATTGAAATTCGTATATTCTTTTGAAATCAATAAAATAAACGAAAAGATATAAATAAGAATTCGTTGGCGATGGAAATATAAGAACTCATTGTCTGTATTTCAAATTATTAAAATTTACACTCTGCTATTACTTTTATTCTACTAAAAAATACACATTTGAAAGTATTGAAATTCGTTTATTCTTTTGAAATCAATAAAATAAACGAAAAGATATAAATAAGAATTCATTGGCGATGGAAATATAAGAACTCATTGTCTTTATTTAAAATAAGAAAAATGATTCTCTACAAATTGTTTTCAATCTACTAAAAAATACATATAGGAAAGTATTGAAATTCGTATATTCTTTTGAAATCAATAAAATAAACGAAAAGATATAAATAAGAATTCGTTGGCGATGGAAATATAAGGACTCATTGTCTATATTTAAAATAAGAAAAATGATTCTCTACAAATTGTTTTCAATATACTAAAAAATACATAAAGGAAGTATTGAAATTCGTATATTCTTTTTAAATCAATAAAATAAACGAAAAGATATAAATAAGAATTCGTTGGCGATGGAAATATAAGAACTCATTGTCTGTATTTCTAATTAATAAAATTAACACTATGCGATTTCTTTTAATCTACTAAAAAATACATATAGGAAAGTATTGAAATTCGTATATTCTTTTGAAATCAATAAAATAAACGAAAAGATATAAATAAGAATTCGTTGGCGATGGAAATATAAGAACTCATTGTCTGTATTTCAAATTAATAAAATCTACACTCTGCAATTACTTTTAATCTACTAAAAAACATATATAGGAAAGTATTGAAATTTGTATGTTCTTTTGAAATCAATAAAATAAACGAAAAGATATAAATAAGAATTCGTTGGCGATGGAAATATAAGAACTCATTGTCTGTATTTAAATTTAATAAAAATTAAACACTGCGATTTATTTTAATCTACAAAAAATACATATAGGAAAGTATTGAAATTCGTATATTCTTTTGAAATCAATAAAATAAACGAAAAGATATAAATAAGAATTTGTTGGCGATGGAAATATAAGAACTCATTGTCTGTATTTAAATTTAATAAAAATCTACACTCTGCGATTTCTTTTAATCTACTAAAAAATACATATAGGAAAGTATTGAATTTCGTATATTCTTTTGAAATCAATTAAATAAACGAAAAGATATAAATAAGAATTCGTTGGCGATGGAAATATAAGAACTCATTGTCTGTATTTAAATTAAATAAAAATTAAACACTGCGATTTATTTTAATCTACAAAAAATACATATAGGAAAGTATTGAAATTCGTATATTCTTTTGAAATCAATAAAATAAACGAAAAGATATAAATAAGAATTCGTTGGCGATGGAAATATAAGAACTCATTGTCTGTATTTCAAATTAATAAAATCTACACTCTGCGATTACTTTTAATCTACTAAAAAATACATATAGAAAAGTATTTAAATTCGTATATCTTTTGAAATCAATAAAATAAACGAAAAGATATAAATAAGAATTCGTTGGTGATGGAAATATAAGGACTCATTGTCTATATTTAAAATAAGAAAAATGATACTCTGCGATTACTTTTAATCTACTAAAAAATATATATAGGAAAGTATTGAAATTCGTATATTCTTTTGAAATCAATCAAATAAACGAAAAGATATAAATAAGAATTCGTTGGCGATGGAAATATAAGATCTCATTGTCTGTCTTTCAAATTAATAAAATTTACACTCTGCGATTTCTTTTATTCTACTAAAAAATACACATTTGAAAGTATTGAAATTCGTTTATTCTTTTAAAATCAATATAATAAACAAAAAGATATAAATAAGAATTCGTTGGCGATGGAAATATAAGAACTCATTGTCTGTATTTTAAATTTAATAAAAATCTACACTCTGCGATTTCTTTTAATCTACTAAAAAATACATATTTGAAAGTATTGAAATTCGTATATTCTTTTGAAATCAATAAAATAAACGAAAAGATATAAATAAGAATTCGTTGGCGATGGAAATATAAGGACTCATTGTCTATATTTAAAATAAGAAAAATGATTCTCTACAAATTGTTTTCAATCTACTAAAAAATACATATTTGAAAGTAATGAAATTTGTATGTTCTTTTGAAATCAATAAAATAAACGAAAAGATATAAATAAGAATTCGTTGGCGATGGAAATATAAGAACTCATTGTCTGTATTTAAATTTAATAAAAATTAAACACTGCGATTTATTTTAATCTACAAAAAATACATATAGGAAAGTATTGAAATTCGCATATTCTTTTGAAATCAATAAAATAAACGAAAAGATATAAATAAGAATTCGTTGGCGATGGAAATATAAGAACTCATTGTCTGTATTTAAATTTAATAAAAATCTACACTATGCGATTTCTTTTAATCTACTAAAAAATACATATAGGAAAGTATTGATATTCGTATATCTTTTGAAATCAATAAAATAAACGAAAAGATATAAATAAGAATTCGTTGGTGATGGAAATATAAGGACTCATTGTCTATATTTAAAATAAGAAAAATGATTCTCTACAAATTGTTTTCAATCTACTAAAAAATACATATAGGAAAGTATTGAAATTCGTATATTCTTTTGAAATCAATAAAATAAACGAAAAGATATAAATAAGAATTCGTTGGCGATGGAAATATAAGAACTCATTGTCTGTATTTCAAATTAATAAAATTTACACTCTGCGATTTCTTTTATTCTACTAAAAAAAACACATTTGAAAGTATTGAAATTCGTTTATTCTTTTAAAATCAATATAATAAACGAAAAGATATAAATAAGAATTCGTTGGCGATGGAAATATAAGAACTCATTGTCTGTATTTAAATTTAATAAAAATCTACACTATGCGATTTCTTTTAATCTACTAAAAAATACATATTTGAAAGTATTGAAATTCGTATATTCTTTTGAAATCAATAAAATAAACGAAAAGATATAAATAAGAATTCGTTGGCGATGGAAATATAAGGACTCATTGTCTATATTTAAAATAAGAAAAATGATTCTCTACAAATTGTTTTCAATCTACTAAAAAATACATATTTGAAAGTAATGAAATTTGTATGTTCTTTTGAAATCAATAAAATAAACGAAAAGATATAAATAAGAATTCGTTGGCGATGGAAATATAAGAACTCATTGTCTGTATTTAAATTAAATAAAAATTAAACACTGCGATTTATTTTAATCTACAAAAAATACATATAGGAAAGTATTGAAATTCGTATATTCTTTTGAAATCAATAAAATAAACGAAAAGATATAAATAAGAATTCATTGGCGATGGAAATATAAGAACTCATTGTCTGTATTTAAATTTAATAAAAATCTACACTATGCGATTTCTTTTAATCTACTAAAAAATACATATAGGAAAGTATTGATATTCATATATCTTTTGAAATCAATAAAATAAACGAAAAGATATAAATAAGAATTCGTTGGTGATGGAAATATAAGGACTCATTGTCTATATTTAAAATAAGAAAAATGATACTCTGCGATTACTTTTAATATACTAAAAAATATATATAGGAAAGTATTGAAATTCGTATATTCTTTTGAAATCAATAAAATAAACGAAAAGATATAAATAAGAATTCGTTGGCGATGGAAATATAAGGACTCATTGTCTATATTTAAAATAAGAAAAATGATTCTCTACAAATTGTTTTAATCTACAAAAAATACATATAGGAAAGTATTGAAATTCGTGTATTCTTTTGAAATCAATAAAATAAACGAAAAGATATAAATAAGAATTCGTTGGCGATGGAAATATAAGGACTCATTGTCTGTATTTAAATTTAATAAAAATCTACACTATGCGATTTCTTTTAATCTACTAAAAAATACATATAGGAAAGTATTGATATTCGTATATCTTTTGAAATCAATAAAATAAACGAAAAGATATAAATAAGAATTCGTTGGTGATGGAAATAAAAGGACTCATTGTCTATATTTAAAATAAGAAAAATGATTCTCTACAAATTGTTTTCAATCTACTAAAAAATACATATAGGAAAGTATTGAAATTCGTATATTCTTTTGAAATCAATAAAATAAACGAAAAGATATAAATAAGAATTCGTTGGCGATGGAAATATAAGAACTCATTGTCTGTATTTCAAATTAATAAAATTTACATTCTGCGATTTCTTTTATTCTATTAAAAAATACACATTTGAAAGTATTGAAATTCGTTTATTCTTTTAAAATCAATATAATAAACGAAAAGATATAAATAAGAATTCGTTGGCGATGGAAATATAAGAACTCATTGTCTGTATTTAAATTTAATAAAAATCTACACTATGCGATTTCTTTTAATCTACTAAAAAATACATATTTGAAAGTATTGAAATTCGTATATTCTTTTGAAATCAATAAAATAAACGAAAAGATATAAATAAGAATTCGTTGGCGATGGAAATATAAGGACTCATTGTCTATATTTAAAATAAGAAAAATGATTCTCTACAAATTGTTTTCAATCTACTAAAAAATACATATTTGAAAGTAATGAAATTTGTATGTTCTTTTGAAATCAATAAAATAAACGAAAAGATATAAATAAGAATTCGTTGGCGATGGAAATATAAGAACTCATTGTCTGTATTTAAATTAAATAAAAATTAAACACTGCGATTTATTTTAATCTACAAAAAATACATATAGGAAAGTATTGAAATTCGTATATTCTTTTGAAATCAATAAAATAAACGAAAAGATATAAATAAGAATTCGTTGGCGATGGAAATATAAGAACTCATTGTCTGTATTTAAATTTAATAAAAATCTACACTATGCGATTTCTTTTAATCTACTAAAAAATACATATAGGAAAGTATTGATATTCGTATATCTTTTGAAATCAATAAAATAAACGAAAAGATATAAATAAGAATTCGTTGGTGATGGAAATATAAGGACTCATTGTCTATATTTAAAATAAGAAAAATGATACTCTGCGATTACTTTTAATATACTAAAAAATATATATAGGAAAGTATTGAAATTCGTATATTCTTTTGAAATCAATAAAATAAACGAAAAGATATAAATAAGAATTCGTTGGCGATGGAAATATAAGGACTCATTGTCTATATTTAAAATAATAAAAATGATTCTCTACAAATTGTTTTCAATCTACTAAAAAATACATATTTGAAAGTAATGAAATTTGTATGTTCTTTTGAAATCAATAAAATAAACGAAAAGATATAAATAAGAATTCGTTGGCGATGGAAATATAAGAACTCATTGTCTGTATTTAAATTAAATAAAAATTAAACACTGCGATTTATTTTAATCTACAAAAAATACATATAGGAAAGTATTGAAATTCGTGTATTCTTTTGAAATCAATTAAATAAACGAAAAGATATAAATAAGAATTCGTTGGCGATAGAAATATAAGAACTCATTGTCTGTATTTAAATTTAATAAAAATTAAACACTGCGATTTATTTTAATCTACAAAAAATACATATAGGAAAGTATTGAAATTCGTATATTCTTTTGAAATCAGAATTTAAAATAAGAAAAATGATTCTCTACAAAATGTTTTCAATCTACTAAAAAATACATATTTGAAAGTAATGAAATTTGTATGTTCTTTTGAAATCAATAAAATAAACGAAAAGATATAAATAAGAATTCATTGGCGATAGAAATATAAGGACTCATTGTCTATATTTAAAATAAGAAAAATGATTCTCTTCAAATTGTTTTCAATCTACTAAAAAATACATATAGAAAAGTATTGAAATTCGTATATTCTTTTGAAATCAATAAAATAAACGAAAAGATATAAATAAGAATTCGTTGGCGATGGAAATATAAGAACTCATTGTCTATATATAAAATAAGAAAAATGATTCTCTACAAATTGTTTTCAATCTACTAAAAAATACATATAGGAAAGAATTGAAATTCGTATATTCTTTTGAAATCAATTAAATAAACGAAAAGATATAAATAAGAATTCGTTGGCGATAGAAATATAAGAACTCATTGTCTGTATTTAAATTTAATAAAAATTAAACACTGCGATTTATTTTAATCTACAAAAAATACATATAGGAAAGTATTGAAATTCGTATATTCTTTTGAAATCAATAAAATAAACGAAAAGATATAAATAAGAATTCGTTGGCGATGGAAATATAAGAACTCATTGTCTGTATTTAAATTTAATAAAAATCTACACTATGCGATTTCTTTTAATCTACTAAAAAATACATATAGGAAAGTATTGATATTCGTATATCTTTTGAAATCAATAAAATAAACGAAAAGATATAAATAAGAATTCGTTGGCGATGGAAATATAAGAACTCATTGTCTGTATTTAAATTTAATAAAAATTAAACTCTGCGATTTCTTTTAATCTACTAAAAAATACACATTTGAAAGTATTGAAATTCGTTTATTCTTTTGAAATCAATAAAATAAACGAAAAGATAATAAAATAAGAATTCGTTGGCGATGGAAATATAAGAACTCATTGTCTGTATTTCAAATTAATAAAATCTACACTCTGCGATTACTTTAATCTACTAAAAAATACACAATTGAAAGTATTGAAATTCGTATATTCTTTTGAAATCAATAAAATAAACGAAAAGATATAAATAAGAATTCGTTGGCGATGGAAATATAAGAACTCATTGTCTGTATTTAAATTTAATAAAAATTAAACTCTGCGATTTCTTTTAATCTACTAAAAAATACACATTTGAAAGTATTGAAATTCGTTTATTCTTTTGAAATCAATAAAATAAACGAAAAGATATAAATAAGAATTCGTTGGCGATGGAAATATAAGAACTCATTGTCTGTATTTCAAATTAATAAAATTTACACTCTGCGATTACATTTATTCTACTAAAAAATACACTTTTGAAAGAATTGAAATTCGTTTATTCTTTTGAAATCAATAAAATAAACGAAAAGATATAAATAAGAATTCGTTGGCGATGGAAATATAAGGACTCATTGTCTATATTTAAAATAAGAAAAATGATTCTCTACAAATTGTTTTCAATCTACTAAAAAATACATATAGGAAAGTATTGAAATTCGTATATTCTTTTGAAATCAATAAAATAAACGAAAAGATATAAATAAAAATTCGTTGGCGATGGAAATATAAGAACTCATTGTCTGTATTTAAATTTAATAAAAATTAAACTCTACAAATTGTTTTCAATCTACTAAAAAATATATATAGGAAAGTATTGAAATTCGTATATTCTTTTGAAATCAATTAAATAAACGAAAAGATATAAATAAGAATTCGTTGGCGATGGAAATATAAGAACTCATTGTCTGTATTTAAATTTAATAAAAATTAAACTCTGCGATTTCTTTTAATCTACTAAAAAATACACATTTGAAAGTATTGAAATTCGTTTATTCTTTTGAAATCAATAAAATAAACGAAAAGATATAAATAAGAATTCGTTGGCGATGGAAATATAAGAACTCATTGTCTGTATTTCAAATAAATAAAATCTACACTCTGCGATTACTTTAATCTGCTAAAAAATACACACTTGAAAGTATTGAAATTCGTATATTCTTTTGAAATCAATAAAATAAACGAAAAGATATAAATAAGAATTCGTTGGCGATGGAAATATAAGAACTCATTGTCTGTATTTCAAATTAATAAAATTTACACTCTGCGATTACATTTATTCTACTAAAAAATACACTTTTGAAAGAATTGAAATTCGTTTATTCTTTTGAAATCAATAAAATAAACGAAAAGATATAAATAAGAATTCGTTGGCGATGGAAATATAAGAACTCATTGTCTATATTTAAAATAAGAAAAATGATTCTCTTCAAATTGTTTTCAATCTACTAAAAAATACATATAGAAAAGTATTGAAATTCGTATATTCTTTTGAAATCAATAAAATAAACGAAAAGATATAAATAAAAATTCGTTGGCGATGGAAATATAAGAACTCATTGTCTATATTTAAAATAAGAAAAATGATTCTCTACAAATTGTTTTCAATCTACTAAAAAATACATATAGGAAAGAATTGAAATTCGTATATTCTTTTGAAATCAATTAAATAAACGAAAAGATATAAATAAGAATTCGTTGGCGATAGAAATATAAGAACTCATTGTCTGTATTTAAATTTAATAAAAATTAAACACTGCGATTTATTTTAATCTACAAAAAATACATATAGGAAAGTATTGAAATTCGTATATTCTTTTGAAATCAATAAAATAAACGAAAAGATATAAATAAGAATTCGTTGGCGATGGAAATATAAGAACTCATTGTCTGTATTTAAATTTAATAAAAATCTACACTATGCGATTTCTTTTAATCTACTAAAAAATACATATAGGAAAGTATTGATATTCGTATATCTTTTGAAATCAATAAAATAAACGAAAAGATATAAATAAGAATTCGTTGGCGATGGAAATATAAGAACTCATTGTCTGTATTTAAATTTAATAAAAATTAAACTCTGCGATTTCTTTTAATCTACTAAAAAATACACATTTGAAAGTATTGAAATTCGTTTATTCTTTTGAAATCAATAAAATAAACGAAAAGATATAAATAAGAATTCGTTGGCGATGGAAATATAAGAACTCATTGTCTGTATTTCAAATTAATAAAATCTACACTCTGCGATTACTTTAATCTACTAAAAAATACACACTTGAAAGTATTGAAATTCGTATATTCTTTTGAAATCAATAAAATAAACGAAAAGATATAAATAAGAATTCGTTGGCGATGGAAATATAAGAACTCATTGTCTGTATTTAAATTTAATAAAAATTAAACTCTGCGATTTCTTTTAATCTACTAAAAAATACACATTTGAAAGTATTGAAATTCGTTTATTCTTTTGAAATCAATAAAATAAACGAAAAGATATAAATAAGAATTCGTTGGCGATGGAAATATAAGAACTCATTGTCTGTATTTCAAATTAATAAAATTTACACTCTGCGATTACATTTATTCTACTAAAAAATACACTTTTGAAAGAATTGAAATTCGTTTATTCTTTTGAAATCAATAAAATAAACGAAAAGATATAAATAAGAATTCGTTGGCGATGGAAATATAAGGACTCATTGTCTATATTTAAAATAAGAAAAATGATTCTCTACAAATTGTTTTCAATCTACTAAAAAATACATATAGGAAAGTATTGAAATTCGTATATTCTTTTGAAATCAATAAAATAAACGAAAAGATATAAATAAAAATTCGTTGGCGATGGAAATATAAGAACTCATTGTCTGTATTTAAATTTAATAAAAATCTACACTATACAAATTGTTTTCAATCTATTAAAAAATACATATTTGAAAGTATTGAAATTCGTATATTCTTTTGAAATCAATTAAATAAACGAAAAGATATAAATAAGAATTCGTTGGCGATGGAAATATAAGAACTCATTGTCTGTATTTAAATTTAATAAAAATTAAACTCTGCGATTTCTTTTAATCTACTAAAAAATACATATAGGAAAGTATTGAAATTCGTATATTCTTTTGAAATCAATAAAATAAACGAAAAGATATAAATAAAAATTCGTTGGCGATAGAAATATAAGGACTCATTGTCTATATTTAAAATAAGAAAAATGATTCTCTACAAATTGTTTTCAATCTACTAAAAAATACATATTTGAAAGTATTGAAATTCGTATATTCTTTTGAAATCAATAAAATAAACGAAAAGGTATAAATAAGAATTCGTTGGCGATGGAAATATAAGAACTTATTGTCTATATTTCAAATTAATAAAATTTACACTCTGCGATTACTTTTATTCTACTAAAAAATACACATTTGAAAGAATTGAAATTCGTTTATTCTTTTGAAATAAATAAAATAAACGAAAAGATATAAATAAGAATTCGTTGGCGATGGAAATATAAGGAATCATTGTCTATATTTAAAATAAGAAAAATGATTCTCTACAAATTGTTTTCAATCAACTTAAAAATACTTATTTGAAAGTATTGAAATTCGTATATTCTTTCGAAATCAATAAAATAAACGAAAAGATATAAATAAGAATTCGTTGGCGATGGAAATATAAGAACTCATTGCCTGTATTTAAAGTTAAAAAAAAAATAAACACTGCGATTTATTTTAATCTACAAAAAATACATATAGGAAAGTATTGAAATTCGTATATCTTTTGAAATCAATAAAATAAACGAAAAGATATAAATAAAAATTCGTTGGCGATGGAAATATAAGAACTCATTGTCTGTATTTAAATTTAATAAAAATTAAACTCTGCGATTTCTTTTAATCTACTAAAAAATACATATAGGAAAGAATTAAACTTCGTATATTCTTTTGAAATCAATAAAATAAACGAAAAGATATAAATAAGAATTCGTCGGCGATGGAAATATAAGGACTCATTGTCTATATTTAAAATAAGAAAAATGATTCTCTACAAATTTTTTTCAATCTACTAAAAAATACATATTTAAAAGTATTGAAATTCGTATATTCTTTTGAAATCAATAAAATAAACGAAAAGATATAAATAAGAATTCGTTGGCGATGGAAATATAAGGACTCATTGTCTATATTTAAAATAATAAAAATGATACTTTGCAAGTTGTTTTCAATATACTAAAAAATACATATTTGAAAGTATTGAAATTCATATATTCTTTTGAAATCAATAAAATAAACGAAAAGATATAAATAAGAATTCGTTGGCGATGGAAATAAAAGAACTCATTGTCTGTATTTCAATTTAATAAAAATCTACACTATGCGATTTCTTTTAATCTACTAAAAAATACATATAGGAAAGTATTGAAATTCGTATATCTTTTGAAATCAATAAAATAAACGAAAAGATATAAATAAGAATTCGTTGGTGATGGAAATATAAGGACTTATTGTCTATATTTAAAATAAGAAAAATGATTCTCTACAAATTGTTTTCAATCTACTAAAAAATATATATAGGAAAGTATTGAAATTCGTATATTCTTTTGAAATCAATTAAATAAACGAAAAGATATAAATAAGAATTCGTTGGCGATGGAAATATAAGAACTCATTGTCTGTATTTAAATTTAATAAAAATTAAACTCTACAAATTGTTTTCAATCTACTAAAAAATACATATTTGAAAGTATTGAAATTCGTATATTCTTTTGAAATCAATAAAATAAACGAAAAGATATAAATAAAAATTCGTTGGCGATGGAAATATAAGAACTCATTGTCTGTATTTAAATTTAATAAAAATCTACACTCTGCGATTTCTTTTAATCTACTAAAATATACATATTTGAAAGTATTGAAATTCGTATATTCTTTTGAAATCAATAAAATAAACGAAAGGATATAAATAAGAATTCGTTGGCGATGGAAATATAAGAACTCATTGTCTGTATTTCAAATTAATAAAATCTACACTCTGCGATTACTTTTAATCTACTAAAAAATACATATAGGAAAGTATTGATATTCGTATATCTTTTGAAATCAATAAAATAAACGAAAAGATATAAATAAGAATTCGTGGGTGATGGAAATATAAGGACTCATTGTCTATATTTAAAATAAGAAAAATGATACTCTGCGATTACTTTTAATCTACTAAAAAATATATATAGGAAAGTATTGAAATTCGTATATTCTTTTGAAATCAATAAAATAAACGAAAAGATATAAATAAGAATTCGTTGGCGATGGAAATATAAGAACTCATTGTCTGTATTTCAAATTAATAAAATTTACACTCTGCGATTTCTTTTATTCTACTAAAAAATACACATTTGAAAGTATTGAAATTCGTTTATTCTTTTGAAATCAATATAATAAACGAAAAGATATAAATAAGAATTCGTTGGCGATGGAAATATAAGAACTCATTGTCTATATTTAAAATAAGAAAAATGATTCTCTACAAATTGTTTTCAATCTACTAAAAAATATATATAGGAAAGTATTGAAATTCGTATATTCTTTTGAAATCAATTAAATAAACGAAAAGATATAAATAAGAATTCGTTGGCGATGGAAATATAAGAACTCATTGTCTGTATTTAAATTTAATAAAAATTAAACTCTACAAATTGTTTTCAATCTACTAAAAAATACATATTTGAAAGTATTGAAATTCGTATATTCTTTTGAAATCAATAAAATAAACGAAAAGATATAAATAAAAATTCGTTGGCGATGGAAATATAAGAACTCATTGTCTGTATTTAAATTTAATAAAAATTAAACTCTACAAATTGTTTTCAATCTACTAAAAAATACATATTTGAAAGTATTGAAATTCGTATATTCTTTTGAAATCAATTAAATAAACGAAAAGATATAAATAAGAATTCGTTGGCGATGGAAATATAAGAACTCATTGTCTATATTTAAATTTAATAAAAATTAAACTCTGCGATTTCTTTTAATCTACTGAAAAATACATATAGGAAAGTATTGAAATTCGTATATTCTTTTGAAATCAATAAAATAAACGAAAAGATATAAATAAGAATTCGTTGGTGATGGAAATATAAGAACTCATTGTCTGTATTTAAATTTAATAAAAATCTACACTATGCGATTTCTTTTAATCTACTAAAAAATACATATAGGAAAGTATTGATATTCGTATATCTTTTGAAATCAATAAAATAAACGAAAAGATATAAATAAGAATTCGTTGGCGATGGAAATATAAGAACTCATTGTCTGTATTTAAATTTAATAAAAATTAAACTCTGCGATTTCTTTTAATCTACTAAAAAATACACATTTGAAAGTATTGAAATTCGTTTATTCTTTTGAAATCAATAATATAAACGAAAAGATATAAATAAGAATTCGTTGGCGATGGAAATATAAGAACTCATTGTCTGTATTTCAAATTAATAAAATCTACACTCTGCGATTACTTTAATCTACTAAAAAATACACACTTGAAAGTATTGAAATTCGTATATTCTTTTGAAATCAATAAAATAAACGAAAAGATATAAATAAGAATTCGTTGGCGATGGAAATATAAGAACTCATTGTCTGTATTTAAATTTAATAAAAATTAAACTCTGCGATTTCTTTTAATCTACTAAAAAATACACATTTGAAAGTATTGAAATTCGTTTATTCTTTTGAAATCAATAAAATAAACGAAAAGATATAAATAAGAATTCGTTGGCGATGGAAATATAAGAACTCATTGTCTGTATTTCAAATTAATAAAATTTACACTCTGCGATTACATTTATTCTACTAAAAAATACACTTTTGAAAGAATTGAAATTCGTTTATTCTTTTGAAATCAATAAAATAAACGAAAAGATATAAATAAGAATTCGTTGGCGATGGAAATATAAGGACTCATTGTCTATATTTAAAATAAGAAAAATGATTCTCTACAAATTGTTTTCAATCTACTAAAAAATACATATAGGAAAGTATTGAAATTCGTATATTCTTTTGAAATCAATAAAATAAACGAAAAGATATAAATAAAAATTCGTTGGCGATGGAAATATAAGAACTCATTGTCTGTATTTAAATTTAATAAATATTAAACTCTACAAATTGTTTTCAATCTATTAAAAAATACATATTTGAAAGTATTGAAATTCGTATATTCTTTTGAAATCAATTAAATAAACGAAAAGATATAAATAAGAATTCGTTGGCGATGGAAATATAAGAACTCATTGTCTGTATTTAAATTTAATAAAAATTAAACTCTGCGATTTCTTTTAATCTACTAAAAAATACATATAGGAAAGTATTGAAATTCGTATATTCTTTTGAAATCAATAAAATAAACGAAAAGATATAAATAAAAATTCGTTGGCGATGGAAATATAAGGACTCATTGTCTATATTTAAAATAAGAAAAATGATTCTCTACAAATTGTTTTCAATCTACTAAAAAATACATATTTGAAAGTATTGAAATTCGTATATTCTTTTGAAATCAATAAAATAAACGAAAAGGTATAAATAAAAATTCGTTGGCGATGGAAATATAAGAACTTATTGTCTATATTTCAAATTAATAAAATTTACACTCTGCGATTACTTTTATTCTACTAAAAAATACATATAGGAAAGAATTGAAATTCGTATATTCTTTTGAAATAAATAAAATAAACGAAAAGATATAAATAAGAATTCGTTGGCGATGGAAATATAAGGAATCATTGTCTATATTTAAAATAAGAAAAATGATTCTCTACAAATTGTTTTCAATCAACTTAAAAATACTTATTTGAAAGTATTAAAATTCGTATATTCTTTCGAAATCAATAAAATAAACGAAAAGATATAAATAAGAATTCGTTGGCGATGGAAATATAAGAACTCATTGTCTGTATTTAAAGTTAAAAAAAAATAAACACTGCGATTTATTTTAATCTACAAAAAATACATATAGGAAAGTATTGAAATTCGTATATCTTTTGAAATCAATAAAATAAACGAAAAGATATAAATAAAAATTCGTTGGCGGTGGAAATATAAGAACTCATTGTCTGTATTTAAATTTAATAAAAATTAAACTCTGCGATTTCTTTTAATCTACTAAAAAATACATATAGGAAAGAATTGAAATTCGTATATTCTTTTGAAATCAATAAAATAAACGAAAAGATATAAATAAGAATTCGTCGGCGATGGAAATATAAGGACTCATTGTCTATATTTAAAATAAGAAAAATGATTCTCTACAAATTTTTTTCAATCTACTAAAAAATACATATTTAAAAGTATTGAAATTCGTATATTCTTTTGAAATCAATAAAATAAACGAAAAGATATAAATAAGAATTCGTTGGCGATGGAAATATAAGGACTCATTGTCTATATTTAAAATAATAAAAATGATACTTTGCAAGTTGTTTTCAATCTAATAAAAAATACATATTTAAAAGTATTGAAATTCATATATTCTTTTGAAATCAATAAAATAAACGAAAAGATATAAATAAGAATTCGTTGGCGATGGAAATAAAAGAACTCATTGTCTGTATTTCAATTTAATAAAAATCTACACTATGCGATTTCTTTTAATCTACTAAAAAATACATATAGGAAAGTATTGAAATTCGTATATCTTTTGAAATCAATAAAATAAACGAAAAGATATAAATAAGAATTCGTTGGTGATGGAAATATAAGGACTCATTGTCTATATTTAAATTAAGAAAAATGATACTCTGCGATTACTTTAATCTACTAAAAAATATATATAGGAAAGTATTGAAATTCGTATATTCTTTTGAAATCAATAAAATAAACGAAAAGATATAAATAAGAATTCGTTGGCGATGGAAATATAAGAACTCATTGTCTATATTTAAAATAAGAAAAATGATTCTCTACAAATTGTTTTCAATCTACTAAAAAATATATATAGGAAAGTATTGAAATTCGTATATTCTTTTGAAATCAATTAAATAAACGAAAAGATATAAATAAGAATTCGTTGGCGATGTAAATATAAGAACTCATTGTCTGTATTTCAAATTAATAAAATCTACACTCTGCGATTTCTTTTAATCTACTAAAATAATCTACTAAAATAAGAAAAATGATTCTCTACAAATTGTTTTCAATCTACTAAAAAATACATATAGGAAAGTATTGAAATTCGTATATTCTTTTGAAATCAATAAAATAAACGAAAAGATATAAATAAGAATTCGTTGGCGATGGAAATATAAGAACTCATTGTCTGTATTTAAATTTAATAAAAATTAAACTCTACAAATTGTTTTCAATCTACTAAAAAATACATATTTGAAAGTATTGAAATTCGTATATTCTTTTGAAATCAATAAAATAAACGAAAAGATATAAATAAAAATTCGTTGGCGATGGAAATATAAGAACTCATTGTCTGTATTTAAATTTAATAAAAATTAAACTCTACAAATTGTTTTCAATCTACTAAAAAATACATATTTGAAAGTATTGAAATTCGTATATTCTTTTGAAATCAATTAAATAAACGAAAAGATATAAATAAGAATTCGTTGGCGATGGAAATATAAGAATTCATTGTCTATATTTAAATTTAATAAAAATTAAACTCTGCGATTTCTTTTAATCTACTAAAAAATACATATAGGAAAGTATTGAAATTCGTATATTCTTTTGAAATCAATAAAATAAACGAAAAGATATAAATAAGAATTCGTTGGCGATGGAAATATAAGAACTCATTGTCTGTATTTAAATTTAATAAAAATCTACACTATGCGATTTCTTTTAATCTACTAAAAAATACATATAGGAAAGTATTGATATTCGTATATCTTTTGAAATCAATAAAATAAACGAAAAGATATAAATAAGAATTCGTTGGCGATGGAAATATAAGAACTCATTGTCTGTATTTAAATTTAATAAAAATTAAACTCTGCGATTTCTTTTAATCTACTAAAAAATACACATTTGAAGTATTGAAATTCGTTTATTCTTTTGAAATCAATAAAATAAACGAAAAGATATAAATAAGAATTCGTTGGCGATGGAAATATAAGAACTCATTGTCTGTATTTCAAATTAAAAAAATCTACACTCTGCGATTACTTTAATCTACTAAAAAATACACACTTGAAAGTATTGAAATTCGTATATTCTTTTGAAATCAATAAAATAAACGAAAAGATATAAATAAGAATTCGTTGGCGATGGAAATATAAGAACTCATTGTCTTTATTTCAAATTAATAAAATTTACACTCTGCGATTACATTTATTCTACTAAAAAATACACTTTTGAAAGAATTGAAATTCGTTTATTCTTTTGAAATCAATAAAATAAACGAAAAGATATAAATAAGAATTCGTTGGCGATGGAAATATAAGAACTCATTGTCTGTATTTCAAATTAATAAAATCTACACTCTGTGATTACTTTAATCTACTAAAAAATACACACTTGAAAGTATTGAAATTCGTATATTCTTTTGAAATCAATAAAATAAACGAAAAGATATAAATAAGAATTCGTTGGCGATGGAAATATAAGAACTCATTGTCTGTATTTCAAATTAATAAAATTTACACTCTGCGATTACATTTATTCTACTAAAAAATACACTTTTGAAAGAATTGAAATTCGTTTATTCTTTTGAAATAAATAAAATAAACGAAAAGATATAAATAAGAATTCGTTGGCGATGGAAATATAAGGAATCATTGTCTATATATAAAATAAGAAAAATGATTCTCTACAAATTGTTTTCAATCAACTTAAAAATACTTATTTGAAAGTATTGAAATTCGTATATTCTTTCGAAATCAATAAAATAAACGAAAAGATATAAATAAGAATTCGTTGGCGATGGAAATATAAGAACTCATTGTCTGTATTTAAAGTTAAAAAAAAAATAAACACTGCGATTTATTTTAATCTACAAAAAATACATATAGGAAAGTATTGAAATTCGTATATCTTTTGAAATCAATAAAATAAACGAAAAGATATAAATAAAAATTCGTTGGCGATGGAAATATAAGAACTCATTGTCTGTATTTAAATTTAATAAAAATTAAACTCTGCGATTTCTTTTAATCTACTAAAAAATACATATAGGAAAGAATTGAAATTCGTATATTCTTTTGAAATCAATAAAATAAACGAAAAGATATAAATAAGAATTCGTCGGCGATGGAAATATAAGGACTCATTGTCTATATTTAAAATAAGAAAAATGATTCTCTACAAATTGTTTTCAATCTACTAAAAAATACATATTTAAAAGTATTGAAATTCGTATATTCTTCTGAAATCAATAAAATAAACGAAAAGATATAAATAAGAATTCGTTTGCGATGGAAATATAAGAACTCATTGTCTATATTTAAAATAATAAAAATGATACTTTGCAAGTTGTTTTCAATCTAATAAAAAATACATATTTGAAAGTATTGAAATTCATATATTCTTTTGAAATCAATAAAATAAACGAAAAGATATAAATAAGAATTCGTTGGCGATGGAAATAAAAGAACTCATTGTCTGTATTTCAATTTAATAAAAATCTACACTATGCGATTTCTTTTAATCTACTAAAAAATACATATAGGAAAGTATTGAAATTCGTATATCTTTTGAAATCAATTAAATAAACGAAAAGATATAAATAAGAATTCGTTGGTGATGGAAATATAAGGACTCATTGTCTATATTTAAATTAAGAAAAATGATACTCTGCGATTACTTTAATCTACTAAAAAATATATATAGGAAAGTATTGAAATTCGTATATTCTTTTGAAATCAATAAAATAAACGAAAAGATATAAATAAGAATTCGTTGGCGATGGAAATATAAGAACTCATTGTCTATATTTAAAATAAGAAAAATGATTCTCTACAAATTGTTTTCAATCTACTAAAAAATATATATAGGAAAGTATTGAAATTCGTATATTCTTTTGAAATCAATTAAATAAACGAAAAGATATAAATAAGAATTCGTTGGCGATGTAAATATAAGAACTCATTGTCTGTATTTCAAATTAATAAAATCTACACTCTGCGATTTCTTTTAATCTACTAAAATAATCTACTAAAATAAGAAAAATGATTCTCTACAAATTGTTTTCAATCTACTAAAAAATACATATAGGAAAGTATTGAAATTCGTATATTCTTTTGAAATCAATAAAATAAACGAAAAGATATAAATAAAAATTCGTTGGCGATGGAAATATAAGAACTCATTGTCTGTATTTAAATTTAATAAAAATTAAACTCTACAAATTGTTTTCAATCTACTAAAAAATACATATTTGAAAGTATTGAAATTCGTATATTCTTTTGAAATCAATAAAATAAACGAAAAGATATAAATAAAAATTCGTTGGCGATGGAAATATAAGAACTCATTGTCTGTATTTAAATTTAATAAAAATTAAACTCTACAAATTGTTTTCAATCTACTAAAAAATACATATTTGAAAGTATTGAAATTCGTATATTCTTTTGAAATCAATTAAATAAACGAAAAGATATAAATAAGAATTCGTTGGCGATGGAAATATAAGAACTCATTGTCTATATTTAAATTTAATAAAAATTAAACTCTGCGATTTCTTTTAATCTACTAAAAAATACATATAGGAAAGTATTGAAATTCGTATATTCTTTTGAAATCAATAAAATAAACGAAAAGATATAAATAAGAATTCGTTGGCGATGGAAATATAAGAACTCATTGTCTGTATTTAAATTTAATAAAAATCTACACTATGCGATTTCTTTTAATCTACTAAAAAATACATATAGGAAAGTATTGATATTCGTATATCTTTTGAAATCAATAAAATAAACGAAAAGATATAAATAAGAATTCGTTGGCGATGGAAATATAAGAACTCATTGTCTGTATTTAAATTTAATAAAAATTAAACTCTGCGATTTCTTTTAATCTACTAAAAAATACACATTTGAAAGTATTGAAATTCGTTTATTCTTTTGAAATCAATTAAATAAACGAAAAGATATAAATAAGAATTCGTTGGCGATGGAAATATAAGAACTCATTGTCTGTATTTCAAATTTATAAAATCTACACTCTGCGATTACTTTAATCTACTAAAAAATACACACTTGAAAGTATTGAAATTCGTATATTCTTTTGAAATCAATAAAATAAACGAAAAGATATAAATAAGAATTCGTTGGCGATGGAAATATAAGAACTCATTGTCTGTATTTCAAATTAATAAAATTTACACTCTGCGATTACATTTATTCTACTAAAAAATACACTTTTGAAAGAATTGAAATTCGTTTATTCTTTTGAAATCAATAAAATAAACGAAAAGATATAAATAAGAATTCGTTGGCGATGGAAATATAAGAACTCATTGTCTGTATTTCAAATTAATAAAATCTACACTCTGCGATTACTTTAATCTACTAAAAATAAACACTTGAAAATATTGAAATTCGTATATTCTTTTGAAATCAATAAAATAAACGAAAAGATATAAATAAGAATTCGTTGGCGATGGAAATATAAGAACTCATTGTCTGTATTTCAAATTAATAAAATTTACACTCTGCGATTACATTTATTCTACTAAAAAATACAGTTTTGAAAGAATTGAAATTCGTTTATTCTTTTGAAATCAACAAAATAAACGAAAAGATATAAATAAGAATTCGTTGGCGATGGAAATATAAGAACTCATTGTCTGTATTTCAAATTAATAAAATCTACACTCTGCGATTACTTTAATCTACTAAAAAATACACACTTGAAAGTATTGAAATTCGTATATTCTTTTGAAATCAATAAAATAAACGAAAAGATATAAATAAGAATTCGTTGGCGATGGAAATATAAGAACTCATTGTCTGTATTTCAAATTAATAAAATTTACACTCTGCGATTACATTTATTCTACTAAAAAATACACTTTTGAAAGAATTGAAATTCGTTTATTCTTTTGAAATCAATAAAATAAACGAAAAGATATAAATAAGAATTCGTTGGCGATGGAAATATAAGGACTCATTGTCTATATTTAAAATAAGAAAAATGATTCTATACAAATTGTTTTCAATCTACTAAAAAATACATATAGGAAAGTATTGAAATTCGTATATTCTTTTGAAATCAATAAAATAAACGAAAAGATATAAATAAAAATTCGTTGGCGATGGAAATATAAGAACTCATTGTCTGTATTTAAATTTAATAAAAATTAAACTCTACAAATTGTTTTCAAACTATTAAAAAATACATATTTGAAAGTATTGAAATTCGTATATTCTTTTGAAATCAATTAAATAAACGAAAAGATATAAATAAGAATTCGTTGGCGATGGAAATATAAGAACTCATTGTCTGTATTTAAATTTAATAAAAATTAAACTCTGCGATTTCTTTTAATCTACTAAAAAATACATATAGGAAAGTATTGAAATTCGTATATTCTTTTGAAATCAATAAAATAAACGAAAAGATATAAATAAAAATTCGTTGGCGATGGAAATATAAGGACTCATTGTCTATATTTAAAATAAGAAAAATGATTCTCTACAAATTGTTTTCAATCTACTAAAAAATACATATTTGAAAGTATTGAAATTCGTATATTCTTTTGAAATCAATAAAATAAACGAAAAGGTATAAATAAGAATTCGTTGGCGATGGAAATATAAGAACTTATTGTCTATATTTCAAATTAATAAAATTTACACTCTGCGATTACTTTTATTCTACTAAAAAATACACATTTGAAAGAATTGAAATTCGTTTATTCTTTTGAAATAAATAAAATAAACGAAAAGATATAAATAAGAATTCGTTGGCGATGGAAATATAAGGAATCATTGTCTATATTTAAAATAAGAAAAATGATTCTCTACAAATTGTTTTCAATCAACTTAAAAATACTTATTTGAAAGTATTGAAATTCGTATATTCTTTCGAAATCAATAAAATAAACGAAAAGATATAAATAAGAATTCGTTGGCGATGGAAATATAAGAACTCATTGTCTGTATTTAAAGTTAAAAAAAAATAAACACTGCGATTTATTTTAATCTACAAAAAATACATATAGGAAAGTATTGAAATTCGTATATCTTTTGAAATCAATAAAATAAACGAAAAGATATAAATAAAAATTCGTTGGCGATGGAAATATAAGAACTCATTGTCTGTTTTGAAATGTAATAAAAATTAAACTCTGCGATTTCTTTTAATCTACTAAAATATACACATTTGAAAGTATTGAAATTCGTTTATTCTTTTGAAATCAATTAAATAAACGAAAAGATATAAATAAGAATTCGTTGGCGATGGAAATATAAGGACTCATTGTCTATATTTAAAATAAGAAAAACGATTCTCTACAAATTGTTTTCAATCTACTAAAAAATATATATAGGAAAGTATTGAAATTCGTATATTCTTTTGAAATCAATTAAATAAACGAAAAGATATAAAAAAGAATTCGTTGGTGATGGAAATATAAGAACTCATTGTCTGTATTTCAAATTAATAAAATTTACACTCTGCGATTACTTTTATTCTACTAAAAAATACACATGTGAAAGAATTGAAATTCGTTTATTCTTTTGAAATCAATAAAATAAACGAAAAGATATAAATAAGAATTCGTTGGCGATGGAAATATAAGGACTCATTGTCTATATTTAAAATAAGAAAAATGATTCTCTACAAATTGTTTTCAATCTACTAAAAAATACATATAGGAAAGTATTGAAATTCGTATATTCTTTTGAAATCAATAAAATAAACGAAAAGATATAAATAAAAATTCGTTGGCGATGGAAATATAAGGACTCATTGTCTGTATTTCAAATTAATAAAATTTACACTCTGCGATTTCTTTTATTCTACTAAAAAATACACATTTGAAAGTATTGAAATTCGTTTATTCTTTTAAAATCAATATAATAAACCAAAAGATATAAATAAGAATTCGTTAGCGATGGAAATATAAGAACTCATTGTCTATATTTAAAATAAGAAAAATGATTCTCTACAAATTGTTTTCAATCTACTAAAAAATACATATAGGAAAGTATTGAAATTCGTATATTCTTTTAAAATCAATTAAATAAACGAAAAGATATAAATAAGAATTCGTTGGCGATGGAAATATAAGAACTCATTGTCTATTTGTTTTCAATCTACTAAAAAATACATATAGGAAAGTATTGAAATTCGTATATTCTTTTAAAATCAATAAAATAA
This sequence comes from Ptychoptera albimana, assembly GCA_961205885.1. Lineage (NCBI taxonomy): Eukaryota > Metazoa > Arthropoda > Insecta > Diptera > Ptychopteridae > Ptychoptera > Ptychoptera albimana. The sequence continues at coordinate 11,251,906 of OY540803.1, read as the reverse complement.
ACGAAAAGATATAAATAAGAATTCGTTGGCGATGGAAATATAAGAACTCATTGTCTATATTTAAAATAAGAAAAATAATTCTCTACAAATTGTTTTCAATCTACTAAAAAATACATATTTCAAAGTATTGAAATTCGTATATCTTTTGAAATCAATAAAATAAACGAAAAGATATAAATAAGAATTCGTTGGCGATGGAAATATAAGAACTCATTGTCTGTATTTCAAATTAATAAAATTTACACTCTGCGATTTCTTTTATTCTACTAAAAAATACACATTTGAAAGTATTGAAATTCGTTTATTCTTTAAAAATCAATATAATAAACCAAAAGATATAAATAAGAATTCGTTGGCGATGGAAATATAAGAACTCATTGTCTATATTTAAAATAAGAAAAATGATTCTCTACAAATTATTTTCAATCTACTAAAAAATACATATAGGAAAGTATTGAAATTCGTATATTCTTTTGAAATCAATTAAATAAACGAAAAGATATAAATAAGAATTCGTTGGCGATGGAAATATAAGAACTCATTGTCTATATTTAAAATAAGAAAAATGATTCTCTACAAATTGTTTTCAATCTACTAAAAAATACATATAGGAAAGTATTGAAATTCGTATATTCTTTTAAAATCAATAAAATAAACGAAAAGATATAAATAAGAATTCGTTGGCGATGGAAATATAAAAACTCATTGTCTATATTTAAAATAAGAAAAATAATTCTCTACAAATTGTTTTCAATCTACTAAAAAATACATATAGGAAAGTATTGAAATTCGTATATTCTTTTGAAATCAATAAAATAAACGAAAAGATATAAATAAGAATTCGTTGGCGATGGAAATATAAGAACTCGTTGTCTATATTTAAAAAAAAAAAAATGATTCTCTACAAATTGTTTTCAATCTACTAAAAAATACATATTTCAAAGTATTGAAATTCGTATATTCTTTTGAAACCAATAAAATAAACGAAAAGATATAAATAAGAATTCGTTGGCGATGGAAATATAAGAACTCATTGTCTATATTTAAAATAAGAAAAATGATTCTCAACAAATTGTTTTCAATCTACTAAAAAATACATATAGGAAAGTATTGAAATTCGTATATTCTTTTTAAATCAATAAAATAAACGAAAAGATATAAATAAGAATTCGTTGGCGATGGAAATATAAGGACTCATTGTCTATATTTAAAATAAGAAAAATGATTCTCTACAAATTGTTTTCAATCTACTAAAAAATACATATTTGAATTAATGAAATTTGTATGTTCTTTTGAAATCAATAAAATAAACGAAAAGATATAAATAAGAATTCGTTGGCGATGGAAATATAAGAACTCATTGTCTGTATTTAAATTAAATAAAAATTAAACACTGCGAATTATTTTAATCTACAAAAAATACATATAGGAAAGTATTGAAATTCGTATATTCTTTTGAAATCAATAAAATAAACGAAAAGATATAAATAAGAATTCGTTGGCAATGGAAATATAAGAACTCATTGTCTGTATTTAAATTTAATAAAAATCTACACTATGCGATTTCTTTTAATCTACTAAAAAATACATATAGGAAAGTATTGATATTCGTATATCTTTTGAAATCAATAAAATAAACGAAAAGATATAAATAAGAATTCGTTGGTGATGGAAATATAAGGACTCATTGTCTATATTTAAAATAAGAAAAATGATACTCTGCGATTGTTTTCAATCTACTAAAAAATATATATAGGAAAGTATTAAAATTCTTATATTCTTTTGAAATCAATAAAATAAACGAAAAGATATAAATAAGAATTCGTTGGCGATGGAAATATAAGAACTCATTGTCTGTATTTCAAATTAATAAAATTTACACTCTGCGATTTCTTTTATTCTACTAAAAAATACACATTTGAAAGTATTGAAATTCGTTTATTCTTTTGAAATCAATATAATAAACCAAAAGATATAAATAAGAATTCGTTGGCGATGGAAATATAAGAACTCATTGTCTATATTTAAAATAAGAAAAATGATTCTCTACAAATTGTTTTCAATCTACTAAAAAATACATATAGGAAAGTATTGAAATTCGTATATTCTTTTAAAATCAATTAAATAAACGAAAAGATATAAATAAGAATTCGTTGGCGATGGAAATATAAGAACTCATTGTCTATTTGTTTTCAATCTACTAAAAAATACATATAGGAAAGTATTGAAATTCGTATATTCTTTTAAAATCAATTAAATAAACGAAAAGATATAAATAAGAATTCGTTGGCGATGGAAATATAAGAACTCATTGTCTATATTTAAAATAAGAAAAATAATTCTCTACAAATTGTTTTCAATCTACTAAAAAATACATATTTCAAAGTATTGAAATTCGTATATTCTTTTGAAACCAATAAAATAAATGAAAAGATATAAATAAGAATTCGTTGGCGATGGAAATATAAGAACTCATTGTCTGTATTTAAATTTAATAAAAATCTACACTCTGCGATTTCTTTTAATCTACTAAAATATACATATTTGAAAGTATTGAAATTCGTATATTCTTTTGAAATCAATAAAATAAACGAAAAGATATAAATAAAAATTCGTTGGCGATGGAAATATAAGAACTCATTGTCGGTATTTAAATTTAATAAAAATTAAACTCTGCGATTTATTTTAATCTACTAAAAAATACATATAGGAAAGTATTGAAATTCGTATATTCTTTTGAAATCAATAAAATAAACGAAAAGATATAAATAAGAATTCGTTGGCGATGGAAATATAAGGACTCATTGTCTATATTTAAAATAAGAAAAATGATTCTCTACAAATTGTTTTCAATCTACTAAAAAATACATATAGGAAAGTATTGAAATTCGTATATTCTTTTGAAATCAATAAAATAAACGAAAAGATATAAATAAGAATTCGTTGGCGATGGAAATATAAGAACTCATCGTCTATATTTAAATTTAATAAAAATCTACACTCTGCCATTTCTTTTAATCTACTAAAAAATACACATTTGAAAGTATTGAAATTCGTTTATTCTTTTGAAATCAATTAAATAAACGAAAAGATATAAATAAAAATTCGTTGGCGATGGAAATATAAGGACTCATTGTCTATATTTAAAATAAGAAAAATGATTCTCTACAAATTGTTTTCAATCTACTAAAAAATACATATTTGAATTAATGAAATTTGTATTTTCTTTTGAAATCAATAAAATAAACGAAAAGATATAAATAAGAATTCGTTGGCGATGGAAATATAAGAACTCATTGTCTGTATTTAAATTTAATAAAAATCTACACTCTGCGATTTCTTTTAATCTACTAAAATATACATAATTGAAAGTATTGAAATTCGTATATTCTTTTGAAATCAATAAAATAAACGAAAAGATATAAATAAAAATTCGTTGGCGATGGAAATATAAGAACTCATTGTCTGTATTTAAATTTAATAAAAATAAAACTCTGCGATTTATTTTAATCTACTAAAAAATACATATAGGAAAGTATTGAAATTCGTATATTCTTTTGAAATCAATAAAATAAACGAAAAGATATAAATAAGAATTCGTTGGCGATGGAAATATAAGAACTCATTGTCTGTTTTGAAATGTAATAAAAATTAAACTCTGCGATTTCTTTTAATCTACTAAAATATACACATTTGAAAGTATTGAAATTCGTTTATTCTTTTGAAATCAATTAAATAAACGAAAAGATATAAATAAGAATTCGTTGGCGATGGAAATATAAGGACTCATTGTCTATATATAAAATAAGAAAAACGATTCTCTACAAATTGTTTTCAATCTACTAAAAAATATATATAGGAAAGTATTGAAATTCGTATATTCTTTTGAAATCAATTAAATAAACGAAAAGATATAAATAAGAATTCGTTGGCGATGGAAATATAAGAACTCATTGTCTGTATTTCAAATTAATAAAATTAACACTCTGCGATTACTTTTATTCTACTAAAAAATACACATTTGAAAGAATTGAAATTCGTTTATTCTTTTGAAATCAATAAAATAAACGAAAAGATATAAATAAGAATTCGTTGGCGATGGAAATATAAGGACTCATTGTCTATATTTAAAATAAGAAAAATGATTCTCTACAAATTGTTTTCATTCTACTAAAAAATACATATAGGAAAGTATTGAAATTCGTATATTCTTTTGAAATCAATAAAATAAACGAAAAGATATAAATAAAAATTCGTTGGCGATGGAAATATAAGGACTCATTGTCTATATTTAAAATAAGAAAAATGATTCTCTACAAATTGTTTTCAATCTACTAAAAAATACATATAGGAAAGTATTGAAATTCGTATATTCTTTTTAAATCAATAAAATAAACGAAAAGATATAAATAAGAATTCATTGGCGATGGAAATATAAGAACTCATTGTCTATATTTAAAATAAGAAAAATGATTCTCTACAAATTATTTTCAATCTACTAAAAAATACATATAGGAAAGTATTGAAATTCGTATATTCTTTTGAAATCAATTAAATAAACGAAAAGATATAAATAAGAATTCGTTGGCGATGGAAATATAAGAACTCATTGTCTATATTTAAAATAAGAATAATGATTCTCTACAAATTGTTTTCAATCTACTAAAAAATACATATAGGAAAGTATTGAAATTCGTATATTCTTTTAAAATCAATAAAATAAACGAAAAGATATAAATAAGAATTCGTTGGCGATGGAAATATAAGAACTCATTGTCTATATTTAAAATAAGAAAAATAATTCTCTACAAATTGTTTTCAATCTACTAAAAAATACATATAGGAAAGTATTGAAATTCGTATATTCTTTTGAAATCAATAAAATAAACGAAAAGATATAAATAAGAATTCGTTGGCGATGGAAATATAAGAACTCATTGTCTATATTTAAAAAAAAAAAAATGATTCTCTACAAATTGTTTTCAATCTACTAAAAAATACATATTTCAAAGTATTGAAATTCGTATATTCTTTTGAAACCAATAAAATAAACGAAAAGATATAAATAAGAATTCGTTGGCGATGGAAATATAAGAACTCATTGTCTGTATTTAAATTTAATAAAAATCTACACTCTGCGATTTCTTTTAATCTACTAAAATATACATATTTGAAAGTATTGAAATTCGTATATTCTTTTGAAATCAATAAAATAAACGAAAAGATATAAATAAAAATTCGTTGGCGATGGAAATATAAGAACTCATTGTCTGTTTTGAAATGTAATAAAAATTAAACTCTGCGATTACTTTTATTCTACTAAAAAATACACATTTGAAAGTATTGAAATTCGTTTATTCTTTTAAAATCAATAAAATAAACGAAAAGATATAAATAAGAATTCGTTGGCGATGGAAATATAAGAACTCATTGTCTATATTTAAAATAAGAAAAATGATTCTCTACAAATTGTTTTCAATCTACTAAAAAATACATATTTGAAAGTATTGAAATTCGTATATTCTTTTGAAATCAATAAAATAAACGAAAAGATATAAATAAGAATTCATTGGCGATGGAAATATAAGAACTCATTGTCTATATTTAAAATAAGAAAAATGATTCTCTACAAATTGTTTTCAATCTACTAAAAAGTACATATAGGAAAGTATTGAAATTCGTATATTCTTTTGTAATCAATAAAATAAACGAAAAGATATAAATAAGAATTCGTTGGCGATGGAAATATAAGGACTCATTGTCTATATTTAAAATAAGAAAAATGATTCTCTACAAATTGTTTTCAATCTACTAAAAAATACATATTTGAATTAATGAAATTTGTATGTTCTTTTGAAATCAATAAAATAAACGAAAAGATATAAATAAGAATTCGTTGGCGATGGAAATATAAGAACTCATTGTCTGTATTTAAATTAAATAAAAATTAAACACTGCGATTTATTTTAATCTACAAAAAATACATATAGGAAAGTATTGAAATTCGTATATTCTTTTGAAATCAATAAAATAAACGAAAAGATATAAATAAGAATTCGTTGGCAATGGAAATATAAGAACTCATTGTCTGTATTTAAATTTAATAAAAATCTACACTATGCGATTTCTTTTAATCTACTAAAAAATACATATGGGAAAGTATTGATATTCGTATATCTTTTGAAATCAATAAAATAAACGAAAAGATATAAATAAGAATTCGTTGGTGATGGAAATATAAAAACTCATTGTCTATATTTAAAATAAGAAAAATGATACTCTGCGATTACTTTTAATATACTAAAAAATATATATAGGAAAGTATTGAAATTCGTATATTCTTTTGAAATCAATAAAATAAACGAAAAGATATAAATAAGAATTCGTTGGCGATGGAAATATAAGAACTCATTGTCTGTATTTCAAATTAATAAAATTTACACTCTGCGATTTCTTTTATTCTACTAAAAAATACACATTTGAAAGTATTGAAATTCGTTTATTCTTTTAAAATCAATATAATAAACCAAAAGATATAAATAAGAATTCGTTGGCGATGGAAATATAAGAACTCATTGTCTATATTTAAAATAAGAAAAATGATTCTCTACAAATTGTTTTCAATCTACTAAAAAATAAATATAGGAAAGTATTGAAATTCGTATATTCTTTTGAAATCAATTAAATAAACGAAAAGATATAAATAAGAATTCGTTGGCGATGGAAATATAAGAACTCATTGTCTATATTTAAAATAAGAAAAATGATTCTCTACAAATTGTTTTCAATCTACTAAAAAATACATATAAGAAAGTATTGAAATTCGTATATTCTTTTAAAATCAATAAAATAAACGAAAAGATATAAATAAGAATTCGTTGGCGATGGAAATATAAGAACTCATTGTCTATATTTAAAATAAGAAAAATGATTCTCTACAAATTGTTTTCAATCTACTAAAAAATACATATTTCAAAGTATTGAAATTCGTATATTCTTTTGAAACCAATAAAATAAACGAAAAGATATAAATAAGAATTCGTTGGCGATGGAAATATAAGAACTCATTGTCTGTATTTAAATTTAATAAAAATCTACACTCTGCGATTTCTTTTAATCTACTAAAATATACATATTTGAAAGTATTGAAATTCGTATATTCTTTTGAAATCAATAAAATAAACGAAAAGATATAAATAAAAATTCGTTGGCGATGGAAATATAAGAACTCATTGTCTGTTTTGAAATGTTATAAAAATTAAACTCTGCGATTTCTTTTAATCTACTAAAATATACACATTTGAAAGTATTGAAATTCGTTTATTCTTTTGAAATCAATTAAATAAACGAAAAGATATAAATAAGAATTCGTTGGCGATGGAAATATAAGGACTCATTGTCTATATTTAAAATAAGAAAAACGATTCTCTACAAATTGTTTTCAATCTACTAAAAAATATATATAGGAAAGTATTGAAATTCGTATATTCTTTTAAAATCAATTAAATAAACGAAAAGATATAAATAAGAATTCGTTGGCGATGGAAATATAAGAACTCATTGTCTGTATTTCAAATTAATAAAATTTACACTCTGCGATTACTTTTATTCTACTAAAAAATACACATTTGAAAGAATTGAAATTCGTTTATTCTTTTGAAATCAATAAAATAAACGAAAAGATATAAATAAGAATTCATTGGCGATGGAAATATAAGAACTCATTGTCTATATTTAAAATAAGAAAAATGATTCTCTACAAATTGTTTTCAATCTACTAAAAAATACATATAGGAAAGTATTGAAATTCGTATATTCTTTTGAAATCAATAAAATAAACGAAAAGATGTAAATAAGAATTCGTTGGCGATGGAAATATAAGAACTCATTGTCTGTTTTGAAATGTAATAAAAATTAAACTCTGCGATAACTTTTATTCTACTAAAAAATACACATTTGAAAGTATTGAAATTCGTTTATTCTTTTAAAATCAATAAAATAAACGAAAAGATATAAATAAGAATTCGTTGGCGATGGAAATATAAGAACTCATTGTCTATATTTAAAATAAGAAAAATGATTCTCAACAAATTGTTTTCAATCTACTAAAAAATACATATTTGAAAGTATTGAAATTCGTATATTCTTTTGAAATCAATAAAATAAACGAAAAGATATAAATAAGAATTCATTGGCGATGGAAATATAAGAACTCATTGTCTTTATTTAAAATAAGAAAAATGATTCTCTACAAATTGTTTTCAATCTACTAAAAAGTACATATAGGAAAGTATTGAAATTCGTATATTCTTTTTAAATCAATAAAATAAACGAAAAGATATAAATAAGAATTCGTTGGCGATGGAAATATAAGGACTCATTGTCTATATTTAAAATAAGAAAAATGATTCTCTACAAATTGTTTTCAATCTACTAAAAAATACATATTTGAATTAATGAAATTTGTATGTTCTTTTGAAATCAATAAAATAAACGAAAAGATATAAATAAGAATTCGTTGGCGATGGAAATATAAGAACTCATTGTCTGTATTTAAATTAAATAAAAATTAAACACTGCGATTTATTTTAATCTACAAAAAATACATATAGGAAAGTATTGAAATTCGTATATTCTTTTGAAATCAATAAAATAAACGAAAAGATATAAATAAGAATTCGTTGGCAATGGAAATATAAGAACTCATTGTCTGTATTTAAATTTAATAAAAATCTACACTATGCGATTTCTTTTAATCTACTAAAAAATACATATGGGAAAGTATTGATATTCGTATATCTTTTGAAATCAATAAAATAAACGAAAAGATATAAATAAGAATTCGTTGGTGATGGAAATATAAGGACTCATTGTCTATATTTAAAATAAGAAAAATGATACTCTGCGATTACTTTTAATATACTAAAAAATATATATAGGAAAGTATTGGAATTCGTATATTCTTTTGAAATCAATAAAATAAACGAAAAGATATAAATAAGAATTCGTTGGCAATGGAAATATAAGAACTCATTGTCTGTATTTAAATTTAATAAAAATCTACACTCTGCGATTTCTTTTTTTTCTACTAAAAAATACACATTTGAAAGTATTGAAATTCGTTTATTCTTTTAAAATCAATATAATAAACCAAAAGATATAAATAAGAATTCGTTGGCGATGGAAATATAAGAACTCATTGTCTATATTTAAAATAAGAAAAATGATTCTCTACAAATTGTTTTCAATCTACTAAAAAATACATATAGGAAAGTATTGAAATTCGTATATTCTTTTGAAATCAATTAAATAAACGAAAAGATATAAATAAGAATTCGTTGGCGATTGAAATATAAGAACTCATTGTCTATATTTAAAATAAGAATAATGATTCTCTACAAATTGTTTTCAATCTACTAAAAAATACATATAGGAAAGTATTGAAATTCGTATATTCTTTTAAAATCAATAAAATAAACGAAAAGATATAAATAAGAATTCGTTGGCGATGGAAATATAAGAACTCATTGTCTATATTTAAAATAAGAAAAATAATTCTCTACAAATTGTTTTCAATCTACTAAAAAATACATAAAGGAAAGTATTGAAATTCGTATATTCTTTTGAATTCAATAAAATAAACGAAAAGATATAAATAAGAATTCGTTGGCGATGGAAATATAAGAACTCATTGTCTGTATTTAAATTTAATAAAAATCTACACTCTGCGATTTCTTTTAATCTACTAAAATATACATATTTGAAAGTATTGAAATTCGTATATTCTTTTGAAATCAATAAAATAAACGAAAAGATATAAATAAAAATTCGTTGGCGATGGAAATATAAGAACTCATTGTCTGTTTTGAAATGTAATAAAAATTAAACTCTGCGATTTCTTTTAATCTACTAAAATATACACATTTGAAAGTATTGAAATACGTTTATTTTTTTGAAATCAATTAAATAAACGAAAAGATATAAATAAGAATTCGTTGGCGATGGAAATATAAGGACTCATTGTCTATATTTAAAATAAGAAAAACGATTCTCTACAAATTGTTTTCAATTCTAAAAAATACATATAGGAAAGTATTGAAATTCGTATATTCTTTTGAAATCAATTAAATAAACGAAAAGATATAAATAAGAATTCGTTGGCGATGGAAATATAAGAACTCATTGTCTGTATTTCAAATTAATAAAATTTACACTCTGCGATTACTTTTATTCTACTAAAAAATACACATTTGAAAGAATTGAAATTCGTTTATTTTTTTGAAATCAATAAAATAAACGAAAAGATATAAATAAGAATTCGTTGGCGATGGAAATATAAGGACTCATTGTCTATATTTAAAATAAGAAAAATGATTCTCTACAAATTGTTTTCAATCTACTAAAAAATACATATAGGAAAGTATTGAAATTCGTATATTCTTTTGAAATCAATAAAATAAACGAAAAGATATAAATAAAAATTCGTTGGCGATGGAAATATAAGAACTCATTGTCTGTATTTAAATTTAATAAAAATTAAACTCTACAAATTGTTTTCAATCTACTAAAAAATACATATTTGAAAGTATTGAAATTCGTATATTCTTTTGAAATCAATTAAATAAACGAAAAGATATAAATAAGAATTCGTTGGCGATGGAAATAAAAGAACTCATTGTCTATATTTCAATTTAATAAAAATCTACACTCTGCGATTTCTTTTAATCTACTAAAAAATACATATAGGAAAGTATTGAAATTCGTATATCTTTTGAAATCAATAAAATAAACAAAAAGATATAAATAAGAATTCGTTGGTGATGGAAGTATAAGGACTCATTGTCTATATTTAAAATAAGAAAAATGATTCTCTACAAATTGTTTTCAATCTACTAAAAAACACATATTTGAATGTATTGAAATTCGTATATTCTTTTGAAATCAATAAAATAAACGAAAAGATATAAATAAGAATTCGTTGGCGATGGAAATATAAGAACTCATTGTCTATATTTTAATTTAATAAAAATTAAACTCTGCGATTTCTTTTAATCTACTAAAAAATACATATAGGAAAGTATTGAAATTCGTATATTCTTTTGAAATCAATAAAATAAACGAAAAAATATATATAAAAATTCGTTGGCGATGGAAATATAAGGACTCATTGTCTATATTTAAAATAAGAAAAATGATTCTCTACAAATTGTTTTCAATCTACTAAAAAAAAAATATTTGAAAGTATTGAAATTCGTATATTCTTTTGAAATCAATAAAATAAACGAAAAGATATAAATAAGAATTCGTTGGCGATGGAAATATAAGAACTCATTGTCTATATTTCAAATTAATAAAATTTACACTCTGCGATTACTTTTATTCTACTAAAAAATACACATTTGAAAGAATTGAAATTCGTTTATTCTTTTGAAACCAATAAAATAAACGAAAAGATATAAATAAAAATTCGTTGGCGATGGAAATATAAGAAATCATTGTCTGTATTTAAAGTTAAAAAAAAAAAAAACACTGCGATTTATTTTAATCTACAAAAAATACATATAGGAAAGTATTGAAATTCGTATATCTTTTGAAATCAATAAAATAAACGAAAAGATATAAATAAAAATTCGTTGGCGATGGAAATATAAGAACTCATTGTCTGTATTTAAATTTAATAAAAATTAAACTCTGCGATTTCTTTTAATCTACTAAAAAATACATATTTGAAAGAATTGAAATTCGTATATTCTTTTGAAATCAATAAAATAAACGAAAAGATATAAATAAGAATTCGTCGGCGATGGAAATATAAGGACTCATTGTCTATATTTAAAATAAGAAAAATGATTCTCTACAAATTTTTTTCAATCTACTAAAAAATACATATTTGAAAGTATTGAAATTCGTATATTCTTTTGAAATCAATAAAATAAACGAAAAGATATAAATAAGAATTCGTTGGCGATGGAAATATAAGGACTCATTGTCAATATTTAAAGTAATAAAAATGATACTTTGCAAGTTGTTTTCAATCTACTAAAAAATACATATTTGAAAGTATTGAAATTCATATATTATTTTGAAATCAATTAAATAAACGAAAAGATATAAATAAGAATTCGTTGGCGATGGAAATAAAAGAACTCATTGTCTGTATTTAAATTTAATAAAATTTACACTCTGCGATTACTTTTATTCTACTAAAAAATACACATTTGAAAGAATTGAAATTCGTTTATTCTTTTGAAATCAATTAAATAAACGAAAAGATATAAATAAGAATTCGTTGGCGATGGAAATATAAGAACTCATTGTCTGTATTTAAATTTAATAAAAATCTACACTATGCGATTTCTTTTAATCTACTAAAAAATACATATAGGAAAGTATTGAAATTCGTATATCTTTTGAAATCAATAATATAAACGAAAAGATATAAATAAGAATTCGTTGGTGATGGAAATATAAGGACTCATTGTCTATATTTAAAATACGAAAAATGATACTCTGCGATTACTTTTAATATACTAAAAAATATATATATAGGAAAGTATTGAAATTCGTATATTCTTTTGAAATCAATAAAATAAACGAAAAGATATAAATAAGAATTCGTTGGCGATGGAAATATAAGAACTCATTGTCTGTATTTCAAATTAATAAAAGTAAACTCTGCGATTTTTTTTATTCTACTAAAAAATACATATTTGAAAGTATTGAAATTCGTTTATTCTTTTAAAATCAATATAATAAACGAAAAGATATAAATAAGAATTCGTTGGCGATGGAAATATAAGAACTCATTGTCTGTATTTATATTTAATAAAAATTAAACTCTGCGATTTCTTTTAATCTACTAAAAAATACATATTTGAAAGTATTGAAATTCGTTTATTCTTTTGAAATCAATTAAATAAACGAAAATATATAAATAAGAATTCGTTGGCGATGGAAATATAAGAACTCATTGTCTGTATTTAAATTTAAAAAAAATTAAACTCTGCGATTTCTTTTAATCTACTAAAAAATACATATAGGAAAGTATTGAAATTCGTATATTCTTTTGAAATCAATAAAATAAACGAAAAGATATAAATAAAAATTCGTTGGCGATGGAAATATAAGGACTCATTGTCTATATTTAAAATAAGAAAAATGATTTTCTACAAATTGTTTTCAATCTACTAAAAAATACATATTTGAAAGTATTGAAATTCGTATATTCTTTTGAAATCAATAAAATAAACGAAAAGATATAAATAAGAATTCGTTGGTGATGGAAATATAAGAACTCATTGTCTGTATTTAAATTTAATAAAAATCTACACTCTGCGATTTCTTTTAATCTACTAAAAAAAACATATTTGAAAGTATTGAAATTCGTATATTCTTTTGAAATCAATAAAATAAACGAAAAGATATAAATAAGAATTCGTTGGCGATGAAAATATAAGAACTCATTGTCTGTTTTGAAATGTAATAAAAATTAAACTCTGCGATTACTTTTATTCTACTAAAAAATACACATTTGAAAGTATTGGAATTCGTTTATTCTTTTAAAATCAATAAAATAAACGAAAAGATATAAATAAGAATTCGTTGGCGATGGAAATATAAGAACTCATTGTCTATATTTAAAATAAGAAAAATGATTCTCAACAAATTGTTTTCAATCTACTAAAAAATACATATTTGAAAGTATTGAAATTCGTATATTCTTTTGAAATCAATAAAATAAACGAAAAGATATAAATAAGAATTCGTTGGCGATGGAAATATAAGAACTCATTGTCTGTATTTAAATTAAATAAAAATTAAACACTGCGATTTATTTTAATCTACAAAAAATACATATAGGAAAGTATTGAAATTCGTATATTCTTTTGAAATCAATAAAATAAACGAAAAGATATAAATAAGAATTCATTGGCGATGGAAATATAAGAACTCATTGTCTGTATTTAAATTTAATAAAAATCTACACTATGCGATTTCTTTTAATCTACTAAAAAATACATATTTGAAAGTAATGAAATTTGTATGTTCTTTTGAAATCAATAAAATAAACGAAAAGATATAAATAAGAATTCGTTGGCGATGGAAATATAAGAACTCATTGTCTGTATTTAAATTAAATAAAAATTAAACACTGCGATTTATTTTAATCTACAAAAAATACATATAGGAAAGTATTGAAATTCGTATATTCTTTTGAAATCAATAAAATAAACGAAAAGATATAAATAAGAATTCATTGGCGATGGAAATATAAGAACTCATTGTCTGTATTTAAATTTAATAAAAATCTACACTATGCGATTTCTTTTAATCTACTAAAAAATACATATAGGAAAGTATTGATATTCATATATCTTTTGAAATCAATAAAATAAACGAAAAGATATAAATAAGAATTCGTTGGTGATGGAAATATAAGGACTCATTGTCTATATTTAAAATAAGAAAAATGATACTCTGCGATTACTTTTAATATACTAAAAAATATATATAGGAAAGTATTGAAATTCGTATATTCTTTTGAAATCAATAAAATAAACGAAAAGATATAAATAAGAATTCGTTGGCGATGGAAATATAAGGACTCATTGTCTATATTTAAAATAAGAAAAATGATTCTCTACAAATTGTTTTAATCTACAAAAAATACATATAGGAAAGTATTGAAATTCGTATATTCTTTTGAAATCAATAAAATAAACGAAAAGATATAAATAAGAATTCGTTGGCGATGGAAATATAAGGACTCATTGTCTGTATTTAAATTTAATAAAAATCTACACTATGCGATTTCTTTTAATCTACTAAAAAATACATATAGGAAAGTATTGATATTCGTATATCTTTTGAAATCAATAAAATAAACGAAAAGATATAAATAAGAATTTGTTGGTGATGGAAATAAAAGGACTCATTGTCTATATTTAAAATAAGAAAAATGATTCTCTACAAATTGTTTTCAATCTACTAAAAAATACATATAGGAAAGTATTGAAATTCGTATATTCTTTTGAAATCAATAAAATAAACGAAAAGATATAAATAAGAATTCGTTGGCGATGGAAATATAAGAACTCATTGTCTGTATTTCAAATTAATAAAATTTACATTCTGCGATTTCTTTTATTCTATTAAAAAATACACATTTGAAAGTATTGAAATTCGTTTATTCTTTTAAAATCAATATAATAAACGAAAAGATATAAATAAGAATTCGTTGGCGATGGAAATATAAGAACTCATTGTCTGTATTTAAATTTAATAAAAATCTACACTATGCGATTTCTTTTAATCTACTAAAAAATACATATTTGAAAGTATTGAAATTCGTATATTCTTTTGAAATCAATTAAATAAACGAAAAGATATAAATAAGAATTCGTTGGCGATGGAAATATAAGGACTCATTGTCTATATTTAAAATAAGAAAAATGATTCTCTACAAATTGTTTTCAATCTACTAAAAAATACATATTTGAAAGTAATGAAATTTGTATGTTCTTTTGAAATCAATAAAATAAACGAAAAGATATAAATAAGAATTCGTTGGCGATGGAAATATAAGAACTCATTGTCTGTATTTAAATTAAATAAAAATTAAACACTGCGATTTATTTTAATATACAAAAAATACATATAGGAAAGTATTGAAATTCGTATATTCTTTTGAAATCAATTAATTAAACGAAAAGATATAAATAAGAATTCGTTGGCGATAGAAATATAAGAACTCATTGTCTGTATTTAAATTTAATAAAAATTAAACACTGCGATTTATTTTAATCTACAAAAAATACATATAGGAAAGTATTGAAATTCGTATATTCTTTTGAAATCAGAATTTAAAATAAGAAAAATGATTCTCTACAAATTGTTTTCAATCTACTAAAAAATACATATTTGAAAGTAATGAAATTTGTATGTTCTTTTGAAATCAATAAAATAAACGAAAAGATATAAATAAGAATTCATTGGCGATGGAAATATAAGGACTCATTGTCTATATTTAAAATAAGAAAAATGATTCTCTTCAAATTGTTTTCAATCTACTAAAAAATACATATAGAAAAGTATTGAAATTCGTATATTCTTTTGAAATCAATAAAATAAACGAAAAGATATAAATAAAAATTCGTTGGCGATGGAAATATAAGAACTCATT
Organism: Ptychoptera albimana; assembly: GCA_961205885.1. Lineage (NCBI taxonomy): Eukaryota > Metazoa > Arthropoda > Insecta > Diptera > Ptychopteridae > Ptychoptera > Ptychoptera albimana. The sequence goes on along the minus strand of OY540803.1, from coordinate 11,235,723 downwards.
GTCTATATTTAAAATAAGAAAAATGATTCTCTACAAATTGTTTTCAATCTACTAAAAAATACATATAGGAAAGAATTGAAATTCGTATATTCTTTTGAAATCAATTAAATAAACGAAAAGATATAAATAAGAATTCGTTGGCGATAGAAATATAAGAACTCATTGTCTGTATTTAAATTTAATAAAAATTAAACACTGCGATTTATTTTAATCTACAAAAAATACATATAGGAAAGTATTGAAATTCGTATATTCTTTTTAAAATCAATAAAATAAACGAAAAGATATAAATAAGAATTCGTTGGCGATGGAAATATAAGAACTCATTGTCTGTATTTAAATTTAATAAAAATCTACACTATGCGATTTCTTTTAATCTACTAAAAAATACAAATAGGAAAGTATTGATATTCGTATATCTTTTGAAATCAATAAAATAAACGAAAAGATATAAATAAGAATTCGTTGGCGATGGAAATATAAGAACTCATTGTCTGTATTTAAATTTAATAAAAATTAAACTCTGCGATTTCTTTTAATCTACTAAAAAATACACATTTGAAAGTATTGAAATTCGTTTATTCTTTTGAAATCAATAAAATAAACGAAAAGATATAAATAAGAATTCGTTGGCGATGGAAATATAAGAACTCATTGTCTGTATTTCAAATTAATAAAATCTACACTCTGCGATTACTTTAATCTACTAAAAAATACACAATTGAAAGTATTGAAATTCGTATATTCTTTTGAAATCAATAAAATAAACGAAAAGATATAAATAAGAATTCGTTGGCGATGGAAATATAAGAACTCATTGTCTGTATTTAAATTTAATAAAAATTAAACTCTGCGATTTCTTTTAATCTACTAAAAAATACACATTTGAAAGTATTGAAATTCGTTTATTCTTTTGAAATCAATAAAATAAACGAAAAGATATAAATAAGAATTCGTTGGCGATGGAAATATAAGAACTCATTGTCTGTATTTCAAATTAATAAAATTTACACTCTGCGATTACATTTATTCTACTAAAAAATACACTTTTGAAAGAATTGAAATTCGTTTATTCTTTTGAAATCAATAAAATAAACGAAAAGATATAAATAAGAATTCGTTGGCGATGGAAATATAAGGACTCATTGTCTATATTTAAAATAAGAAAAATGATTCTCTACAAATTGTTTTCAATCTACTAAAAAATACATATAGGAAAGTATTGAAATTCGTATATTCTTTTGAAATCAATAAAATAAACGAAAAGATATAAATAAAAATTCGTTGGCGATGGAAATATAAGAACTCATTGTCTGTATTTAAATTTAATAAAAATTAAACTCTACAAATTGTTTACAATCTATTAAAAAATACATATTTGAAAGTATTGAAATTCGTATATTCTTTTGAAATCAATTAAATAAACGAAAAGATATAAATAAGAATTCGTTGGCGATGGAAATATAAGAACTCATTGTCTGTATTTAAATTTAATAAAAATTAAACTCTGCGATTTCTTTTAATCTACTAAAAAATACACATTTGAAAGTATTGAAATTCGTTTATTCTTTTGAAATCAATAAAATAAACGAAAAGATATAAATAAGAATTCGTTGGCGATGGAAATATAAGAACTCATTGTCTGTATTTCAAATAAATAAAATCTACACTCTGCGATTACTTTAATCTGCTAAAAAATACACACTTGAAAGTATTGAAATTCGTATATTCTTTTGAAATCAATAAAATAAACGAAAAGATATAAATAAGAATTCGTTGGCGATGGAAATATAAGAACTCATTGTCTGTATTTCAAATTAATAAAATTTACACTCTGCGATTACATTTATTCTACTAAAAAATACACTTTTGAAAGAATTGAAATTCGTTTATTCTTTTGAAATCAATAAAATAAACGAAAAGATATAAATAAGAATTCGTTGGCGATGGAAATATAAGAACTCATTGTCTATATTTAAAATAAGAAAAATGATTCTCTTCAAATTGTTTTCAATCTACTAAAAAATACATATAGAAAAGTATTGAAATTCGTATATTCTTTTGAAATCAATAAAATAAACGAAAAGATATAAATAAAAATTCGTTGGCGATGGAAATATAAGAACTCATTGTCTATATTTAAAATAAGAAAAATGATTCTCTACAAATTGTTTTCAATCTACTAAAAAATACATATAGGAAAGAATTGAAATTCGTATATTCTTTTGAAATCAATTAAATAAACGAAAAGATATAAATAAGAATTCGTTGGCGATAGAAATATAAGAACTCATTGTCTGTATTTAAATTTAATAAAAATTAAACACTGCGATTTATTTTAATCTACAAAAAATACATATAGGAAAGTATTGAAATTCGTATATTCTTTTGAAATCAATAAAATAAACGAAAAGATATAAATAAGAATTCGTTGGCGATGGAAATATAAGAACTCATTGTCTGTATTTAAATTTAATAAAAATCTACACTATGCGATTTCTTTTAATCTACTAAAAAATACATATAGGAAAGTATTGATATTCGTATATCTTTTGAAATCAATAAAATAAACGAAAAGATATAAATAAGAATTCGTTGGCGATGGAAATATAAGAACTCATTGTCTGTATTTAAATTCAATAAAAATTAAACTCTGCGATTTCTTTTAATCTACTAAAAAATACACATTTGAAAGTATTGAAATTCGTTTATTCTTTTGAAATCAATAAAATAAACGAAAAGATATAAATAAGAATTCGTTGGCGATGGAAATATAAGAACTCATTGTCTGTATTTCAAATTAATAAAATCTACACTCTGCGATTACTTTAATCTACTAAATAATACACACTTGAAAGTATTGAAATTCGTATATTCTTTTGAAATCAATAAAATAAACGAAAAGATATAAATAAGAATTCGTTGGCGATGGAAATATAAGAACTCATTGTCTGTATATAAATTTAATAAAAATTAAACTCTGCGATTTCTTTTAATCTACTAAAAAATACACATTTGAAAGTATTGAAATTCGTTTATTCTTTTGAAATCAATAAAATAAACGAAAAGATATAAATAAGAATTCGTTGGCGATGGAAATATAAGAACTCATTGTCTGTATTTCAAATTAATAAAATTTACACTCTGCGATTACATTTATTCTACTAAAAAATACACTTTTGAAAGAATTGAAATTCGTTTATTCTTTTGAAATCAATAAAATAAACGAAAAGATATAAATAAGAATTCGTTGGCGATGGAAATATAAGGACTCATTGTCTATATTTAAAATAAGAAAAATGATTCTCTACAAATTGTTTTCAATCTACTAAAAAATACATATAGGAAAGTATTGAAATTCGTATATTCTTTTGAAATCAATAAAATAAACGAAAAGATATAAATAAAAATTCGTTGGCGATGGAAATATAAGAACTCATTGTCTGTATTTAAATTTAATAAAAATTAAACTCTACAAATTGTTTTCAATCTATTAAAAAATACATATTTGAAAGTATTGAAATTCGTATATTCTTTTGAAATCAATTAAATAAACGAAAAGATATAAATAAGAATTCGTTGGCGATGGAAATATAAGAACTCATTGTCTGTATTTAAATTTAATAAAAATTAAACTCTGCGATTTCTTTTAATCTACTAAAAAATACATATAGGAAAGTATTGAAATTCGTATATTCTTTTGAAATCAATAAAATAAACGAAAAGATATAAATAAAAATTCGTTGGCGATGGAAATATAAGGACTCATTGTCTATATTTAAAATAAGAAAAATGATTCTCTACAAATTGTTTTCAATCTACTAAAAAATACATATTTGAAAGTATTGAAATTCGTATATTCTTTTGAAATCAATAAAATAAACGAAAAGGTATAAATAAGAATTCGTTGGCGATGGAAATATAAGAACTTATTGTCTATATTTCAAATTAATAAAATTTACACTCTGCGATTACTTTTATTCTACTAAAAAATACACATTTGAAAGAATTGAAATTCGTTTATTCTTTTGAAATAAATAAAATAAACGAAAAGATATAAATAAGAATTCGTTGGCGATGGAAATATAAGGAATCATTGTCTATATTTAAAATAAGAAAAATGATTCTCTACAAATTGTTTTCAATCAACTTAAAAATACTTATTTGAAAGTATTGAAATTCGTATATTCTTTCGAAATCAATAAAATAAACGAAAAGATATAAATAAGAATTCGTTGGCGATGGAAATATAAGAACTCATTGCCTGTATTTAAAGTTAAAAAAAAAATAAACACTGCGATTTATTTTAATCTACAAAAAATACATATAGGAAAGTATTGAAATTCGTATATCTTTTGAAATCAATAAAATAAACGAAAAGATATAAATAAAAATTCGTTGGCGATGGAAATATAAGAACTCATTGTCTGTATTTAAATTTAATAAAAATTAAACTCTGCGATTTCTTTTAATCTACTAAAAAATACATATAGGAAAGAATTAAACTTCGTATATTCTTTTGAAATCAATAAAATAAACGAAAAGATATAAATAAGAATTCGTCGGCGATGGAAATATAAGGACTCATTGTCTATATTTAAAATAAGAAAAATGATTCTCTACAAATTTTTTTCAATCTACTAAAAAATACATATTTAAAAGTATTGAAATTCGTATATTCTTTTGAAATCAATAAAATAAACGAAAAGATATAAATAAGAATTCGTTGGCGATGGAAATATAAGGACTCATTGTCTATATTTAAAATAATAAAAATGATACTTTGCAAGTTGTTTTCAATATACTAAAAAATACATATTTGAAAGTATTGAAATTCATATATTCTTTTGAAATCAATAAAATAAACGAAAAGATATAAATAAGAATTCGTTGGCGATGGAAATAAAAGAACTCATTGTCTGTATTTCAATTTAATAAAAATCTATACTATGCGATTTCTTTTAATCTACTAAAAAATACATATAGGAAAGTATTGAAATTCGTATATCTTTTGAAATCAATAAAATAAACGAAAAGATATAAATAAGAATTCGTTGGTGATGGAAATATAAGGACTCATTGTCTATATTTAAATTAAGAAAAATGATACTCTGCGATTACTTTAATCTACTAAAAAATATATATAGGAAAGTATTGATATTCGTATATTCTTTTGAAATCAATAAAATAAACGAAAAGATATAAATAAGAATTCGTTGGCGATGGAAATATAAGAACTCATTGTCTGTATTTCAAATTAATAAAATTTACACTCTGCGATTTCTTTTATTCTACTAAAAAATACACATTTGAAAGTATTGAAATTCGTTTATTCTTTTAAAATCAATATAATAAACGAAAAGATATAAATAAGAATTCGTTGGCGATGGAAATATAAGAACTCATTGTCTATATTTAAAATAAGAAAAATGATTCTCTACAAATTGTTTTCAATCTACTAAAAAATATATATAGGAAAGTATTGAAATTCGTATATTCTTTTGAAATCAATTAAATAAACGAAAAGATATAAATAAGAATTCGTTGGCGATGGAAATATAAGAACTCATTGTCTGTATTTCAAATTAATAAAATCTACACTCTGCGATTTCTTTTAATCTACTAAAAAAATCTACTAAAATAAGAAAAATGATTCTCTACAAATTGTTTTCAATCTACTAAAAAATACATATAGGAAAGTATTGAAATTCGTATATTCTTTTGAAATCAATAAAATAAACGAAAAGATATAAATAAAAATTCGTTGGCGATGGAAATATAAGAACTCATTGTCTGTATTTAAATTTAATAAAAATTAAACTCTACAAATTGTTTTCAATCTACTAAAAAATACATATTTGAAAGTATTGAAATTCGTATATTCTTTTGAAATCAATAAAATAAACGAAAAGATATAAATAAAAATTCGTTGGCGATGGAAATATAAGAACTCATTGTCTGTATTTAAATTTAATAAAAATTAAACTCTACAAATTGTTTTCAATCTACTAAAAAATACATATTTGAAAGTATTGAAATTCGTATATTCTTTTGAAATCAATTAAATAAACGAAAAGATATAAATAAGAATTCGTTGGCGATGGAAATATAAGAACTCATTGTCTATATTTAAATTTAATAAAAATTAAACTCTGCGATTTCTTTTAATCTACTAAAAAATACATATAGGAAAGTATTGAAATTCGTATATTCTTTTGAAATCAATAAAATAAACGAAAAGATATAAATAAGAATTCGTTGGCGATGGAAATATAAGAACTCATTGTCTGTATTTAAATTTAATAAAAATCTACACTCTGCGATTTCTTTTAATCTACTAAAAAATACATATAGGAAAGTATTGATATTCGTATATCTTTTGAAATCAATAAAATAAACGAAAAGATATAAATAAGAATTCGTTGGCGATGGAAATATAAGAACTCATTGTCTGTATTTAAATTTAATAAAAATTAAACTCTGCGATTTCTTTTAATCTACTAAAAAATACACATTTGAAAGTATTGAAATTCGTTTATTCTTTTGAAATCAATAAAATAAACGAAAAGATATAAATAAGAATTCGTTGGTGATGGAAATATAAGAACTCATTGTCTGTATTTCAAATTAATAAAATCTACACTCTGCGATTACTTTAATCTACTAAAAAATACACACTTGAAAGTATTGAAATTCGTATATTCTTTTGAAATCAATAAAATAAACGAAAAGATATAAATAAGAATTCGTTGGCGATGGAAATATAAGAACTCATTGTCTGTATTTAAATTTAATAAAAATTAAACTCTGCGATTTCTTTTAATCTACTAAAAAATACACATTTGAAAGTATTGAAATTCGTTTATTCTTTTGAAATCAATAAAATAAACGAAAAGATATAAATAAGAATTCGTTGGCGATGGAAATATAAGAACTCATTGTCTGTATTTCAAATTAATAAAATTTACACTCTGCGATTACATTTATTCTACTAAAAAATACACTTTTGAAAGAATTGAAATTCGTTTATTCTTTTGAAATCAATAAAATAAACGAAAAGATATAAATAAGAATTCGTTGGCGATGGAAATATAAGGACTCATTGTCTATATTTAAAATAAGAAAAATGATTCTCTACAAATTGTTTTCAATCTACTAAAAAATACATATAGGAAAGTATTGAAATTCGTATATTCTTTTGAAATCAATAAAATAAACGAAAAGATATAAATAAAAATTCGTTGGCGATGGAAATATAAGAACTCATTGTCTGTATTTAAATTTAATAAAAATTAAACTCTACAAATTGTTTTCAATCTATTAAAAAATACATATTTGAAAGTATTGAAATTCGTATATTCTTTTGAAATCAATTAAATAAACGAAAAGATATAAATAAGAATTCGTTGGCGATGGAAATATAAGAACTCATTGTCTGTATTTAAATTTAATAAAAATTAAACTCTGCGATTTCTTTTAATCTACTAAAAAATACATATAGGAAAGTATTGAAATTCGTATATTCTTTTGAAATCAATAAAATAAACGAAAAGATATAAATAAGAATTCGTTGGCGATGGAAATATAAGAACTCATTGTCTGTATTTCAAATTAATAAAATTTACACTCTGCGATTACATTTATTCTACTAAAAAATACACTTTTGAAAGAATTGAAATTCGTTTATTCTTTTGAAATCAATAAAATAAACGAAAAGATATAAATAAGAATTCGTTGGCGATGGAAATATAAGGACTCATTGTCTATATTTAAAATAAGAAAAATGATTCTCTACAAATTGTTTTCAATCTACTAAAAAATACATATAGGAAAGTATTGAAATTCGTATATTCTTTTGAAATCAATAAAATAAACGAAAAGATATAAATAAAAATTCGTTGGCGATGGAAATATAAGAACTCATTGTCTGTATTTAAATTTAATAAAAATTAAACTCTACAAATTGTTTTCAATCTATTAAAAAATACATATTTGAAAGTATTGAAATTCGTATATTCTTTTGAAATCAATTAAATAAACGAAAAGATATAAATAAGAATTCGTTGGCGATGGAAATATAAGAACTCATTGTCTGTATTTAAATTTAATAAAAATTAAACTCTGCGATTTCTTTTAATCTACTAAAAAATACATATAGGAAAGTATTGAAATTCGTATATTCTTTTGAAATCAATAAAATAAACGAAAAGATATAAATAAAAATTCGTTGGCAATGGAAATATAAGGACTCATTGTCTATATTTAAAATAAGAAAAATGATTCTCTACAAATTGTTTTCAATCTACTAAAAAATACATATTTGAAAGTATTGAAATTCGTATATTCTTTTAAAATCAATAAAATAAACGAAAAGGTATAAATAAAAATTCGTTGGCGATGGAAATATAAGAACTTAATGTCTATATTTCAAATTAATAAAATTTACACTCTGCGATTACTTTTATTCTACTAAAAAATACACATTTGAAAGAATTGAAATTCGTTTATTCTTTTGAAATAAATAAAATAAACGAAAAGATATAAATAAGAATTCGTTGGCGATGGAAATATAAGGAATCATTGTCTATATTTAAAATAAGAAAAATGATTCTCTACAAATTGTTTTCAATCAACTTAAAAATACTTATTTGAAAGTATTAAAATTCGTATATTCTTTCGAAATCAATAAAATAAACGAAAAGATATAAATAAGAATTCGTTGGCGATGGAAATATAAGAACTCATTGTCTGTATTTCAATTTAATAAAAATCTACACTCTGCGATTTCTTTTAATCTACTAAAAAATACATATAGGAAAGTATTGAAATTCGTATATCTTTTGAAATCAATAAAATAAACGAAAAGATATAAATAAGAATTCGTTGGTGATGGAAATATAAGAACTCATTGTCTATATTTAAATTAAGAAAAATGATACTCTGCGATTACTTTAATCTACTAAAAAATATATATAGGAAAGTATTGAAATTCGTATATTCTTTTGAAATCAATAAAATAAACGAAAAGATATAAATAAGAATTCGTTGGCGATGGAAATATAAGAACTCATTGTCTGTAGTTAAATTTAATAAAATCTACACTCTGCGATTACTTTTAATCTACTAAAAAATATACATTTGAAAGTATTGAAATTCATATATTCTTTTGAAATCAATAAAATAAACGAAAAGATATAAATAAGAATTCGTTGGCGATGGAAATATAAGAACTCATTGTCTGTATTTCAAATTAATAAAATTTACACTCTGCGATTTCTTTTATTCTACTAAAAAATACACATTTGAAAGTATTGAAATTCGTTTATTCTTTTAAAATCAATATAATAAACGAAAAGATATAAATAAGAATTCGTTGGCGATGGAAATATAAGAACTCATTGTCTATATTTAAAATAAGAAAAATGATTCTCTACAAATTGTTTTCAATATACTAAAAAATACATATAGGAAAGTATTGAAATTCGTATATTCTTTTGAAATCAATTAAATAAACGAAAAGATATAAATAAGAATTCGTTGGCGATGTAAATATAAGAACTCATTGTCTGTATTTCAAATTAATAAAATCTACACTCTGCGATTTCTTTTAATCTACTAAAATAATCTACTAAAATAAGAAAAATGATTCTCTACAAATTGTTTTCAATCTACTAAAAAATACATATAGGAAAGTATTGAAATTCGTATATTCTTTTGAAATCAATAAAATAAACGAAAAGATATAAATAAAAATTCGTTGGCGATGGAAATATAAGAACTCATTGTCTGTATTTAAATTTAATAAAAATTAAACTCTACAAATTGTTTTCAATCTACTAAAAAATACATATTTGAAAGTATTGAAATTCGTATATTCTTTTGAAATCAATAAAATAAACGAAAAGATATAAATAAAAATTCGTTGGCGATGGAAATATAAGAACTCATTGTCTGTATTTAAATTTAATAAAAATTAAACTCTACAAATTGTTTTCAATCTACTAAAAAATACATATTTGAAAGTATTGAAATTCGTATATTCTTTTGAAATCAATTAAATAAACGAAAAGATATAAATAAGAATTCGTTGGCGATGGAAATATAAGAACTCATTGTCTGTATTTAAATTTAATAAAAATTAAACTCTGCGATTTCTTTTAATCTACTAAAAAATACATATAGGAAAGTATTGAAATTCGTATATTCTTTTGAAATCAATAAAATAAACGAAAAGATATAAATAAGAATTCGTTGGCGATGGAAATATAAGAACTCATTGTCTGTATTTAAATTTAATAAAAATCTACACTATGCGATTTCTTTTAATCTACTAAAAAATACATATAGGAAAGTATTGATATTCGTATATCTTTTGAAATCAATAAAATAAACGAAAAGATATAAATAAGAATTCGTTGGCGATGGAAATATAAGAACTCATTGTCTGTATTTCAATTTAATAAAAATTAAACTCTGCGATTTCTTTTAATCTACTAAAAAATACACATTTGAAAGTATTGAAATTCGTTTATTCTTTTGAAATCAATAAAATAAACGAAAAGATATAAATAAGAATTCGTTGGCGATGGAAATATAAGAACTCATTGTCTGTATTTCAAATTAATAAAATCTACACTCTGCGATTACTTTAATCTACTAAAAAATACACACTTGAAAGTATTGAAATTCGTATATTCTTTTGAAATCAATAAAATAAACGAAAAGATATAAATAAGAATTCGTTGGCGATGGAAATATAAGAACTCATTGTCTGTATTTCAAATTAATAAAATTTACACTCTGCGATTACATTTATTCTACTAAAAAATACACTTTTGAAAGAATTGAAATTCGTTTATTCTTTTGAAATCAATAAAATAAACGAAAAGATATAAATAAGAATTCGTTGGCGATGGAAATATAAGAACTCATTGTCTGTATTTCAAATTAATAAAATCTACACTCTGCGATTACTTTAATCTACTAAAAAATACACACTTGAAAGTATTGAAATTCGTATATTCTTTTGAAATCAATAAAATAAACGAAAAGATATAAAGAAGAATTCGTTGGCGATGGAAATATAAGAACTCATTGTCTGTATTTCAAATTAATAAAATTTACACTCTGCGATTACATTTATTCTACTAAAAAATACACTTTTGACAGAATTGAAATTCGTTTATTCTTTTGAAATCAATAAAATAAACGAAAAGATATAAATAAGAATTCGTTGGCGATGGAAATATAAGAACTCATTGTCTGTATTTCAAATTAATAAAATCTACACTCTGCGATTACTTTAATCTACTAAAAAATACACACTTGAAAGTATTGAAATTCGTATATTCTTTTGAAATCAATAAAATAAACGAAAAGATATAAATAAAAATTCGTTGGCGATGGAAATATAAGAACTCATTGTCTGTATTTAAATTTAATAAAAATCTACACTATGCGATTTCTTTTAATCTACTAAACAATACATATAGGAAAGTATTGATATTCGTATATCTTTTGAAATCAATAAAATAAACGAAAAGATATAAATAAGAATTCGTTGGCGATGGAAATATAAGAACTCATTGTCTGTATTTCAATTTAATAAAAATTAAACTCTGCGATTTCTTTTAATCTACTAAAAAATACACATTTGAAAGTATTGAAATTCGTTTATTCTTTTGAAATCAATAAAATAAACGAAAAGATATAAATAAGAATTCGTTGGCGATGGAAATATAAGAACTCATTGTCTGTATTTCAAATTAATAAAATCTACACTCTGCGATTACTTTAATCTACTAAAAAATACACACTTGAAAGTATTGAAATTCGTATATTCTTTTGAAATCAATAAAATAAACGAAAAGATATAAATAAGAATTCGTTGGCGATGGAAATATAAGAACTCATTGTCTGTATTTCAAATTAATAAAATTTACACTCTGCGATTACATTTATTCTACTAAAAAATACACTTTTGAAAGAATTGAAATTCGTTTATTCTTTTGAAATCAATAAAATAAACGAAAAGATATAAATAAGAATTCGTTGGCGATGGAAATATAAGAACTCATTGTCTGTATTTCAAATTAATAAAATCTACACTCTGCGATTACTTTAATCTACTAAAAAATACACACTTGAAAGTATTGAAATTCGTATATTCTTTTGAAATCAATAAAATAAACGAAAAGATATAAATAAAAATTCGTTGGCGATGGAAATATAAGAACTCATTGTCTGTATTTAAATTTAATAAAAATCTACACTATGCGATTTCTTTTAATCTACTAAAAAATACATATAGGAAAGTATTGATATTCGTATATCTTTTGAAATCAATAAAATAAACGAAAAGATATAAATAAGAATTCGTTGGCGATGGAAATATAAGGACTCATTGTCTATATTTAAAATAAGAAAAATGATTCTATACAAATTGTTTTCAATCTACTAAAAAATACATATAGGAAAGTATTGAAATTCGTATATTCTTTTGAAATCAATAAAATAAACGAAAAGATATAAATAAAAATTCGTTGGCGATGGAAATATAAGAACTCATTGTCTGTATTTAAATTTAATAAAAATTAAACTCTACAAATTGTTTTCAATCTATTAAAAAATACATATTTGAAAGTATTGAAATTCGTATATTCTTTTGAAATCAATTAAATAAACGAAAAGATATAAATAAGAATTCGTTGGCGATGGAAATATAAGAACTCATTGTCTGTATTTAAATTTAATAAAAATTAAACTCTGCGATTTCTTTTAATCTACTAAAAAATACATATAGGAAAGTATTGAAATTCGTATATTCTTTTGAAATCAATAAAATAAACGAAAAGATATAAATAAAAATTCGTTGGCGATGGAAATATAAGGACTCATTGTCTATATTTAAAATAAGAAAAATGATTCTCTACAAATTGTTTTCAATCTACTAAAAAATACATATTTGAAAGTATTGAAATTCGTATATTCTTTTGAAATCAATAAAATAAACGAAAAGGTATAAATAAGAATTCGTTGGCGATGGAAATATAAGAACTTATTGTCTATATTTCAAATTAATAAAATTTACACTCTGCGATTACTTTTATTCTACTAAAAAATACACATTTGAAAGAATTGAAATTCGTTTATTCTTTTGAAATAAATAAAATAAACGAAAAGATATAAATAAGAATTCGTTGGCGATGGAAATATAAGGAATCATTGTCTATATTTAAAATAAGAAAAATGATTCTCTACAAATTGTTTTCAATCAACTTTAAAATACTTATTTGAAAGTATTGAAATTCGTATATTCTTTCGAAATCAATAAAATAAACGAAAAGATATAAATAAGAATTCGTTGGCGATGGAAATATAAGAACTCATTGTCTGTATTTAAAGTTAAAAAAAAAATAAACACTGCGATTTATTTTAATCTACAAAAAATACATATAGGAAAGTATTGAAATTCGTATATCTTTTGAAATCAATAAAATAAACGAAAAGATATAAATAAAAATTCGTTGGCGATGGAAATATAAGAACTCATTGTCTGTTTTGAAATGTAATAAAAATTAAACTCTGCGATTTCTTTTAATCTACTAAAATATACACATTTGAAAGTATTGAAATTCGTTTATTCTTTTGAAATCAATTAAATAAACGAAAAGATATAAATAAGAATTCGTTGGCGATGGAAATATAAGGACTCATTGTCTATATTTAAAATAAGAAAAACGATTCTCTACAAATTGTTTTTAATTTACTAAAAAATATATATAGGAAAGTATTGAAATTCGTATATTCTTTTGAAATCAATTAAATAAACGAAAAGATATAAATAAGAATTCGTTGGTGATGGAAATATAAGAACTCATTGTCTGTATTTCAAATTAATAAAATTTACACTCTGCGATTACTTTTATTCTACTAAAAAATACACATTTGAAAGAATTGAAATTCGTTTATTCTTTTGAAATCAATAAAATAAACGAAAAGATATAAATAAGAATTCGTTGGCGATGGAAATATAAGGACTCATTGTCTATATTTAAAATAAGAAAAATGATTCTCTACAAATTGTTTTCAATCTACTAAAAAATACATATAGGAAAGTATTGAAATTCGTATATTCTTTTGAAATCAATAAAATAAACGAAAAGATATAAATAAAAATTCGTTGGCGATGGAAATATAAGGACTCATTGTCTGTATTTCAAATTAATAAAATTTACACTCTGCGATTTCTTTTATTCTACTAAAAAATACACATTTGAAAGTATTGAAATTCGTTTATTCTTTTAAAATCAATATAATAAACCAAAAGATATAAATAAGAATTCGTTGGCGATGGAAATATAAGAACTCATTGTCTATATTTAAAATAAGAAAAATGATTCTCTACAAATTGTTTTCAATCTACTAAAAAATACATATAGGAAAGTATTGAAATTCGTATATTCTTTTAAAATCAATTAAATAAACGAAAAGATATAAATAAGAATTCGTTGGCGATGGAAATATAAGAACTCATTGTCTATTTGTTTTCAATCTACTAAAAAATACATATAGGAAAGTATTGAAATTCGTATATTCTTTTAAAATCAATAAAATAAACGAAAAGATATAAATAAGAATTCGTTGGCGATGGAAATATAAGAACTCATTGTCTATATTTAAAATAAGAAAAATAATTCTCTACAAATTGTTTTCAATCTACTAAAAAATACATATTTCAAAGTATTGAAATTCGTATATCTTTTGAAATCAATAAAATAAACGAAAAGATATAAATAAGAATTCGTTGGCGATGGAAATATAAGAACTCATTGTCTGTATTTCAAATTAATAAAATTTACACTCTGCGATTTCTTTTATTCTACTAAAAAATACACATTTGAAAGTATTGAAATTCGTTTATTCTTTAAAAATCAATAAAATAAACCAAAAGATATAAATAAGAATTCGTTGGCGATGGAAATATAAGAACTCATTGTCTATATTTAAAATAAGAAAAATGATTCTCTACAAATTATTTTCAATCTACTAAAAAATACATATAGGAAAGTATTGAAATTTGTATATTCTTTTGAAATCAATTAAATAAACGAAAAGATATAAATAAGAATTCGTTGGCGATGGAAATATAAGAACTCATTGTCTATATTTAAAATAAGAAAAATGATTCTCTACAAATTGTTTTCAATCTACTAAAAAATACATATAGGAAAGTATTGAAATTCGTATATTCTTTTAAAATCAATAAAATAAACGAAAAGATATAAATAAGAATTCGTTGGCGATGGAAATATAAGAACTCATTGTCTATATTTAAAATAAGAAAAATAATTCTCTACAAATTGTTTTCAATCTACTAAAAAATACATATAGGAAAGTATTGAAATTCGTATATTCTTTTGAAATCAATAAAATAAACGAAAAGATATAAATAAGGATTCGTTGGCGATGGAAATATAAGAACTCGTTGTCTATATTTAAAAAAAAAAAAATGATTCTCTACAAATTGTTTTCAATCTACTAAAAAATACATATTTCAAAGTATTGAAATTCGTATATTCTTTTGAAACCAATAAAATAAACGAAAAGATATAAATAAGAATTCGTTGGCGATGGAAATATAAGAACTCATTGTCTATATTTAAAATAAGAAAAATGATTCTCAACAAATTGTTTTCAATCTACTAAAAAATATATATAGGAAAGTATTGAAATTCGTATATTCTTTTTAAATCAATAAAATAAACGAAAAGATATAAATAAGAATTCGTTGGCGATGGAAATATAAGGACTCATTGTCTATATTTAAAATAAGAAAAATGATTCTCTACAAATTGTTTTCAATCTACTAAAAAATACATATTTGAATTAATGAAATTTGTATGTTCTTTTGAAATCAATAAAATAAACGAAAAGATATAAATAAGAATTCGTTGGCGATGGAAATATAAGAACTCATTGTCTGTATTTAAATTAAATAAAAATTAAACACTGCGAATTATTTTAATCTACAAAAAATACATATAGGAAAGTATTGAAATTCGTATATTCTTTTGAAATCAATAAAATAAACGAAAAGATATAAATAAGAATTCGTTGGCAATGGAAATATAAGAACTCATTGTCTGTATTTAAATTTAATAAAAATCTACACTATGCGATTTCTTTTAATCTACTAAAAAATACATATAGGAAAGTATTGATATTCGTATATCTTTTGAAATCAATAAAATAAACGAAAAGATATAAATAAGAATTCGTTGGTGATGGAAATATAAGGACTCATTGTCTATATTTAAAATAAGAAAAATGATACTCTGCGATTGTTTTCAATCTACTAAAAAATATATATAGGAAAGTATTAAAATTCTTATATTCTTTTGAAATCAATAAAATAAACGAAAAGATATAAATAAGAATTCGTTGGCGATGGAAATATAAGAACTCATTGTCTGTATTTCAAATTAATAAAATTTACACTCTGCGATTTCTTTTATTCTACTAAAAAATACACATTTGAAAGTATTGAAATTCGTTTATTCTTTTGAAATCAATATAATAAACCAAAAGATATAAATAAGAATTCGTTGGCGATGGAAATATAAGAACTCATTGTCTATATTTAAAATAAGAAAAATGATTCTCTACAAATTGTTTTCAATCTACTAAAAAATACATATAGGAAAGTATTGAAATTCGTATATTCTTTTAAAATCAATTAAATAAACGAAAAGATATAAATAAGAATTCGTTGGCGATGGAAATATAAGAACTCATTGTCTATTTGTTTTCAATCTACTAAAAAATACATATAGGAAAGTATTGAAATTCGTATATTCTTTTAAAATCAATTAAATAAACGAAAAGATATAAATAAGAATTCGTTGGCGATGGAAATATAAGAACTCATTGTCTATATTTAAAATAAGAAAAATAATTCTCTACAAATTGTTTTCAATCTACTAAAAAATACATATTTCAAAGTATTGAAATTCTTATATTCTTTTGAAACCAATAAAATAAATGAAAAGATATAAATAAGAATTCGTTGGCGATGGAAATATAAGAACTCATTGTCTGTATTTAAATTTAATAAAAATCTACACTCTGCGATTTCTTTTAATCTACTAAAATATACATATTTGAAAGTATTGAAATTCGTATATTCTTTTGAAATCAATAAAATAAACGAAAAGATATAAATAAAAATTCGTTGGCGATGGAAATATAAGAACTCATTGTCGGTATTTAAATTTAATAAAAATTAAACTCTGCGATTTATTTTAATCTACTAAAAAATACATATAGGAAAGTATTGAAATTCGTATATTCTTTTGAAATCAATAAAATAAACGAAAAGATATAAATAAGAATTCGTTGGCGATGGAAATATAAGGACTCATTGTCTATATTTAAAATAAGAAAAATGATTCTCTACAAATTGTTTTCAATCTACTAAAAAATACATATAGGAAAGTATTGAAATTCGTATATTCTTTTGAAATCAATAAAATAAACGAAAAGATATAAATAAGAATTCGTTGGCGATGGAAATATAAGAACTCATCGTCTATATTTAAATTTAATAAAAATCTACACTCTGCCATTTCTTTTAATCTACTAAAAAATACACATTTGAAAGTATTGAAATTCGTTTATTCTTTTGAAATCAATTAAATAAACGAAAAGATATAAATAAAAATTCGTTGGCGATGGAAATATAAGGACTCATTGTCTATATTTAAAATAAGAAAAATGATTCTCTACAAATTGTTTTCAATCTACTAAAAAATACATATTTGAATTAATGAAATTTGTATTTTCTTTTGAAATCAATAAAATAAACGAAAAGATATAAATAAGAATTCGTTGGCGATGGAAATATAAGAACTCATTGTCTGTATTTAAATTTAATAAAAATCTACACTCTGCGATTTCTTTTAATCTACTAAAATATACATAATTGAAAGTATTGAAATTCGTATATTCTTTTGAAATCAATAAAATAAACGAAAAGATATAAATAAAAATTCGTTGGCGATGGAAATATAAGAACTCATTGTCTGTATTTAAATTTAATAAAAATTAAACTCTGCGATTTATTTTAATCTACTAAAAAATACATATAGGAAAGTATTGAAATTCGTATATTCTTTTGAAATCAATAAAATAAACGAAAAGATATAAATAAGAATTCGTTGGCGATGGAAATATAAGAACTCATTGTCTCTTTTGAAATGTAATAAAAATTAAACTCTGCGATTTCTTTTAATCTACTAAAATATACACATTTGAAAGTATTGAAATTCGTTTATTCTTTTGAAATCAATTAAATAAACGAAAAGATATAAATAAGAATTCGTTGGCGATGGAAATATAAGGACTCATTGTCTATATTTAAAATAAGAAAAACGATTCTCTACAAATTGTTTTCAATCTACTAAAAAATATATATAGGAAAGTATTGAAATTCGTATATTCTTTTGAAATCAATTAAATAAACGAAAAGATATAAATAAGAATTCGTTGGCGATGGAAATATAAGAACTCATTGTCTGTATTTCAAATTAATAAAATTTACACTCTGCGATTACTTTTATTCTACTAAAAAATACACATTTGAAAGAATTGAAATTCGTTTATTTTTTTGAAATCAATAAAATAAACGAAAAGATATAAATAAGAATTCGTTGGCGATGGAAATATAAGGACTCATTGTCTATATTTAAAATAAGAAAAATGATTCTCTACAAATTGTTTTCATTCTACTAAAAAATACATATAGGAAAGTATTGAAATTCGTATATTCTTTTGAAATCAATAAAATAAACGAAAAGATATAAATAAAAATTCGTTGGCGATGGAAATATAAGGACTCATTGTCTATATTTAAAATAAGAAAAATGATTCTCTACAAATTGTTTTCAATCTACTAAAAAATACATATAGGAAAGTATTGAAATTCGTATATTCTTTTTAAATCAATAAAATAAACGAAAAGATATAAATAAGAATTCATTGGCGATGGAAATATAAGAACTCATTGTCTATATTTAAAATAAGAAAAATGATTCTCTACAAATTATTTTCAATCTACTAAAAAATACATATAGGAAAGTATTGAAATTCGTATATTCTTTTGAAATCAATTAAATAAACGAAAAGATATAAATAAGAATTCGTTGGCGATGGAAATATAAGAACTCATTGTCTATATTTAAAATAAGAATAATGATTCTCTACAAATAGTTTTCAATCTACTAAAAAATACATATAGGAAAGTATTGAAATTCGTATATTCTTTTAAAATCAATAAAATAAACGAAAAGATATAAATAAGAATTCGTTGGCGATGGAAATATAAGAACTCATTGTCTATATTTAAAATAAGAAAAATAATTCTCTACAAATTGTTTTCAATCTACTAAAAAATACATATAGGAAAGTATTGAAATTCGTATATTCTTTTGAAATCAATAAAATAAACGAAAAGATATAAATAAGAATTCGTTGGCGATGGAAATATAAGAACTCATTGTCTATATTTAAAAAAAAAAAATGATTCTCTACAAATTGTTTTCAATCTACTAAAAAATACATATTTCAAAGTATTGAAATTCGTATATTCTTTTGAAACCAATAAAATAAACGAAAAGATATAAATAAGAATTCGTTGGCGATGGAAATATAAGAACTCATTGTCTGTATTTAAATTTAATAAAAATCTACACTCTGCGATTTCTTTTAATCTACTAAAATATACATATTTGAAAGTATTGAAATTCGTATATTCTTTTGAAATCAATAAAATAAACGAAAAGATATAAATAAAAATTCATTGGCGATGGAAATATAAGAACTCATTGTCTGTTTTGAAATGTAATAAAAATTAAACTCTGCGATTACTTTTATTCTACTAAAAAATACACATTTGAAAGTATTGAAATTCGTTTATTCTTTTAAAATCAATAAAATAAACGAAAAGATATAAATAAGAATTCGTTGGCGATGGAAATATAAGAACTCATTGTCTATATTTAAAATAAGAAAAATGATTCTCTACAAATTGTTTTCAATCTACTAAAAAATACATATTTGAAAGTATTGAAATTCGTATATTCTTTTGAAATCAATAAAATAAACGAAAAGATATAAATAAGAATTCATTGGCGATGGAAATATAAGAACTCATTGTCTATATTTAAAATAAGAAAAATGATTCTCTACAAATTGTTTTCAATCTACTAAAAAGTACATATAGGAAAGTATTGAAATTCGTATATTCTTTTTAAATCAATAAAATAAACGAAAAGATATAAATAAGAATTCGTTGGCGATGGAAATATAAGGACTCATTGTCTATATTTAAAATAAGAAAAATGATTCTCTACAAATTGTTTTCAATCTACTAAAAAATACATATTTGAATTAATGAAATTTGTATGTTCTTTTGAAATCAATAAAATAAACGAAAAGATATAAATAAGAATTCGTTGGCGATGGAAATATAAGAACTCATTGTCTGTATTTAAATTAAATAAAAATTAAACACTGCGATTTATTTTAATCTACAAAAAATACATATAGGAAAGTATTGAAATTCGTATATTCTTTTGAAATCAATAAAATAAACGAAAAGATATAAATAAGAATTCGTTGGCGATGCAAATATAAGAACTCATTGTCTGTATTTCAAATTAATAAAATCTACACTATGCGATTTCTTTTAATCTACTAAAAAATACATATAGGAAAGTATTGATATTCGTATATCTTTTGAAATCAATAAAATAAACGAAAAGATATAAATAAGAATTCGTTGGTGATGGAAATATAAGGACTCATTGTCTATATTTAAAATAAGAAAAATGATACTCTGCGATTACTTTTAATATACTAAAAAATATATATAGGAAAGTATTGAAATTCGTATATTCTTTTGAAATCAATAAAATAAACGAAAAGATATAAATAAGAATTCGTTGGCGATGGAAATATAAGAACTCATTGTCTATATTTAAAATAAGAAAAATGATTCTCTACAAATTGTTTTCAATCTACTAAAAAATACATATTTGAAAGTATTGAAATTCGTATATTCTTTTGAAATCAATAAAATAAACGAAAAGATATAAATAAGAATTCATTGGCGATGGAAATATAAGAACTCATTGTCTATATTTAAAATAAGAAAAATGATTCTCTACAAATTGTTTTCAATCTACTAAAAAGTACATATAGGAAAGTATTGAAATTCGTATATTCTTTTTAAATCAATAAAATAAACGAAAAGATATAAATAAGAATTCGTTGGCGATGGAAATATAAGGACTCATTGTCTATATTTAAAATAAGAAAAATGATTCTCTACAAATTGTTTTCAATCTACTAAAAAATACATATAGGAAAGTATTGAAATTCGTATATTCTTTTAAAATCAATAAAATAAACGAAAAGATATAAATAAGAATTCGTTGGCGATGGAAATATAAGAACTCATTGTCTATATTTAAAATAAGAAAAATAATTCTCTACAAATTGTTTTCAATCTACTAAAAAATACATATAGGAAAGTATTGAAATTCGTATATTCTTTTGAAATCAATAAAATAAACGAAAAGATATAAATAAGAATTCGTTGGCGATGGAAATATAAGAACTCATTGTCTATATTTAAAAAAAAAAAAATGATTCTCTACAAATTGTTTTCAATCTACTAAAAAATACATATTTCAAAGTATTGAAATTCGTATATTCTTTTGAAACCAATAAAATAAACGAAAAGATATAAATAAGAATTCGTTGGCGATGGAAATATAAGAACTCATTGTCTGTATTTAAATTTAATAAAAATCTACACTCTGCGATTTCTTTTAATCTACTAAAATATACATATTTGAAAGTATTGAAATTCGTATATTCTTTTGAAATCAATAAAATAAACGAAAAGATATAAATAAAAATTCGTTGGCGATGGAAATATAAGAACTCATTGTCTGTTTTGAAATGTAATAAAAATTAAACTCTGCGATTACTTTTATTCTACTAAAAAATACACATTTGAAAGTATTGAAATTCGTTTATTCTTTTAAAATCAATAAAATAAACGAAAAGATATAAATAAGAATTCGTTGGCGATGGAAATATAAGAACTCATTGTCTATATTTAAAATAAGAAAAATGATTCTCTACAAATTGTTTTCAATCTACTAAAAAATACATATTTGAAAGTATTGAAATTCGTATATTCTTTTGAAATCAATAAAATAAACGAAAAGATATAAATAAGAATTCATTGGCGATGGAAATATAAGAACTCATTGTCTATATTTAAAATAAGAAAAATGATTCTCTACAAATTGTTTTCAATCTACTAAAAAGTACATATAGGAAAGTATTGAAATTCGTATATTCTTTTTAAATCAATAAAATAAACGAAAAGATATAAATAAGAATTCGTTGGCGATGGAAATATAAGGACTCATTGTCTATATTTAAAATAAGAAAAATGATTCTCTACAAATTGTTTTCAATCTACTAAAAAATACATATAGGAAAGTATTGAAATTCGTATATTCTTTTGAAATCAATTAAATAAACGAAAAGATATAAATAAGAATTCGTTGGCGATGGAAATATAAGAACTCATTGTCTATATTTAAAATAAGAAAAATGATTCTCTACAAATTGTTTTCAATCTACTAAAAAATACATATAGGAAAGTATTGAAATTCGTATATTCTTTTAAAATCAATAAAATAAACGAAAAGATATAAATAAGAATTCGTTGGCGATGGAAATATAAGAACTCATTGTCTATATTTAAAATAAGAAAAATGATTCTCTACAAATTGTTTTCAATCTACTAAAAAATACATATTTCAAAGTATTGAAATTCGTATATTCTTTTGAAACCAATAAAATAAACGAAAAGATATAAATAAGAATTCGTTGGCGATGGAAATATAAGAACTCATTGTCTGTATTTAAATTTAATAAAAATCTACACTCTGCGATTTCTTTTAATCTACTAAAATATACATATAGGAAAGTATTGATATTCGTATATCTTTTGAAATCAATAAAATAAACGAAAAGATATAAATAAGAATTCGTTGGTGATGGAAATATAAGGACTCATTGTCTATATTTAAAATAAGAAAAATGATACTCTGCGATTACTTTTAATATACTAAAAAATATATATAGGAAAGTATTGAAATTCGTATATTCTTTTGAAATCAATAAAATAAACGAAAAGATATAAATAAGAATTCGTTGGCGATGGAAATATAAGAACTCATTGTCTGTATTTCAAATTAATAAAATTTACACTCTGCGATTTCTTTTATTCTACTAAAAAATACACATTTGAAAGTATTGAAATTCGTTTATTCTTTTAAAATCAATATAATAAACCAAAAGATATAAATAAGAATTCGTTGGCGATGGAAATATAAGAACTCATTGTCTATATTTAAAATAAGAAAAATGATTCTCTACAAATTGTTTTCAATCTACTAAAAAATACATATAGGAAAGTATTGAAATTCGTATATTCTTTTGAAATCAATTAAATAAACGAAAAGATATAAATAAGAATTCGTTGGCGATGGAAATATAAGAACTCATTGTCTATATTTAAAATAAGAAAAATGATTCTCTACAAATTGTTTTCAATCTACTAAAAAATACATATAGGAAAGTATTGAAATTCGTATATTCTTTTAAAATCAATAAAATAAACGAAAAGATATAAATAAGAATTCGTTGGCGATGGAAATATAAGAACTCATTGTCTATATTTAAAATAACAAAAATGATTCTCTACAAATTGTTTTCAATCTACTAAAAAATACATATTTCAAAGTATTGAAATTCGTATATTCTTTTGAAACCAATAAAATAAACGAAAAGATATAAATAAGAATTCGTTGGCGATGGAAATATAAGAACTCATTGTCTATATTTAAAATAAGAAAAATGATTCTCTACAAATTGTTTTCAATCTACTAAAAAATACATATAGGAAAGTATTGAAATTCGTATATTCTTTTGAAATCAATTAAATAAACGAAAAGATATAAATAAGAATTCGTTGGCAATGGAAATATAAGAACTCATTGTCTGTATTTAAATTTAATAAAAATCTACACTATGCGATTTCTTTTAATCTACTAAAAAATACATATAGGAAAGTATTGATATTCGTATATCTTTTGAAATCAATAAAATAAACGAAAAGATATAAATAAGAATTCGTTGGTGATGGAAATATAAGGACTCATTGTCTATATTAAAAATAAGAAAAATGATACTCTGCGATTACTTTTAATATACTAAAAAATATATATAGGAAAGTATTGAAATTCGTATATTCTTTTGAAATCAATAAAATAAACGAAAAGATATAAATAAGAATTCGTTGGCGATGGAAATATAAGAACTCATTGTCTGTATTTCAAATTAATAAAATTTACACTCTGCGATTTCTTTTATTCTACTAAAAAATACACATTTGAAAGTATTGAAATTCGTTTATTCTTTTAAAATCAATATAATAAACCAAAAGATATAAATAAGAATTCGTTGGCGATGGAAATATAAGAACTCATTGTCTATATTTAAAATAAGAAAAATGATTCTCTACAAATTGTTTTCAATCTACTAAAAAATACATATAGGAAAGTATTGAAATTCGTATATTCTTTTGAAATCAATTAAATAAACGAAAAGATATAAATAAGAATTCGTTGGCGATGGAAATATAAGAACTCATTGTCTATATTTAAAATAAGAAAAATGATTCTCTACAAATTGTTTTCAATCTACTAAAAAATACATATAGGAAAGTATTGAAATTCGTATATTCTTTTAAAATCAATAAAATAAACGAAAAGATATAAATAAGAATTCGTTGGCGATGGAAATATAAGAACTCATTGTCTATATTTAAAATAAGAAAAATGATTCTCTACAAATTGTTTTCAATCTACTAAAAAATACATATTTCAAAGTATTGAAATTCGTATATTCTTTTGAAACCAATAAAATAAACGAAAAGATATAAATAAGAATTCGTTGGCGATGGAAATATAAGAACTCATTGTCTGTATTTAAATTTAATAAAAATCTACACTCTGCGATTTCTTTTAATCTACTAAAATATACATATTTGAAAGTATTGAAATTCGTATATTCTTTTGAAATCAATAAAATAAACGAAAAGATATAAATAAAAATTCGTTGGCGATGGAAATATAAGAACTCATTGTCTGTATTTAAATTTAATAAAAATTAAACTCTGCGATTTATTTTAATCTACTAAAAAATACATATAGGAAAGTATTGAAATTCGTATATTCTTTTGAAATCAATAAAATAAACGAAAAGATATAAATAAGAATTCGTTGGCGATGGAAATATAAGAACTCATTGTCTGTTTTGAAATGTTATAAAAATTAAACTCTGCGATTTCTTTTAATCTACTAAAATATACACATTTGAAAGTATTGAAATTCGTTTATTCTTTTGAAATCAATTAAATAAACGAAAAGATATAAATAAGAATTCGTTGGCGATGGAAATATAAGGACTCATTGTCTATATTTAAAATAAGAAAAACGATTCTCTACAAATTGTTTTCAATCTACTAAAAAATATATAAAGGAAAGTATTGAAATTCGTATATTCTTTTAAAATCAATTAAATAAACGAAAAGATATAAATAAGAATTCGTTGGCGATGGAAATATAAGAACTCATTGTCTGTATTTCAAATTAATAAAATTTACACTCTGCGATTACTTTTATTCTACTAAAAAATACACATTTGAAAGAATTGAAATTCGTTTATTCTTTTGAAATCAATAAAATAAACGAAAAGATATAAATAAGAATTCATTGGCGATGGAAATATAAGAACTCATTGTCTATATTTAAAATAAGAAAAATGATTCTCTACAAATTGTTTTCAATCTACTAAAAAATACATATAGGAAAGTATTGAAATTCGTATATTCTTTTGAAATCAATAAAATAAACGAAAAGATGTAAATAAGAATTCGTTGGCGATGGAAATATAAGAACTCATTGTCTGTTTTGAAATGTAATAAAAATTAAACTCTGCGATAACTTTTATTCTACTAAAAAATACACATTTGAAAGTATTGAAATTCGTTTATTCTTTTAAAATCAATAAAATAAACGAAAAGATATAAATAAGAATTCGTTGGCGATGGAAATATAAGAACTCATTGTCTATATTTAAAATAAGAAAAATGATTCTCAACAAATTGTTTTCAATCTACTAAAAAATACATATTTGAAAGTATTGAAATTCGTATATTCTTTTGAAATCAATAAAATAAACGAAAAGATATAAATAAGAATTCATTGGCGATGGAAATATAAGAACTCATTGTCTTTATTTAAAATAAGAAAAATGATTCTCTACAAATTGTTTTCAATCTACTAAAAAGTACATATAGGAAAGTATTGAAATTCGTATATTCTTTTTAAATCAATAAAATAAACGAAAAGATATAAATAAGAATTCGTTGGCGATGGAAATATAAGGACTCATTGTCTATATTTAAAATAAGAAAAATGATACTCTGCGATTTCTTTTAATGTACTAAAAAATACATATTTGAATTAATGAAATTTGTATGTTCTTTTGAAATCAATAAAATAAACGAAAAGATATAAATAAGAATTCGTTGGCGATGGAAATATAAGAACTCATTGTCTGTATTTAAATTAAATAAAAATTAAACACTGCGATTTATTTTAATCTACAAAAAATACATATAGGAAAGTATTGAAATTCGTATATTCTTTTGAAATCAATAAAATAAACGAAAAGATATAAATAAGAATTCGTTGGCAATGGAAATATAAGAACTCATTGTCTGTATTTAAATTTAATAAAAATCTACACTATGCGATTTCTTTTAATCTACTAAAAAATACATATGGGAAAGTATTGATATTCGTATATCTTTTGAAATCAATAAAATAAACGAAAAGATATAAATAAGAATTCGTTGGTGATGGAAATATAAGGACTCATTGTCTATATTTAAAATAAGAAAAATGATACTCTGCGATTACTTTTAATATACTAAAAAATATATATAGGAAAGTATTGGAATTCGTATATTCTTTTGAAATCAATAAAATAAACGAAAAGATATAAATAAGAATTCGTTGGCAATGGAAATATAAGAACTCATTGTCTGTATTTAAATTTAATAAAAATCTACACTCTGCGATTTCTTTTTTTTCTACTAAAAAATACACATTTGAAAGTATTGAAATTCGTTTATTCTTTTAAAATCAATATAATAAACCAAAAGATATAAATAAGAATTCGTTGGCGATGGAAATATAAGAACTCATTGTCTATATTTAAAATAAGAAAAATGATTCTCTACAAATTGTTTTCAATCTACTAAAAAATACATATAGGAAAGTATTGAAATTCGTATATTCTTTTGAAATCAATTAAATAAACGAAAAGATATAAATAAGAATTCGTTGGCGATTGAAATATAAGAACTCATTGTCTATTATTAAAATAAGAATAATGATTCTCTACAAATTGTTTTCAATCTACTAAAAAATACATATAGGAAAGTATTGAAATTCGTATATTCTTTTAAAATCAATAAAATAAACGAAAAGATATAAATAAGAATTCGTTGGCGATGGAAATATAAGGACTCATTGTCTATATTTAAAATAAGAAAAATAATTCTCTACAAATTGTTTTCAATCTACTAAAAAATACATATAGGAAAGTATTGAAATTCGTATATTCTTTTGAAATCAATAAAATAAACGAAAAGATATAAATAAGAATTCGTTGGCGATGGAAATATAAGAACTCATTGTCTATATTTAAAAAAAAAAAATGATTCTCTACAAATTGTTTTCAATCTACTAAAAAATACATATTTCAAAGTATTGAAATTCGTATATTCTTTTGAAACCAATAAAATAAACGAAAAGATATAAATAAGAATTCGTTGGCGATGGAAATATAAGAACTCATTGTCTGTATTTAAATTTAATAAAAATCTACACTCTGCGATTTCTTTTAATCTACTAAAATATACATATTTGAAAGTATTGAAATTCGTATATTCTTTTGAAATCAATAAAATAAACGAAAAGATATAAATAAAAATTCGTTGGCGATGGAAATATAAGAACTCATTGTCTGTTTTGAAATGTAATAAAAATTAAACTCTGCGATTTCTTTTAATCTACTAAAATATACACATTTGAAAGTATTGAAATACGTTTATTTTTTTGAAATCAATTAAATAAACGAAAAGATATAAATAAGAATTCGTTGGCGATGGAAATATAAGGACTCATTGTCTATATTTAAAATAAGAAAAACGATTCTCTACAAATTGTTTTCAATTCTAAAAAATACATATAGGAAAGTATTGAAATTCGTATATTCTTTTGAAATCAATTAAATAAACGAAAAGATATAAATAAGAATTCGTTGGCGATGGAAATATAAGAACTCATTGTCTGTATTTCAAATTAATAAAATTTACACTCTGCGATTACTTTTATTCTACTAAAAAATACACATTTGAAAGAATTGAAATTCGTTTATTTTTTTGAAATCAATAAAATAAACGAAAAGATATAAATAAGAATTCGTTGGCGATGGAAATATAAGGACTCATTGTCTATATTTAAAATAAGAAAAATGATTCTCTACAAATTGTTTTCAATCTACTAAAAAATACATATAGGAAAGTATTGAAATTCGTATATTCTTTTAAAATCAATAAAATAAACGAAAAGATATAAATAAAAATTCGTTGGCGATGGAAATATAAGAACTCATTGTCTGTATTTAAATTTAATAAAAATTAAACTCTACAAATTGTTTTCAATCTACTAAAAAATACATATTTGAAAGTATTGAAATTCGTATATTCTTTTGAAATCAATTAAATAAACGAAAAGATATAAATAAGAATTCGTTGGCGATGGAAATAAAAGAACTCATTGTCTATATTTCAATTTAATAAAAATCTACACTCTGCGATTTCTTTTAATCTACTAAAAAATACATATAGGAAAGTATTGAAATTCGTATATCTTTTGAAATCAATAAAATAAACGAAAAGATATAAATAAGAATTCGTTGGTGATGGAAGTATAAGGACTCATTGTCTATATTTAAAATAAGAAAAATGATTCTCTACAAATTGTTTTCAATCTACTATAAAACACATATTTGAATGTATTGAAATTCGTATATTCTTTTGAAATCAATAAAATAAACGAAAAGATATAAATAAGAATTCGTTGGCGATGGAAATATAAGAACTCATTGTCTATATTTTAATTTAATAAAAATTAAACTCTGCGATTTCTTTTAATATACTAAAAAATACATATAGGAAAGTATTGAAATTGGTATATTCTTTTGAAATCAATAAAATAAACGAAAAAATATATATAAAAATTCGTTGGCGATGGAAATATAAGGACTCATTGTCTATATTTAAAATAAGAAAAATGATTCTCTACAAATTGTTTTCAATCTACTAAAAAAAAAATATTTGAAAGTATTGAAATTCGTATATTCTTTTGAAATCAATAAAATAAACGAAAAGATATAAATAAGAATTCGTTGGCGATGGAAATATAAGATCTCATTGTCTATATTTCAAATTAATAAAATTTACACTCTGCGATTACTTTTATTCTACTAAAAAATACACATTTGAAAGAATTGAAATTCGTTTATTCTTTTGAAACCAATAAAATAAACGAAAAGATATAAATAAGAATTCGTTGGCGATGGAAATATAAGAACTCATTGTCTGTATTTAAAGTTAAAAAAAAAAAAAACACTGCGATTTATTTTAATCTACAAAAAATACATATAGGAAAGTATTGAAATTCGTATATCTTTTGAAATCAATAAAATAAACGAAAAGATATAAATAAAAATTCGTTGGCGATGGAAATATAAGAACTCATTGTCTGTATTTAAATTTAATAAAAATTAAACTCTGCGATTTCTTTTAATCTACTAAAAAATACATATTTGAAAGAATTGAAATTCGTATATTCTTTTGAAATCAATAAAATAAACGAAAAGATATAAATAAGAATTCGTCGGCGATGGAAATATAAGGACTCATTGTCTATATTTAAAATAAGAAAAATGATTCTCTACAAATTTTTTTCAATCTACTAAAAAATACATATTTGAAAGTATTGAAATTCGTATATTCTTTTGAAATCAATAAAATAAACGAAAAGATATAAATAAGAATTCGTTGGCGATGGAAATATAAGGACTCATTGTCAATATTTAAAGTAATAAAAATGATACTTTGCAAGTTGTTTTCAATCTACTAAAAAATACATATAGGAAAGTATTGAAATTCGTATATTCTTTTGAAATCAATTAAATAAACGAAAAGATATAAATAAGAATTCGTTGGCGATGGAAATAAAAGAACTCATTGTCTGTATTTAAATTTAATAAAATTTACACTCTGCGATTACTTTTATTCTACTAAAAAATACACATTTGAAAGAATTGAAATTCGTTTATTCTTTTGAAATCAATTAAATAAACGAAAAGATATAAATAAGAATTCGTTGGCGATGGAAATATAAGAACTCATTGTCTGTATTTAAATTTAATAAAAATCTACACTATGCGATTTCTTTTAATCTACTAAAAAATACATATAGGAAAGTATTGAAATTCGTATATCTTTTGAAATCAATAATATAAACGAAAAGATATAAATAAGAATTCGTTGGTGATGGAAATATAAGGACTCATTGTCTATATTTAAAATACGAAAAATGATACTCTGCGATTACTTTTAATATACTAAAAAATATATATATAGGAAAGTATTGAAATTCGTATATTCTTTTGAAATCAATAAAATAAACGAAAAGATATAAATAAGAATTCGTTGGCGATGGAAATATAAGAACTCATTGTCTGTATTTCAAATTAATAAAAGTAAACTCTGCGATTTTTTTTATTCTACTAAAAAATACATATTTGAAAGTATTGAAATTCGTTTATTCTTTTAAAATCAATATAATAAACGAAAAGATATAAATAAGAATTCGTTGGCGATGGAAATATAAGAAATCATTGTCTGTATTTATATTTAATAAAAATAAAACTCTGCGATTTCTTTTAATCTACTAAAAAATACATATTTGAAAGTATTGAAATTCGTTTATTCTTTTGAAATCAATTAAATAAACGAAAATATATAAATAAGAATTCGTTGGCGATGGAAATATAAGAACTCATTGTCTGTATTTAAATTTAAAAAAAATTAAACTCTGCGATTTCTTTTAATCTACTAAAAAATACATATAGGAAAGTATTGAAATTCGTATATTCTTTTGAAATCAATAAAATAAACGAAAAGATATAAATAAAAATTCGTTGGCGATGGAAATATAAGGACTCATTGTCTATATTTAAAATAAGAAAAATGATTTTCTACAAATTGTTTTCAATCTACTAAAAAATACATATTTGAAAGTATTGAAATTCGTATATTCTTTTGAAATCAATAAAATAAACGAAAAGATATAAATAAGAATTCGTTGGTGATGGAAATATAAGAACTCATTGTCTGTATTTAAATTTAATAAAAATCTACACTCTGCGATTTCTTTTAATCTACTAAAAAAAACATATTTGAAAGTATTGAAATTCGTATATTCTTTTGAAATCAATAAAATAAACGAAAAGATATAAATAAGAATTCGTTGGCGATGGAAATATAAGAACTCATTGTCTGTTTTGAAATGTAATAAAAATTAAACTCTGCGATTACTTTTATTCTACTAAAAAATACACATTTGAAAGTATTGGAATTCGTTTATTCTTTTAAAATCAATAAAATAAACGAAAAGATATAAATAAGAATTCGTTGGCGATGGAAATATAAGAACTCATTGTCTATATTTAAAATAAGAAAAATGATTCTCAACAAATTGTTTTCAATCTACTAAAAAATACATATTTGAAAGTATTGAAATTCGTATATTCTTTTGAAATCAATGAAATAAACGAAAAGATATAAATAAGAATTCATTGGCGATGGAAATATAAGAACTCATTGTCTATATTTAAAATAAGAAAAATGATTCTCTACAAATTGTTTTCAATCTACTAAAAAGTACATATAGGAAAGTATTGAAATTCGTATATTCTTTTTAAATCAATAAAATAAACGAAAAGATATAAATAAGAATTCGTTGGCGATGGAAATATAAGAACTCATTGTCTGTATTTCAAATTAATAAAATTTACACTCTGCGATTTCTTTTATTCTACTAAAAAATACACATTTGAAAGTATTGAAATTCGTTTATTCTTTTAAAATCAATATAATAAACCAAAAGATATAAATAAGAATTCGTTGGCGATGGAAATATAAGAACTCATTGTCTATATTTAAAATAAGAAAAATGATTCTCTACAAATTGTTTTTAATCTACTAAAAAATACATATAGGAAAGTATTGAAATTCGTATATTCTTTTGAAATCAATAAAATAAACGAAAAGATATAAATAAGAATTCGTTGGCGATGGAAATATAAGAACTCATTGTCTATATTTAAAATAAGAAAAATGATTCTCTACAAATTGTTTTCAATCTACTAAAAAATACATATAGGAAAATATTGAAATTCGTATATTCTTTTAAAATCAATAAAATAAACGAAAAGATATAAATAAGAATTCGTTGGCGATGGAAATATAAGAACTCATTGTCTGTATTTAAAATAAGAATAATAATTCTCTACAAATTGTTTTCAATCTACTAAAAAAAACATATAGGAAAGTATTGAAATTCGTATATTCTTTTGAAATCAATAAAATAAACGAAAAGATATAAAAAAGAATTCGTTGGCGATGGAAATATAAGAACTCATTGTCTATATTTAAAAAAAAAATGATTCTCTACAAATTGTTTTCAATCTACTAAAAAATACATATTTCAAAGTATTGAAATTCGTATATTCTTTTGAAATCAATAAAATAAACGAAAAGATATAAATAAGAATTCGTTTGCGATGGAAATATAATAACTCATTGTCTGTATTTAAATTTAATAAAAATCTACACTCTGCGATTTCTTTTAATCTACTAAAATATACATATTTGAAAGTATTGAAATTCGTATATTCTTTTGAAATCAATAAAATAAACGAAAAGATATAAATAAAAATTCGTTGGCGATGGAAATATAAGAACTCATTGTCTGTATTTAAATTAAATAAAAATTAAACTCTGCGATTTCTTTTAATCTACTAAAAAATACATATAGGAAAGTATTGAAATTCGTATATTCTTTTGAAATCAATAAAATAAACGAAAAGATATAAATAAGAATTCGTTGGCGATGGAAATATAAGGACTCATTGTCTATATTTAAAATAAGAAAAATGATTCTCTACAAATTGTTTTCAATCTACTAAAAAATATATATAGGAAAGTATTGAAATTCGTATATTCTTTTTAAATCAATAAAATAAACGAAAAGATATAAATAAGAATTCGTTGGCGATGGAAATATAAGGACTCATTGTCTATATTTAAAATAAGAAAAATGATTCTCTACAAATTGTTTTCAATCTACTAAAAAATACATATTTGAATTAATGAAATTTGTATGTTCTTTTGAAATCAATAAAATAAACGAAAATATATAAATAAGAATTCGTTGGCGATGGAAATATAAGAACTCATTGTCTGTATTTCAAATTAATAAAATTTACACTCTGCGATTACTTTTATTCTACTAAAAAATACACATTTGAAAGAATTGAAATTCGTTTATTCTTTTGAAATCAATAAAATAAACGAAAAGATATAAATAAGAATTCGTTGGCGATGGAAATATAAGGAATTGTCTATATTTAAAATAAGAAAAATGATTCTCTACAAATTGTTTTCAATCTACTAAAAAATACATATAGGAAAGTATTGAAATTCGTATATTCTTTTGAAATCAATAAAATAAACGAAAAGATATAAATAAAAATTCGTTGGCGATGGAAATATAAGAACTCATTGTCTGTATTTAAATTAAATAAAAATTAAACACTGCGATTTATTTTAATCTACAAAAAATACATATAGGAAAGTATTGAAATTCGTATATTCTTTTGAAATCAATAAAATAAACGAAAAGATATAAATTAGAATTCGTTGGCGATGGAAATATAAGAACTCATTGTCTGTATTTCAAATTAATAAAATTTACACTCTGCGATTTCTTTTATTCTACTAAAAAATACACATTTGAAAGTATTGAAATTCGTTTATTCTTTTAAAATCAATATAATAAACCAAAAGATATAAATAAGAATTCGTTGGCGATGGAAATATAAGAACTCATTGTCTATATTTAAAATAAGAAAAATGATTCTCTACAAATTGTTTTCAATCTACTAAAAAATACATATAGGAAAGTATTGAAATTCGTATATTCTTTTGAAATCAATTAAATAAACGAAAAGATATAAATAAGAATTCGTTGGCGATGGAAATATAAGAACTCATTGTCTATATTTAAAATAAGAAAAATGATTCTCTACAAATTGTTTTCAATCTACTAAAAAATACATATAGGAAAATATTGAAATTCGTATATTCTTTTAAAATCAATAAAATAAACGAAAAGATATAAATAAGAATTCGTTGG
This sequence comes from Ptychoptera albimana, assembly GCA_961205885.1. Taxonomy (NCBI): domain Eukaryota; kingdom Metazoa; phylum Arthropoda; class Insecta; order Diptera; family Ptychopteridae; genus Ptychoptera; species Ptychoptera albimana. The sequence continues at coordinate 11,200,951 of OY540803.1, read as the reverse complement.
CGATGGAAATATAAGAACTCATTGTCTATATTTAAAATAAGAAAAATAATTCTCTACAAATTGTTTTCAATCTTCTAAAAAATACATATAGGAAAGTATTGAAATTCGTATATTCTTTTGAAATCAATAAAATAAACGAAAAGATATAAATAAGAATTCGTTGGCGATGGAAATATAAGAACTCATTGTCTATATTTAAAAAAAAAAAATGATTCTCTACAAATTGTTTTCAATCTACTAAAAAATACATATTTCAAAGTATTGAAATTCGTATATTCTTTTGAAATCAATAAAATAAACGAAAAGATATAAATAAGAATTCGTTGGCGATGGAAATATAATAACTCATTGTCTGTATTTAAATTTAATAAAAATCTACACTTTGCGATTTCTTTTAATCTACTAAAATATACATATTTGAAAGTATTGAAATTCGTTTATTCTTTTGAAATCAATTAAATAAACGAAAAGATATAAATAAGAATTCGTTGGCGATGGAAATATAAGGACTCATTGTCTATATTTAAAATAAGAAAAATGATTCTCTACAAATTGTTTTAAATCTACTAAAAAATATATATAGGAAAGTATTGAAATTCGTATATTCTTTTGAAAACAATTAAATAAACGAAAAGATATAAATAAGAATTCGTTGGCGATGGAAATATAAGAACTCATTGTCTGTATTTCAAATTAATAAAATTTACACTCTGCGATTACTTTTATTCTACTAAAAACTACACATTTGAAAGAATTGAAATTCGTTTATTTTTTTGAAATCAATAAAATAAACGAAAAGATATAAATAAGAATTCGTTGGCGATGGAAATATAAGGAATTGTCTATATTTAAAATAAGAAAAATGATTCTCTACAAATTGTTTTCAATCTACTAAAAAATACATATAGGAAAGTATTGAAATTCGTATATTCTTTTGAAATCAATAAAATAAACGAAAAGATATAAATAAAAATTCGTTGGCGATGGAAATATAAGAACTCATTGTCTGTATTTAAATTTAATAAAAATTAAACTCTACAAATTGTTTTCAATCTACTAAAAAATACATATTTGAAAGTATTGAAATTCGTATATTCTTTTGAAATCAATTAAATAAACGAAAAGATATAAATAAGAATTCGTTGGCGATGGAAATATAAGGACTCATTGTCTATATTTAAAATAAGAAAAATGATTCTCTACAAATTGTTTTCAATCTACTAAAAAATACATATTTGAAAGTAATTAAATTTGTATGTTCTTTTGAAATCAATAAAATAAACGAAAAGATATAAATAAGAATTCGTTGGCGATGGAAATATAAGAACTCATTGTCTGTATTTAAATTTAATAAAAATTAAACACTGCGATTTATTTTAATCTACAAAAAATACATATAGGAAAGTATTGAAATTCGTATATTCTTTTGAAATCAATAAAATAAACGAAAAGATATAAATAAGAATTCGTTGGCGATGGAAATAAAAGAACTCATTGTCTGTATTTAAATTTAATAAAAATTAAACTCTGCGATTTCTTTTAATCTACTAAAATATACATATTTGAAAGTATTGAAATTCGTATATTCTTTTGAAATCAATAAAATAAACGAAAAGATATAAATAAAAATTCGTTGGCGATGGAAATATAAGAACTCATTGTCTGTATTTCAAATTAATAAAATTTACACTCTGCGATTTCTTTTATTCTACTAAAAAATACACATTTGAAAGTATTGAAATTCGTTTATTCTTTTAAAATCAATATAATAAACCAAAAGATATAAATAAGAATTCGTTGGTGATGGAAATATAAGAACTCATTGTCTATATTTAAAATAAGAAAAATGATTCTCTACAAATTGTTTTCAATCTACTAAAAAATACATATAGGAAAGTATTGAAATTCGTATATTCTTTTGAAATCAATTAAATAAACGAAAAGATATAAATAAGAATTCGTTGGCGATGGAAATATAAGAACTCATTGTCTATATTTAAAATAAGAAAAATGATTCTCTACAAATTGTTTTCAATCTACTAAAAAATACATATAGGAAAATATTGAAATTCGTATATTCTTTTAAAATCAATAAAATAAACGAAAAGATATAAATAAGAATTCGTTGGCGATGGAAATATAAGAACTCATTGTCTATATTTAAAAAAATAAAATGATTCTCTACAAATTGTTTTCAATCTACTAAAAAATACATATTTCAAAGTATTGAAATTCGTATATTCTTTTGAAATCAATAAAATAAACGAAAAGATATAAATAAGAATTCGTTGGCGATGGAAATATAATAACTCATTGTCTGTATTTAAATTTAATAAAAATCTACACTCTGCGATTTCTTTTAATCTACTAAAATATACATATTTGAAAGTATTGAAATTCGTATATTCTTTTGAAATCAATAAAATAAACGAAAAGATATAAATAAAAATTCGTTGGCGATGGAAATATAAGAACTCATTGTCTGTATTTAAATTTAATAAAAATAAAACTCTGCGATTTCTTTTAATCTACTAAAAAATACATATAGGAAAGTATTGAAATTCGTATATTCTTTTGAAATCAATAAAATAAACGAAAAGATATAAATAAGAATTCGTTGGCGATGGAAATATAAGAACTCATTGTCTGTTTTGAAATGTAATAAAAATTAAACTCTGCGATTTCTTTTAATCTACTAAAATATACACATTTGAAAGTATTGAAATTCGTTTATTCTTTTGAAATCAATTAAATAAACGAAAAGATATAAATAAGAATTCGTTGGCGATAGAAATATAAGAACTCATTGTCTGTTTTTCAAATTAATAAAATTTACACTCTGCGATTACTTTTATTCTACTAAAAAATACACATTTGAAAGAATTGAAATTCGTTTATTCTTTTGAAATCAATAAAATAAACGAAAAGATATAAATAAGAATTCGTTGGCGATGGAAATATAAGGAATTGTCTATATTTAAAATAAGAAAAATTAAACTCTACAAATTGTTTTCAATCTACTAAAAAATACATATTTGAAAGTATTGAAATTCGTATATTCTTTTGAAATCAATTAAATAAACGAAAAGATATAAATAAGAATTCGTTGGCGATGGAAATAAAAGAACTCATTGTCTATATTTAAATTTAATAAAAATCTACACTCTGCGATTTCTTTTAATCTACTAAAAAATACATATAGGAAAGTATTGAAATTCGTATATCTTTTGAAATCAATAAAATAAACGAAAAGATATAAATAAGAATTCGTTGGTGATGGAAGTATAAGGACTCATTGTCTATATTTAAAATAAGAAAAATGATTCTCTACAAATTGTTTTCAATCTACTAAAAAACACATATTTGAATGTATTAAAATTCGTATATTCTTTTGAAATCAATAAAATAAACGAAAAGATATAAATAAGAATTCGTTGGCGATGGAAATATAAGAACTCATTGTCTATATTTAAATTTAATAAAAATAAACTCTGCGATTTCTTTTAATCTACTAAAAAATACATATAGGAAAGTATTGAAATTCGTATATTCTTTTGAAATCAATAAAATAAACGAAAAAATATAAATAAAAATTCGTTGGCGATGGAAATATAAGGACTCATTGTCTATATTTAAAATAAGAAAAATGATTCTCTACAAATTGTTTTCAATCTACTAAAAAATACATATTTGAAAGTATTGAAATTCGTATATTCTTTTGAAATCAATAAAATAAACGAAAAGATATAAATAAGAATTCGTTGGCGATGGAAATATAAGAACTTATTGTCTATATTTCAAATTAATAAAATTTACACTCTGCGATTACTTTTATTCTACTAAAAAATACACATTTGAAAGAATTGTAATTCGTTTATTCTTTTGAAATCAATAAAATAAACGAAAAGATATAAATAAGAATTCGTTGGCGATGGAAATATAAGAACTTATTGTCTGTATTTAAAGTTAAAAAAAAAAAAAACACTGCGATTTATTTTAATCTACAAAAAATACATATAGGAAAGTATTGAAATTCGTATATCTTTTGAAATCAATAAAATAAACGAAAAGATATAAATAAAAATTCGTTGGCGATGGAAATATAAGAACTCATTGTCTGTATTTAAATTTAATAAAAATTAAACTCTACAAATTGTTTTCAATCTACTAAAAAATACATATTTGAAAGTATTGAAATTCGTATATTCTTTTGAAATCAATAAAATAAACGCAAAGATATAAATAAGAATTCGTCGGCTATGGAAATATAAGGACTCATTGTCTATATTTAAAATAAGAAAAATGATTCTCTACAAATTTTTTTCAATCTACTAAAAAATACATATTTAAAAGTATTGAAATTCGTATATTCTTTTGAAATCAATAAAATAAACGAAAAGATATAAATAAGAATTCGTTGGCGATGGAAATATAAGGACTCTTTGTCAATATTTAAAGTAATAAAAATGATACTTTGCAAGTTGTTTTCAATCTACTAAAAAATACATATTTGAAAGTATTGAAATTCATATATTATTTTGAAATCAATTAAATAAACGAAAAGATATAAATAAGAATTCGTTGGCGATGGAAATAAAAGAACTCATTGTCTGTATTTAAATTTAATAAAAATCTACACTATGCGATTTCTTTTAATCTACTAAAAAATACATATAGGAAAGTATTGAAATTCGTATATCTTTTGAAATCAATAAAATAAACGAAAAGATATAAATAAGAATTCGTTGGCGATGGAAATATAAGAACTCATTGTCTGTATTTCAAATTAATAAAATTTACACTCTGCGATTACTTTTATTCTACTAAAAAATACACATTTGAAAGAATTGAAATTCGTTTATTCTTTTGAAATCAATAAAATAAACGAAAAGATATAAATAAGAATTCGTTGGCGATGGAAATATAAGAACTCATTGTCTGTATTTAAATTTAATAAAAATCTACACTATGCGATTTCTTTTAATCTACTAAAAAATACATATTGGAAAGTATTGAAATTCGTATATCTTTTGAAATCAATAAAATAAACGAAAAGATATAAATAAGAATTCGTTGGTGATGGAAATATAAGGACTCATTGTCTATATTTAAAATACGAAAAATGATACTCTGCGATTACTTTTAATATACTAAAAAATATATATAGGAAAGTATTGAAATTCGTATATTCTTTTGAAATCAATAAAATAAACGAAAAGATATAAATAAGAATTCGTTGGCGATGGAAATATAAGAACTCATTGTCTGTATTTAAAATTAATAAAATTAAACTCTGCGATTTTTTTTATTCTACTAAAAAATACACATTTGAAAGTATTGAAATTCGTTTATTCTTTTAAAATCAATATAATAAACGAAAAGATATAAATAAGAATTCGTTGGCGATGGAAATATAAGAACTCATTGTCTATATTTAAAATAAGAAAAATGATTCTCTACAAATTGTTTTCAATCTACTAAAAAATACATATAGGAAAGTATTGAAATTCGTATATTCTTTTGAAATCAATTAAATAAACGAAAAGATATAAATAAGAATTCGTTGGCGATGGAAATATAAGAACTCATTGACTATATTTAAAATAAGAAAAATGATTCTCAACAAATTGTTTTCAATCTACTAAAAAATACATATTTGAAAGTATTGAAATTAATATATTCTTTTAAAATCAATAAAATAAACGAGAAGATATAAATAAGAATTCGTTGGCGATGGAAATATAAGAACTCATTGTCTGTATTTAAATTTAATAAAAATCTACACTCTGCGATTTCTTTTAATCTACTAAAAAATACATATTTGAAAGTATTGAAATTCGTATATTCTTTTGAAATCAATAAAATAAACGAAAAGATATAAATAAGAATTCGTTGGCGATGGAAATATAAGAACTCATTGTCTGTATTTAAATTTAATAAAAATCTACACTCTGCGATTTCTTTTAATCTACTAAAAAATACATATTTGAAAGTATTGAAATTCGTATATTCTTTTGAAATCAATAAAATAAACGAAAAGATATAAATAAGAATTCGTTGGCGATGGAAATATAAGAACTCATTGTCTGTATTTAAATTAAATAAAAATTAAACACTGCGATTTATTTTAATCTACTAAAAAATATATATAGGAAAGTATTGAAATTCGTATATTCTTTTGAAATCAATAAAATAAACGAAAAGATATAAATAAAAATTCGTTGGCGATGGAAATATAAGAACTCATTGACTGTATTTAAATTTAATAAAAATTAAACTCTACAAATTGTTTTCAATCTACTAAAAATACATATAGGAAAGTATTGAAATTCGTATATTCTTTTGAAATCAATTAAATAAACGAAAAGATATAAATAAGAATTCGTTGGCGATGGAAATATAAGAACTCATTGTCTATATTTAAATTTAATAAAAATTAAACTCTGCGATTTCTTTTAATCTACTAAAAAATACATATAGGAAAGTATTGAAATTCGTATATTCTTTTGAAATCAATAAAATAAACGAAAAGATATAAATAAGAATTCGTTGGCGATGGAAATATAAGAACTCATTGTCTGTATTTAAATTTAATAAAAATCTACACTCTGCGATTTCTTTTAATCTACTAAAAAATACATATTTGAAAGTATTGAAATTCGTATATTCTTTTGAAATCAATAAAATAAACGAAAAGATATAAATAAGAATTCGTTGGCGATGGAAATATAAGAACTCATTGTCTGTATTTAAATTTAATAAAAATCTACACTCTGCGATTTCTTTTAATCTACTAAAAAATACATATTTGAAAGTATTGAAATTCGTATATTCTTTTGAAATCAATAAAATAAACGAAAAGATATAAATAAGAATTCGTTGGCGATGGAAATATAAGAACTCATTGTCTGTATTTAAATTAAATAAAAATTAAACACTGCGATTTATTTTAATCTACTAAAAAATATATATAGGAAAGTATTGAAATTCGTATATTCATTTGAAATCAATAAAATAAACGAAAAGATATAAATAAAAATTCGTTGGCGATGGAAATATAAGAACTCATTGACTGTATTTAAATTTAATAAAAATTAAACTCTACAAATTGTTTTCAATCTACTAAAAAATACATATAGGAAAGTATTGAAATTCGTATATTCTTTTGAAATCAATTAAATAAACGAAAAGATATAAATAAGAATTCGTTGGCGATGGAAATATAAGAACTCATTGTCTATATTTAAATTTAATAAAAATTAAACTCTTGCGATTTCTTTTAATCTACTAAAAAATACATATAGGAAAGTATTGAAATTCGTATATTCTTTTGAAATCAATAAAATAAACGAAAAGATATAAATAAGAATTCGTTGGCGATGGAAATATAAGAACTCATTGTCTGTATTTCAAATTAATTAAATCTACACTCTGCGATTACTTTTAATCTACTAAAAAATACATATAGGAAAGTATTGAAATTCGTTTATTCTTTTGAAATCAATTAAATAAACGAAAATATATAAATAAGAATTCGTTGGCGATGGAAATATAAGAACTTATTGTCTGTATTTATATTTAATAAAAATAAAACTCTGCGATTTCTTTTAATCTACTAAAAAAAACATATTTTAAAGTATTGAAATTCGTTTATTCTTTTGAAATCAATTAAATAAACGAAAATATATATAAATAAGAATTCGTTGGCGATGGAAATATAAGAACTCATTGTCTGTATTTAAATTAAAAAAAAATTAAACTCTGCGATTTCTTTTAATCTACTAAAAAATACATATAGGAAAGTATTGAAATTCGTATATTCTTTTGAAATCAATAAAATAAACGAAAAGATATAAATAAGAATTTGTTGGCGATGGAAATATAAGGACTCATTGTCTTTATTTAAAATAAGAAAAATGATTTTCTACAAATTGTTTTCAATCTACTAAAAAATACATATTTGAAAGTAATGAAATTCGTATATTCTTTTGAAATCAATAAAATAAACGAAAAGATATAAATAAGAATTCGTTGGTGATGGAAATATAAGAACTCATTGTCTGTATATAAATTTAATAAAAATCTACACTCTGCGATTTCTTTTAATCTACTAAAAAATACATATTTGAAAGTATTGAAATTCGTATATTCTTTTGAAATCAATAAAATAAACGAAAAGATATAAATAAGAATTCGTTGGCGATGGAAATATAAGAACTCATTGTCTGTTTTGAAATGTAATAAAAATGATACTCTGCGATTACTTTTATTCTACTAAAAAATACACATTTGAAAGTATTGAAATTCGTTTATTCTTTTAAAATCAATAAAATAAACGAAAAGATATAAATAAGAATTCGTTGGCGATGGAAATATAAGAACTCATTGTCTATATTTAAAATAAGAAAAATGATTCTCAACAAATTGTTTTCAATCTACTAAAAAATACATATTTGAAAGTATTGAAATTCGTATATTCTTTTAAAATCAATAAAATAAACGAGAAGATATAAATAAGAATTCGTTAGCAATGGAAATATAAGAACTCCTTGTCTGTATTTAAATTTAATAAAAATCTACACTCTGCGATTTCTTTTAATCTACTAAAAAATACATATAGGAAAGTATTGAAATTCGTGTATTCTTTTGAAATCAATAAAATAAACGAAAATATATAAATAAGAATTCGTTGGCGATGGAAATATAAGAACTCATTGTCTGTATTTAAATTAAAAAAAAATTAAACTCTGCGATTTCTTTTAATCTACTAAAAAATACATATAGGAAAGTATTGAAATTCGTATATTCTTTTGAAATCAATAAAATAAACGAAAAGATATAAATAAGAATTCGTTGGCGATGGAAATATAAGGACTCATTGTCTATATTTAAAATAAGAAAAATGATTTTCTACAAATTGTTTTCAATCTACTAAAAAATACACATTTGAAAGTATTGAAATTCGTTTATTCTTTTGAAATCAATAAAATAAACGAAAAGATATAAATAAGAATTCATTGGCGATGGAAATATAAGAACTCATTGTCTATATTTAAAATAAGAAAAATGATTCTCTACAAATTGTTTTCAATCTACTAAAAAATACATATAGGAAAGTATTGAAATTCGTATATTCTTTTTAAATCAATAAAATAAACGAAAAGATATAAATAAGAATTCGTTGGCGATGGAAATATAAGGACTCATTGTCTATATTTAAAATAAGAAAAATGATTTTCTACAAATTGTTTTCAATCTACTAAAAAATACACATTTGAAAGTATTGAAATTCGTTTATTCTTTTGAAATCAATAAAATAAACGAAAAGATATAAATAAGAATTCGTTGGCGATGGAAATATAAGGACTCATTGTCAATACTTAAAGTAATAAAAATGATACTTTGCAAGTTGTTTTCAATCTACTAAAAAATACACATTTGAAAGTATTGAAATTCATATATTATTTTGAAATCAATTAAATAAACGAAAAGATATAAATAAGAATTCGTTGGCGATGGAAATAAAAGAACTCATTGTCTGTATTTAAATTTAATAAAAATCTACACTATGCGATTTCTTTTAATCTACTAAAAAATACATATAGGAAAGTATTGAAATTCGTATATCTTTTGAAATCAATAAAATAAACGAAAAGATATAAATAAGAATTCGTTGGCGATGGAAATATAAGGACTCATTGTCTGTATTTCAAATTAATAAAATTTACACTCTGCGATTACTTTTATTCTACTAAAAAATACACATTTGAAAGAATTGAAATTCGTTTATTCTTTTGAAATCAATAAAATAAACGAAAAGATATAAATAAGAATTCGTTGGCGATGGAAATATAAGGACTCATTGTCTATATTTAAAATAAGAAAAATGATTTTCTACAAATTGTTTTCAATCTACTAAAAAATACACATTTGAAAGTATTGAAATTCGTTTATTCTTTTGAAATCAATAAAATAAACGAAAAGATATAAATAAGAATTCATTGGCGATGAAAATATAAGAACTCATTGTCTATATTTAAAATAAGAAAAATGATTCTCTACAAATTGTTTTCAATCTACTAAAAAATACATATAGGAAAGTATTGAAATTCGTATATTCTTTTTAAATCAATAAAATAAACGAAAAGATATAAATAAGAATTCGTTGGCGATGGAAATATAAGGACTCATTGTCTATATTTAAAATAAGAAAAATGATTTTCTACAAATTGTTTTCAATCTACTAAAAAATACACATTTGAAAGTATTGAAATTCGTTTATTCTTTTGAAATCAATAAAATAAACGAAAAGATATAAATAAGAATTCGTTGGCGATGGAAATATAAGGACTCATTGTCAATATTTAAAGTAATAAAAATGATACTTTGCAAGTTGTTTTCAATCTACTAAAAAATACACATTTGAAAGTATTGAAATTCATATATTATTTTGAAATCAATTAAATAAACGAAAAGATATAAATAAGAATTCGTTGGCGATGGAAATAAAAGAACTCATTGTCTGTATTTAAATTTAATAAAAATCTACACTATGCGATTTCTTTTAATCTACTAAAAAATACATATAGGAAAGTATTGAAATTCGTATATCTTTTGAAATCAATAAAATAAACGAAAAGATATAAATAAGAATTCGTTGGCGATGGAAATATAAGGACTCATTGTCTGTATTTCAAATTAATAAAATTTACACTCTGCGATTACTTTTATTCTACTAAAAAATACACATTTGAAAGAATTGAAATTCGTTTATTCTTTTGAAATCAATAAAATAAACGAAAAGATATAAATAAGAATTCGTTGGCGATGGAAATATAAGAACTCATTGTCTGTATTTAAATTTAATAAAAATCTACACTATGCGATTTCTTTTAATCTACTAAAAAATACATATAGGAAAGTATTGAAATTCGTATATCTTTTGAAATCAATAAAATAAACGAAAAGATATAAATAAGAATTCGTTGGTGATGGAAATATAAGGACTCATTGTCTATATTTAAAATACGAAAAATGATACTCTGCGATTACTTTTAATATACTAAAAAATATATATAGGAAAGTATTGAAATTCGTATATTCTTTTGAAATCAATAAAATAAACGAAAAGATATAAATAAGAATTCGTTGGCGATGGAAATATAAGAACTCATTGTCTGTATTTCAAATTAATAAAATTTACACTCTGCGATTACTTTTAATCTACTAAAAAATATATATAGGAAAGTATTGAAATTCGTTTATTCTTTTGAAATCAATATAATAAACGAAAAGATATAAATAAGAATTCGTTGGCGATGGAAATATAAGAACTCATTGTCTATATTTAAAATAAGAAAAATGATTCTCTAAAAATTGTTTTCAATCTACTAAAAAATACATATAGGAAAGTATTGAAATTCGTATATTCTTTTGAAATCAATTAAATAAACGAAAAGATATAAATAAGAATTCGTTGGCGATGGAAATATAAGAACTCATTGTCTATATTTAAAATAAGAAAAATGATTCTCAACAAATTGTTTTCATTCTACTAAAAAATACATATTTGAAAGTATTGAAATTAATATATTCTTTTAAAATCAATAAAATAAACGAAAAGATATAAATAAGAATTCGTTGGCGATGGAAATAAAAGAACTCATTGTCTGTATTTAAATTTAATAAAAATCTACACTCTGCGATTTCTTTTAATCTACTAAAAAAAATACATATTTGAAAGTATTGAAATTCGTATATTCTTTTGAAATCAATAAAATAAACGAAAAGATATAAATAAGAATTCGTTGGCGATGGAAATATAAGGACTCATTGTCTATATATAAAATAAGAAAAATGATTCTCTACAAATTGTTTTCAATCTACTAAAAAATACATATTTGAAAGTAATGAAATTTGTATGTTCTTTTGAAATCAATTAAATAAACGAAAAGATATAAATAAGAATTCGTTGGCGATGGAAATATAAGAACTCATTGTCTGTATTTAAATTAAATAAAAATTAAACACTGCGATTACTTTTAATCTACTAAAAAATACATATAGGAATGTATTGAACTTCGTATATTCTTTTGAATTCAATTAAATAAACGAAAAGATATAAATAAGAATTCGTTGGCGATGGAAATATAAGAACTCATTGTCTATATTTAAAATAAGAAAAATGATTCTCAACAAATTGTTTTCATTCTACTAAAAAATACATATTTGAAAGTATTGAAATTAATATATTCTTTTAAAATCAATAAAATAAACGAAAAGATATAAATAAGAATTCGTTGGCGATGGAAATAAAAGAACTCATTGTCTGTATTTAAATTTAATAAAAATCTACACTCTGCGATTTCTTTTAATCTACTAAAAAAAATACATATTTGAAAGTATTGAAATTCGTATATTCTTTTGAAATCAATAAAATAAACGAAAAGATATAAATAAGAATTCATTGGCGATGGAAATATAAGGACTCATTGTCTATATATAAAATAAGAAAAATGATTCTCTACAAATTGTTTTCAATCTACTAAAAAATACATATTTGAAAGTAATGAAATTTGTATGTTCTTTTGAAATCAATAAAATAAACGAAAAGATATAAATAAAAATTCGTTGGCGATGGAAATATAAGGACTCATTGTCTATATATAAAATAAGAAAAATGATTCTCTACAAATTGTTTTCAATCTACTAAAAAATACATATTTGAAAGTAATGAAATTTGTATGTTCTTTTGAAATCAATTAAATAAACGAAAAGATATAAATAAGAATTCGTTGGCGATGGAAATATAAGAACTCATTGTCTGTATTTAAATTAAATAAAAATTAAACACTGCGATTTATTTTAATCTACTAAAAAATATATATAGGAAAGTATTGAAATTCGTATATTCATTTGAAATCAATAAAATAAACGAAAAGATATAAATAAAAATTCGTTGGCGATGGAAATATAAGAACTCATTGACTGTATTTAAATTTAATAAAAATTAAACTCTACAAATTGTTTTCAATCTACTAAAAAATACATATAGGAAAGTATTGAAATTCGTATATTCTTTTGAAATCAATTAAATAAACGAAAAGATATAAATAAGAATTCGTTGGCGATGGAAATATAAGAACTCATTGTCTATATTTAAATTTAATAAAAATTAAACTCTTGCGATTTCTTTTAATCTACTAAAAAATACATATAGGAAAGTATTGAAATTCGTATATTCTTTTGAAATCAATAAAATAAACGAAAAGATATAAATAAGAATTCGTTGGCGATGGAAATATAAGAACTCATTGTCTGTATTTCAAATTAATTAAATCTACACTCTGCGATTACTTTTAATCTACTAAAAAATACATATAGGAAAGTATTGAAATTCGTTTATTCTTTTGAAATCAATTAAATAAACGAAAATATATAAATAAGAATTCGTTGGCGATGGAAATATAAGAACTTATTGTCTGTATTTATATTTAATAAAAATAAAACTCTGCGATTTCTTTTAATCTACTAAAAAAAACATATTTTAAAGTATTGAAATTCGTTTATTCTTTTGAAATCAATTAAATAAACGAAAATATATATAAATAAGAATTCGTTGGCGATGGAAATATAAGAACTCATTGTCTGTATTTAAATTTAAAAAAAATTAAACTCTGCGATTTCTTTTAATCTACTAAAAAATACATATAGGAAAGTATTGAAATTCGTATATTCTTTTGAAATCAATAAAATAAACGAAAAGATATAAATAAGAATTTGTTGGCGATGGAAATATAAGGACTCATTGTCTTTATTTAAAATAAGAAAAATGATTTTCTACAAATTGTTTTCAATCTACTAAAAAATACATATTTGAAAGTAATGAAATTCGTATATTCTTTTGAAATCAATAAAATAAACGAAAAGATATAAATAAGAATTCGTTGGTGATGGAAATATAAGAACTCATTGTCTGTATATAAATTTAATAAAAATCTACACTCTGCGATTTCTTTTAATCTACTAAAAAATACATATTTGAAAGTATTGAAATTCGTATATTCTTTTGAAATCAATAAAATAAACGAAAAGATATAAATAAGAATTCGTTGGCGATGGAAATATAAGAACTCATTGTCTGTTTTGAAATGTAATAAAAATGATACTCTGCGATTACTTTTATTCTACTAAAAAATACACATTTGAAAGTATTGAAATTCGTTTATTCTTTTAAAATCAATAAAATAAACGAAAAGATATAAATAAGAATTCGTTGGCGATGGAAATATAAGAACTCATTGTCTATATTTAAAATAAGAAAAATGATTCTCAACAAATTGTTTTCAATCTACTAAAAAATACATATTTGAAAGTATTGAAATTCGTATATTCTTTTAAAATCAATAAAATAAACGAGAAGATATAAATAAGAATTCGTTAGCAATGGAAATATAAGAACTCCTTGTCTGTATTTAAATTTAATAAAAATCTACACTCTGCGATTTCTTTTAATCTACTAAAAAATACATATAGGAAAGTATTGAAATTCGTGTATTCTTTTGAAATCAATAAAATAAACGAAAATATATAAATAAGAATTCGTTGGCGATGGAAATATAAGAACTCATTGTCTGTATTTAAATTTAAAAAAAATTAAACTCTGCGATTTCTTTTAATCTACTAAAAAATACATATAGGAAAGTATTGAAATTCGTATATTCTTTTGAAATCAATAAAATAAACGAAAAGATATAAATAAGAATTCGTTGGCGATGGAAATATAAGGACTCATTGTCTATATTTAAAATAAGAAAAATGATTTTCTACAAATTGTTTTCAATCTACTAAAAAATACACATTTGAAAGTATTGAAATTCGTTTATTCTTTTGAAATCAATAAAATAAACGAAAAGATATAAATAAGAATTCATTGGCGATGGAAATATAAGAACTCATTGTCTATATTTAAAATAAGAAAAATGATTCTCTACAAATTGTTTTCAATCTACTAAAAAATACATATAGGAAAGTATTGAAATTCGTATATTCTTTTTAAATCAATAAAATAAACGAAAAGATATAAATAAGAATTCGTTGGCGATGGAAATATAAGGACTCATTGTCTATATTTAAAATAAGAAAAATGATTATCTACAAATTGTTTTCAATCTACTAAAAAATACACATTTGAAAGTATTGAAATTCGTTTATTCTTTTGAAATCAATAAAATAAACGAAAAGATATAAATAAGAATTCGTTGGCGATGGAAATATAAGGACTCATTGTCAATATTTAAAGTAATAAAAATGATACTTTGCAAGTTGTTTTCAATCTACTAAAAAATACACATTTGAAAGTATTGAAATTCATATATTATTTTGAAATCAATTAAATAAACGAAAAGATATAAATAAGAATTCGTTGGCGATGGAAATAAAAGAACTCATTGTCTGTATTTAAATTTAATAAAAATCTACACTATGCGATTTCTTTTAATCTACTAAAAAATACATATAGGAAAGTATTGAAATTCGTATATCTTTTGAAATCAATAAAATAAACGAAAAGATATAAATAAGAATTCGTTGGCGATGGAAATATAAGGACTCATTGTCTGTATTTCAAATTAATAAAATTTACACTCTGCGATTACTTTTATTCTACTAAAAAATACACATTTGAAAGAATTGAAATTCGTTTATTCTTTTGAAATCAATAAAATAAACGAAAAGATATAAATAAGAATTCGTTGGCGATGGAAATATAAGGACTCATTGTCTATATTTAAAATAAGAAAAATGATTTTCTACAAATTGTTTTCAATCTACTAAAAAATACACATTTGAAAGTATTGAAATTCGTTTATTCTTTTGAAATCAATAAAATAAACGAAAAGATATAAATAAGAATTCATTGGCGATGAAAATATAAGAACTCATTGTCTATATTTAAAATAAGAAAAATGATTCTCTACAAATTGTTTTCAATCTACTAAAAAATACATATAGGAAAGTATTGAAATTCGTATATTCTTTTTAAATCAATAAAATAAACGAAAAGATATAAATAAGAATTCGTTGGCGATGGAAATATAAGGACTCATTGTCTATATTTAAAATAAGAAAAATGATTTTCTACAAATTGTTTTCAATCTACTAAAAAATACACATTTGAAAGTATTGAAATTCGTTTATTCTTTTGAAATCAATAAAATAAACGAAAAGATATAAATAAGAATTCGTTGGCGATGGAAATATAAGGACTCATTGTCAATATTTAAAGTAATAAAAATGATACTTTGCAAGTTGTTTTCAATCTACTAAAAAATACACATTTGAAAGTATTGAAATTCATATATTATTTTGAAATCAATTAAATAAACGAAAAGATATAAATAAGAATTCGTTGGCGATGGAAATAAAAGAACTCATTGTCTGTATTTAAATTTAATAAAAATCTACACTATGCGATTTCTTTTAATCTACTAAAAAATACATATAGGAAAGTATTGAAATTCGTATATCTTTTGAAATCAATAAAATAAACGAAAAGATATAAATAAGAATTCGTTGGCGATGGAAATATAAGGACTCATTGTCTGTATTTCAAATTAATAAAATTTACACTCTGCGATTACTTTTATTCTACTAAAAAATACACATTTGAAAGAATTGAAATTCGTTTATTCTTTTGAAATCAATAAAATAAACGAAAAGATATAAATAAGAATTCGTTGGCGATGGAAATATAAGAACTCATTGTCTGTATTTAAATTTAATAAAAATCTACACTATGCGATTTCTTTTAATCTACTAAAAAATACATATAGGAAAGTATTGAAATTCGTATATCTTTTGAAATCAATAAAATAAACGAAAAGATATAAATAAGAATTCGTTGGTGATGGAAATATAAGGACTCATTGTCTATATTTAAAATACGAAAAATGATACTCTGCGATTACTTTTAATATACTAAAAAATATATATAGGAAAGTATTGAAATTCGTATATTCTTTTGAAATCAATAAAATAAACGAAAAGATATAAATAAGAATTCGTTGGCGATGGAAATATAAGAACTCATTGTCTGTATTTCAAATTAATAAAATTTACACTCTGCGATTACTTTTAATCTACTAAAAAATATATATAGGAAAGTATTGAAATTCGTTTATTCTTTTGAAATCAATATAATAAACGAAAAGATATAAATAAGAATTCGTTGGCGATGGAAATATAAGAACTCATTGTCTATATTTAAAATAAGAAAAATGATTCTCTAAAAATTGTTTTCAATCTACTAAAAAATACATATAGGAAAGTATTGAAATTCGTATATTCTTTTGAAATCAATTAAATAAACGAAAAGATATAAATAAGAATTCGTTGGCGATGGAAATATAAGAACTCATTGTCTATATTTAAAATAAGAAAAATGATTCTCTAAAAATTGTTTTCAATCTACTAAAAAATACATATAGGAAAGTATTGAAATTCGTATATTCTTTTGAAATCAATTAAATAAACGAAAAGATATAAATAAGAATTCGTTGGTGATGGAAATATAAGGACTCATTGTCTATATTTAAAATACGAAAAATGATACTCTGCGATTACTTTTAATATACTAAAAAATATATATAGGAAAGTATTGAAATTCGTATATTCTTTTGAAATCAATAAAATAAACGAAAAGATATAAATAAGAATTCGTTGGCGATGGAAATAAAAGAACTCATTGTCTGTATTTAAATTTAATAAAAATCTACACTCTGCGATTTCTTTTAATCTACTAAAAAAAATACATATTTGAAAGTATTGAAATTCGTATATTCTTTTGAAATCAATAAAATAAACGAAAAGATATAAATAAGAATTCGTTGGCGATGGAAATATAAGGACTCATTGTCTATATATAAAATAAGAAAAATGATTCTCTACAAATTGTTTTCAATCTACTAAAAAATACATATTTGAAAGTAATGAAATTTGTATGTTCTTTTGAAATCAATTAAATAAACGAAAAGATATAAATAAGAATTCGTTGGCGATGGAAATATAAGAACTCATTGTCTGTATTTAAATTAAATAAAAATTAAACACTGCGATTACTTTTAATCTACTAAAAAATACATATAGGAATGTATTGAACTTCGTATATTCTTTTGAAATCAATTAAATAAACGAAAAGATATAAATAAGAATTCGTTGGCGATGGAAATATAAGAACTCATTGTCTATATTTAAAATAAGAAAAATGATTCTCAACAAATTGTTTTCATTCTACTAAAAAATACATATTTGAAAGTATTGAAATTAATATATTCTTTTAAAATCAATAAAATAAACGAAAAGATATAAATAAGAATTCGTTGGCGATGGAAATAAAAGAACTCATTGTCTGTATTTAAATTTAATAAAAATCTACACTCTGCGATTTCTTTTAATCTACTAAAAAAAATACATATTTGAAAGTATTGAAATTCGTATATTCTTTTGAAATCAATAAAATAAACGAAAAGATATAAATAAGAATTCGTTGGCGATGGAAATATAAGGACTCATTGTCTATATATAAAATAAGAAAAATGATTCTCTACAAATTGTTTTCAATCTACTAAAAAATACATATTTGAAAGTAATGAAATTTGTATGTTCTTTTGAAATCAATAAAATAAACGAAAAGATATAAATAAAAATTCGTTGGCGATGGAAATATAAGAACTCATTGACTGTATTTAAATTTAATAAAAATTAAACTCTACAAATTGTTTTCAATCTACTAAAAAATACATATTTGAAAGTATTGAAATTCGTATATTCTTTTGAAATCAATTAAATAAACGAAAAGATATAAATAAGAATTCGTTGGCGATGGAAATATAAGAACTCATTGTCTGTATTTAAATTTAATAAAAATTAAACTCTGCGATTTCTTTTAATCTACTAAAAAATACATATAGTAAAGTATTGAAATTCGTATATTCTTTTGAAATCAATAAAATAAACGAAAAGATATAAATAAGAATTCGTTGGCGATGGAAATATAAGAACTCATTGTCTGTATTTAAATTTAAAAGAAATTAAACTCTGCGATTTATTTTAATCTACTAAAAAATACATATAGGAAAGTATTGAAATTCGTATATTCTTTTGAAATCAATAAAATAAACGAAAAGATATAAATAAGAATTCGTTGGCGATGGAAATATAAGGACTCATTGTCTATATTTAAAATAAGAAAAATGATTTTCTACAAATTATTTTCAATCTACTAAAAAATACATATTTGAAAGTAATGAAATTCGTATATTCTTTTGAAATCAATAAAATAAACGAAAAGATATAAATAAGAATTCGTTGGTGATGGAAATATAAGAACTCATTGTCTGTATTTAAATTTAATAAAAATCTACACTCTGCGATTTCTTTTAATCTACTAAAAAATACATATTTGAAAGTATATAAATTCGTTTATTCTTTTAAAATCAATAAAATAAACGAAAGGATATAAATAAGAATTCGTTGGCGATAGAAATATAAGGACTCATTGTCTATATTTAAAATAAGAAAAATGATTCTCTACAAATTGTTTTCAATCTACTAAAAAATACATATTTGAAAGTAATGAAATTTGTATGTTTTTTTGAAATCAATAAAATAAACGAAAAGATATAAATAAGAATTCGTTGGCGATGGAAATATAAGAACTCATTGTCTGTATATTAATTAAATAAAAATTAAACACTGCGATTTATTTTAATCTACTAAAAAATATATATAGGAAAGTATTGAAATTCGTATATTCTTTTGAAATCAATAAAATAAACGAAAAGATATAAATAAGAATTCGTTGGCGATGGAAATATAAAAACTCATTGTCTATATTTAAATTTAATAAAAATTAAACTCTGCGATTTCTTTTAATCTACTAAAAAATACATATAGGAAAGTATTGAAATTCGTATATTCTTTTGAAATCAATAAAATAAACGAAAAGATATAAATAAGAATTCGTTGGCGATAAAAATTAAAGAACTCATTGCCTGTATTTCAAATTAATAAAATCTACACTCTGCGATTACTTTTAATCTACTAAAAAATACATATAGGAAAGTATTGAAATTCGTTTATTCTTTTGAAATCAATTAAATAAACGAAAATATATAAATAAGAATTCGTTGGCGATGGAAATATAAGAACTCATTGTCTGTATTTATATTTAATAAAAATAAAACTCTGCGATTTCTTTTAATCTACTAAAAAAAACATATTTTAAAGTATTGAAATTCGTTTATTCTTTTGAAATCAATTAAATAAACGAAAATATATAAATAAGAATTCGTTGGCGATGGAAATATAAGAACTCATTGTCTATATTTAAAAAAAGAAAAATGATTCTCTACAAATTGTTTTCAATCTACTAAAAAATACATATTTCAAAGTATTGAAATTCGTATATTCTTTTGAAATCAATAAAATAAACGAAAAGATATAAATAAAAATTCGTTGGCGATGGAAATATAAGAACTCATTGTCTGTATTTAAATTTAATAAAAATCTACACTCTGCGATTTCTTTTAATCTACTAAAATATACATATTTGAAAGTATTGAAATTCGTATATTCTTTTGAAATCAATAAAATAAACGAAAGGATATAAATAAAAATTCGTTGGCGATGGAAATATAAGAACTCATTGTCTGTATTTAAATTTAATAAAAATTAAACTCTGCGATTTCTTTTAATCTACTAAAAAATACATATAGGAAAGTATTGAAATTCGTATATCTTTTGAAATCAATAAAATAAACGAAAAGATATAAATAAGAATTCGTTGGCGATGGAAATATAAGAACTCATTGTCTGTTTTGAAATGTAATAAAAATTAAACTCTGCGATTTCTTTTAATCTACTAAAATATACACATTTGAAAGTATTGAAATTCGTTTATTCTTTTGAAATCAATTAAATAAACGAAAAGATATAAATAAGAATTCGTTGGCGATGGAAATATAAGGACTCATTGTCTATATTTAAAATAAGAAAAATGATTCTCTACAAATTGTTTTCAATCTACTAAAAAATACATATAGGAAAGTATTGAAATTCGTATATTCTTTTGAAATCAATTAAATAAACGAAAAGATATAAATAAGAATTCGTTGGCGATGGAAATATAAGAACTCATTGTCTGTATTTCAAATTAATAAAATTTACACTCTGCGATTACTTTTATTCTACTAAAAAATACACATTTGAAAGAATTGAAATTCGTTTATTCTTTTGAAATCAATAAATTAAACGAAAAGATATAAATAAGAATTCGTTGGCGATGGAAATATAAGGACTCATTGTCTATATTTAAAATAAGAAAAATGATACTCTGCGATTACTTTTAATCTACTAAAAAATACATATAGGAAAGTATTGAAATTCGTATATTCTTTTGAAATCAATAAAATAAACGAAAAGATATAAATAAAAATTCGTTGGCGATGGAAATATAAAAACTCATTGTCTGTATTTTAAATTTAATAAAAATTAAACTCTACAAATTGTTTTCAATCTACTAAAAAATACATATTTGAAAGTATTGAAATTCGTATATTCTTTTGAAATCAATTAAATAAACGAAAAGATATAAATAAGAATTCGTTGGCGATGGAAATATAAGAACTCATTGTCTGTATTTAAATTTAATAAAAATCTACACTCTGCGATTTCTTTTAATCTACTAAAATATACATATTTGAAAGTATTGAAATTCGTATATTCTTTTGAAATCAATAAAATAAACGAAAAGATATAAATAAGAATTCGTTGGCGATGGAAATATAAGGACTCATTGTCTATATTTAAAATAAGAAAAATGATTCTCTACAAATTGTTTTCAATCTACTAAAAAATACATATAGGAAAGTATTGAAATTCGTATATTCTTTTGAAATCAATTAAATAAACGAAAAGATATAAATAAGAATTCGTTGGCGATGGAAATATAAGAACTCATTGTCTGTATTTAAATTTAATAAAAATTAAACTCTGCGATTTCTTTTAATCTACTAAAATATACACATTTGAAAGTATTGAAATTCGTTTATTCTTTTGAAATCAATTAAATAAACGAAAAGATATAAATAAGAATTCGTTGGCGATGGAAATATAAGGACTCATTGTCTATATTTAAAATAAGAAAAATGATTCTCTACAAATTGTTTTCAATCTACTAAAAAATACATATAGGAAAGTATTGAAATTCGTATATTCTTTTGAAATCAATTAAATAAACGAAAAGATATAAATAAGAATTCGTTGGCGATGGAAATATAAGAACTCATTGTCTGTATTTCAAATTAATAAAATTTACACTCTGCGATTACTTTTATTCTACTAAAAAATACACATTTGAAAGAATTGAAATTCGTTTATTCTTTTGAAATCAATAAAATAAACGAAAAGATATAAATAAGAATTCGTTGGCGATGGAAATATAAGGACTCATTGTCTATATTTAAAATAAGAAAAATGATACTCTGCGATTACTTTTAATCTACTAAAAAATACATATAGGAAAGTATTGAAATTCGTATATTCTTTTGAAATCAATAAAATAAACGAAAAGATATAAATAAAAATTCGTTGGCGATGGAAATATAAAAACTCATTGTCTGTATTTTAAATTTAATAAAAATTAAACTCTACAAATTGTTTTCAATCTACTAAAAAATACATATTTGAAAGTATTGAAATTCGTATATTCTTTTTAAATCAATAAAATAAACGAAAAGATATAAATAAAAATTCGTTGGCGATGGAAATATAAGAACTCATTGTCTGTATTTTAAATTTAATAAAAATTAAACTCTACAAATTGTTTTTAATCTACTAAAAAATACATATTTGAAAGTATTGAAATTCGTATATTCTTTTGAAATCAATTAAATAAACGAAAAGATATAAATAAGAATTCGTTGGCGATGGAAATATAAGAACTCATTGTCTGTATTTCAAATTAATAAAATTTACACTCTGCGATTACTTTTATTCTACTAAAAAATACACATTTGACAGAATTGAAATTCGTTTATTCTTTTGAAATCAATAAAATAAACGAAAAGATATAAATAAGAATTCGTTGGCGATGGAAATATAAGGACTCATTGTCTATATTTAAAATAAGAAAAATGATACTCTGCGATTACTTTTAATCTACTAAAAAATACATATAGGAAAGTATTGAAATTCGTATATTCTTTTGAAATCAATAAAATAAACGAAAAGATATAAATAAAAATTCGTTGGCGATGGAAATATAAAAACTCATTGTCTGTATTTTAAATTTAATAAAAATTAAACTCTACAAATTGTTTTCAATCTACTAAAAAATACATATTTGAAAGTATTGAAATTCGTATATTCTTTTGAAATCAATTAAATAAACGAAAAGATATAAATAAGAATTCGTTGGCGATGGAAATATAAGAACTCATTGTCTGTATTTAAATTTAATAAAAATCTACACTCTGCGATTTCTTTTAATCTACTAAAATATACATATTTGAAAGTATTGAAATTCGTATATTCTTTTGAAATCAATAAAATAAACGAAAGGATATAAATAAAAATTCGTTGGCGATGGAAATATAAGAACTCATTGTCTATATTTAAATTTAATAAAAATTAAACTCTGCGATTTCTTTTAATCTACTAAAATATACACATTTGAAAGTATTGAAATTCGTTTATTCTTTTGAAATCAATTAAATAAACGAAAAGATATAAATAAGAATTCGTTGGCGATGGAAATATAAGAACTCATTGTCTGTATTTCAAATTAATAAAATTTACACTCTGCGATTACTTTTATTCTACTAAAAAATACATATAGGAAAGTATTGAAATTCGTATATTCTTTTGAAATCAATAAAATAAACGAAAAGATATAAATAAAAATTCGTTGGCGATGGAAATATAAAAACTCATTGTCTGTATTTTAAATTTAATAAAAATTAAACTCTACAAATTGTTTTCAATCTACTAAAAAATACATATTTGAAAGTATTGAAATTCGTATATTCTTTTTAAATCAATAAAATAAACGAAAAGATATAAATAAAAATTCGTTGGCGATGGAAATATAAGAACTCATTGTCTGTATTTTAAATTTAATAAAAATTAAACTCTACAAATTGTTTTTAATCTACTAAAAAATACATATTTGAAAGTATTGAAATTCGTATATTCTTTTGAAATCAATTAAATAAACGAAAAGATATAAATAAGAATTCGTTGGCGATGGAAATATAAGAACTCATTGTCTGTATTTCAAATTAATAAAATTTACACTCTGCGATTACTTTTATTCTACTAAAAAATACACATTTGACAGAATTGAAATTCGTTTATTCTTTTGAAATCAATAAAATAAACGAAAAGATATAAATAAGAATTCGTTGGCGATGGAAATATAAGGACTCATTGTCTATATTTAAAATAAGAAAAATGATACTCTGCGATTACTTTTAATCTACTAAAAAATACATATAGGAAAGTATTGAAATTCGTATATTCTTTTGAAATCAATAAAATAAACGAAAAGATATAAATAAAAATTCGTTGGCGATGGAAATATAAAAACTCATTGTCTGTATTTTAAATTTAATAAAAATTAAACTCTACAAATTGTTTTCAATCTACTAAAAAATACATATTTGAAAGTATTGAAATTCGTATATTCTTTTGAAATCAATTAAATAAACGAAAAGATATAAATAAGAATTCGTTGGCGATGGAAATATAAGAACTCATTGTCTGTATTTAAATTTAATAAAAATCTACACTCTGCGATTTCTTTTAATCTACTAAAATATACATATTTGAAAGTATTGAAATTCGTATATTCTTTTGAAATCAATAAAATAAACGAAAGGATATAAATAAAAATTCGTTGGCGATGGAAATATAAGAACTCATTGTCTATATTTAAATTTAATAAAAATTAAACTCTGCGATTTCTTTTAATCTACTAAAATATACACATTTGAAAGTATTGAAATTCGTTTATTCTTTTGAAATCAATTAAATAAACGAAAAGATATAAATAAGAATTCGTTGGCGATGGAAATATAAGAACTCATTGTCTGTATTTCAAATTAATAAAATTTACACTCTGCGATTACTTTTAATCTACTAAAAAATACATATAGGAAAGTATTGAAATTCGTATATTCTTTTGAAATCAATAAAATAAACGAAAAGATATAAATAAAAATTCGTTGGCGATGGAAATATAAAAACTCATTGTCTGTATTTTAAATTTAATAAAAATTAAACTCTACAAATTGTTTTCAATCTACTAAAAAATACATATAGGAAAGTATTGAAATTCGTATATTCTTTTTAAATCAATAAAATAAACGAAAAGATATAAATAAAAATTCGTTGGCGATGGAAATATAAGAACTCATTGTCTGTATTTTAAATTTAATAAAAATTAAACTCTACAAATTGTTTTTAATCTACTAAAAAATACATATTTGAAAGTATTGAAATTCGTATATTCTTTTGAAATCAATTAAATAAACGAAAAGATATAAATAAGAATTCGTTGGCGATGGAAATATAAGAACTCATTGTCTGTATTTCAAATTAATAAAATTTACACTCTGCGATTACTTTTATTCTACTAAAAAATACACATTTGACAGAATTGAAATTCGTTTATTCTTTTGAAATCAATAAAATAAACGAAAAGATATAAATAAGAATTCGTTGGCGATGGAAATATAAGGACTCATTGTCTATATTTAAAATAAGAAAAATGATTCTCTACAAATTGTTTTCAATCTACTAAAAAACACATATTTGAATGTATTGAAATTCGTATATTCTTTTGAAATCAATAAAATAAACGAAAAGATATAAATAAAAATTCGTTGGCGATGGAAATATAAGAACTCATTGTCTGTATTTAAATTTAATAAAAATTAAACTCTGCGATTTCTTTTAATCTACTAAAATATACACATTTGAAAGTATTGAAATTCGTTTATTCTTTTGAAATCAATTAAATAAACGAAAAGATATAAATAAGAATTCGTTGGCGATGGAAATATAAGGACTCATTGTCTATATTTAAAATAAGAAAAATGATTCTCTACAAATTGTTTTCAATCTACTAAAAAATACATATAGGAAAGTATTGAAATTCGTAAATTCTTTTGAAATCAATAAAATAAACGAAAAGATATAAATAAGAATTCGTTGGTAATGGAAATATAAGGACTCATTGTCTATATTTAAAATTAGAAAAACGATTCTCTACAAATTGTTTTCAATCTACTAAAAAATACATATAGGAAAGTATTGAAATTCGTTTATTCTTTTGAAATCAATTAAATAAACGAAAAGATATAAATAAGAATTCGTTGGCGATGGAAATATAAGAACTCATTGTCTGTATTTCAAATTAATAAAATTTACACTCTGCGATTACTTTTATTCTACTAAAAAATACACATTTGACAGAATTGAAATTCGTTTATTCTTTTGAAATCAATAAAATAAACGAAAAGATATAAATAAGAATTCGTTGGCGATGGAAATATAAGAACTCATTGTCTGTATTTAAATTTAATAAAAATCTACACTCTGCGATTTCTTTTAATCTACTAAAAAATACATATTTGAAAGTATTGAAATTCGTATATTCTTTTGAAATCAATAAAATAAACGAAAGGATATAAATAAAAATTCGTTGGCGATGGAAATATAAGAACTCATTGTCTGTATTTAAATTTAATAAAAATTAAACTCTGCGATTTCTTTTAATCTACTAAAATATACACATTTGAAAGTATTGAAATTCGTTTATTCTTTTGAAATCAATTAAATAAACGAAAAGATATAAATAAGAATTCGTTGGCGATGGAAATATAAGGACTCATTGTCTATATTTAAAATAAGAAAAATGATTCTCTACAAATTGTTTTCAATCTACTAAAAAATACATATAGGAAAGTATTGAAATTCGTAAATTCTTTTGAAATCAATAAAATAAACGAAAAGATATAAATAAGAATTCGTTGGTAATGGAAATATAAGGACTCATTGTCTATATTTAAAATTAGAAAAACGATTCTCTACAAATTGTTTTCAATCTACTAAAAAATACATATAGGAAAGTATTGAAATTCGTTTATTCTTTTGAAATCAATAAAATAAACGAAAAGATATAAAAAAGAATTCGTTGGCGATGGAGATATAAGAACTCATTGTCTGTATTTAAATTTAATTAAAATAAAACTCTGCGATTTCTTTTAATCTACTAAAAAATACATATTTGAAAGTATTGAAATTCGTATATTCTTTTAAAATCAATAAAATAAACGAAAAGATATAAATAAGAATTCGTTGGCGATGGAAATATAAGAACTCATTGTCTGTATTTTAAATTTAATAAAAATTAAACTATGCGATTATTTTCAATCTACTAAAAAATACACATTTGAAAGTATTGAAATTCGTTTATTCTTTTGAAATCAATTAAATAAACGAAAAGATATAAATAAGAATTCGTTGGCGATGGAAATATAAGGACTCATTGTCTATATTTAAAATAAGAAAAATGATTATCTACAAATTGTTTTCAATCTACTAAAAAATACATATAGGAAAGTATTGAAATTCGTAAATTCTTTTAAAATCAATAAAATAAACGAAAAGATATAAATAAGAATTCGTTGGTGATGGAAATATAAGGACTCATTGTCTATATTTAAAATTAGAAAAACGATTCTCTACAAATTTGCTTTCAATCTAATAAAAAATACATATTTGAAAGTATTGAAATTCGTATATTCTTTTGAAATCAATAAAATAAACAAAAAGATATAAATAAGAATTCGTTGGCGATGGAAATATAAGAACTCATTGTCTGTATTTCATATTAATAAAATCTACACTCTGCGATTACTTTTAATCTACTAAAAAATACATATAGGAAAGTATTGAAATTCGTATATTCTTTTGAAATCAATAAAATAAACGGAAAGATATAAATAAAAATTCGTTGGCGATGAAATATAAGAACTCATTGTCTGTATTTAAATTTAATAAAAATCTACACTCTGCGATTACTTTCAATCTACTAAAAAAATACATATAGAAAAGTATTGAAATTCGTAAATTCTTTTGAAATCAATAAAATAAACGAAACGATATAAATAAGAATTCGTTGGCGATGGAAATATAAGAACTCATTGTCTGTATTTAAATTTAATAAAAATTAAACTCTGCGATTTCTTTTAATCTACTAAAAAATACACATTTGAAAGTATTGAAATTCGTTTATTCTTTTGAAATCAATTAAAAAAACGAAAAGATATAAATAAGAATTCGTTGGCGATGGAAATATAAGAACTCATTGTCTGTATTTAAATTTAATAAAAATTAAACTCTGCGATTTCTTTTAATCTACTAAAAAATACATATAGGAAAGTATTGAAATTCGTATATTCTTTTGAAATCAATTAAATAAACGAAAAGATATAAATGAGAATTCGTTGGCGATGGAAATATAAGGACTCATTGTCTATATTTAAAATAAGAAAAATGATTCTCTACAAATTGTTTTCAATCTACTAAAAAATACATAAAGGAAAGTATTGAAATTCGTATATTCTTTTGAAATCAATAAAATAAACGAAAAGATATAAATAAGAATTCGTTGGCGATTGAAATATAAGAACTCATTGTCTGTATTTAAATTTAATAAAATTTTAACTCTGCGATTACTTTCAATCTACTAAAAAAATATATATAGGAAAGTATTGAAATTCGTAAATTCTTTTGAAATCAATAAAATAAACGAAAAGATGTAAATAAGAATTCGTTGGTGATGGAAATATAAGGACTCATTCTCTATATTTAAAATTAGAAAAACGATTTTCTACAAATTGTTTTCAATCTACTAAAAAATACATATAGGAAAGTATTGAAATTCGTATATTCTTTTGAAATCAATAAAATAAACGAAAGGATATAAATAAAAATTCGTTGGCGATGGAAATATAAGAACTCATTGTCTGTATTTAAATTTAATAAAAATTAAACTCTGCGATTTCTTTTAATCTACTAAAATATACACATTTGAAAGTATTGAAATTCGTTTATTCTTTTGAAATCAATAAAATAAACGAAAAGATGTAAATA
This sequence comes from Ptychoptera albimana, assembly GCA_961205885.1. Taxonomy (NCBI): domain Eukaryota; kingdom Metazoa; phylum Arthropoda; class Insecta; order Diptera; family Ptychopteridae; genus Ptychoptera; species Ptychoptera albimana. The sequence goes on along the minus strand of OY540803.1, from coordinate 11,171,731 downwards.
AGAATTCGTTGGTGATGGAAATATAAGGACTCATTCTCTATATTTAAAATTAGAAAAACGATTTTCTACAAATTGTTTTCAATCTACTAAAAAATACATATAGGAAAGTATTGAAATTCGTATATTCTTTTGAAATCAATAAAATAAACGAAAAGATATAAATAAAAATTCGTTGGCGATGGAAATATAAAAACTCATTTTCTGTATTTTAAATTTAATAAAAATTAAACTCTACAAATTGTTTTCAATCTACTAAAAAATACATATAGGAAAGTATTGAAATTCGTATATTCTTTTTAAATCAATAAAATAAACGAAAAGATATAAATAAAAATTCGTTGGCGATGGAAATATAAGAACTCATTGTCTGTATTTTAAATTTAATAAAAATTAAACTCTACAAATTGTTTTTAATCTACTAAAAAATACATATTTGAAAGTATTGAAATTCGTATATTCTTTTGAAATCAATTAAATAAACGAAAAGATATAAATAAGAATTCGTTAGCGATGGAAATATAAGAACTCATTGTCTGTATTTCAAATTAATAAAATTTACACTCTGCGATTACTTTTATTCTACTAAAAAATACACATTTGACAGAATTGAAATTCGTTTATTCTTTTGAAATCAATAAAATAAACGAAAAGATATAAATAAGAATTCGTTGGCGATGGAAATATAAGGACTCATTGTCTATATTTAAAATAAGAAAAATGATTCTCTACAAATTGTTTTCAATCTACTAAAAAACACATATTTGAATGTATTGAAATTCGTATATTCTTTTGAAATCAATTAAATAAACGAAAAGATATAAATAAGAATTCGTTGGCGATGGAAATATAAGAACTCATTGTCTGTATTTAAATTTAATAAAAATCTACACTCTGCGATTTCTTTTAATCTACTAAAATATACATATTTGAAAGTATTGAAATTCGTATATTATTTTGAAATCAATAAAATAAACGAAAGGATATAAATAAAAATTCGTTGGCGATGGAAATATAAGAACTCATTGTCTGTATTTAAATTTAATAAAAATTAAACTCTGCGATTTCTTTTAATCTACTAAAATATACACATTTGAAAGTATTGAAATTCGTTTATTCTTTTGAAATCAATTAAATAAACGAAAAGATATAAATAAGAATTCGTTGGCGATGGAAATATAAGGACTCATTGTCTATATTTAAAATAAGAAAAATGATTCTCTACAAATTGTTTTCAATCTACTAAAAAATACATATAGGAAAGTATTGAAATTCGTAAATTCTTTTGAAAACAATAAAATAAACGAAAAGATATAAATAAGAATTCGTTGGTAATGGAAATATAAGGACTCATTGTCTATATTTAAAATTAGAAAAACGATTCTCTACAAATTGTTTTCAATCTACTAAAAAATACATATAAGAAAGTATTGAAATTCGTTTATTCTTTTGAAATCAATAAAATAAACGAAAAGATATAAAAAAGAATTCGTTGGCGATGGAGATATAAGAACTCATTGTCTGTATTTAAATTTAATTAAAATTAAACTATGCGATTACTTTCAATCTACTAAAAAATACACATTTGAAAGTATTGAAATTCGTTTATTCTTTTGAAATCAATTAAATAAACGAAAAGATATAAATAAGAATTCGTTGGCGATGGAAATATAAGGACTCATTGTCTATATTTAAAATAAGAAAAATGATTCTCTACAAATTGTTTTCAATCTACTAAAAAATACATTTAGGAAAGTATTGAAATTCGTAAATTCTTTTGAAATCAATAAAATAAACGAAAAGATATAAATAAGAATTCGTTGGTAATGGAAATATAAGGACTCATTGTCTATATTTAAAATTAGAAAAACGATTCTCTACAAATTGTTTTCAATCTACTAAAAAATATATATAGGAAAGTATTTAAATTCGTAAATTCTTTTAAAATCAATAAAATAAACGAAAAGATATAAATAAGAATTCGTTGGTGATGGAAATATAAGGACTCATTGTCTATATTTAAAATTAGAAAAACGATTCTCTACAAATTTGCTTTCAATCTAATAAAAAATACATATTTGAAAGTATTGAAATTCGTATATTCTTTTGAAATCAATAAAATAAACAAAAAGATATAAATAAGAATTCGTTGGCGATGGAAATATAAGAACTCATTGTCTGTATTTCAAATTAATAAAATCTACACTCTGCGATTACTTTTAATCTACTAAAAAATACATATAGGAAAGTATTGAAATTCGTATATTCTTTTGAAATCAATAAAATAAACGGAAAGATATAAATAAAAATTCGTTGGCGTTGAAATATAAGAACTCATTGTCTGTATTTAAATTTAATAAAAATCTACACTCTGCGATTACTTTCAATCTACTAAAAAAATATATATAGAAAAGTATTGAAATTCGTAAATTCTTTTGAAATCAATAAAATAAACGAAACGATATAAATAAGAATTCGTTGGCGATGGAAATATAAGAACTCATTGTCTGTATTTAAATTTAATAAAAATCTACACTATGCGATTTCTTTTAATCTACTAAAAAATACACATTTGAAAGTATTGAAATTCGTTTATTCTTTTGAAATCAATTAAAAAAACGAAAAGATATAAATAAGAATTCGTTGGCGATGGAAATATAAGAACTCATTGTCTGTATTTAAATTTAATAAAAATTAAACTCTGCGTTTTCTTTTAATCTACTAAAAAATACATATAGGAAAGTTTTGAAATTCGTGTATTCTTTTGAAATCAATTAAATAAACGAAAAGATATAAATAAGAATTCATTGGCGATGGAAATATAAGGACTCATTGTCTATATTTAAAATTAGAAAAACGATTTTCTACAAATTGTTTTCAATCTACTAAAAAATACATATAGGAAAGTATTGAAATTCGTTTATTCTTTTGAAATCAATAAAATAAACGAAAAGATATAAAAAAGAATTCGTTGGCGATGGCGATATAAGAACTCATTGTCTGTATTTAAATTTAATAAAAATTAAACTCTGCGATTTCTTTTAATCTACTAAAAAATACATATTTGAAAGTATTGAAATTCGTATATTCTTTTGAAATCAATAAAATAAACGAAAAGATATAAATAAGAATTCGTTGGCGATGGAAATATAAGAACTCATTGTCTGTATTTAAATTTATAAAAAATGAAACTCTGCGATTACTTTCAATCTACTGAAAAATACATATAGGAAAGTATTGAAATTCGTATATTCTTTTGAAATCAATAAAATAAACAAAAAGATATAAATAAGAATTCGTTGGCGATTGAAATATAAGAACTCATTGTCTGTATTTAAATTTATTAAAATTTTAACTCTGCGATTACTTTCAATCTACTAAAAAAATATATATAGGAAAGTATTTAAATTCGTAAATTCTTTTGAAATCAATAAAATAAACGAAAAGATATAAATAAGAATTCGTTGGTGATGGAAATATAAGGACTCATTGTCTATATTTAAAATTAGAAAAACGATTCTCTACAAATTTGCTTACAATCTAATTAAAAATACATATTTGAAAGTATTGAAATTCGTATATTCTTTTGAAATCAATAAAATAAACAAAAAGGTATAAATAAGAATTCGTTGGCGATGGAAATATAAGAACTCATTGTCTATATTTAAAATTAGAAAAACGATTCTTTACAAATTGTTTTTAATCTTATAAAAAATACATATTTGAAAGTATTGAAATTCGTATATTCTTTTGAAATCAATAAAATAAACAAAAAGATATAAATAAGAATTTGTTGGCGATGGAAATATAAGAACTCATTGTCTTTATTTAACATAATAAAATCTACACTCTGCGATTACTTTTAATCTACTAAAAAAATATATATAGGAAAGTATTTAAATTTGTAAATTCTTTTGAAATCAATAAAATAAACGGAAAGATATATAAATAAGAATTCGTTGGCGATGGAAATATAAGGACTCATTGTCTATATTTAAAATAAGAAAAATGATTCTCTACAAATTGTTTTCAATCTACTAAAAAATACATATTTGAAAGTATTGAAATTCGTTTATTCTTTTGAAATCAATAAAATAAACGAAAAGATATAAATAAAAATTCGTTGGCGATGGAAATATAAGAACTCATTGTCTGTATTTAAATTTATAAAAAATTTAACTCTGCGATTACTTTCAATCTACTAAAAAAATATATATAGGAAAGTATTTAAATTCGTAAATTCTTTTGAAATCAATAAAATAAACGGAAAGATATATAAATAAGAATTCGTTGGCGATGGAAATATAAGGACTCATTGTCTATATTTAAAATAAGAAAAATGATTCTCTACAAATTGTTTTCAATCTACTAAAAAATACATATTTGAAAGTATTGAAATTCGTTTATTCTTTTGAAATCAATAAAATAAACGAAAAGATATAAATAAAAATTCGTTGGCGATGGAAATATAAGAACTCATTGTCTGTATTTAAATTTATAAAAAATTTAACTCTGCGATTACTTTCAATCTACTAAAAAAATATATATAGGAAAGTATTTAAATTCGTAAATTCTTTTGAAATCAATAAAATAAACGAAAAGATATAAATAATAATTCGTTGGTGATGGAAATATAAGGACTCATTGTCTATATTTAAAATTAGAAAAACGATTCTCTACAAATTTGCTTTCAATCTAATAAAAAATACATATTTGAAAGTATTGAAATTCGTATATTCTTTTGAAATTAATAAAATAAACAAAAAGATATAAATAAGAATTCGTTGGCGATGGAAATATAAGAACTCATTGTCTGTATTTAAATTTATAAAAAATTTAACTCTGCGATTACTTTCAATCTACTAAAAAATACAAATAGGAAAGTATTGAAATTCGTAAATTCTTTTGAAATCAATAAAATAAACGAAAAGATATAAATAAGAATTCGTTGGCGATGGAAATATAAGAACTCATTGTCTGTATTTCAAATAAATAAAATCTACACTCTGCGATTACTTTTAATCTACTAAAAAATACATATAGGAAAGTATTGAAATTCGTATATTCTTTTGAAATCAATAAAATAAACGAAATAATATAAATAAGAATTCGTTGGCGATGGAAATATAAGAACTCATTGTCTGTATTTAAATTTATAAAAAATTTAACTCTGCGATTACTTTCAATCTACTAAAAAAATATATATAGGAAAGTATTGAAATTCGTAAATTCTTTTGAAATCAATAAAATAAACTAAAAGATATAAATAAGAATTCGTTGGTGATGGAAATATAAGGACTCATTGTCTATATTTAAAATTAGAAAAACGATTCTCTACAAATTTGCTTTCAATCTAATAAAAAATACATATTTGAAAGTATTGAAATTCGTATATTCTTTTGAAATCAATAAAATAAACAAAAAGATATAAATAAGAATTCGTTGGCGATGGAAATATAAGAACTCATTGTCTGTATTTAAATTTATAAAAAATTTAACTCTGCGATAACTTTCAATCTACTAAAAAAATATATATAGGAAAGTATTTAAATTCGTAAATTCTTTTGAAATCAATAAAATAAACGAAAAGATATAAATAAGAATTCGTTGGTGATGGAAATATAAGGACTCATTGTCTATATTTAAAATTAGAAAAACGATTCTCTAAAAATTTGCTTTCAATCTAATAAAAAATACATATTTGAAAGTATTGAAATTCGTATATTCTTTTGAAATCAATAAAATAAACAAAAAGATATAAATAAGAATTTGTTGGCGATGGAAATATAAGAACTCATTGTCTGTATTTAAATTTATAAAAAATTTAACTCTGCGATTACTTTCAATCTACTAAAAAAATATATATAGGAAAGTATTGAAATTCGTATATTCTTTTGAAATCAATTAAATAAACGAAAAGATATAAATAAGAATTCGTTGGCGATGGAAATATAAGGACTCATTGTCTATATTTAAAATAAGAAAAATGATTCTCTACAAATTGTTTTCAATCTACTAAAAAATACAAATAGGAAAGTATTGAAATTCGTAAATTCTTTTGAAATCAATAAAATAAACGAAAAGATATAAATAAGAATTCGTTGGCGATGGAAATATAAGAACTCATTGTCTGTATTTCAAATAAATAAAATCTACACTCTGCGATTACCTTTAATCTACTAAAAAATACATACTTGAAAGTATTGAAATTCGTATATTCTTTTGAAATCAATAAAATAAACGAAAAGATATAAATAATAATTCGTTGGCGATGGAAATATAAGAACTCATTGTCTGTATTTCAAATTAATAAAATATACACTCTGCGATTACTTTTAATCTACTAAAAAATACAAATTGGAAAGTATTGAAATTCGTATATTCTTTTGAAATCAATTAAATAAACGAAAAGATATAAATAAGAATTCGTTGGCGATTGAAATATAAGAACTCATTGTCTGTATTTAAATTTATAAAAAATTTAACTCTGCGATTACTTTCAATCTACTAAAAAAATATATATAGGAAAGTATTGAAATTCGTATATTCTTTTGAAATCAATTAAATAAACGAAAAGATATAAATAAGAATTCGTTGGCGATGGAAATATAAGGACTCATTGTCTATATTTAAAATAAGAAAAATGATTCTCTACAAATTGTTTTCAATCTACTAAAAAATACAAATAGGAAAGTATTGAAATTCGTAAATTCTTTTGAAATCAATAAAATAAACGAAAAGATATAAATAAGAATTCGTTGGCGATGGAAATATAAGAACTCATTGTCTGTATTTCAAATAAATAAAATCTACACTCTGCGATTACTTTTAATCTACTAAAAAATACATATAGGAAAGTATTGAAATTCGTATATTCTTTTGAAATCAATAAAATAAACGAAAAGATATAAATAAGAATTCGTTGGCGATTGAAATATAAGAACTCATTGTCTGTATTTAAATTTATTAAAATTTTAACTCTGCGATTACTTTCAATCTACTAAAAAAATATATATAGGAAAGTATTGAAATTCGTAAATTCTTTTGAAATCAATAAAATAAACGAAAAGATATAAATAAGAATTCGTTGGTGATGGAAATATAAGGAATCATTGTCTATATTTAAAATAGAAAAACGATTCTCTACAAATTGTTTTCAATCTACTAAAAAATACATATAGGAAAGTATTGAAATTCGTTTATTCTTTTGAAATCAATAAAATAAACGAAAAGATATAAAAAAGAATTCGTTGGCGATGGAGATATAAGAACTCATTGTCTGTATTTAAATTTAATTAAAATTAAACTCTGCGATTTCTTTTAATCTACTAAAAAATACATATTTGAAAGTATTGAAATTCGTATATTCTTTTAAAATCAATAAAATAAACGAAAAGATATAAATAAGAATTCGTTGGTGATGGAAATATAAGGAATCATTGTCTATATTTAAAATAGAAAAACGATTCTCTACAAATTGTTTTCAATCTACTAAAAAATACATATAGGAAAGTATTGAAATTCGTATATTCTTTTGAAATCAATAAAATAAACGAAAAGATATAAATAAGAATTCGTTGGCGATTGAAATATAAGAACTCATTGTCTGTATTTAGATTTATAAAAATTTTAACTCTGCGATTACTTTCAATCTACTAAAAAATATATATAGGAAAGTATTGAAATTCGTTAATTCTTTTGAAATCAATAAAATAAACAAAAAGATATAAATAAGAATTCGTTGGAGATGGAAATATAAGAACTCATTGTCTATATTTAAAATTAGAAAAACGATTCTCTACAAATTGTTTTTAATCTAATAAAAAATACATATAGGAAAGTATTGAAATTCGTTTATTCTTTTGAAATCAATAAAATAAACGGAAATATATAAATAAGAATTCGTTGGCGATGGAAATATAAGGACTCATTGTCTATATTTAAAATAAGAAAAATGATTCTCTACAAATTGTTTTCAATCTACTAAAAAATACATATTTGAAAGTATTGAAATTCGTTTATTCTTTTGAAATCAATAAAATAAACGAAAAGATATAAATAAGAATTCGTTGGCGATGGAAATATAAGAACTCATTGTCTGTATTTAAATTTAATAAAAATTAAACTCAGCGATTTCTTTTAATCTACTAAAAAATACATATAGGAAAGTATTGAAATTCGTATATTCTTTTGAAATCAATTAAATAAACGAAAAGATATAAATAAGAATTCGTTGGCGATGGAAATATAAGGACTCATTGTCTATATTTAAAATAAGAAAAATGATTCTCTACAAATTGTTTTCAATCTACTAAAAAATACATATAGGAAAGTATTGAAATTCGTATATTCTTTTGAAATCAATAAAATAAACGGAAATATATAAATAAGAATTCGTTGGCGATGGAAATATAAGGACTCATTGTCTATATTTAAAATAAGAAAAACGATTCTCTACAAATTGTTTTTAATCTAATAAAAAATACATATAGGAAAGTATTGAAATTCGTATATTCTTTTGAAATCAATAAAATAAACGGAAATATATAAATAAGAATTCGTTGGCGATGGAAATATAAGAACTCATTGTCTGTATTTAAATTTAATAAAAATTAAACTCTGCGATTTCTTTTAATCTACTAAAAAATACATATTTGAAAGTATTGAAATTCGTATATTCTTTTAAAATCAATAAAATAAACGAAAAGATATAAATAAGAATTCGTTGGCGATGGAAATATAAGAACTCATTGTCTGTATTTAAATTTAATAAAAATTAAACTATGCGATTACTTTCAATCTACTGAAAAATACATATAGGAAAGTATTGAAATTCGTATATTCTTTTGAAATCAATAAAATAAACGAAAAGATATAAATAAGAATTCGTTGGCGATGGAAATATAAGAACTCATTGTCTGTATTTATATTTAATAAAAATTAAACTCTGCGATTTCTTTTAATCTACTAAAAAATACATATAGGAAAGTATTGAAATTCGTTTATTCTTTTGAAATCAATAAAATAAACGAAAAGATATAAAAAAGAATTCGTTGGCGATGGAGATATAAGAACTCATTGTCTGTATTTAAATTTAATTAAAATTAAACTCTGCGATTTCTTTTAATCTACTAAAAAATACATATTTGAAAGTATTGAAATTCGTATATTCTTTTAAAATCAATAAAATAAACGAAAAGATATAAATAAGAATTCGTTGGCGATGGAAATATAAGAACTCATTGTCTGTATTTAAATTTAATAAAAATTAAACTATGCGATTACTTTCAATCTACTGAAAAATACATATAGGAAAGTATTGAAATTCGTATATTCTTTTGAAATCAATTAAATAAACGAAAAGATATAAATAAGAATTCGTTGGCGATGGAAATATAAGAACTCATTGTCTGTATTTAAATTTAATAAAAATCTACACTCTGCGATTTCTTTTAATCTTCTAAAAAATACATATAGGAAAGTATTGAAATTCGTTAATACTTTTGAAATCAATAAAATAAACGAAACGATATAAATAAGAATTCGTTGGCGATGGAAATATAAGAACTCATTGTCTGTATTTAAATTTAATAAAAATTAAACTCTGCGATTTCTTTTAATCTACTAAAAAATACATATAGGAAAGTATTGAAATTCGTTTATTCTTTTGAAATCAATTAAAAAAACGAAAAGATATAAATAAGAATTCGTTGGCGATGGAAATATAAGAACTCATTGTCTGTATTTAAATTTAATAAAAATTAAACTCAGCGATTTCTTTTAATCTACTAAAAAATACATATAGGAAAGTATTGAAATTCGTATATTCTTTTGAAATCAATTAAATAAACGAAAAGATATAAATAAGAATTCGTTGGCGATGGAAATATAAGGACTCATTGTCTATATTTAAAATAAGAAAAATGATTCTCTACAAATTGTTTTCAATCTACTAAAAAATACAAATAGGAAAGTATTGAAATTCGTAAATTCTTTTGAAATCAATAAAATAAACGAAAAGATATAAATAAGAATTCGTTGGCGATGGAAATATAAGAACTCATTGTCTGTATTTCAAATAAATAAAATCTACACTCTGCGATTACTTTTAATCTACTAAAAAATACATATAGGAAAGTATTGAAATTCGTTTATTCTTTTGAAATCAATAAAATAAACGAAAAGATATAAATAAGAATTCGTTGGTGATGGAAATATAAGAACTCATTGTCTATATATAAAATTAGAAAAATGATTCTCTACAAATTGTTTTCAATCTACTAAAAAATACACATTTGAAAGTATTGAAATTCGTATATTATTTTGAAATCAATAAAATAAACGAAAAGATATAAATAAGAATTCGTTGGCGATGGAAATATAAGAACTCATATTCTGTATTTCAAATTAATAAAATCAAGACTCTGCGATTACTTTTAATCTACTAAAAAATACATATTTGAAAGTATTGAAATACGTATATTCTTTTGAAATCAATAAAATAAACGAAAAGATATAAATAAGAATTCGTTGGCGATGGAAATATATTGACTCATTGTCTGTATTTCCAATTAATAAAATCTACACTCTGCGATTACTTTTAATCTACTAAAAAATACATATAGAAAAGTATTGAAATTCGTTTATTCTTTTGAAATCAATAAAATAAACGAAAAGATATAAATAAGAATTCGTTGGTGATGGAAATATAAGGACTCATTGTCTGGTTTTCAAATTAATAAAATCTACACTCTGCGATTACTTTTAATCTACTTAAAAATACATATTTGAAATATTGAAATTCGTATATTCTTTTGAAATCAATAAAATAAACGAAAAGATATAAATAAGAATTCGTTGGCGATGGAAATATAAGAACTCATTGTCTGTATTTCAAATTAATAAAATCTAGACTCTGCGATTACTTTTAATCTACTAAAAAATACATATTTGAAAGTATTGAAATTCGAATATTCTTTTGAAATCAATAAAATAAACGAAAAGATATAAATAAGAATTCGTTGGCGATGGAAATATAAGAACTCATTGTCTGTATTTCAAATTAATAAAATCTAGACTCTGCGATTACTTTTAATCTACTAAAAAATACATATTTAAAAGTATTGAAATTTGTATATTCTTTTGAAATCGATAAAATAAACGAAAAGATATATATATAAGAATTCGTTGGCGATGGAAATATAAGAAATCATTGTCTGTATTTAAATTTAACAAAAATCTACACTCTGCGATTTCTTTTAATCTACAAAAAATACATATAGGAAAGTATTGAAATTCGTATATTCTTTTGAAATCAATAAAATAAACGTAAAGATATAAATAAGAATTCGTTGGCGATGGAAATATAAGAACTCATTGTCTGTATTTCAAATTAATAAAATCTACACTCTGCGATTACTTTTAATCTACTAAAAAATACATATTTGAAAGTATTGAAATTCGTTTATTCTTTTGAAATCAATTTAAAAAACGAAAAGATATAAATAAGAATTCGTTGGCGATGGAAATATAAGGACTCATTGTCTATATTTAAAATAAGAAAAATGATTCTCTACAAATTGTTTTCAATCTACTAAAAAATACAAATAGGAAAGTATTGAAATTCGTAAATACTTTTGAAATCAATAAAATAAACGAAAAGATATAAATAAGAATTCGTTTGTGATGGAAATATAAGGAATCATTGTCTGTATTTCAAATTAATAAAATCTACACTCTGCGATTACTTTTATACTACTAAAAAATACAAATAGGAATGTATTGAAATTCGTATATTCTTTTGAAATCAATAAAATAAACGAAAAGATATAAATAATAATTCGTTGGCGATGGAAATATAAGAACTCATTGTCTGTATTTCAAATTAATAAAATCTAGACTCTGCGATTACTTTTAATCTACTAAAAAATACATATTTGAAAGTATTGAAATTCGTATATTCTTTTGAAACCAATAAAATAAACGAAAAGATATAAATAAGAATTCGTTGGCGATGGAAATATAAGAACTCATTGTCTGTATTTCAAATTAATAAAATCTACACTCTGCGATTACTTTTAATCTACTAAAAAATACATATTTGAAAGTATTGAAATTCGTTTATTCTTTTGAAATCAATAAAATAAACGAAAAGATATAAATAAGAATTCGTTGGCGATGGAAATATAAAAACTCATTGTCTGTATTTCAAATTAATAAAATCTACACTCTGCGATTACTTTTAATCTACTAAAAAATACATATTTGAAAGTATTGAAATTCGTATATTCTTTTGAAATCAATAAAATGAACGAAAAGATATAAATAAGAATTCGTTGGTGATGGAAATATAAGGACTCATTGTCTGTATTTCAAATTAATAAAATCTACACTCTGCGATTACTTTTAATCTACTAAAAAATACATATAGGAAAGTATTGAAATTCGTTTATTCTTTTGAAATCAATAAAATAAACGAAAAGATATAAATAAGAATTCGTTGGCGATGGAAATATAAGAAATCATTGTCTGTATTTCAAATTATTAAAATCTACACTCTGCGATTACTTTTAATCTACTAAAAAATACATATAGGAAAGTATTGAAATTCGTATATTCTTTTGAAATCAATAAAATAAACGAAAAGATATAAATAAGAATTCGTTGGCGATGGAAATATAAGAACTCATTGTCTGTATTTCAAATTAATAAAATCTAGACTCTGCGATTACTTTTAATCTACTAAAAAATACATATTTGAAAGTATTGAAATTCGTATATTCTTTTGAAATCAATAAAATAAACGAAAAGATATAAATAAGAATTCGTTGGCGATGGAAATATAAGAAATCATTGTCTGTATTTCAAATTAATAAAATCTACACTCTGCGATTACTTTTAATCTACTAAAAAATACATATTTGAAAGTATTGAAATTCGAATATTCTTTTGAAATCAATAAAATAAACGAAAAGATATAAATAAGAATTCGTTGGCGATGGAAATATAAGAACTCATTGTCTGTATTTCAAATTAATAAAATCTAGACTCTGCGATTACTTTTAATCTACTAAAAAATACATATTTAAAAGTATTGAAATTCGTATATTCTTTTGAAATCGATAAAATAAACGAAAAGATATATATATAAGAATTCGTTGGCGATGGAAATATAAGAAATCATTGTCTGTATTTAAATTTAACAAAAATCTACACTCTGCGATTTCTTTTAATCTACAAAAAATACATATAGGAAAGTATTGAAATTCGTATATTCTTTTGAAATCAATAAAATAAACGTAAAGATATAAATAAGAATTCGTTGGCGATGGAAATATAAGAACTCATTGTCTGTATTTCAAATTAATAAAATCTACACTCTGCGATTACTTTTAATCTACTAAAAAATACATATAGAAAAGTATTGAAATTCGTTTATTCTTTTGAAATCAATTTAAAAAACGAAAAGATATAAATAAGAATTCGTTGGCGATGGAAATATAAGGACTCATTGTCTATATTTAAAATAAGAAAAATGATTCTCTACAAATTGTTTTCAATCTACTAAAAAATACAAATAGGAAAGTATTGAAATTCGTAAATACTTTTGAAATCAATAAAATAAACGAAAAGATATAAATAAGAATTCGTTGGTGATGGAAATATAAGGACTCATTGTCTGTGTTTCAAATTAATAAAATCTACACTCTGCGATTACTTTTATACTACTAAAAAATACAAATAGGAATGTATTGAAATTCGTATATTCTTTTGAAATCAATAAAATAAACGAAAAGATATAAATAATAATTCGTTGGCGATGGAAATATAAGAACTCATTGTCTGTATTTCAAATTAATAAAATCTACACTCTGCGATTACTTTTATACTACTAAAAAATACAAATAGGAATGTATTGAAATTCGTATATTCTTTTGAAATCAATAAAATAAACGAAAAGATATAAATAAGAATTCGTTGGCGATGGAAATATAAGAACTCATTGTCTGTATTTCAAATTAATAAAATCTACACTCTGCGATTACTTTTAATCTACTAAAAAATACATATAGGAAAGTATTGAAATTCGTTTATTCTTTTGAAATCAATAAAATAAACGAAAAGATATAAATAAGAATTCGTTGGCGATGGAAATATAAAAACTCATTGTCTGTATTTCAAATTAATAAAATCTACACTCTGCGATTACTTTTAATCTACTAAAAAATACATATTTGAAAGTATTGAAATTCGTATATTCTTTTGAAATCAATAAAATAAACGAAAAGATATAAATAAGAATTCGTTGGTGATGGAAATATAAGGACTCATTGTCTGTATTTCAAATTAATAAAATCTACACTCTGCGATTACTTTTAATCTACTAAAAAATACATATAGGAAAGTATTGAAATTCGTTTATTCTTTTGAAATCAATAAAATAAACGAAAAGATATAAATAAGAATTCGTTGGCGATGGAAATATAAGAAATCATTGTCTGTATTTCAAATTAATAAAATCTACACTCTGCGATTACTTTTAATCTACTAAAAAATACATATTTGAAAGTATTGAAATTCGTTTATTCTTTTGAAATCAATTTAAAAAACGAAAAGATATAAATAAGAATTCGTTGGCGATGGAAATATAAGGACTCATTGTCTATATTAAAAATAAGAAAAATGATTCTCTACAAATTGTTTTCAATCTACTAAAAAATACACATTTAAAAGTATTGAAATTCGTTTATTCTTTTGAAATCAATTTAAAAAACGAAAAGATATAAATAAGAATTCGTTGGCGATGGAAATATAAGGACTCATTGTCTATATTTAAAATAAGAAAAATGATTCTCTACAAATTGTTTTCAATCTACTAAAAAATACAAATAGGAAAGTATTGAAATTCGTAAATACTTTTGAAATCAATAAAATAAACGAAAAGATATAAATAAGAATTCGTTGGTGATGGAAATATAAGGACTCATTGTCTGTATTTCAAATTAATAAAATCTACACTCTGCGATTACTTTTATACTACTAAAAAATACAAATAGGAATGTATTGAAATTCGTATATTCTTTTGAAATCAATAAAATAAACGAAAAGATATAAATAATAATTCGTTGGCGATGGAAATATAAGAACTCATTGTCTGTATTTCAAATTAATAAAATCTAGACTCTGCGATTACTTTTAATCTACTAAAAAATACATATTTGAAAGTATTGAAATTCGTATATTCTTTTGAAACCAATAAAATAAACGAAAAGATATAAATAAGAATTCGTTGGCGATGGAAATATAAGAACTCATTGTCTGTATTTCAAATTAATAAAATCTACACTCTGCGATTACTTTTAATCTACTAAAAAATACATATAGGAAAGTATTGAAATTCGTTTATTCTTTTGAAATCAATAAAATAAACGAAAAGATATAAATAAGAATTCGTTGGCGATGGAAATATAAAAACTCATTGTCTGTATTTCAAATTAATAAAATCTACACTCTGCGATTACTTTTATACTACTAAAAAATACATATTTGAAAGTATTGAAATTCGTATATTCTTTTGAAATCAATAAAATAAACGAAAAGATATAAATAAGAATTCGTTGGTGATGGAAATATAAGGACTCATTGTCTGTATTTCAAATTAATAAAATCTACACTCTGCGATTACTTTTAATCTACTAAAAAATACATATAGGAAAGTATTGAAATTCGTTTATTCTTTTGAAATCAATAAAATAAACGAAAAGATATAAATAAGAATTCGTTGGCGATGGAAATATAAGAAATCATTGTCTGTATTTCAAATTATTAAAATCTACACTCTGCGATTACTTTTAATCTACTAAAAAATACATATAGGAAAGTATTGAAATTCGTATATTCTTTTGAAATCAATAAAATAAACGAAAAGATATAAATAAGAATTCGTTGGCGATGGAAATATAAGAACTCATTGTCTGTATTTCAAATTAATAAAATCTAGACTCTGCGATTACTTTTAATCTACTAAAAAATACATATTTGAAAGTATTGAAATTCGTATATTCTTTTGAAATCAATAAAATAAACGAAAAGATATAAATAAGAATTCGTTGGCGATGGAAATATAAGAAATCATTGTATGTATTTCAAATTAATAAAATATTCTAGTATATTCTTTTGAAATCGATAAAATAAACGAAAAGATATATAAATATATAAATTTAACAAAAATCTACACTCTGCGATTACTTTTAATCTACAAAAAATACATATAGGAAAGTATTGAAATTCGTATATTCTTTTGAAATCAATAAAATAAACGTAAAGATATAAATAAGAATTCGTTGGCGATGGAAATATAAGAACTCATTGTCTGTATTTCAAATTAATAAAATCTACACTCTGCGATTACTTTTAATCTACTAAAAAATACATATTTGAAAGTATTGAAATTCGTATATTCTTTTGAAATCAATAAAATAAACGAAAAGATATAAATAAGAATTCGTTGGCGATGGAAATATAAGAACTCATTGTCTGTATTTTAAATTAATAAAATCTAGACTCTGCGATTACTTTTAATCTACTAAAAAATACATATTTGAAAGTATTGAAATTCGTATATTCTTTTGAAATCAATAAAATAAACGAAAAGATATATATATAAGAATTCGTTGGCGATGGAAATATAAGAAATCATTGTCTGTATTTAAATTTAATAAAAATCTACACTCTGCGATTTCTTTTAATCTACAAAAAATACATATAGGAAAGTATTGAAATTCGTATATTCTTTTGAAATCAATAAAATAAACGAAAGGATATAAATAAGAATTCGTTGGTGATGGAAATATAAGAACTCATTGTCTATATTAAAAATAAGAAAAATGATTCTCTACAAATTGTTTTCAATCTACTAAAAAATACACATTTAAAAGTATTGAAATTCGTTTATTCTTTTGAAATCAATTTAAAAAACGAAAAGATATAAATAAGAATTCGTTGGCGATGGAAATATAAGGACTCATTGTCTATATTTAAAATAAGAAAAATGATTCTCTACAAATTGTTTTCAATCTACTAAAAAATACATATTTGAAAGTATTGAAATTCGTATATTCTTTTGAAATCAAAAAAATAAACGAAAAGATATAAATATGAATTCGTTGGCGATGGAAATATAAGAACTCATTATCTATATTTAAAATAAGAAAAATGATTCTCTACAAATTGTTTTCAATCTACTAAAAAATACAAATAGGAAAGTATTGAAATTCGTAAATACTTTTGAAATCAATAAAATAAACGAAAAGATATAAATAAGAATTCGTTGGTGATGGAAATATAAGGACTCATTGTCTGTATTTCAAATTAATAAAATCTACACTCTGCGATTACTTTTATACTACTAAAAAATACAAATAGGAATGTATTGAAATTCGTATATTCTTTTGAAATCAATAAAATAAACGAAAAGATATAAATAATAATTCGTTGGCGATGGAAATATAAGAACTCATTGTCTGTATTTCAAATTAATAAAATCTAGACTCTGCGATTACTTTTAATCTACTAAAAAATACATATTTGAAAGTATTGAAATTCGTATATTCTTTTGAAACCAATAAAATAAACGAAAAGATATAAATAAGAATTCGTTGGCGATGGAAATATAAGAACTCATTGTCTGTATTTCAAATTAATAAAATCTAGACTCTGCGATTACTTTTAATCTACTAAAAAATACATATAGGAAAGTATTGAAATTCGTATATTCTATTGAAATCAATAAAATAAACGAAAAGATATAAATAAGAATTCGTTGGCGATGGAAATATAAGAACTCATTGTCTGTATTTCAAATTAATAAAATCTACACTCTGCGATTACTTTTAATCTACTAAAAAATACATATTTGAAAGTATTGAAATTCGTTTATTCTTTTGAAATCAATAAAATAAACGAAAAGATATAAATAAGAATTCGTTGGCGATGGAAATATAAAAACTCATTGTCTGTATTTCAAATTAATAAAATCTACACTCTGTGATTACTTTTAATCTACTAAAAAATACATATTTGAAAGTATTGAAATTCGTATATTCTTTTGAAATCAATAAAATAAACGAAAAGATATAAATAAGAATTCGTTGGTGATGGAAATATAAGAACTCATTGTCTGTATTTCAAATTTATAAAATCTACACTCTGCGATTACTTTTAATCTACTAAAAAATACATATAGGAAAGTATTGAAATTCGTTTATTCTTTTGAAATCAATAAAATAAACGAAAAGATATAAATAAGAATTCGTTGGCGATGGAAATATAAGAAATCATTGTCTGTATTTCAAATTAATAAAATCTACACTCTGCGATTACTTTTAATCTACTAAAAAATACATATTTGAAAGTATTGAAATTCGTATATTCTTTTGAAATCAATAAAATAAACGAAAAGATATAAATAAGAATTCGTTGGCGATGGAAATATAAGAACTCATTGTCTGTATTTCAAATCAATAAAATCTAGACTCTGCGATTACTTTTAATCTACTAAAAAATACATATTTGAAAGTATTGAAATTCGTATATTCTTTTGAAATCAATAAAATAAACGAAAAGATATAAATAAGAATTCGTTGGCGATGGAAATATAAGAAATCATTGTCTGTATTTCAAATTAATAAAATCTACACTCTGCGATTACTTTTAATCTACTAAAAAATACATATTTGAAAGTATTGAAATTCGAATATTCTTTTGAAATCAATAAAATAAACGAAAAGATATAAATAAGAATTCGTTGGCGATGGAAATATAAGAACTCATTGTCTGTATTTCAAATTAATAAAACCTAGACTCTGCGATTACTTTTAATCTACTAAAAAATACATATTTAAAAGTATTGAAATTCGTATATTCTTTTGAAATCAATAAAATAAACGAAAAGATATATATATAAGAATTCGTTGGCGATGGAAATATAAGAACTCATTGTCTGTATTTCAAATCAATAAAATCTAGACTCTGCGATTACTTTTAATCTACTAAAAAATACATATTTGAAAGTATTGAAATTCGTATATTCTTTTGAAATCAATAAAATAAACGAAAAGATATAAATAAGAATTCGTTGGCGATGGAAATATAAGAAATCATTGTCTGTATTTCAAATTAATAAAATCTACACTCTGCGATTACTTTTAATCTACTAAAAAATACATATTTGAAAGTATTGAAATTCGAATATTCTTTTGAAATCAATAAAATAAACGAAAAGATATAAATAAGAATTCGTTGGCGATGGAAATATAAGAACTCATTGTCTGTATTTCAAATTAATAAAATCTAGACTCTGCGATTACTTTTAATCTACTAAAAAATACATATTTAAAAGTATTGAAATTCGTATATTCTTTTGAAATCAATAAAATAAACGAAAAGATATATATATAAGAATTCGTTGGCGATGGAAATATAAGAAAGCATTGTCTGTATTTAAATTTAATAAAAATCTACACTCTGCGATTTCTTTTAATCTACAAAAAATACATATAGGAAAGTATTGAAATTCGTATATTCTTTTGAAATCAATAAAATAAACGAAAAGATATAAATAAGAATTCGTTGGCGATGGAAATATAAGAACTCATTGTCTGTATTTCAAATTAATAAAATCTAGACTCTGCGATTAAGTTTAATCTACTAAAAAATACATATTTGAAAGTATTGAAATTCGTATATTCTTTTGAAATCAATAAAATAAACAAAAAGATATAAATAAGAATTCGTTGGTGATGGAAATATAAGAAATCATTGTCTGTATTTAAATTTAACAAAAATCTACACTCTGCGATTTCTTTTAATCTACAAAAAATACATATAGGAAAGTATTGAAATTCGTATATTCTTTTGAAATCAATAAAATAAACGTAAAGATATAAATAAGAATTCGTTGGCGATGGAAATATAAGAACTCATTGTCTGTATTTCAAATTAATAAAATCTACACTCTGCGATTACTTTTAATCTACTAAAAAATACATATTTGAAAGTATTGAAATTCGTATATTCTTTTGAAATCAATAAAATAAACGAAAAGATATATATATAAGAATTCGTTGGCGATGGAAATATAAGAAATCATTGTCTGTATTTAAATTTAACAAAAATCTACACTCTGCGATTTCTTTTAATCTACAAAAAATACATATAGGAAAGTATTGAAATTCGTATATTCTTTTGAAATCAATAAAATAAACGTAAAGATATAAATAAGAATTCGTTGGCGATGGAAATATAAGAACTCATTGTCTGTATTTCAAATTAATAAAATCTACACTCTGCGATTACTTTTAATCTACTAAAAAATACATATTTGAAAGTATTGAAATTCGTATATTCTTTTGAAATCAATAAAATAAACGAAAAGATATATATATAAGAATTCGTTGGCGATGGAAATATAAGAAATCATTGTCTGTATTTAAATTTAATAAAAATCTACACTCTGCGATTTCTTTTAATCTACAAAAAATACATATAGAAAAGTATTGAAATTCGTATATTCTTTTGAAATCAATAAAATAAACGAAAGGATATAAATAAGAATTCGTTGGTGATGGAAATATAAGGACTCATTGTCTGTATTTCAAATTAATAAAATCTACACTCTGCGATTACTTTTATACTACTAAAAAATACAAATAGGAATGTATTGAAATTCGTATATTCTTTTGAAATCAATAAAATAAACGAAAAGATATAAATAAGAATTCGTTGGCGATGGAAATATAAGAACTCATTGTCTGTATTTCAAATTAATAAAATCTAGACTCTGCGATTACTTTTAATCTACTAAAAAATACATATAGGAAAGTATTGAAATTCGTATATTCTATTGAAATCAATAAAATAAACGAAAAGATATAAATAAGAATTCGTTGGCGATGGAAATATAAGAACTCATTGTCTGTATTTCAAATTAATAAAATCTACACTCTGCGATTACTTTTAATCTACTAAAAACTACATATTTGAAAGTATTGAAATTCGTTTATTCTTTTGAAATCAATTTAAAAAACGAAAAGATATAAATAAGAATTCGTTGGCGATGGAAATATAAGGACTCATTGTCTATATTTAAAATAAGAAAAATGATTCTCTACAAATTGTTTTCAATCTACTAAAAAATACAAATAGGAAAGTATTGAAATTCGTAAATACTTTTGAAATCAATAAAATAAACGAAAAGATATAAATAAGAATTCGTTGGTGATGGAAATATAAGGACTCATTGTCTGTATTTCAAATTAATAAAATCTACACTCTGCGATTACTTTTATACTACTAAAAAATACAAATAGGAATGTATTGAAATTCGTATATTCTTTTGAAATCAATAAAATAAACGAAAAGATATAAATAAGAATTCGTTGGCGATGGAAATATAAGAACTCATTGTCTGTATTTCAAATTAATAAAATCTAGACTCTGCGATTACTTTTAATCTACTAAAAAATACATATAGGAAAGTATTGAAATTCGTATATTCTATTGAAATCAATAAAATAAACGAAAAGATATAAATAAGAATTCGTTGGCGATGGAAATATAAGAACTCATTGTCTGTATTTCAAATTAATAAAATCTACACTCTGCGATTACTTTTAATCTACTAAAAACTACATATTTGAAAGTATTGAAATTCGTTTATTCTTTTGAAATCAATAAAATAAACGAAAAGATATAAATAAGAATTCGTTGGCGATGGAAATATAAAAACTCATTGTCTGTATTTCAAATTAATAAAATCTACACTCTGCGATTACTTTTAATCTACTAAAAAATACATATTTGAAAGTATTGAAATTCGTATATTCTTTTGAAATCAATAAAATAAACGAAAAGATATAAATAAGAATTCGTTGGTGATGGAAATATAAGGACTCATTGTCTATATTTAAAATAAGAAAAATGATTCTCTACAAATTGTTTTCAGTCTACTAAAAAATACAAATAGGAAAGTATTGAAATTCGTAAATTCTTTTGAAATCAATAAAATAAACGAAAAGATATAAATAAGAATTCGTTGGCGATGGAAATATAAGTACTCATTGTCTGTATTTCAAATTAATAAAATCTACACTCTGCGATTACTTTTAATCTACTAAAAAATACATATAGGAAAGTATTGAAATTCATATATTCTTTTGAAATCAATAAAATAAACGAAAAGATATAAATAAGAATTCGTTGGCGATGGAAATATAAGAACTCATTGTCTGTATTTCAAATTAATAAAATCTACACTCTGCGATTACTTTTAATCTACTAAAAAATACATATAGAAAAGTATTGAAATTCGTTTATTCTTTTGAAATCAATAAAATAAATGAAAAGATATAAATAAGAATTCATTGGTGATGGAAATATAAGGACTCATTGTCTATATTTAAAATAAGAAAAATGATTCTCTACAAATTGTTTTCAATCTACTAAAAAATACAAATAGGAAAGTATTGAAATTCGTATATTCTTTTGAAATCAATAAAATAAACGAAAAGATATAAATAAGAATTCGTTGGCGATGGAAATATAAGAACTCATTGTCTGTATTTCAAATTTATAAAATCTACACTCTGCGATTACTTTTAATCTACTAAAAAATACATAAAGGAAAGTATTGAAATTCGTTTATTCTTTTGAAACCAATAAAATAAACAAAAAGATATAAATAAGAATTCGTTGATGATGGAAATATAAGGACTCATTGTCTGTATTTCAAATTAATAAAATCTACACTCTGCGATTACTTTCAATCTACTAAAAAATACAAATAGGAATGTATTAAAATTCGTAAATTCTTTTGAAATCAATAAAATAAACGAAAAGATATAAATAAGAATTCGTTGGCGATGGAAATATAAGAAATCATTGTCTGTATTTAAATTTAATAAAAATTACACTCTGCGATTTCTTTAATCTACTAAAAAATACACATTTGAAAGTATTGAAATTCGTTTATTCTTTTGAAATCAATAAAATAAACGAAAAGATATAAGAATTCGTTGGCGATGGAAATATAAGAACTCATTGTCTGTATTTAAATTTAATAAAAATCTACACTCTGCGATTTCTTTTAATCTACTAAAAAATACACATTTGAAAGTATTGAAATTTGTATATTCTTTTGAAATCAATAAAATAAACGAAAAGATATAAATAAGAATTCGTTGGCGATGGAAATATAAGAACTCATTGTCTGTATTTAAATTTAATAAAAATTAAACTCTTCGATTTCTTTTAATCTACTAAAAAATACATATTTGAAAGTATTGAAATTCGTATATTCTTTTGAAATCAATTAAATAAACGAAAAGATATAAATAAGAATTCGTTGGCGATGGAAATATAAGAACTCATTGTCTATATATAAAATAAGAAAAATGATTCTCTACAAATTGTTTTCAATCTACTAAAAAATACACATTTGAAAGTATTGAAATTCGTATATTCTTTTGAAATCAATAAAATAAACGAAAAGATATAAATAACAATTCGTTGGCGATGGAAATATAAGAACTCATTGTCTGTATTTCAAATTTATAAAATCTACACTCTGCGATTACTTTTAATCTACTAAAAAATACATAAAGGAAAGTATTGAAATTCGTTTATTCTTTTAAAATCAATAAAATAAACAAAAAGATATAAATAAGAATTCGTTGGTGATGGAAATATAAGGACTCATTGTCTGTATTTCAAATTAATAAAATCTACACTCTGCGATTACTTTTAATCTACTAAAAAATACAAATAGGAATGTATTAAAATTCGTAAATTCTTTTGAAATCAATAAAATAAACGAAAAGATATAAATAAGAATTCGTTGGCGATGGAAATATAAGAAATCATTGTCTGTATTTAAATTTAATAAAAATTACACTCTGCGATTTCTTTAATCTACTAAAAAATACACATTTGAAAGTATTGAAATTCGTTTATTCTTTTGAAATCAATAAAATAAACGAAAAGATATAAGAATTCGTTGGCGATGGAAATATAAGAACTCATTGTCTGTATTTAAATTTAATAAAAATCTACACTCTGCGATTTCTTTTAATCTACTAAAAAATACACATTTGAAAGTATTGAAATTTGTATATTCTTTTGAAATCAATAAAATAAACGAAAAGATATAAATAAGAAT
The DNA here is from genome assembly GCA_961205885.1 of Ptychoptera albimana. NCBI lineage: Eukaryota > Metazoa > Arthropoda > Insecta > Diptera > Ptychopteridae > Ptychoptera > Ptychoptera albimana. Next base: position 11,147,520 of record OY540803.1, on the reverse strand, counting down.
TCGTTGGCGATGGAAATATAAGAACTCATTGTCTGTATTTAAATTTAATAAAAATTAAACTCTGCGATTTCTTTTAATCTACTAAAAAATATATATTTGAAAGTATTGAAATTCGTATATTCTTTTGAAATCAATTAAATAAACGAAAAGATATAAATAAGAATTCGTTGGCGATGGAAATATACGAACTCATTGTCTATATATAAAATAAGAAAAATGATTCTCTACAAATTGTTTTCAATCTACTAAAAAATACACATATGAAAGTATTGAAATTCGTTTATTCTTTTGAAATCAATAAAATAAACGAAAAGATATAAATAAGAATTCGTTGGCGATAGAAATATAAGAACTCATTGTCTGTATTTAAATTTAATAAAAATTAAACTCTGCGATTACTTTCAATCTACTAAAAAAATATATATAGGAAAGTATTGAAATTCGTATATTCTTTTGAAATCAATAAAATAAACGAAAAGATATAAATAAGAATTCGTTGGCGATTGAAATATAAGAACTCATTGTCTGTATTTAAATTTATTAAAATTTTAACTCTGCGATTACTTTCAATCTACTAAAAAAATATATATAGGAAAGTATTGAAATTCGTAAATTCTTTTGAAATCAATAAAATAAACTAAAAGATATAAATAAGAATTCGTTGGTGATGGAAATATAAGGACTCATTGTCTATATTTAAAATTAGAAAAACGATTCTCTACAAATTGTTTTCAATCTACTAAAAAATACATATAGGAAAGTATTGAAGTTCGTTTATTCTTTTGAAATCAATAAAATAAACGAAAAGATAAAAAAAAGAATTCGTTGGCGATGGAGATATAAGAACTCATTGTCTGTATTTAAATTTAATAAAAATTAAACTCTGCGATTTCTTTTAATCTACTAAAAAATACATATTTAAAAGTATTGAAATTCGTATATTCTTTTGAAATCAATAAAATAAACGAAAAGATATAAATAAGAATTCGTTGGCGATGGAAATATAAGAACTCATTGTCTGTATTTAAATTTATATAAAATTTAACTCTGCGATTACTTTCAATCTACTAAAAAAATTTATATAGGAAAGTATTTAAATTCGTAAATTTTTTTGAAATCAATAAAATAAACGAAAAGATATAAATAAGAATTCGTTGGTGATGGAAATATAAGGACTCATTGTCTGTATTTCAAATTAGAAAAACGATTCTCTACAAATTGTTTTCAATCTAATAAAAAATACATATTTGAAAGTATTGAAATTCGTATATTCTTTTGAAATCAATAAAATAAACGAAAAGATATAAATAAGAATTCGTTGGCGATGGAAATATAAGAACTCATTGTCTGTATTTCAAATTAATAAAATCTACACTCTGCGATTACTTTTAATCTACTAAAAAATACATATAGGAAAGTATTGAAATTCGTATATTCTTTTGAAATCAATTAAATAAACGGAAAGATATAAATAAAAATTCGTTGGCGTTGAAATATAAGAACTCATTGTCTGTATTTAAATTTAATAAAAATCTACACTCTGCGATTTCTATTAATCTTCTAAAAAATACATATAGGAAAGTATTGAAATTCGTAAATTCTTTTGAAATCAATAAAATAAACGAAACGATATAAATAAGAATTCGTTGGCGATGGAAATATAAGAACTCATTGTCTGTATTTAAATTTAATAAAAATTAAACTCTTCGATTTCTTTTAATCTACTAAAAAATACACATTTGAAAGTATTGAAATTCGTTTATTCTTTTGAAATCAATTAAAAAAACGAAAAGATATAAATAAGAATTCGTTGGCGATGGAAATATAAGAACTCATTGTCTGTATTTAAATTTAATAAAAATTAAACTCTGCGATTTCTTTTAATCTACTAAAAAATACATATAGGAAAGTATTGAAATTCGTATATTCTTTTGAAATCAATTAAATAAACAAAAAGATATAAATAAGAATTCGTTGGCGATGGAAATATAAGGTCTATATTTAAAATAAGAAAAATGATTCTCTACAAATTGTTTTCAATCTACTAAAAAATACAAATAGGATAGTATTGAAATTCGTTTATTCTTTTGAAATCAATAAAATAAACGAAAAGATATAAAAAAGAATTCGTTGGCGATGGAGATATAAGAACTCATTGTCTGTATTTAAATTTAATAAAAATTAAACTCTGCGATTTCTTTTAATCTACTAAAAAATACATATTTGAAAGTATTGAAATTCGTATATTCTTTTAAAATCAATAAAATAAACGAAAAGATATAAATAAGAATTCGTTGGCGATGGAAATATAAGAACTCATTGTCTGTATTTAAATTTATAAAAAATTTAACTCTGCGATTACTTTCAATCTACTAAAAAAATATATAAAGGAAAGTATTTAAATTCGTAAATTCTTTTGAAATCAATAAAATAAACGAAAAGATATAAATAAGAATTCGTTGGCGATGGAAATATAAGGACTCATTGTCTATATTTAAAATTAAAAAAACGATTCTCTACAAATTGTTTTCAATCTAATAAAAAATACATATTTGAAAGTATTGAAATTCGTATATTCTTTTGAAATCAATTAAATAAACAAAAAGATATAAATAAGAATTCGTTGGCGATGCAAATATAAGAACTCATTGTCTGTATTTCAAATTAATAAAATCTACACTCTGCGATTACTTTTAATCTACTAGAAAATACATATAGGAAAGTATTGAAATTCGTATATTCTTTTGAAATCAATAAAATAAACGGAAATATATAAATAAGAATTCGTTGGCGATGGAAATATAAGGTCTATATTTAAAATAAGAAAAATGATTCTCTACAAATTGTTTTCAATCTACTAAAAAATACAAATAGGATAGTATTTAAATTCGTTTATTCTTTTGAAATCAATAAAATAAACGAAAAGATATAAAAAAGAATTCGTTGGCGATGGAGATATAAGAACTCATTGTCTGTATTTAAATTTAATAAAAATTAAACTCTGCGATTTCTTTTAATCTACTAAAAAATACATAATTGAAAGTATTGAAATTCGTATATTCTTTTGAAATCAATAAAATAAACGAAAAGATATAAATAAGAATTCGTTGGCGATGGAAATATAAGAACTCATTGTCTGTATTTAAATTTATAAAAAATTTAACTCTGCGATTACTTTCAATCTACTAAAAAAATATATAAAGGAAAGTATTTAAATTCGTAAATTCTTTTGAAATCAATAAAATAAACGAAAAGATATAAATAAGAATTCGTTGGCGATGGAAATATAAGGACTCATTGTCTATATTTAAATTTAATAAAAATTAAACCCTGCGATTTCTTTTAATCTACTAAAAAATACATATAGGAAAGTATTGAAATTCGTATATTCTTTTGAAATCAATTAAATAAACAAAAAGATATAAATAAGAATTCGTTGGCGATGGAAATATAAGGTCTATATTTAAAATAAGAAAAATGATTCTCTACAAATTGTTTTCAATCTACTAAAAAATACAAATAGGAAAGTATTGAAATTCGTATATTCTTTTGAAATCAATTAAATAAACAAAAAGATATAAATAAGAATTCGTTGGCGATGGAAATATAAGGTCTATATTTAAAATAAGAAAAATGATTCTCTACAAATTGTTTTCAATCTACTAAAAAATACAAATAGGAAAGTATTGAAATTCGTATATTCTTTTGAAATCAATAAAATAAACGAAAAGATATAAATAAGAATTCGTTGGCGATGGAAATATAAGAACTCATTGTCTGTATTTCAAATTTATAAAATCTACACTCTGCGATTACTTTTAATCTACTAAAAAATACATAAAGGAAAGTATTGAAATTCGTTTATTCTTTTGAAACCAATAAAATAAACAAAAAGATATAAATAAGAATTCGTTGGTGATGGAAATATAAGGACTCATTGTCTGTATTTCAAATTAATAAAATCTACACTCTGCGATTACTTTTAATCTACTAAAAAATACAAATAGGAATGTATTAAAATTCGTAAATTCTTTTGAAATCAATAAAATAAACGAAAAGATATAAATAAGAATTCGTTGGCGATGGAAATATAAGAAATCATTGTCTGTATTTTAATTTAATAAAAATTACACTCTGCGATTTCTTTAATCTACTAAAAAATACACATTTGAAAGTATTGAAATTCGTTTATTCTTTTGAAATCAATAAAATAAACGAAAAGATATAAGAATTCGTTGGCGATGGAAATATAAGAACTCATTGTCTGTATTTAAATTTAATAAAAATCTACACTCTGCGATTTCTTTTAATCTACTAAAAAATACACATTTGAAAGTATTGAAATTTGTATATTCTTTTGAAATCAATAAAATAAACGAAAAGATATAAATAAGAATTCGTTGGCGATGGAAATATAAGAACTCATTGTCTGTATTTAAATTTAATAAAAATTAAACTCTGCGATTTCTTTTAATCTACTAAAAAATACATATTTGAAAGTATTGAAATTCGTATATTCTTTTGAAATCAATTAAATAAACGAAAAGATATAAATAAGAATTCGTTGGCGATGGAAATATAAGAACTCATTGTCTATATATAAAATAAGAAAAATGATTCTCTACAAATTGTTTTCAATCTACTAAAAAATACACATTTGAAAGTATTGAAATTCGTATATTCTTTTGAAATCAATAAAATAAACGAAAAGATATAAATAACAATTCGTTGGCGATGGAAATATAAGAACTCATTGTCTGTATTTAAATTTAATAAAAATTAAACTCTTCGATTTCTTTTAATCTACTAAAAAATACACATTTGAAAGTATTGAAATTCGTTTATTCTTTTGAAATCAATTAAAAAAACGAAAAGATATAAATAAGAATTCGTTGGCGATGGAAATATAAGAACTCATTGTCTGTATTTAAATTTAATAAAAATTAAACTCTGCGATTTCTTTTAATCTACTAAAAAATACATATAGGAAAGTATTGAAATTCGTATATTCTTTTGAAATCAATTAAATAAACAAAAAGATATAAATAAGAATTCGTTGGCGATGGAAATATAAGGTCTATATTTAAAATAAGAAAAATGATTCTCTACAAATTGTTTTCAATCTACTAAAAAATACAAATAGGATAGTATTGAAATTCGTTTATTCTTTTGAAATCAATAAAATAAACGGAAAGATATAAATAAAAATTCGTTGGCGATGGAAATATAAGAACTCATTGTCTGTATTTAAATTTAATAAAAATCTACACTCTGCGATTTCTATTAATCTTCTAAAAAATACATATAGGAAAGTATTGAAATTCGTAAATTCTTTTGAAATCAATAAAATAAACGAAACGATATAAATAAGAATTCGTTGGCGATGGAAATATAAGAACTCATTGTCTGTATTTAAATTTAATAAAAATTAAACTCTTCGATTTCTTTTAATCTACTAAAAAATACACATTTGAAAGTATTAAAATTCGTTTATTCTTTTGAAATCAATTAAAAAAACGAAAAGATATAAATAAGAATTCGTTGGCGATGGAAATATAAGAACTCATTGTCTGTATTTAAATTTAATAAAAATTAAACTCTGCGATTTCTTTTAATCTACTAAAAAATACATATAGGAAAGTATTGAAATTCGTATATTCTTTTGAAATCAATTAAATAAACAAAAAGATATAAATAAGAATTCGTTGGCGATGGAAATATAAGGTCTATATTTAAAATAAGAAAAATGATTCTCTACAAATTGTTTTCAATCTACTAAAAAATACAAATAGGAAAGTATTGAAATTCGTATATTCTTTTGAAATCAATTAAATAAACAAAAAGATATAAATAAGAATTCGTTGGCGATGGAAATATAAGGTCTATATTTAAAATAAGAAAAATGATTCTCTACAAATTGTTTTCAATCTACTAAAAAATACAAATAGGAAAGTATTGAAATTCGTATATTCTTTTGAAATCAATAAAATAAACGAAAAGATATAAATAAGAATTCGTTGGCGATGGAAATATAAGAACTCATTGTCTGTATTTCAAATTTATAAAATCTACACTCTGCGATTACTTTTAATCTACTAAAAAATACATAAAGGAAAGTATTGAAATTCGTTTATTCTTTTGAAACCAATAAAATAAACAAAAAGATATAAATAAGAATTCGTTGGTGATGGAAATATAAAGACTCATTGTCTGTATTTCAAATTAATAAAATCTACACTCTGCGATTACTTTTAATCTACTAAAAAATACAAATAGGAATGTATTAAAATTCGTAAATTCTTTTGAAATCAATAAAATAAACGAAAAGATATAAATAAGAATTCGTTGGCGATGGAAATATAAGAAATCATTGTCTGTATTTTAATTTAATAAAAATTAAACTCTGCGATTTCTTTTAATCTACTAAAAAATACACATTTGAAAGTATTGAAATTCGTTTATTCTTTTGAAATCAATAAAATAAACGAAAAGATATAAGAATTCGTTGGCGATGGAAATATAAGAACTCATTGTCTGTATTTAAATTTAATAAAAATCTACACTCTGCGATTTCTTTTAATCTACTAAAAAATACACATTTGAAAGTATTGAAATTTGTATATTCTTTTGAAATCAATAAAATAAACGAAAAGATATAAATAAGAATTCGTTGGCGATGGAAATATAAGAACTCATTGTCTGTATTTAAATTTAATAAAAATTAAACTCTGCGATTTCTTTTAATCTACTAAAAAATACATATTTGAAAGTATTGAAATTCGTATATTCTTTTGAAATCAATTAAATAAACGAAAAGATATAAATAAGAATTCGTTGGTGATGGAAATATAAGGACTCATTGTCTGTATTTCAAATTAATAAAATCTACACTCTGCGATTACTTTTAATCTACTAAAAAATACAAATAGGAATGTATTAAAATTCGTAAATTCTTTTGAAATCAATAAAATAAACGAAAAGATATAAATAAGAATTCGTTGGCGATGGAAATATAAGAAATCATTGTCTGTATTTAAATTTAATAAAAATTACACTCTGCGATTTCTTTAGTCTACTAAAAAAAAAACATTTGAAAGTATTGAAATTCGTTTATTCTTTTGAAATCAATAAAATAAACGAAAAGATATAAGAATTCGTTGGCGATGGAAATATAAGAACTCATTGTCTGTATTTAAATTTAATAAAAATCTACACTCTGCGATTTCTTTTAATCTACTAAAAAATACACATTTGAAAGTATTGAAATTTGTATATTCTTTTGAAATCAATAAAATAAACGTAAAGATATAAATAAGAATTCGTTGGCGATGGAAATATAAGAACTCATTGTCTGTATTTAAATTTAATAAAAATTAAACTCTGCGATTTCTTTTAATCTACTAAAAAATACATATTTGAAAGTATTGAAATTCGTATATTCTTTTGAAATCAATTAAATAAACGAAAAGATATAAATAAGAATTCGTTGGCGATGGAAATATACGAACTCATTGTCTATATATAAAATAAGAAAAATGATTCTCTACAAATTGTTTTCAATCTACTAAAAAATACACATATGAAAGTATTGAAATTCGTTTATTCTTTTGAAATCAATAAAATAAACGAAAAGATATAAATAAGAATTCGTTGGCGATAGAAATATAAGAACTCATTGTCTGTATTTAAATTTAATAAAAATTAAACTCTGCGATTACTTTCAATCTACTGAAAAATACATATAGGAAAGTATTGAAATTCGTATATTCTTTTGAAATCAATAAAATAAACGAAAAGATATAAATAAGAATTCGTTGGCGATTGAAATATAAGAACTCATTGTCTGTATTTAAATTTATTAAAATTTTAACTCTGCGATTACTTTCAATCTACTAAAAAAATATATATAGGAAAGTATTGAAATTCGTAAATTCTTTTGAAATCAATAAAATAAACTAAAAGATATAAATAAGAATTCGTTGGTGATGGAAATATAAGGACTCATTGTCTATATATAAAATAAGAAAAATGATTCTCTACAAATTGTTTTCAATCTACTAAAAAATACACATATGAAAGTATTGAAATTCGTTTATTCTTTTGAAATCAATAAAATAAATGAAAAGATATAAATAAGAATTCGTTGGCGATGGAAATATAAGAACTCATTGTCTGTATTTAAATTTAATAAAAATTAAACTCTGCGATTACTTTCAATCTACTGAAAAATACATATAGGAAAGTATTGAAATTCGTATATTCTTTTGAAATCAATAAAATAAACGAAAAGATATAAATAAGAATTCGTTGGTGATGGAAATATAAGGACTCATTGTCTATATTTAAAATTAGAAAAACGATTCTCTACAAATTGTTTTTAATCTACTAAAAAATACATATAGGAAAGTATTGAAATTCGTTTATTCTTTTGAAATCAATAAAATAAACTAAAAGATATAAATTAGAATTCGTTGGTGATGGAAATATAAGGACTCATTGTCTGTATTTAAATTTATATAAAATTTAACTCTGCGATTACTTTCAATCTACTAAAAAAATTTATATAGGAAAGTATTTAAATTCGTAAATTTTTTTGAAATCAATAAAATAAACGAAAAGATATAAATAAGAATTCGTTGGTGATGGAAATATAAGGACTCATTGTCTATATTTAAAATTAGAAAAACGATTCTCTACAAATTGTTTTCAATCTAATAAAAAATACATATTTGAAAGTATTGAAATTCGTATATTCTTTTGAAATCAATAAAATAAACGAAAAGATATAAATAAGAATTCGTTGGCGATGGAAATATAAGAACTCATTGTCTGTATTTAAATTTAATAAAATCTACACTCTGCGATTTCTTTTAATCTACTAAAAAATACATATTTGAAAGTATTGAAATTCGTTTATTCTTTTGAAATCAATAAAATAAACGAAAAGATATAAATAAGAATTCGTTGGTGATGGAAATATAAGGACTCATTGTCTATATTTAAAATTAGAAAAACGATTCTCTACAAATTGTTTTCAATCTAATAAAAAATACATATTTGAAAGTATTGAAATTCGTATATTCTTTTGAAATCAATAAAATAAACGAAAAGATATAAATAAGAATTCGTTGGCGATGGAAATATAAGAACTCATTGTCTGTATTTCAAATTAATAAAATCTACACTCTGCGATTACTTTTAATCTACTAAAAAATACATATAGGAAAGTATTGCAATTCGTATATTCTTTTGAAATCAATAAAATAAACGGAAAGATATAAATAAAAATTCGTTGGCGTTGAAATATAAGAACTCATTGTCTGTATTTAAATTTAATAAAAATCTACACTCTGCGATTTCTATTAATCTTCTAAAAAATACATATAGGAAAGTATTGAAATTCGTAAATTCTTTTGAAATCAATAAAATAAACGAAACGATATAAATAAGAATTCGTTGGCGATGGAAATATAAGAACTCATTGTCTGTATTTAAATTTAATAAAAATTAAACTCTTCGATTTCTTTTAATCTACTAAAAAATACATATTTGAAAGTATTGAAATTCGTTTATTCTTTTGAAATCAATAAAATAAACGAAAAGATATAAAAAAGAATTCGTTGGCGATGGAGATATAAGAACTCATTGTCTGTATTTAAATTTAATAAAAATTAAACTCTGCGATTTCTTTTAATCTACTAAAAAATACATATTTGAAAGTATTGAAATTCGTATATTCTTTTGAAATCAATAAAATAAACGAAAAGATATAAATAAGAATTCGTTGGCGATGGAAATATAAGAACTCATTGTCTGTATTTAAATTTATAAAAAATTTAACTCTGCGATTACTTTCAATCTACTAAAAAAATATATAAAGGAAAGTATTTAAATTCGTAAATTCTTTTGAAATCAATAAAATAAACGAAAAGATATAAATAAGAATTCGTTGGCGATGGAAATATAAGGACTCATTGTCTATATTTAAAATTAAAAAAACGATTCTCTACAAATTGTTTTCAATCTAATAAAAAATACATATTTGAAAGTATTGAAATTCGTATATTCTTTTGAAATCAATAAAATAAACAAAAAGATATAAATAAGAATTCGTTGGCGATGCAAATATAAGAACTCATTGTCTGTATTTCAAATTAATAAAATCTACACTCTGCGATTACTTTTAATCTACTAGAAAATACATATAGGAAAGTATTGAAATTCGTATATTCTTTTGAAATCAATAAAATAAACGGAAATATATAAATAAGAATTCGTTGGCGATGGAAATATAAGGACTCATTGTCTATATTTAAAATAAGAAAAATGATTCTCTACAAATTGTTTTCAATCTACTAAAAAATACATATTTGAAAGTATTGAAATTTGTTTATTCTTTTGAAATCAATTAAATAAACGAAAAGATATAAATAAGAATTCGTTGGCGATTGAAATATAAGAACTCATTGCCTGTATTTAAATTTATTAAAATTTTAACTCTGCGATTACTTTCAATCTACTAAAAAAATATATATAGGAAAGTATTGAAATTCGTAAATTCTTTTGAAATCAATAAAATAAACTAAAAGATATAAATTACAATTCGTTGGTGATGGAAATATAAGGACTCATTGTCTATATTTAAAATTAGAAAAACGATTCTCTACAAATTGTTTTCAATCTACTAAAAAATACATATAGGAAAGTATTGAAATTCGTTTATTCTTTTGAAATCAATAAAATAAACGAAAAGATATAAAAAAGAATTCGTTGGCGATGGAGATATAAGAACTCATTGTCTGTATTTAAATTTAATAAAAATTAAACTCTGCGATTTCTTTTAATCTACTAAAAAATACATATTTAAAAGTATTGAAATTCGTATATTCTTTTGAAATCAATAAAATAAACGAAAAGATATAAATAAGAATTCGTTGGCGATGGAAATATAAGAACTCATTGTCTGTATTTAAATTTATATAAAATTTAACTCTGCGATTACTTTCAATCTACTAAAAAAATTTATATAGGAAAGTATTTAAATTCGTAAATTTTTTTGAAATCAATAAAATAAACGAAAAGATATAAATAAGAATTCGTTGGTGATGGAAATATAAGGACTCATTGTCTATATTTAAAATTAGAAAAACGATTCTCTACAAATTGTTTTCAATCTAATAAAAAATACATATTTGAAAGTATTGAAATTCGTATATTCTTTTGAAATCAATAAAATAAACGAAAAGATATAAATAAGAATTCGTTGGCGATGGAAATATAAGAACTCATTGTCTGTATTTCAAATTAATAAAATCTACACTCTGCGATTACTTTTAATCTACTAAAAAATACATACTTGAAAGTATTGAAATTCGTATATTCTTTTGAAATCAATAAAATAAACGGAAAGATATAAATAAAAATTCGTTGGCGTTGAAATATAAGAACTCATTGTCTGTATTTAAATTTAATAAAAATCTACACTCTGCGATTTCTATTAATCTTCTAAAAAATACATATAGGAAAGTATTGAAATTCGTAAATTCTTTTGAAATCAATAAAATAAACGAAACGATATAAAAAAGAATTCGTTGGCGATGGAAATATAAGAACTCATTGTCTGTATTTAAATTTAATAAAAATTAAACTCTTCGATTTCTTTTAATCTACTAAAAAATACACATTTGAAAGTATTGAAATTCGTTTATTCTTTTGAAATCAATTAAAAAAACGAAAAGATATAAATAAGAATTCGTTGGCGATGGAAATATAAGAACTCATTGTCTGTATTTAAATTTAATAAAAATTAAACTCTGCGATTTCTTTTAATCTACTAAAAAATACATATAGGAAAGTATTGAAATTCGTATATTCTTTTGAAATCAATTAAATAAACAAAAAGATATAAATAAGAATTCGTTGGCGATGGAAATATAAGGTCTATATTTAAAATAAGAAAAATGATTCTCTACAAATTGTTTTCAATCTACTGAAAAATACAAATAGGATAGTATTGAAATTCGTTTATTCTTTTGAAATCAATAAAATAAACGAAAAGATATAAAAAAGAATTCGTTGGCGATGGAGATATAAGAACTCATTGTCTGTATTTAAATTTAATAAAAATTAAACTCTGCGATTTCTTTTAATCTACTAAAAAATACATATTTGAAAGTATTGAAATTCGTATATTCTTTTGAAATCAATTAAATAAACGAAAAGATATAAATAAGAATTCGTTGGCGATGGAAATATAAGAACTCATTGTCTGTATTTAAATTTATAAAAAATTTAACTCTGCGATTACTTTCAATCTACTAAAAAAATATATAAAGGAAAGTATTTAAATTCGTAAATTCTTTTGAAATCAATAAAATAAACGAAAAGATATAAATAAGAATTCGTTGGCGATGGAAATATAAGGACTCATTGTCTATATTTAAAATTAAAAAAACGATTCTCTACAAATTGTTTTCAATCTAATAAAAAATACATATTTGAAAGTATTGAAATTCGTATATTCTTTTGAAATCAATAAAATAAACAAAAAGATATAAATAAGAATTTGTTGGCGATGCAAATATAAGAACTCATTGTCTGTATTTCAAATTAATAAAATCTACACTCTGCGATTACTTTTAATCTACTAGAAAATACATATAGGAAAGTATTGAAATTCGTATATTCTTTTGAAATCAATAAAATAAACGGAAATATATAAATAAGAATTCGTTGGCGATGGAAATATAAGGACTCATTGTCTATATTTAAAATAAGAAAAATGATTCTCTACAAATTGTTTTCAATCTACTAAAAAATACATATTTGAAAGTATTGAAATTTGTTTATTCTTTTGAAATCAATTAAATAAACGAAAAGATATAAATAAGAATTCGTTGGCGATTGAAATATAAGAACTCATTGCCTGTATTTAAATTTATTAAAATTTTAACTCTGCGATTACTTTCAATCTACTAAAAAAATATATATAGGAAAGTATTGAAATTCGTAAATTCTTTTGAAATCAATAAAATAAACTAAAAGATATAAATTACAATTCGTTGGTGATGGAAATATAAGGACTCATTGTCTATATTTAAAATTAGAAAAACGATTCTCTACAAATTGTTTTCAATCTACTAAAAAATACATATAGGAAAGTATTGAAATTCGTTTATTCTTTTGAAATCAATAAAATAAACGAAAAGATATAAAAAAGAATTCGTTGGCGATGGAGATATAAGAACTCATTGTCTGTATTTAAATTTAATAAAAATTAAACTCTGCGATTTCTTTTAATCTACTAAAAAATACATATTTAAAAGTATTGAAATTCGTATATTCTTTTGAAATCAATAAAATAAACGAAAAGATATAAATAAGAATTCGTTGGCGATGGAAATATAAGAACTCATTGTCTGTATTTAAATTTAATAAAAATTAAACTCTTCGATTTCTTTTAATCTACTAAAAAATACACATTTGAAAGTATTGAAATTCGTTTATTCTTTTGAAATCAATAAAATAAACGAAAAGATATAAATAAGAATTCGTTGGCGATGGAAATATAAGAACTCATTGTCTGTATTTCAAATTAATAAAATCTACACTCTGCGATTACTTTTAATCTACTAAAAAATACATACTTGAAAGTATTGAAATTCGTATATTCTTTTGAAATCAATAAAATAAACGGAAAGATATAAATAAAAATTCGTTGGCGTTGAAATATAAGAACTCATTGTCTGTATTTAAATTTAATAAAAATCTACACTCTGCGATTTCTATTAATCTTCTAAAAAATACATATAGGAAAGTATTGAAATTCGTAAATTCTTTTGAAATCAATAAAATAAACGAAACGATATAAAAAAGAATTCGTTGGCGATGGAAATATAAGAACTCATTGTCTGTATTTAAATTTAATAAAAATTAAACTCTTCGATTTCTTTTAATCTACTAAAAAATACACATTTGAAAGTATTGAAATTCGTTTATTCTTTTGAAATCAATTAAAAAAACGAAAAGATATAAATAAGAATTCGTTGGCGATGGAAATATAAGAACTCATTGTCTGTATTTAAATTTAATAAAAATTAAACTCTGCGATTTCTTTTAATCTACTAAAAAATACATATAGGAAAGTATTGAAATTCGTATATTCTTTTGAAATCAATTAAATAAACAAAAAGATATAAATAAGAATTCGTTGGCGATGGAAATATAAGGTCTATATTTAAAATAAGAAAAATGATTCTCTACAAATTGTTTTCAATCTACTGAAAAATACAAATAGGATAGTATTGAAATTCGTTTATTCTTTTGAAATCAATAAAATAAACGAAAAGATATAAAAAAGAATTCGTTGGCGATGGAGATATAAGAACTCATTGTCTGTATTTAAATTTAATAAAAATTAAACTCTGCGATTTCTTTTAATCTACTAAAAAATACATATTTGAAAGTATTGAAATTCGTATATTCTTTTGAAATCAATTAAATAAACGAAAAGATATAAATAAGAATTCGTTGGCGATGGAAATATAAGAACTCATTGTCTGTATTTAAATTTATAAAAAATTTAACTCTGCGATTACTTTCAATCTACTAAAAAAATATATAAAGGAAAGTATTTAAATTCGTAAATTCTTTTGAAATCAATAAAATAAACGAAAAGATATAAATAAGAATTCGTTGGCGATGGAAATATAAGGACTCATTGTCTATATTTAAAATTAAAAAAACGATTCTCTACAAATTGTTTTCAATCTAATAAAAAATACATATTTGAAAGTATTGAAATTCGTATATTCTTTTGAAATCAATAAAATAAACAAAAAGATATAAATAAGAATTCGTTGGCGATGCAAATATAAGAACTCATTGTCTGTATTTCAAATTAATAAAATCTACACTCTGCGATTACTTTTAATCTACTAGAAAATACATATAGGAAAGTATTGAAATTCGTATATTCTTTTGAAATCAATAAAATAAACGGAAATATATAAATAAGAATTCGTTGGCGATGGAAATATAAGGACTCATTGTCTATATTTAAAATAAGAAAAATGATTCTCTACAAATTGTTTTCAATCTACTAAAAAATACATATTTGAAAGTATTGAAATTCGTTTATTCTTTTGAAATCAATTAAATAAACGAAAAGATATAAATAAGAATTCGTTGGCGATTGAAATATAAGAACTCATTGCCTGTATTTAAATTTATTAAAATTTTAACTCTGCGATTACTTTCAATCTACTAAAAAAATATATATAGGAAAGTATTGAAATTCGTAAATTCTTTTGAAGTCAATAAAATAAACGAAAAGATATAAATAAGAATTCGTTGGTGATGGAAATATAAGGACTCATTGTCTATATTTAAAATTAGAAAAACGATTCTCTACAAATTGTTTTCAATCTACTAAAAAATACATATAGGAAAGTATTGAATTTCGTTTATTCTTTTGAAATCAATAAAATAAACGAAAAGATATAAAAAAGAATTCGTTGGCGATGGAGATATAAGAACTCATTGTCTGTATTTAAATTTAATAAAAATTAAACTCTGCGATTTCTTTTAATCTACTAAAAAATACATATTTGAAAGTATTGAAATTCGTATATTCTTTTGAAATCAATAAAATAAATGAAAAGATATAAATAAGAATTCGTTGGCGATGGAAATATAAGAACTCATTGTCTGTATTTAAATTTATATAAAATTTAACTCTGCGATTACTTTCAATCTACTAAAAAAATATATATAGGAAAGTATTTAAATTCGTAAATTCTTTTGAAATCAATTTAATAAACGAAAAGATATAAATAAGAATTCGTTGGTGATGGAAATATAAGGACTCATTGTCTATATTTAAAATTAGAAAAACGATTCTCTACAAATTGTTTTCAATCTACTAAAAAATACATATAGGATAGTATTGAAATTCGTATATTCTTTTGAAATCAATAAAATAAACAAAAAGATATAAATAAGAATTCGTTGGCGATGGAAATATAAGAACTCATTGTCTGTATTTAAAATTAATAAAAGCTACACTCTGCGATTACTTTTAATCTACTAAAAAATACATATAGGAAAGTATTGAAATTCGTATATTCTTTTGAAATCAATAAAATAAACGGAAAGATATAAATAAAAATTCGTTGGCGTTGAAATATAAGAACTCATTGTCTGTATTTAAATTTATATAAAATTTAACTCTGCGATTACTTTCAATCTACTAAAAAAATATATATAGGAAAGTATTTAAATTCGTAAATTCTTTTGAAATCAATTTTATAAACGAAAAGATATAAATAAGAATTCGTTGGTGATGGAAATATAAGGACTCATTGTCTATATTTAAAATTAGAAAAACGATTCTCTACAAATTGTTTTCAATCTACTAAAAAATACATATAGGATAGTATTGAAATTCGTATATTCTTTTGAAATCAATAAAATAAACAAAAAGATATAAATAAGAATTCGTTGGCGATGGAAATATAAGGACTCATTGTCTATATTTAAAATAAGAAAAATGATTCTCTACAAATTGTTTTCAATCTACTAAAAAATACATATTTGAAAGTATTGAAATTCGTTTATTCTTTTGAAATCAATTAAATAAACGAAAAGATATAAATAAGAATTCGTTGGCGATTGAAATATAAGAACTCATTGCCTGTATTTAAATTTATTAAAATTTTAACTCTGCGATTACTTTCAATCTACTAAAAAAATATATATAGGAAAGTATTGAAATTCGTAAATTCTTTTGAAGTCAATAAAATAAACGAAAAGATATAAATAATAATTCGTTGGTGATGGAAATATAAGGACTCATTGTCTATATTTAAAATTAGATAAACGATTCTCTACAAATTGTTTTCAATCTACTAAAAAATACATATAGGAAAGTATTGAAATTCGTTTATTCTTTTGAAATCAATAAAATAAACGAAAAGATATAAAAAAGAATTCGTTGGCGATGGAGATATAAGAACTCATTGTCTGTATTTAAATTTAATAAAAATTAAACTCTGCGATTTCTTTTAATCTACTAAAAAATACATATTTGAAAGTATTGAAATTCGTATATTCTTTTGAAATCAATAAAATAAATGAAAAGATATAAATAAGAATTCGTTGGCGATGGAAATATAAGAACTCATTGTCTGTATTTAAATTTATATAAAATTTAACTCTGCGATTACTTTCAATCTACTAAAAAAATATATATGGGAAAGTATTTAAATTCGTAAATTCTTTTGAAATCAATTTAATAAACGAAAAGATATAAATAAGAATTCGTTGGTGATGGAAATATAAGGACTCATTGTCTATATTTAAAATTAGAAAAACGATTCTCTACAAATTTTTTTCAATCTACTAAAAAATACATATAGGAAAGTATTGAAATTCGTTTATTCTTTTGAAATCAATAAAATAAACGAAAAGATATAAAAAAGAATTCGTTGGCGATGGAGATATAAGAACTCATTGTCTGTATTTAAATTTAATAAAAATTAAACTCTGCGATTTCTTTTAATCTACTAAAAAATACATATTTGAAAGTATTGAAATTCGTATATTCTTTTGAAATCAATAAAATAAATGAAAAGATATAAATAAGAATTCGTTGGCGATGGAAATATAAGAACTCATTGTCTGTATTTAAATTTATATAAAATTTAACTCTGCGATTACTTTCAATCTACTAAAAAAATATATATAGGAAAGTATTTAAATTCGTAAATTCTTTTGAAATCAATTTAATAAACGAAAAGATATAAATAAGAATTCGTTGGTGATGGAAATATAAGGACTCATTGTCTATATTTAAAATTAGAAAAACGATTCTCTACAAATTGTTTTCAATCTACTAAAAAATACATATAGGATAGTATTGAAATTCGTATATTCTTTTGAAATCAATAAAATAAACAAAAAGATATAAATAAGAATTCGTTGGCGATGGAAATATAAGAACTCATTGTCTGTATTTAAAATTAATAAAAGCTACACTCTGCGATTACTTTTAATCTTTTAAAAAATACATATAGGAAAGTATTGAAATTCGTAAATTCTTTTGAAATCAATAAAATAAACGAAACGATATAAATAAGAATTCGTTGGCGATGGAAATATAAGAACTCATTGTCTGTATTTCAAATTAATAAAAATTAAACTCTTCGATTTCTTTTAATCTACTAAAAAATACACATTTGAAAGTATTGAAATTCGTTTATTCTTTTGAAATCAATTAAAAAAACGAAAAGATATAAATAAGAATTCGTTGGCGATGGAAATATAAGAACTAGTTGTCTGTATTTAAATTAATAAAAAATTAAACTCTGCGATTTCTTTTAGTCTACTAAAAAATACATATAGGAAAGTATTGAAATTCGTATATTCTTTTGAAATCAATTAAATAAACGAAAAGATATAAATAAGAATTCGTTGGCGATGGAAATATAAGGACTCATTGTCTATATTTAAAATAAGAAAAATGATTCTCTACAAATTGTTTTCAATCTACTAAAAAATACAAATAGGAAAGTATTGAAATTCGTAAATTCTTTTGAAATCAATAAAATAAACGAAAAGATATAAATAAGAATTCGTTGGCGATGGAAATATAAGAACTCATTGTCTGTATTTCAAATTAATAAAATCTAGAATCTGCGATTACTTTTAATCTACTAAAAAATACATATTTGAAAGTATTGAAAATCGTATATTCTTTTGAAATCAATAAAATAAACGAAAAGATATAAATAAGAATTCGTTGGTGATGGAAATATAAGAACTCATTGTCTATATATAAAATTAGAAAAATGATTCTCTACAAATTGTTTTCAATCTACTAAAAAATACATATTTGAAAGTATTGAAATTCGTATATTCTTTTAAAATCAATAAAATAAACGAAAAGATATAAATAAGAATTCGTTGGTGATGGAAATATAAGGACTCATTGTCTGTATTTCAAATTAATAAAATCTACTCTCTGCGATTACTTTTAATCTACTAAAAAATACATATAGGAAAGTATTGAAATTCGTTTCTTCTTTTGAAATCAATAAAATAAACGAAAAGATATAAATAAGAATTCGTTGGCGATGGAAATATAAGAAATCATTGTCTGTATTTCAAATTAATAAAATCTACACTCCACGATTACTTTTAATCTACTAAAAAATACATATTTGAAAGTATTGAAATTCGTATATTCTTTTGAAATCAATAAAATAAACGAAAAGATATAAATAAGAATTCGTTGGCGATGGAAATATAAGAAATCATTGTCTGTATTTCAAATAAATAAAATCTACACTCTGCCATTACTTTTAATCTACTAAAAAATACATATTTGAAAGTATTGAAATTCGTATATTCTTTTGAAATCAATAAAATAAACGAAAAGATATAAATAAGAATTCGTTGGCGATGGAAATATAAGAAATCATTGTCTGTATTTCAAATTAATAAAATATACACTCTGCGATTACTTTTAATCTACTAAAAAATACATATTTGAAAGTATTGAAAATCGTATATTCTTTTGAAATCAATAAAATAAACGAAAAGATATAAGTAAGAATTCATTGGCGATGGAAATATAAGAACTCATTGTCTGTATTTCAAATTAATAAAATCTAGACTCTGCGATTACTTTTAATCTACTAAAAAATACATATTTGAAAGTATTGAAATTCGTATATTCTTTTCAAATCAATAAAATAAACGAAAAGATATAAATAAGAATTCGTTGGTGATGGAAATATAAGGACTCATTGTCTGTATTTCAAATTAATAAAATCTACTCTCTGCGATTACTTTTAATCTACTAAAAAATACATATAGGAAAGTATTGAAATTCGTTTATTCTTTTGAAATCAATAAAATAAACGAAAAGATATAAATAAGAATTCGTTGGCGATGGAAATATAAGAACTCATTGTCTGTATTTCAAATTAATAAAATATACACTCTGCGATTACTTTTAATCTACTAAAAAATAAAAATAGGAATGTATTGAAATTCGTATATTCTTTTGAAATCAATAAAATAAACGAAAAGATATAAATAAGAATTCGTTGGCGATGGAAATATAAGAAATCATTGTCTGTATTTCAAATTAATAAAATCTAGACTCTGCGATTACTTTTAATCTACTAAAAAATACACATTTGAAAGTATTGAAATTCGTATATTCTTTTGAAATCAATAAAATAAACGAAAAGATATAAATAAGAATTCGTTGGCGATGAAAATATAAGAACTCATTGTCTGTATTTCAAATTAATAAAATCTACACTCTGCGATTACTTTTAATCTACTAAAAAATACATATAGGAAAGTATTGAAATTCGTTTATTCTTTTGAAATCAATAAAATAAACGAAAAGATATAAATAAGAATTCGTTGGCGATGGAAATATAAGAAATCATTGTCTGTATTTCAAATAAATAAAATCTAGACACTGCGATTACTTTTAATATACTAAAAAATACATATTTGAAAGTATTGAAATTCGTATATTCTTTTGAAATCGATAAAATAAACGAAAAGATATAAATAAGAATTCGTTGGTGATGGAAATCATGGACTCATTGTCTGTATTTCAAATTAATAAAATCTACACTCCATGATTACTTTTAATCTTCTAAAAAAAATATATTTGAAAGTATTGAAACTCGTATATTCTTTTGAAATCAATAAAATAAACGAAAAGATATAAATAAGGATTCGTTTGCGATGGAAATATAAGAAATCATTGTCTGTATTTCAAATTAATAAAATCTACACTCTGCAATTACTTTTAATCTTCTAAAAAATATATATTTAAAAGTATTGAAATTCGTATATTCTTTTGAAATCGATAAAATAAACGAAAAGATATAAATAAGAATTCGTTGGTGATGGAAATCATGGACTCATTGTCTGTATTTCAAATTAATAAAATCTACACTCCATGATTACTTTTAATCTTCTAAAAAAAATATATTTGAAAGTATTGAAACTCGTATATTCTTTTGAAATCAATAAAATAAACGAAAAGATATAAATAAGGATTCGTTTGCGATGGAAATATAAGAAATCATTGTCTGTAGTTAAATTTAATAAAAATGATACTCTGCGATTTCTTTTAATCTACTAAAAAATACAAATTTGAAAGTATTGAAATTCGTATATTCTTTTGAAATCGATAAAATAAACGAAAAGATATAATTAAGAATTCGTTGGCGATGGAAATATAAGAACTCATTGTCTGTATTTCAAATTATTAAAATCTACACTCTGCAATTACTTTTAATCTACTAAAAAATATATATTTCAAAGTATTGAAATTCGTATATTCTTTTGAAATCAATAAAATAAACGAAAAGATATAAATAAGAATTCGTTGGCGATGGAAATCATGGACTCATTGTCTGTATTTCAAATTAATAAAATCTACACTCCACGATTACTTTTAATCTACTAAAAAATACATATTTGAAAGTATTGAAATTCGTATATTCTTTTGAAATCAATTAAATAAACGAAAAGATATAAATAAGAATTCGTTGGTGATGGAAATCATGGACTCATTGTCTGTATTTCAAATTAATAAAATCTACACTCCATGATTACTTTTAATCTTCTAAAAAAAATATATTTGAAAGTATTGAAACTCGTATATTCTTTTGAAATCAATAAAATAAACGAAAAGATATAAATAAGGATTCGTTTGCGATGGAAATATAAGAAATCATTGTCTGTAGTTAAATTTAATAAAAATGATACTCTGCGATTTCTTTTAATCTACTAAAAAATACAAATTTGAAAGTATTGAAATTCGTATATTCTTTTGAAATCGATAAAATAAACGAAAAGATATAATTAAGAATTCGTTGGCGATGGAAATATAAGAACTCATTGTCTGTATTTCAAATTATTAAAATCTACACTCTGCAATTACTTTTAATCTACTAAAAAATATATATTTAAAAGTATTGAAATTCGTATATTCTTTTGAAATCGATAAAATAAACGAAAAGATATAAATAAGAATTCGTTGGTGATGGAAATCATGGACTTATTGTCTGTATTTCAAATTAATAAAATCTACACTCCATGATTACTTTTAATCTTCTAAAAAAAATATATTTGAAAGTATTGAAACTCGTATATTCTTTTGAAATCAATAAAATAAACGAAAAGATATAAATAAGGATTCGTTTGCGATGGAAATATAAGAAATCATTGTCTGTAGTTAAATTTAATAAAAATGATACTCTGCGATTTCTTTTAATCTACTAAAAAATACAAATTTGAAAGTATTGAAATTCGTATATTCTTTTGAAATCGATAAAATAAACGAAAAGATATAATTAAGAATTCGTTGGCGATGGAAATATAAGAACTCATTGTCTGTATTTCAAATTATTAAAATCTACACTCTGCAATTACTTTTAATCTACTAAAAAATATATATTTAAAAGTATTGAAATTCGTATATTCTTTTGAAATCGATAAAATAAACGAAAAGATATAAATAAGAATTCGTTGGTGATGGAAATCATGGACTCATTGTCTGTATTTCAAATTAATAAAATCTACACTCCATGATTACTTTTAATCTTCTAAAAAAAATATATTTGAAAGTATTGAAACTCGTATATTCTTTTGAAATCAATAAAATAAACGAAAAGATATAAATAAGGATTCGTTTGCGATGGAAATATAAGAAATCATTGTCTGTAGTTAAATTTAATAAAAATGATACTCTGCGATTTCTTTTAATCTACTAAAAAATACAAATTTGAAAGTATTGAAATTCGTATATTCTTTTGAAATCGATAAAATAAACGAAAAGATATAATTAAGAATTCGTTGGCGATGGAAATATAAGAACTCATTGTCTGTATTTCAAATTATTAAAATCTACACTCTGCAATTACTTTTAATCTACTAAAATATATATATAGGAAAGTATTGAAATTCGAATATTCTTTTGAAATCAATAAAATAAACGAAAAGATATAAATAAGAATTCGTTGGTGATGGAAATATAAGAACTCATTGTCTGTGTTTCAAATTAATAAAATCTACACTCTGCAATTACTTTTAATCTTCTAAAAAATATATATTTAAAAGTATTGAAATTCGTATATTCTTTTGAAATCGATAAAATAAACGAAAAGATATAAATAAGAATTCGTTGGTGATGGAAATCATGGACTCATTGTCTGTATTTCAAATTAATAAAATCTACACTCCATGATTACTTTTAATCTTCTAAAAAAAATATATTTGAAAGTATTGAAACTCGTATATTCTTTTGAAATCAATAAAATAAACGAAAAGATATAAATAAGGATTCGTTTGCGATGGAAATATAAGAAATCATTGTCTGTAGTTAAATTTAATAAAAATGATACTCTGCGATTTCTTTTAATCTACTAAAAAATACAAATTTGAAAGTATTGAAATTCGTATACTCTTTTGAAATCGATAAAATAAACGAAAAGATATAATTAAGAATTCGTTGGCGATGGAAATATAAGAACTCATTGTCTGTATTTCAAATTATTAAAATCTACACTCTGCAATTACTTTTAATCTACTAAAAAATATATATTTCAAAGTATTGAAATTCGTATATTCTTTTGAAATCAATAAAATAAACGAAAAGATATAAATAAGAATTCGTTGGCGATGGAAATCATGGACTCATTGTCTGTATTTCAAATTAATAAAATCTACACTCCACGATTACTTTTAATCTACTAAAAAATACATATTTGAAAGTATTGAAATTCGTATATTCTTTTGAAATCAATTAAATAAACGAAAAGATATAAATAAGAATTCGTTGGCGATGGAAATATAAGAACTCATTGTCTGTATTTCAAATTAATAAAATCTGCAATCTGCAATTACTTTTAATCTACTAAAAAATATATATTTGAAAGTATTGAAATTCGTATATTGTTTTGAAATCAATTAAATAAACGAGAAGATATAAATAAGGATTCATTTGCGATGGAAATATAAGAACTTATTGTCTGTAGTTAAATTTAATAAAAATTAAACTCTGTGATTACTTTTAATTTACTAAAAAATACTTATTTGAAAGTATTGAAATTCGTATATTCTTTTGAAATCAATAAAATAAACGAGAAGATATAAATAAGAATTCGTTTGAGATGGAAATATAAGAAATCATTGTCTATATTTAAAATATGAAAAATGATACTCTGCGCCTACTTTTAATCTACTAAAATATATATATAGGAAAGTATTGAAATTCGTATATTCTTTTGAAATCAATAAAATAAACGAGAAGATATAAATAAGAATTCGTTTGCGATGGAAATATAAGAACACATTGTCTGTATTTAAAATTAATAAAATCAACACTCAGCGATTACTTTTAATCTACTAAAAACTACATATAGGAAAGTATTGAATTTTGTATATTCTTTTGAAATCAATAAAATAAACGAAAAGATATAAATAAGAATTCGTTGGCGATGGAAATATAAGAACTCATTGTCTGTATTTTAAATTAATAAAATCTGCACTCTGCAATTACTTTTAATCTACTAAAAAATATATATTTGAAAGTATTGAAATTCGTATATTCTTTTGAAATCAATTAAATAAACGAGAAGATATAAATAAGGATTCATTTGCGATGGAAATATAAGAACTTGTTGTCTGTAGTTAAATTTAATAAAAATTAAACTCTGTGATTACTTTTAATCTACTAAAAAATACATATAGGAAAGTATTGAAATTTGTATATTCTTTTGAAATCAATAAAATAAACGAAAAGATATAAATAAGAATTCGTTGGCGATGGAAATATAAGAACTCATTGTCTGTATTTCAAATTGATAAAATCTGCAATCTAGAATTACTTTTAATCTACTAAAAACTACATATAGGAAAGTATTGAAATTTGTATATTCTTTTGAAATCAATAAAATAAACGAAAAGATATAAATAAGAATTCGTTGGCGATGGAAATATAGGAACTCATTGTCTGTATTTTAAATTAATAAAATCTGCACTCTGCAATTACTTTTAATCTACTAAAAAATATATAATTGAAAGTATTGAAATTCGTATATTCTTTTGAAATCAATTAAATAAACGAGAAGATATAAATAAGGATTCGTTTGAGATGGAAATATAAGAACTCATTGTCTATATTTAAAATATGAAAAATGATACTCTGCGCCTACTTTTAATCTACTAAAATATGTATATAGGAAAGTATTTAAATTCGTATATTCTTTTGAAATCAATTAAATAAACGAGAAGATATAAATAAGGATTCATTTGCGATGAAAATATAAGAACTTGTTGTCTGTAGTTAAATTTAATAAAAATTAAACTCTGTGATTACTTTTAATCTACTAAAAAATACATATAGGAAAGTAATGAAATTTGTATATTCTTTTGAAATCAATAAAATAAACGAAAAGATATAAATAAGAATTCGTTGGCGATGGAAATATAAGAACTCATTGTCTGTATTTCAAATTGATAAAATCTGCAATCTAGAATTACTTTTAATCTACTAAAAACTACATATAGGAAAGTATTGAAATTTGTATATTCTTTTGAAATCAATAAAATAAACGAAAAGATATAAATAAGAATTCGTTGGCGATGGAAATATAAGAACTCATTGTCTGTATTTCAAATTGATAAAATCTGCACTCTGCAATTACTTTTAATCTACTAAAAAATATATAATTGAAAGTATTGAAATTCGTATATTCTTTTGAAATCAATTAAATAAACGAGAAGATATAAATAAGGATTCGTTTGAGATGGAAATATAAGAACTCATTGTCTATATTTAAAATATGAAAAATGATACTCTGCGCCTACTTTTAATCTACTAAAATATGTATATAGGAAAGTATTTAAATTCGTATATTCTTTTGAAATCAATTAAATAAACGAGAAGATATAAATAAGGATTCATTTGCGATGGAAATATAAGAACTTATTGTCTGTATTTAAAATTAATAAAATCTACACTCTGCGATTACTTTTAATCTACTAAAAACTACATATAGGAAAGTATTGAAATTCGTATATTCTTTTGAAATCAATAAAATAAACGAAAAGATATAAATAAGAATTCGTTGGCGATGGAAATATAAGAACTCATTGTCTGTATTTTAAATTAATAAAATCTGCACTCTGCAATTACTTTTAATCTACTAAAAAATACTTATTTGAAAGTATTGAAATTCGTATATTCTTTTGAAATCAATAAAATAAACGAGAAGATATAAATAAGAATTCGTTTGAGATGGAAATATAAGAACTCATTGTCTATATTTAAAATATGAAAAATGATACTCTGCGCCTACTTTTAATCTACTAAAATATATATATAGGAAAGTATTGAAATTCGTATATTCTTTTGAAATCAATAAAATAAACGAGAAGATATAAATAAGAATTCGTTTGAGATGGAAATATAAGAACTCATTGTCTATAATTAAAATATGAAAAATGATACTCTGCGCCTACTTTTAATCAACAAAAATATATATATAGGAAAGTATTGAAATTCGTATATTCTTTTGAAATCAATAAAATAAACGAGAAGATATAAATAAGAATTCGTTTGCGATGGAAATATAAGAACTCATTGTCTGTATTTAAAATTAATAAAATCTACACTCTGCGATTACTTTTAATCTACTAAAAACTACATATAGGAAAGTATTGAAATTTGTATATTCTTTTGAAATCAATAAAATAAACGAAAATATATAAATAAGAATTCGTTGGCGATGGAAATATAAGAACTCATTGTTTGTATTTTAAATTAATAAAATCTGCACTCAGCAATTACTTTTAATCTACTAAAAAATATATATTTGAAAGTATTGAAATTCGTATATTCTTTTGAAATCAATTAAATAAACGAAAAGATATAAATAAGAATTCGTTGGCGATGGAAATATAAGGACTCATTGTCTGTATTTAAAATATGAAAAATGATACTCTGCACCTACTTTTAATCTACGAGAAGATAGAAATAAGAATTCGTTAGCGATGGAAATATAAGAACTCATTGTCTGTATTTAAATTTAATAAAAATTAAACTCTGCGATTTCTTTTAATCTGCTAAAAAATACAAATTTGAAAGTATTGAAATTCGTATATTCTTTTGAAATCAATAAAATAAACGAAAAGATATAAATAAGAATTCGTTGGCGATGGAAATATAAGAACTCATTGTTTGTATTTCAAATTAATAAAATATACACTCTGCGATTACATTTAATCTACTAAAAAATACATACTTGAAAATATTGAAATTCGTTTATTCTTTTGAAATCAATTAAATAAACGAAAAGATATAAATAAGAATTCGTTGGCGATGGAAATCATGGACTCATTGTCTGTATTTCAAATTAATAAAATCTACACTCCACGATTACTTTTAATCTACTAAAAAATACAAATTTGAAAGTATTGAAATTCGTATATTCTTTTGAAATCAATTAAATAAACGAAAAGATATAAATAAGAATTCGTTGGTGATGGAAATATAAGAACTCATTGTCTGTATTTCAAATTAATAAAATATACACTCTGCGATTACTTTTAATCTACTAAAAAATACATATAGGAAAGTATTGAAATTTGTATATTCTTTTGAAATCAATAAAATAAACGAAAAGATATAAATAAGAATTCTTTGGCGATGGAAATATAAGAACTCATTGTCTGTATTTCAAATTAATAAAATCTGCACTCTGCAATTACTTTTAATCCACTAAAAAATATATATTTGAAAGTATTGAAATTCGTATATTCTTTTGAAATCAATTAAATAAACGAGAAGATATAAATAAGGATTCATTTGCGATGGAAATATAAGAACTTATTGTCTGTAGTTAAATTTAATAAAAACTAAACTCTGTGATTACTTTTAATCTACTAAAAAATACTTATTTGAAAGTATTGAAATTCGTATATTCTTTTGAAATCAATAAAATAAACGAAAAGATATAAATAAGAATTCGTTGGCGATGGAAATATAAGAACTCATTGTTTGTATTTAAAATTAATAAAATATACACTCTGCGATTACATTTAATCTACTAAAAAATACATACTTGAAAATATTGAAATTCGTTTATTCTTTTGAAATCAATTAAATAAACGAAAACATATAAATAAGAATTTGTTTAATTTTAGAGGAGAGTAGGTGCTTCCTTACTCACTCCTTTTCTTATGTCGGTTCTAATAACTTTAAGTCATTAAAGTTGACAATTAGTTTCGGTGATTTAAGGTACGATTGGATATTATATTTATTGAATTATTGGACTGATTGATAATCCAGGAATAGCGAAGCACAGGATTTAGGAAACGTTGGTTATTTGTCGAAATAAAGATCTTTATTTTTTGTTTGTAATATTTATTTTATTGAACTTAATTAGTTGAAGTCTTGAACCAGAATGATTTTATAAATTATGGGTTCTTATAATTACGATATATTATAATGTGCTGACCAATATGAATATTGGAAATGTCAATGCACTGTTATTATATTACAGTTTGTACGTTAGTTAGTAAACATATTATTGTTGTTTCATAAGGCTGATTATTGCATAAATTGCTGACTGTCATTGCATCATCAGTTGTTATGTCTGCAATATATGTTAATAAAGCATATTTTGCATGATTACCGTTGAACGGAAATCTCAAATGGCATTATCAAAACAAAGTTGCAAATTCCCATGGAAAATTTGTAGATGGTTTTGAACATACTCCCAGCCGTTGATCCCTTGGCCTCAACTCAACTTGTCAGTATGTGCTGTATATCCCATGCACATCAAATCTCCGCCGATGGAGTTTTAACGAGTCGTCAGTGGTTTTGATATTATACTGAGTGGTTTATTGGTATAGATGTCTCAGATTTAGATGCTGAAGCTGAATTCCATGCTGTACCTTGCATTTGGAATGCTTTGACCGTTCGTTGGGTAGTGATGCCACCTCACATGTTGGTGTCAATTGTACTTGCAAATTGACTTGTGGTTGATTTCCTTGTGGCTGATTCTCTTGTGATTGATGATCAGTGGAGTTGTTTCCTTGATCAGGCTGATGTCTGAAATATTTAATTTTTAATTTGATTAATATATAACTTGTTCCTATTAATATTAGTAAGCCGAAACTAGTGTAGCCGATTGCAAATTGATGCACTTCATGCGGTTGTAATACATCGATATCGTCATGTTTTATCCGTAGTGATTTGATCTCCTTCTTAATTTCGTCCAGGGAACTATTGTATGCGTGATGCATACTGTTGTCCTGGTGACTGTTCTGGTTGTCTCTTGTGTTTAGTAAAAAGTGGGATATATTCATGATTGGGAAATGATGAATCGATTCATGAATCTCTGATCTATATGTGTTGTGGGATTGTACAATTACATTCTGTCTTTGAATTATACAATTCCCTTTAAAGTTTAGCAACCCTACTCCTTGTAGGGTATATGGAATGACTGACTTATCACATACTATGTGCAGCGGTGTGCTTTGTCGTAATGTGAATATCCAGCTGTTTGAATTGATTAGTTGAATCCATTCCACACCTTCCCATGGTATCACCTTGCAGTTATGGTGATCGGTTTGTAAATTAAAAATTGATATTTCGCAATGATTCTGTATTGAATCCCTTTTGTACATTGGTCCCTTTTGGGTACACAATATATTGTTACCTGATGATCTTATACAATATGGTGATTCTATATTGTTCATTGTTAATTTTAAATGGTAATGGAGTAATATGGAACATCTTAAATTGTTCATTGGTTGGCAGTGGGAATGTAATTTGGAATAAGATTTTAGTATCCAGAACTCTTCCCTTGACGTGCAATAAATTATATACCTTGAGTATATCGGTTTTTATGAGTTCAATAAACGGTAATATGAGATGAGGTGGTAGCGATTCCTTAATGGTGTTTAGTGCATGCTCCAGTTGGTCCGGTGTTAACAGTAATGGATGAATTTTACCATTGTGTGCATCCATAAGTACATGCAGTATCTGTAGCTGCATATCCTTGAAGCTGCCAATCATTAGTGTCGTTTGTGTGGATAGCATTGCAAACACTTGTTTTAGGTCTTGCTGATGGATTTCATTAAATAATATCTCGTTATCACTTGAAAGAATGTGTATAGCTTCTGAAAATACTTGATTTTGTTCTTCTGTTTCTGATTGAGTCTTCTGGATTATGTTGACGGTCGATTCCAAAATATGAGTTTGATTTTGGACGTATTGGATGGTGTTTTTTTCATTTTTATCTAGTGTCCGTATGATTTGTGACATCTGCATGGCATAGTCTTGATCTAAAACTCCAAATAATTTGTTAGCTATATTACCAATGATGTCAAATGGTGATCGTTTGACCCGTGATGTAGCTTTTGAGTGTATCCCCAGTACTCTGTTATTTGCCTGAATCTCCATCAAATTCTGGTTGATTTGTGCTAAAACATTTCCACAATATTGGTTCCTGACGATGTGGGAGCATGCTTTAGTTAATTCTGAATACGAATTATTGATAGTCTGAAACTCTCGCCAATATCCATTTAGGTCATAATAAGTTAATAACTTCCATTCATTTGTGATTAGATTGGATAACCCTAAATTTTCGAAATGTAAGCCAGAATTTTCATTAAATTGTGTTACCTCGAATTCATCAATTGATTTAATTTGGGTTGCTCTATTGGTGTGTATCAATAACAACAAGCACGTTAACAATGATGTAAGTATTCCGGGACCAGTTTTTGATTTGGTGTGGGATCTTAAGCATCTTTTGGTTTGGTGTTTCCTTTCACCGTTTTGTGACGTGCTCCCATTTGATTTGTGTGTCTCCTCCTTTATAGTGGAATCTGGAATTTGTTTGACTTCGAATGGTAACGGACACAATTTATGAATTGGTCTTTTGAAAGTACCACCAGTGCTTTTGACGTCCGCTACTCTGACGGCATTGTCTGATCCTTTGTACACCTTGACGATCCGCCCTAATTTCCATTGTGCTGGTACCAGATTATCATTTTTAATGATTACCATTAGCCCTGGAGTAGCGTTGTGACACATTGTTTTCCATTTATAACGTTGTTGTAATTGTGACAAATATTCCTTTGTCCATCTTCCCCAACACTGTTTTTTGATATGTGTTACCAATTTCCAGTGTTGTAGTAAAGTTGTGTTCACTATTGCTTCCTCCAAGTTATTGCTTCCTGTCATTGAATCATCAACATAAAAATCTGTTTTTGGCTTCTTTGATCTGCCTAAGTTGGTTGGAGATCTTTTGAATGGTAATCTAACTACAAATCTTCCACTTTCATCACGAAATACTGTATCTGTAAAGAAATTTTCACAAATGTTTTCATTTGGTGATACAATAATTTTGGGAATGGACACTTCATCAATTTCCCACAATTTCTGAACTTCACTGTTTTGAGTACATGAATTGCTATATTCTTGGTCTGGTTGAATTGGGTTAACTTTCCCAATTACCACCCAACCAAACACTGTGTTTTGTAACGTTGGAAGATTTGTGCTACTTATTCGTTGACCATCCGCCATTAATTCTCCATAGAATTCGGCACCTATTAACATGTCAATTCCCTGTTTTTTGTAAAATGAAGGATCAGCTAGTTGAACGTCTTCCGGTATATTCCAATTTTGAATTGAGATATCTTGACATGGTTGATCTCCGACAATTTTATCTAATATAAATACTTCAATTACTTTATTAAACTGTGTTACCCTTGATGCTATTTTAACTGTTGTTCCTTTTTGTGATAATTGTGATGCATTGCCGATTCCTCTGATAGTTAGTTTTTTATCATTGCATTGTAAGTGGAGGTGCTTGCTCAACTTGTGAGTTATGAAATTAACTTGTGAGCCTGGATCCAATAATACTCTGCATTCTGTTGCTTCTCCATATTGATTGTGTACTTTGATCATTGCTGTGGCCAAAATTACATGACTTCTCAATATGCTAGTGATGTATGTTGAAGCATTTGATTCTATTGCCGATTGTCCTTTACCTGGTCTATCATAACAACTTGGTGTGGTTTTTGTTGATAATGAAGTGCTTGTATTCGTATTGGAATTATGTAAAAGTGTGTGATGTTTAACTCTGCATAGCTTACAAGGATGTGATGTACATGATTGGTATCCATGACCTGAGGTTAAACAATTAATACAATACTGTAATTCTTTTACCTTACGATACATTTGGTTGTTAGACATTTGGCGGAATTTCTGACAATTGTAAATGGAATGATCATTTGAGTTACACACCCCGCATCTTATTTCTTTATTGTGTGGTGTTGGTGTTGTACCTTGATGTGTTTGTTTTACTTGACTCGATTTGACGCCACCTTGTTGTTTAACCTTTTTTTTTTTTTTTTTTTTTTTTTTTCTATGCAATTTCCCTTCTTACATCATCAATATTTGCTCTTAAACGCTCAAATAGCGTAGCATTTACTTCGAAAAAGTCAGTATTTGCATCTAAATACATTGGTTTAGTCAAATAGTCATTTATAGTGTGTGCAAGCAATGGAATTATAGGCACAGTGAATGAATTTGGTTGTCTCTTTTGAGAGAATTTAATAGCAGCATATGTTAGATTGGGTAATGTTTTCTGAGAAAAAAGCTTACTGTTTGGTTCAAACATTTTAAAATAGCACCAATTTTGTCCATACATTTCAACTAAAAACGCATGGTGTCTTATAAATATGTTTAGTTCTTTAATTATTTCTGCATGGAAATGAGCTCTTGTTTTATCTTCTGTCTCAATAAATTCTAATATAAATATAACAACTGCTAATTGTGTGTTAGCTAACATATCACACATATAACGTGTCATTTTACTATAATCTTTATTATTTATGATAAACTTAAACAATAAAGTTTTAACTAATGGTGCTTCATCAGTTAATTTCTTAAAAGAATTGAGTTCTTCATCTGTTAAAATCTTCATAGGATTAGCGTTTCTGCTGGTTATTCCTTGCCAAGCTTTAACCCTTTTTGCTGTCCATGTCATATTATGAGATGGTTGTTGGCTGGATTTTGATATATTTAGTAATAATTGCATTACAATAAATTCCATATCATCTGCTGTCATCTTAGAATTGCTATCTAATATTCCAACTAACTCTTCTTCCTTCATCTTTTCATCTATTATTGATAAATAATTCATAGCATGTACTCTATTATCTTCTGTGGTAAAAGATACAGATATGCATTTACTTTCTAAATAATTTATTATTTGTTTATAAGTTGGATGAAAATTTTTATAAACTACAAAATAAGACAACGCACGCATTAAATTACTTTTAGCTGATAATGGTGGATCTGTAATAACTAATTTATGAAACTTAACCAAAGATCCATAATCTCCGAAATAACATTGGTTGTTTAAATCGGAAGTAGATGCTGCAAAAGTGAATTCACACTCTGCAATCTTTTGATTATGTTTTATTACTAATGAAGAATAATTTGTTATTCTTGATGCTATATTGGGTACAGCCTTTTTAAGACTTAAAAAGTCACCAGATGTAGTTTGCAGAAGTTGGCCATCAAAATTACCTAATATGGTTACTCTTTTTGAAGGATAGTTAACAACTTTATCATATACAATATTCTCATTAAGTTCAACTTTAAACCTAGTATCATCATCTATTTTACTTGAATTCATCTTGGAAAAATGTTTCAATTAATTTAAATATAGACAAATATTTTTAATTACTTTGTTTAGTGTCACTTCACTCTTGATCACTAAATATTTTATTGTACGATATATGTGTCTGTGCACAATGTATGTGTTGTCGTTGCCAACGTTATTATCGCAGCTTCATTAAATGTTTTGTGGTGAGATTTGTGTGCCTGTGCACAATCTATGTTTTTCACTTACGATCACTTAATGTTTTGTTGTGAGATTTGTGTGTCTGTGCACAATCTATGTGTTTCACTTACGATCACGTAATGTTTTGTTGTGAGATTTGAGTGTCTGTGCACAATCTATGTGTTTCACTTACGATCACTTAATGTTTTGTTGTGAGATTTGTGTGTCTGTGTACAATCTATGTGTTTCACTTACGATCACGTAATGTTTTGTTGTGAGATTTGTGTGTCTGTGCACAATCTATGTTTTTCACTAAATTCACTATTCACTCACTTAAATCACGTCGGGGTCACCAAATGTTTAATTTTAGAGGAGAGTAGGTGCTTCCTTACTCACTCTTTTTCTTATGTCGGTTCTAATAACTTTAAGTCATTAAAGTTGACAATTAGTTTCGGTGATTTAAGGTACGATTGGATATTATATTTATTGAATTATTGGACTGATTGATAATCCAGGAATAGCGAAGCACAGGATTTAGGAAACGTTGGTTATTTGTCGAAATAAAGATCTTTATTTTTTGTTTGTAATATTTATTTTATTGAACTTAATTAGTTGAAGTCTTGAACCAGAATGATTTTATAAATTATGGGTTCTTATAATTACGATATATTATAATGTGCTGACCAATATGAATATTGGAAATGTCAATGCACTGTTATTATATTACAGTTTGTACGTTAGTTAGTAAACATATTATTGTTGTTTCATAAGGCTGATTATTGCATAAATTGCTGACTGTCATTGCATCATCAGTTGTTATGTCTGCAATATATGTTAATAAAGCATATTTTGCATGATTACCGTTGAACGGAAATCTCAAATGGCATTATCAAAACAAAGTTGCAAATTCCCATGGAAAATTTGTAGATGGTTTTGAACAGAATTCTTTGGCGATGCAAATATAAGAACTCATTGTCTGTATTTCAAATTAATAAAATATACACTCTGCGATTACTTTTAATCTGCTAAAAAATAAATACTTGAAACTATTGAAATTCGTATATTCTTTTGAAATCAATAAAATAAACGAAAAGATATAAATAAGAATTCGTTGGCGATGGAAATATAAGAACTCATTGTCTGTATTTCAAATTAATAAAATCTACACTCTGCAATTACTTTTAATCTACTAAAAAATATATATTTGAAAGTATTGAAATTCGTATATTCTTTTGAAATCAATAAAATAAACGAAAAGATATAAATAAGAATTCGTTGGCGATGGAAATCATGGACTCATTGTCTGTATTTCAAATTAATAAAATCTACACTCCACGATTACTTTTAATCTACTAAAAAATACATATTTGAAAGTATTGAAATTCGTATATTCTTTTGAAATCAATTAAATAAACGAAAAGATATAAATAAGAATTCGTTGGCGATGGAAATATAAGAACTCATTGTCTGTATTTCAAATTAATAAAATATACACTCTGCGATTACTTTTAATCTACTAAAAACTACATATAGGAAAGTATTGAAATTTGTATATTCTTTTGAAATCAATAAAATAAACGAAAAGATATAAATAAGAATTCGTTGGCGATGGAAATATAAGAACTCATTGTCTGTATTTCAAATTAATAAAATCTGCACTCTGCAAATACTTTTAATCTACTAAAAAATATATATTTGAAAGTATTGAAATTCGTATATTCTTTTGAAATCAATTAAATAAACGAGAAGATATAAATAAGGATTCATTTGCGATGGAAATATAAGAACTTATTGTCTGTAGTTAAATTTAATAAAAACTAAACTCTGTGATTACTTTTAATCTACTAAAAAATACTTATTTGAAAGTATTGAAATTCGTATATTCTTTTGAAATCAATAAAATAAACGAAAAGATATAAATAAGAATTCGTTGGCGATGGAAATATAAGAACTCATTGTTTGTATTTCAAATTAATAAAATATACACTCTGCGATTACATTTAATCTACTAAAAAATACATACTTGAAAATATTGAAATTCGTTTATTCTTTTGAAATCAATTAAATAAACGAAAACATATAAATAAGAATTCGTTGGCGATGCAAATATAAGAACTCATTGTCTGTATTTCAAATTAATAAAATATACACTCTGCGATTACTTTTAATCTACTAAAAAATAAATACTTGAAACTATTGAAATTCGTATATTCTTTTGAAATCAATAAAATAAACGAAAAGATATAAATAAGAATTCGTTGGCGATGGAAATATAAGAACTCATTGTCTGTATTTCAAATTAATAAAATCTACACTCTGCAATTACTTTTAATCTACTAAAAAATATATATTTGAAAGTATTGAAATTCGTATATTCTTTTGAAATCAATAAAATAAACGAAAAGATATAAATAAGAATTCGTTGGCGATGGAAATCATGGACTCATTGTCTGTATTTCAAATTAATAAAATCTACACTCCACGATTACTTTTAATCTACTAAAAAATAAATACTTGAAACTATTGAAATTCGTATATTCTTTTGAAATCAATAAAATAAACGAAAAGATATAAATAAGAATTCGTTGGCGATGGAAATATAAGAACTCATTTTCTGTATTTCAAATTAATAAAATCTACACTCTGCGATTACTTTTAATCTACTAAAAAATAAATACTTGAAACTATTGAAATTCGTATATTCTTTTGAAATCAATAAAATAAACGAAAAGATATAAATAAGAATTCGTTGGCGATGGAAATATAAGAACTCATTTTCTGTATTTCAAATTAATAAAATCTACACTCTGCAATTACTTTTAATCTACTAAAAAATATA
The DNA here is from genome assembly GCA_961205885.1 of Ptychoptera albimana. Classification (NCBI taxonomy): domain Eukaryota; kingdom Metazoa; phylum Arthropoda; class Insecta; order Diptera; family Ptychopteridae; genus Ptychoptera; species Ptychoptera albimana. Next base: position 11,110,776 of record OY540803.1, on the reverse strand, counting down.
TATAGGAAAGTATTGAAATTCGTATATTCTTTTGAAATCAATTAAATAAACGAAAAGATTTAAATAAGAATTCGTTGGCGATGGAAATCATGGACTCATTGTCTGTATTTCAAATTAATAAAATATACACTCTGCGATTACTTTTAACCTACTAAAAAATAAATACTTGAAACTATTGAAATTCGTATATTCTTTTGAAATCAATAAAATAAACGAAAAGATATAAATAAGAATTCGTTGGCGATGGAAATATAAGGACTCATTGTCTGTATTTAAAATATGAAAAATGATACTCTGCACCTACTTTTAATCTACTAAAAAATATATATAGGAAAGTATTGAAATTCGTATATTCTTTTGAAATCAATAAAATAAACGAGAAGATAGAAATAAGAATTCGTTAGCGATGGAAATATAAGAACTCATTGTCTGTATATTAATTTAATAAAAATGATACTCTGCGATTTCTTTTAATCTACTAAAAAATACAAATTTGAAAGTATTGAAATTCGTATATTCTTTTGAAATCAATAAAATAAACGAAAAGATATAAATAAGAATTCGTTGGCGATGGAAATATAAGAACTCATTGTTTGTATTTCAAATTAATAAAATATACACTCTGCGATTACATTTAATCTACTAAAAAATAAATACTTGAAACTATTGAAATTCGTATATATTATTTTGAAATCAATTAAATAAACGAAAAGATATAAATAAGAATTCGTTGGCGATGGAAATCATGGACTCATTGTCTGTATTTCAAATTAATAAAATCTACACTCCACGATTACTTTTAATCTAGTAAAAAATACATATTTGAAAGTATTGAAATTCGTATATTCTTTTGAAATCAATTAAATAAACGAAAAGATATAAATAAGAATTCGTTGGTGATGGAAATATAAGAACTCATTGTCTGTATTTCAAATTAATAAAATATACACTCTGCGATTACTTTTAATCTACTAAAAAATACATATAGGAAAGTATTGAAATTTGTATATTCTTTTGAAATCAATAAAATAAACGAAAAGATATAAATAAGAATTCGTTGGCGATGGAAATATAAGAACTCATTGTCTGTATTTCAAATTAATAAAATCTGCACTCTGCAATTACTTTTAATCTACTAAAAAATATATATTTGAAAGTATTGAAATTCGTATATTCTTTTGAAATCAATTAAATAAACGAGAAGATATAAATAAGAATTCGTTGGCGATGCAAATATAAGAACTCATTGTCTGTATTTCAAATTAATAAAATATACACTCTGCGATTACTTTTAATCTACTAAAAAATACTTATTTGAAAGTATTGAAATTCGTATATTCTTTTGAAATCAATAAAATAAACGAAAAGATATAAATAAGAATTCGTTGGCGATGGAAATATAAGAACTCATTGTTTGTATTTCAAATTAATAAAATATACACTCTGCGATTACATTTAATCTACTAAAAAATACATACTTGAAAATATTGAAATTCGTTTATTCTTTTGAAATCAATTAAATAAACGAAAACATATAAATAAGAATTCGTTGGCGATGCAAATATAAGAACTCATTGTCTGTATTTCAAATTAATAAAATCTACACTCTGCAATTACTTTTAATCTACTAAAAAATATATATTTGAAAGTATTGAAATTCGTATATTCTTTTGAAATCAATAAAATAAACGAAAAGATATAAATAAGAATTCGTTAGCGATGGAAATCATGGACTCATTGTCTGTATTTCAAATTAATAAAATCTACACTCTGCGATTACATTTAATCTACTAAAAAATACATACTTGAAAGTATTGAAATTCGTATATTCTTTTGAAATCAATTAAATAAACGAGAAGATATAAATAAGAATTCGTTGGCGATGCAAATATAAGAACTCATTGTCTGTATTTCAAATTAATAAAATATACACTCTGCGATTACTTTTAATCTACTAAAAAATAAATACTTGAAACTATTGAAATTCGTATATTTTTTTGAAATCAATAAAATAAACGAAAAGATATAAATAAGAATTCGTTGGCGATGGAAATATAAGAACTCATTGTCTGTATTTCAAATTAATAAAATCTACACTCTGCAATTACTTTTAATCTACTAAAAAATATATATTTGAAAGTATTGAAATTCGTATATTCTTTTGAAATCAATAAAATAAACGAAAAGATATAAATAAGAATTCGTTGGCGATGGAAATATAAGAACTCATTGTCTGTATTTCAAATTAATAAAATCTACACTCTGCAATTACTTTTAATCTTCTAAAAAATACATATAGGAAAGTATTGAAATTTGTATATTCTTTTGAAATCAATAAAATAAACGAAAAGATATAAATAAGAATTCGTTGGCGATGGAAATATAAGAACTCATTGTCTGTATTTCAAATTAATAAAATCTGCACTCTGCAATTACTTTTAATCTACTAAAAAATATATATTTGAAAGTATTGAAATTCGTATATTCTTTTGAAATCAATTAAATAAACGAGAAGATATAAATAAGAATTCGTTGGCGATGCAAATATAAGAACTCATTGTCTGTATTTCAAATTAATAAAATGACACTCTGCGATTACTTTTAATCTACTAAAAAATAAATACTTGAAACTATTGAAATTCGTATATTCTTTTGAAATCAATAAAATAAACGAAAAGATATAAATAAGAATTCGTTGGCGATGGAAATATAAGAACTCATTGTCTGTATTTCAAATTAATAAAATCTACACTCTGCAATTACTTTTAATCTACTAAAAAATATATACTTGAAAGTATTGAAATTCGTATATTCTTTTGAAATCAATAAAATAAACGAAAAGATATAAATAAGAATTCGTTGGCGATGGAAATATAAGAACTCATTGTCTGTATTTCAAATTAATAAAATCTACACTCTGCAATTACTTTTAATCTACTAAAAAATACATATAGGAAAGTATTGAAATTCGTTTATTCTTTTGAAATCAATTAAATAAACGAGAAGATATAAATAAGAATTCGTTGGCGATGCAAATATAAGAACTCATTGTCTGTATTTCAAATTAATAAAATATACACTCTGCGATTACTTTTAATCTACTAAAAAATAAATACTTGAAACTATTGAAATTCGTATATTCTTTTGAAATCAATAAAATAAACGAAAAGATATAAATAAGAATTCGTTGGCGATGGAAATATAAGAACTCATTGTCTGTATTTCAAATTAATAAAATCTACACTCTGCAATTACTTTTAATCTACTAAAAAATATATATTTGAAAGTATTGAAATTCGTATATTCTTTTGAAATCAATAAAATAAACGAAAAGATATAAATAAGAATTCGTTGGCGATGGAAATCATGGACTCATTGTCTGTATTTCAAATTAATAAAATCTACACTCCACGATTACTTTTAATCTACTAAAAAATACATATAGGAAAGTATTGAAATTTGTATATTCTTTTGAAATCAATAAAATAAACGAAAAGATATAAATAAGAATTCGTTGGCGATGGAAATATAAGAACTCATTGTCTGTATTTAAAATTAATAAAATCTGCACTCTGCAATTACTTTTAATCTACTAAAAAATATATATTTGAAAGTATTGAAATTCGTATATTCTTTTGAAATCAATTAAATAAACGAGAAGATATAAATAAGAATTCGTTGGCGATGGAAATATAAGAACTTATTGTCTGTAGTTAAATTTAATCAAATATACACTCTGCGATTACTTTTAATCTACTAAAAAATAAATACTTGAAACTATTGAAATTCGTATATATTATTTTGAAATCAATTAAATAAACGAAAAGATATAAATAAGAATTCGTTGGCGATGTAAATATAAGGACTCATTGTCTGTATTTAAAATAAGAAAAATGATACTCTGCACCTACTTTTAATCTACTAAAATATATATATATATATAGGAAAGTATTGAAATTCGTATATTCTTTTGAAATCAATAAAATAAACGTGAAGATATAAATAAGAATTCGTTTGCGATGGAAATATAAGAACTCATTGTCTGTATTTAAAATTAATAAAATCTACACTCTGCAATTACTTTTAATCTACTAAAAAATATATATTTGAAAGTATTGAAATTCGTTTATTCTTTTGAAATCAATAAAATAAACGAGAAGATATAAATAAGGATTCATTTGCGATGGAAATCATGGACTCATTGTCTGTATTTCAAATTAATAAAATATACACTCTGCGATTACTTCTAATCTACTTAAAAATAAATACTTGAAACTATTGAAATTCGTATATTCTTTTGAAATCAATTAAATAAACGAAAAGATATAAATAAGAATTCGTTGGCGATGGAAATCATGGACTCATTGTCTGTATTTCAAATTAATAAAATATACACTCTGCGATTACTTTTAATCTACTAAAAAATAAATACTTGAAACTATTGAAATTCGTATATTCTTTTGAAATCAATTAAATAAACGAAAAGATATAAATAAGAATTCGTTGGCGATGGAAATATAAGAACTCATTGTCTGTATTTAAAATAAGAAAAATGATACTCTGCACCTACTTTTAATCTACTAAAAAATATATATAGGAAAGTATTGAAATTCGTATATTCTTTTTAAATCAATTAAATAAACGAAAAGATATAAATAAGAATTCGTTGGCGATGGAAATCATGGACTCATTGTCTGTATTTCAAATTAATAAAATATACACTCTGCGATTACTTTTAATCTACTAAAAAATATATATTTGAAAGTATTGAAATTCGTTTATTCTTTTGAAATCAATAAAATAAACGAGAAGATATAAATAAGGATTCATTTGCGATGGAAATCATGGACTCATTGTCTGTAGTTAAATTTAATAAAAATGATACTCTGCGATTTCTTTTAATCTACTAAAAAATACATATTTGAAAGTATTGAAATTCGTATATTCTTTTGAAATCAATTAAATAAACGAAAAGATATAAATAAGAATTCGTTGGCGATGGAAATCATGGACTCATTGTCTGTATTTCAAATTAATAAAATATACACTCTGCGATTACTTTTAATCTACTAAAAAATAAATACTTGAAACTATTGAAATTCGTATATTCTTTTGAAATCAATTAAATAAACGAAAAGATATAAATAAGAATTCGTTGGCGATGGAAATATAAGGACTCATTGTCTGTATTTAAAATAAGAAAAATGATACTCTGCACCTACTTTTAATCTACTAAAAAATATATATAGGAAAGTATTGAAAGTCGTATATTCTTTTTAAATCAATTAAATAAACGAAAAGATATAAATAAGAATTCGTTGGCGATGGAAATCATGGACTCATTGTCTGTATTTCAAATTAATAAAATATACACTCTGCGATTACTTTTAATCTACTAAAAAATAAATACTTGAAACTATTGAAATTCGTATATTCTTTTGAAATCAATTAAATAAACGAGAAGATAGAAATAAGAATTCGTTAGCGATGGAAATATAAGAACTCATTGTCTGTATTTAAATTTATTAAAAATTAAACTCTGCGATTTCTTTTAATCTACTAAAAAATACATATAGGAAAGTATTGAAATTCGTATATTCTTTTGAAATCAATAAAATAAACGAGAAGATATAAATAAGGATTCATTTGCGATGGAAATCATGGACTCATTGTCTGTAGTTAAATTTAATAAAAATGATACTCTGCGATTTCTTTTAATCTACTAAAAAATACATATTTGAAAGTATTGAAATTCGTATATTCTTTTGAAATCAATTAAATAAACGAAAAGATATAAATAAGAATTCGTTGGCGATGGAAATCATGGACTCATTGTCTGTATTTCAAATTAATAAAATCTACACTCTGCAATTACTTTTAATCTACTAAAAAATATATATTTGAAAGTATTGAAATTCGTATATTCTTTTGAAATCAATAAAATAAACGAGAAGATATAAATAAGAATTCGTTTGCGATGGAAATATAAGAACTCATTGTCTGTATTTCAAATTAATAAAATCTACACTCTGCAATTACTTTTAATCTACTAAAAAATATATATTTGAAAGTATTGAAATTCGTTTATTCTTTTGAAATCAATAAAATAAACGAGAAGATATAAATAAGGATTCATTTGCGATGGAAATCATGGACTCATTGTCTGTAGTTAAATTTAATAAAAATGATACTCTGCGATTTCTTTTAATCTACTAAAAAATACATATTTGAAAGTATTGAAATTCGTATATTCTTTTGAAATCAATTAAATAAACGAAAAGATATAAATAAGAATTCGTTGGCGATGGAAATCATGGACTCATTGTCTGTATTTCAAATTAATAAAATATACACTCTGCGATTACTTTTAATCTACTAAAAAATAAATACTTGAAACTATTGAAATTCGTATATATTATTTTGAAATCAATTAAATAAACGAAAAGATATAAATAAGAATTCGTTGGCGATGGAAATATAAGGACTCATTGTCTGTATTTAAAATAAGAAAAATGATACTCTGCACCTACTTTTAATCTACTAAAAAATATATATAGGAAAGTATTGAAATTCGTATATTCTTTTTAAATCAATTAAATAAACGAAAAGATATAAATAAGAATTCGTTGGCGATGGAAATCATGGACTCATTGTCTGTATTTCAAATTAATAAAATATACACTCTGCGATTACTTTTAATCTACTAAAAAATACATATTTAAAAGTATTGAAATTCGTATATTCTTTTGAAATCAATAAAATAAACGAGAAGATATAAATAAGGATTCATTTGCGATGGAAATCATGGACTCATTGTCTGTAGTTAAATTTAATAAAAATGATACTCTGCGATTTCTTTTAATCTACTAAAAAATACATATTTGAAAGTATTGAAATTCGTATATTCTTTTGAAATCAATTAAATAAACGAAAAGATATAAATAAGAATTCGTTGGCGATGGAAATCATGGACTCATTGTCTGTATTTCAAATTAATAAAATATACACTCTGCGATTACTTTTAATCTACTAAAAAATAAATACTTGAAACTATTGAAATTCGTATATTCTTTTGAAATCAATTAAATAAACGAAAAGATATAAATAAGAATTCGTTGGCGATGGAAATATAAGGACTCATTGTCTGTATTTAAAATAAGAAAAATGATACTCTGCACCTACTTTTAATCTACTAAAATATATATATAGGAAAGTATTGAAATTCGTATATTCTTTTTAAATCAATTAAATAAACGAAAAGATATAAATAAGAATTCGTTGGCGATGGAAATCATGGACTCATTGTCTGTATTTCAAATTAATAAAATATACACTCTGCGATTACTTTTAATCTACTAAAAAATAAATACTTGAAACTATTGAAATTCGTATATTCTTTTGAAATCAATAAAATAAACGAGAAGATAGAAATAAGAATTCGTTAGCGATGGAAATATAAGAACTCATTGTCTGTATTTAAATTTAATAAAAATTAAACTCTGCGATTTCTTTTAATCTACTAAAAAATACATATTTAAAAGTATTGAAATTCGTATATTCTTTTGAAATCAATAAAATAAACGAGAAGATATAAATAAGGATTCATTTGCGATGGAAATCATGGACTCATTGTCTGTAGTTAAATTTAATAAAAATGATACTCTGCGATTTCTTTTAATCTACTAAAAAATACATATTTGAAAGTATTGAAATTCGTATATTCTTTTGAAATCAATTAAATAAACGAAAAGATATAAATAAGAATTCGTTGGCGATGGAAATCATGGACTCATTGTCTGTATTTCAAATTAATAAAATCTACACTCTGCAATTACTTTTAATCTACTAAAAAATATATATTTGAAAGTATTGAAATTCGTATATTCTTTTGAAATCAATAAAATAAACGAGAAGATATAAATAAGAATTCGTTTGCGATGGAAATATAAGAACTCATTGTCTGTATTTCAAATTAATAAAATCTACACTCTGCAATTACTTTTAATCTACTAAAAAATATATATTTGAAAGTATTGAAATTCGTTTATTCTTTTGAAATCAATAAAATAAACGAGAAGATATAAATAAGAATTCATTTGCGATGGAAATCATGGACTCATTGTCTGTAGTTAAATTTAATAAAAATGATACTCTGCGATTTCTTTTAATCTACTAAAAAATACATATTTGAAAGTATTGAAATTCGTATATTCTTTTGAAATCAATAAAATAAACGAAAAGATATAAATAAGAATTCGTTGGCGATGGAAATCATGGACTCATTGTCTGTATTTCAAATTAATAAAATATACACTCTGCGATTACTTTTAATCTACTAAAAAATAAATACTTGAAACTATTGAAATTCGTATATATTATTTTGAAATCAATTAAATAAACGAAAAGATATAAATAAGAATTCGTTGGCGATGGAAATATAAGGACTCATTGTCTGTATTTAAAATAAGAAAAATGATACTCTGCACCTACTTTTAATCTACTAAAAAATATATATAGGAAAGTATTGAAATTCGTATATTCTTTTTAAATCAATTAAATAAACGAAAAGATATAAATAAGAATTCGTTGGCGATGGAAATCATGGGCTCATTGTCTGTATTTCAAATTAATAAAATATACACTCTGCGATTACTTTTAATCTACTAAAAAATAAATACTTGAAACTATTGAAATTCGTATATTCTTTTGAAATCAATTAAATAAACGAGAAAGTAGAAATAAGAATTCGTTAGCGATGGAAATATAAGAACTCATTGTCTGTATTTAAATTTAATAAAAATTAAACTCTGCGATTTCTTTTAATCTACTAAAAAATACATATAGGAAAGTATTGAAATTCGTATATTCTTTTGAAATCAATTAAATAAACGAAAAGATATAAATAAGAATTCGTTGGCGATGGAAATATAAGAACTCATTGTCTGTATTTCAAATTAATAAAATATACACTCTGCGATTACTTTTAATCTACTAAAAAATATATATTTGAAAGTATTGAAATTCGTATATTCTTTTGAAATCAATAAAATAAACGAAAAGATATAAATAAGAATTCGTTGGCGATGGAAATCATGGACTCATTGTCTGTATTTCAAATTAATAAAATCTATACTCTGCGATTACTTTTAATCTACTAGAAAATACATACTTGAAAGTATTGAAATTCGTATATTCTTTTGAAATCAATAAAATAAACGAAAAGATATAAATAAGAATTCGTTGGTGATGGAAATATAAGAACTCATTGTCTGTATTTCAAATTAATAAAATCTACACTCTGCAATTACTTTTAATCTACTAAAAAATATATATTTGAAAGTATTGAAATTCGTATATTCTTTTGAAATCAATAAAATAAACGAAAAGATATAAATAAGAATTCGTTGGCGATGGAAATCATTGACTCATTGTCTGTATTTCAAATTAATAAAATCTACACTCCACGATTACTTTTAATCTACTAAAAAATACATATTTGAAAGTATTGAAATTCGTATATTCTTTTGAAATCAATTAAATAAACGAGAAGATATAAATAAGAATTCGTTGGCGATGGAAATATAAGAACTCATTGTCTGTATTTCAAATTAATAAAATATACACTCTGCGATTACTTTTAATCTACTAAAAAATATATATTTGAAAGTATTGAAATTCGTATATTCTTTTGAAATCAATAAAATAAACGAAAAGATATAAATAAGAATTCGTTGGTGATGGAAATCATGGACTCATTGTATGTATTTCAAATTAATAAAATCTACACTCCACGATTACTTATAATCTTCTAAAAAAAATATATTTGAAAGTATTGAAATTCGTATATTCTTTTGAAATCAATAAAATAAACGAAAAGATATAAATAAGGATTCGTTTGCGATGGAAATATAAGAAATCATTGTCTGTAGTTAAATTTAATAAAAATGATACTCTGCGATTTCTTTTAATCTACTAAAAAATACAAATTTGAAAGTATTGAAATTCGTATATTCTTTTGAAATCAATAAAATAAACGAAAAGATATAAATAAGAATTCGTTGGCGATGGAAATATAAGGACTCATTGTCTGTATTTTAAATTAATAAAATATACACTCTGCGATTACTTTTAATCTACTAAAAAATACATACTTGAAAGTATTGAAATTCGTTTATTCTTTTGAAATCAATTAAATAAACGAAAACATATAAATAAGAATTCGTTGGCGATGCAAATATAAGAACTCATTGTCTGTATTCAAATTAATAAAATATACACTCTGCGATTACTTTTAATCTACTAAAAAATAAATACTTGAAACTATTAAAATTCGTATATTCTTTTGAAATCAATAAAATAAACGAAAAGATCTAAATAAGAATTCGTTGGCGATGGAAATATAAGAACTCATTGTCTGTATTTCAAATTAATTAAATCTACACTCTGCGATTACTTTTAATCTACTAAAAAATACATATAGGAAAGTATTGAAATTCATATATTCTTTTGAAATCAATAAAATAAAAGAAAAGATATAAATAAGAATTCGTTGGCGATGGAAATATAAGAACTCATTGTCTGTATTTCAAATTAATAAAATCTAGACTCTGCGATTACTTTTAATCTACTAAAAAATAAATATTTGAAACTATTGAAATTCGTATATTCTTTTGAAATCAATTAAATAAACGAAAAGATATAAATAAGAATTCGTTGGCGATGGAAATATAAGGACTCATTGTCTGTATATCAAATAAATAAAATCTATACTCTGCGATTATTTTTAATCTACTAGAAAATACATTCTTGAAAGTATTGAAATTCGTATATTCTTTTGAAATCAATAAAATAAACGAAAACATATAAATAAGAATTCGTTGGCGATGGAAATATAAGAACTCATTGTCTGTATTTCAAATTAATAAAATCTACACTCTGCAATTACTTTTAATCTACTAAAAAATATATATTTGAAAGTATTGAAATTCGTATATTCTTTTGAAATCAATTAAATAAACGAAAAGATATAAATAAGAATTCGTTGGCGATGGAAATATAAGGACTTATTGTCTGCATTTCAAATTAATAAAATATACACTCTGCGATTACTTTTAATCTACTAAAAAATACATACTTGAAAATATTGAAATTCGTATATTCTTTTCAAATCAATTAAATAAACGAAAAGATATAAATAAGAATTCGTTGGCGATGGAAATATAAGGACTCATTGTCCGTATTTAAAATAAGTAAAATGATTCTCTACAAATTGTTTTTAATCTACTAAAAAATACATATAGGAAAGTATTGAAATTCGTATATTCTTTTGAAATCAATTAAATAAACGAAAAGATATCAATAAGAATTCGTTGGCGATGGAAATATAAGAACTCATTGTCTGTATTTCAAATTAATAAAATATACACTCTGCGATTACTTTTAATCTACTAAAAAATACATACTTGAAAATATTGAAATTTGTATATTCTTTTGAAATCAGTTAAATAAACGAAAAGATATACATAAGAATTCGTTGGCGATGGAAATATAAGGACTTATTGTCTGCATTTCAAATTAAAAAAATCTACACTCTGCGATTACTTTTAATCTACTAAAAAAGATATATTTGAAAGTATTGAAATTCGTATATTCTTTTGAAATCAATAAAATAATCGAAAAGATATAAATAAAAATTCGATAGTGATGGAAATATAAGAAATCATTGTCTGTATTTCAAATTATTTAAATATACACTCTGCGATTACTTTTAATCTACTAAAAAATACATATTTGAAAATATTGAAATTCGTATGTTCTTTTGAAATCAATAAAATAAACGAAAAGATATAAATAAGAATTCTTTGGCGATGGAAATATAAGAACTTATTGTCTATATTTCAAATTATTTAATTTACACTCTGCGCCTACTTTTAATCTACTAAAAAATATATATTTGAAAATATTGAAATTCGTATATTCTTTTGAAATCAATAAAATAAACGAGAAGATAGAAATAAGAATTCATTGGCGATGGAAATATAAGGACTCATTGTCCGTATATAAAATAAGTAAAATGATTCTCTACAAATTGTTTTTAATCTACTAAAAAATACATATAGGAAAGTATTGAAATTCGTATATTCTTTTGAAATTAATTAAATAAACGAAAAGATATAAATAAAAATTCGATGGTGATGGAAATATAAGAACTCATTGTCTGTATTTCAAATTAATAAAATATACACTCTGCGATTACTTTTAATCTAATCTAAAATATATATTTGAAAGTATTGAAATTCGTATATTCTTTTGAAATCAATAAAATAAACGAGAAGATATAAATAAGGATTCGTTGGTGATGGAAATATAAGAACTCATTGTCTATATTTAAAATAAGAAAAATGATACTCTGCGCCTACTTTTAATCTACTAAAAAATATATATAGGAAAGTATTGAAATTCGTATATTCTTTTGAAATCAATAAAATAAACGAGAAGATAGAAATAAGAATTCATTGGCGATGGAAATATAAGGACTCATTGTCCGTATTTAAAATAAGTAAAATGATTCTCTACAAATTGTTTTTAATCTACTAAAAAATACATATTTGAAAGTATTGAAATTCGTATATTCTGTTGAAATCAATTAAATAAACGAAAAGATATAAAAAATAATTCGTTGGCGATGGAAATATAAGGACTAATTGTCTATATTTAAAATAAGAAAAATGATACTCTTCGACTACTTTTAATCTACTAAAAAATACATATTTGAAAGTATTGAAATTCGTATATTCTTTTGAAATCAATTAAACAAACGAAAAGATATAAATAAAAATTCGATGGTGATGGAAATATAAGAACTCATTGTCTGTATTTCAAATGAATAAAATATACACTCAGCGATTACTTTTAATCTAATCTAAAATATATATTTGAAAGTATTGAAATTCGTATATTCTTTTGAAATCAATAAAATAAACGAGAAGATATAAATAAGAATTCTTTGGCGATGGAAATATAAGAACTTATTGTCTATATTTCAAATTATTTAATTTACACTCTGCGCCTACTTTTAATCTACTAAAAAATATATATTTGAAAATATTGAAATTCGTATGTTCTTTTGAAATCAATAAAATAAACGAAAAGATATAAATAAGAATTCTTTGGCGATGGAAATATAAGAACTTATTGTCTATATTTCAAATTATTTAATTTACACTCTGCGCCTACTTTTAATCTACTAAAAAATATATATTTGAAAATATTGAAATTCGTATATTCTTTTGAAATCAATAAAATAAACGAAAAGATATAAATAAGAATTCTTTGGCGATGGAAATATAAGAACTTATTGTCTATATTTCAAATTATTTAATTTACACTCTGCGCCTACTTTTAATCTACTAAAAAATATATATTTGAAAATATTGAAATTCGTATATTCTTTTGAAATCAATAAAATAAACGAGAAGATAGAAATAAGAATTCATTGGCGATGGAAATATAAGGACTCATTGTCCGTATATAAAATAAGTAAAATGATTCTCTACAAATTGTTTTTAATCTACTAAAAAATACATATAGGAAAGTATTGAAATTCGTATATTCTTTTGAAATTAATTAAATAAACGAAAAGATATAAATAAAAATTCGATGGTGATGGAAATATAAGAACTCATTGTCTGTATTTCAAATTAATAAAATATACACTCTGCGATTACTTTTAATCTAATCTAAAATATATATTTGAAAGTATTGAAATTCGTATATTCTTTTGAAATCAATAAAATAAACGAGAAGATATAAATAAGGATTCGTTGGTGATGGAAATATAAGAACTCATTGTCTATATTTAAAATAAGAAAAATGATACTCTGCGCCTACTTTTAATCTACTAAAAAATATATATAGGAAAGTATTGAAATTCGTATATTCTTTTGAAATCAATAAAATAAACGAGAAGATAGAAATAAGAATTCGTTGGCGATGGAAATATAAGGACTCATTGTCCGTATTTAAAATAAGTAAAATGATTCTCTACAAATTGTTTTTAATCTACTAAAAAATACATATTTGAAAGTATTGAAATTCGTATATTCTGTTGAAATCAATTAAATAAACGAAAAGATATAAAAAATAATTCGTTGGCGATGGAAATATAAGGACTAATTGTCTATATTTAAAATAAGAAAAATGATACTCTTCGACTACTTTTAATCTACTAAAAAATACATATTTGAAAGTATTGAAATTCGTATATTCTTTTGAAATCAATTAAATAAACGAAAAGATATAAATAAAAATTCGATGGTGATGGAAATATAAGAACTCATTGTCTGTATTTCAAATGAATAAAATATACACTCAGCGATTACTTTTAATCTACTCTAAAATATATATTTGAAAGTATTGAAATTCGTATATTCTTTTGAAATCAATAAAATAAACGAAAAGATATAAATAAGGATTCGTTGGTGATGGAAATATAAGAACTCATTGTCTATATTTAAAATAAGAAAAATGATACTCTGCGCCTACTTTTAATCTACTAAAAAATATATATTTGAAAATATTGAAATTCGTATATTCTTTTGAAATCAATAAAATAAACGAAAAGATATAAATAAGAATTCTTTGGCGATGGAAATATAAGAACTTATTGTCTATATTTCAAATTATTTAATTTACACTCTGCGCCTACTTTTAATCTACTAAAAAATATATATTTGAAAATATTGAAATTCGTATATTCTTTTGAAATCAATAAAATAAACGAAAAGATATAAATAAGAATTCTTTGGCGATGGAAATATAAGAACTTATTGTCTATATTTCAAATTATTTAATTTACACTCTGCGCCTACTTTTAATCTACTAAAAAATATATATTTGAAAATATTGAAATTCGTATATTCTTTTGAAATCAATAAAATAAACGAGAAGATAGAAATAAGAATTCATTGGCGATGGAAATATAAGGACTCATTGTCCGTATATAAAATAAGTAAAATGATTCTCTACAAATTGTTTTTAATCTACTAAAAAATACATATAGGAAAGTATTGAAATTCGTATATTCTTTTGAAATTAATTAAATAAACGAAAAGATATAAATAAAAATTCGATGGTGATGGAAATATAAGAACTCATTGTCTGTATTTCAAATTAATAAAATATACACTCTGCGATTACTTTTAATCTAATCTAAAATATATATTTGAAAGTATTGAAATTCGTATATTCTTTTGAAATCAATAAAATAAACGAGAAGATATAAATAAGGATTCGTTGGTGATGGAAATATAAGAACTCATTGTCTATATTTAAAATAAGAAAAATGATACTCTGCGCCTACTTTTAATCTACTAAAAAATATATATAGGAAAGTATTGAAATTCGTATATTCTTTTGAAATCAATAAAATAAACGAGAAGATAGAAATAAGAATTCATTGGCGATGGAAATATAAGGACTCATTGTCCGTATTTAAAATAAGTAAAATGATTCTCTACAAATTGTTTTTAATCTACTAAAAAATACATATTTGAAAGTATTGAAATTCGTATATTCTGTTGAAATCAATTAAATAAACGAAAAGATATAAAAAATAATTCGTTGGCGATGGAAATATAAGGACTAATTGTCTATATTTAAAATAAGAAAAATGATACTCTTCGACTACTTTTAATCTACTAAAAAATACATATTTGAAAGTATTGAAATTCGTATATTCTTTTGAAATCAATTAAACAAACGAAAAGATATAAATAAAAATTCGATGGTGATGGAAATATAAGAACTCATTGTCTGTATTTCAAATGAATAAAATATACACTCAGCGATTACTTTTAATCTAATCTAAAATATATATTTGAAAGTATTGAAATTCGTATATTCTTTTGAAATCAATAAAATAAACGAGAAGATATAAATAAGAATTCTTTGGCGATGGAAATATAAGAACTTATTGTCTATATTTCAAATTATTTAATTTACACTCTGCGCCTACTTTTAATCTACTAAAAAATATATATTTGAAAATATTGAAATTCGTATGTTCTTTTGAAATCAATAAAATAAACGAAAAGATATAAATAAGAATTCTTTGGCGATGGAAATATAAGAACTTATTGTCTATATTTCAAATTATTTAATTTACACTCTGCGCCTACTTTTAATCTACTAAAAAATATATATTTGAAAATATTGAAATTCGTATATTCTTTTGAAATCAATAAAATAAACGAAAAGATATAAATAAGAATTCTTTGGCGATGGAAATATAAGAACTTATTGTCTATATTTCAAATTATTTAATTTACACTCTGCGCCTACTTTTAATCTACTAAAAAATATATATTTGAAAATATTGAAATTCGTATATTCTTTTGAAATCAATAAAATAAACGAGAAGATAGAAATAAGAATTCATTGGCGATGGAAATATAAGGACTCATTGTCCGTATATAAAATAAGTAAAATGATTCTCTACAAATTGTTTTTAATCTACTAAAAAATACATATAGGAAAGTATTGAAATTCGTATATTCTTTTGAAATTAATTAAATAAACGAAAAGATATAAATAAAAATTCGATGGTGATGGAAATATAAGAACTCATTGTCTGTATTTCAAATTAATAAAATATACACTCTGCGATTACTTTTAATCTAATCTAAAATATATATTTGAAAGTATTGAAATTCGTATATTCTTTTGAAATCAATAAAATAAACGAGAAGATATAAATAAGGATTCGTTGGTGATGGAAATATAAGAACTCATTGTCTATATTTAAAATAAGAAAAATGATACTCTGCGCCTACTTTTAATCTACTAAAAAATATATATAGGAAAGTATTGAAATTCGTATATTCTTTTGAAATCAATAAAATAAACGAGAAGATAGAAATAAGAATTCGTTGGCGATGGAAATATAAGGACTCATTGTCCGTATTTAAAATAAGTAAAATGATTCTCTACAAATTGTTTTTAATCTACTAAAAAATACATATTTGAAAGTATTGAAATTCGTATATTCTGTTGAAATCAATTAAATAAACGAAAAGATATAAAAAATAATTCGTTGGCGATGGAAATATAAGGACTAATTGTCTATATTTAAAATAAGAAAAATGATACTCTTCGACTACTTTTAATCTACTAAAAAATACATATTTGAAAGTATTGAAATTCGTATATTCTTTTGAAATCAATTAAATAAACGAAAAGATATAAATAAAAATTCGATGGTGATGGAAATATAAGAACTCATTGTCTGTATTTCAAATGAATAAAATATACACTCAGCGATTACTTTTAATCTACTCTAAAATATATATTTGAAAGTATTGAAATTCGTATATTCTTTTGAAATCAATAAAATAAACGAAAAGATATAAATAAGGATTCGTTGGTGATGGAAATATAAGAACTCATTGTCTATATTTAAAATAAGGAAAATGATACTCTGCGCCTACTTTTAATCTACTAAAAAATATATAGAGGAAAGTATTGAAATTCGTATATTCTTTTCAAATCAGTAAAATAAACGAGAAGATAGAAATAAGAATTCGTTGGCGATGGAAATATAAGAACTCATTGTCTGTATTTAAAATAAGAAAAATGATACTCTGCACCTACTTTTAATCTACTAAAAAATACATATAGGAAAGTATTGAAATTCGTATATTCTTTTGAAATCAATAAAATAAACGAAAAGATATAAATAAGAAATCGTTTGAGAAGAAAATATAAGAACTTATTGTCTGTATTTCAAGTTATTAAAATATACACTCTGCGATTACTTTTAATCTACTAAAAAATACATACTTGAAAATATTGAAATTCGTATGTTCTTTTGAAATCAATAAAATAAACGAAAAGATATAAATAAGAAATCGTTTGAGAAGAAAATATAAGAACTTATTGTCTGTATTTCAAATTATTAAAATATACACTCTGCGATTACTTTTAATCTACTAAAAAATACATACTTGAAAATATTGAAATTCGTATATTCTTTTGAAATCAATAAAATAAACGAAAAGATATAAATAAAAATTCGATGGTGATGGAAATATAAGAACTCATTGTCTGTATTTCAAATTAATAAAATCTACACTCTGCGATTACTTTTAATCTACTAAAAAATACATATTTGAAAATATTGAAATTCGTATGTTCTTTTGAAATCAATAAAATAAACGAAAAGATATAAATAAGAAATCGTTTGAGAAGAAAATATAAGAACTTATTGTCTGTATTTCAAATTATTAAAATCTACACTCTGCGATTACTTTTAATCTACTAAAAAATACATATAGGAAAGTATTGAAATTCGTGTATTCTTTTGAAATCAATTAAATAAACGAAAAGATATAAATAAAATCTCGATGGTGATGGAAATATAAGAACTCATTGTCTGTATTTCAAATTAATAAAATATACACTCTGCGATTACTTTTAATCTAATCTAAAATATATATTTGAAAATATTGAAATTCGTATATTCTTTTGAAATCAATTAAATAAACGAAAAGATATAAATAAGAATTCGTTGGCGATGGAAATATAAGGACTAATTGTCTGCATTTCAAATTAATAAAATCTACACTCTGCGATAACTTTTAATCTACTAATAAATACATATAGGAAAGTATTGAAATTCGTATATTCTTTTGAAATCAATTAAATAAACGAAAAGATATAAATAAAAATTCGATGGTGATGGAAATATAAGAACTCATTGTCTGTATTTCAAATTAATAAAATATACACTCTGCGATTACTTTTAATCTACTAAAAAATACATACTTGAAAATATTGAAATTCGTATATTCTTTTGAAATCAATAAAATAAACGAAAAGATATAAATAAAAATTCGATGGTGATGGAAATATAAGAACTCATTGTCTGTATTTCAAATTAATAAAATATACACTCTGCGATTACTTTTAATCTACTAAAAAATACATATTTGAAAATATTGAAATTCGTATGTTCTTTTGAAATCAATAAAATAAACGAAAAGATATAAATAAGAAATCGTTTGAGAAGAAAATATAAGAACTTATTGTCTGTATTTCAAATTATTAAAATCTACACTCTGCGTTTCTTTTTAATCTACTAAAAAATACATACTTGAAAATATTGAAATTCGTATATTCTTTTGAAATCAATAAAATAATCGAAAAGATATAAATAAAAATTCGATGGTGATGGAAATATAAGAACTCATTGTCTGTATTTCAAATTAATAAAGTATACACTCTGCGATTACTTTTAATCTACTAAAAAATACATATTTGAAAATATTGAAATTCGTATATTCTTTTGAAATCAATAAAATAAACGAAAAGATATAAATAAGAAATCGTTTGAGAAGAAAATATAAGAACTTATTGTCTGTATTTCAAATTATTAAAATCTACACTCTGCGATTACTTTTAATCTACTAAAAAATACATACTTGAAAATATTGAAATTCGTATATTCTTTTGAAATCAATAAAATAAACGAGAAGATATAAATAAGGATTCGTTGGTGATGGAAATATAAGAACTCATTGTATATATTTAAAATAAGAAAAATGATACTCTGCGCCTTCTTTTAATTTACTAAAAAATATATAGAGGAAAGTATTGAAATTCGTATATTCTTTTGAAATCAATAAAATAAACGAGAAGATAGAAATAAAAATTCGTTGGCGATGGAAATATAAGAACTCGTTGTCTATATTTAAATAAGAAAAATGATACTCTGCACCTACTTTTAATCGACTAAAAAATACATATAGGAAAGTATTGAAATTCGTATATTCTTTTGAAATCAATAAAATAAACAAGAAGATAGAAATAAGAATTCGTTGGCGATGGAAATATAAGAACTCATTGTCTGTATTTAAATTTAATAAAAATTAAACTCTGCGATTTCTTTTAATCTACTAAAAATACATATAGGAAAGTATTGAAATTTGTATATTCTTTTGAAATCAATTAAATAAACGAAAAGATATAAATAAGAATTCGTTGGCGATGGAAATATAAGAACTCATTGTCTGTATTTCAAATTAATAAAATATACACTCTGCGATTACTTTTAATCTACTAAAAAATACATACTTGAAAGTATTGAAATTCGTTTATTCTTTTGAAATCAATTAAATAAACGAAAAGATATCAATAAGATTTCGTTGGCGATGGAAATATAAGAACTCATTGTCTGTATTTCAAATTAATAAAATATACACTCAGCGATTACTTTTAATCTACTAGAAAATACATACTTGAAAGTATTGAAATTCGTATATTCTTTTGAAATCAATAAAATAAACGAAAACATATAAATAAGAATTCGTTGGCGATGGAAATATAAGAACTCATTGTCTGTATTTCAAATTAATAAAATCTACACTCTGCAATTACTTTTAATCTACTAAAAAATATATATTTGAAAGTATTGAAATTCGTATATTCTTTTGAAATCAATAAAATAAACGAAAATATATAAATAAGAATTCGTTGGCGATGGAAATATAATTACTTATTGTCTGCATTTCAAATTAATAAAATCTACACTCTGCGATTACTTTTAATCTACTAAAAAATACATACTTGAAAATATTGAAATTCGTATATTCTTTTGAAATCAATTAAATAAACGAAAAGATATAAATAAGAATTCGTTGGCGATGGAAATATAAGGACTTATTGTCTGCATTTCAAATTAATAAAATCTACACTCTGCGATTACTTTTAATCTACTAGAAAATATATTTTTGAAAGTATTGAAATTCTTATATTCTTTTGAAATCAATTAAATAAACGAGAAGATATAAATAAGGATTCGTTTGTGATGGAAATATAAGAACTCATTGTATATATTTAAAATAAGAAAAATGATACTCTGCGCCTACTTTTAATCTACTAAAAAATACATATAGGAAAGTATTGAAATTCGTATATTCTTTTGAAATCAATAAAATAAACGAAAAGATAGAAATAAGAATTCGTTGGCGATGGAAATATAAGAACTCATTGTCTATATTTAAATAAGAAAAATGATACTCTGCACCTACTTTTAATCGACTAAAAAATACATATAGGAAAGTATTGAAATTCGTATATTCTTTTGAAATCAATAAAATAAACAAGAAGATAGAAATAAGAATTCGTTGGCGATGGAAATATAAGAACTCATTGTCTGTATTTAAATTTAATAAAAATTAAACTCTGCGATTTCTTTTAATCTACTAAAAATACATATAGGAAAGTATTGAAATTCGTATATTCTTTTGAAATCAATAAAATAAACAAGAAGATAGAAATAAGAATTCGTTGGCGATGGAAATATAAGAACTCATTGTCTGTATTTCAAATTAATAAAATATACACTCTGCGATTACTTTTAATCTACTAAAAAATACATACTTGAAAGTATTGAAATTCGTTTAATCTTTTGAAATCAATTAAATAAACGAAATGATATAAATAAGAATTCGTTGGCGAAGGAAATATAAGAACTCATTGTCTGTATTTCAAATTAATAAAATATACACTCTGCGATTACTTTTAATCTACTAGAAAATACATACTTGAAAGTATTGAAATTCGTATATTCTTTTGAAATCAATTAAATAAACGAAAACATATAAATAAGAATTCGTTGGCGATGGAAATATAAGAACTCATTATCTGTATTTCAAATTAATAAAATCTACACTCTGCAATTACTTTTAATCTACTAAAAAATATATATTTGAAAGTATTGAAATTCGTATATTCTTTTGAAATCAATAAAATAAACGAAAATATATAAATAAGAATTCGTTGGCGATGGAAATCATGGACTCATTGTCTGTATTTCAAATTAATAAAATCTACACTCTACGATTACTTTTATTCTACTAAAAAAAATATATTTGAAAGTATTGAAATTCGTATATTCTTTTGAAATCAATTAAATAAACGAAAACATATAAATAAGAATTCGTTGGCGATGGAAATATAAGAACTCATTGTCTGTATTTCAAATTAATAAAATCTACACTCTGCAATTACTTTTAATCTACTAAAAAATATATATTTGAAAGTATTGAAATTCGTATATTCTTTTGAAATCAATAAAATAAACGAAAAAATGTAAATAAAAATTCGATGGTGATGGAAATATAAGAACTCATTGTCTGTATTTCAAATTAATAAAATATACACTCTGCGATTACTTTTAATCTACTAAAAAATACATACTTGAAAGTATTGAAATTCGTTTATTCTTTTGAAATCAATTAAATAAACGAAAAGATATAAACAAGATTTCGTTGGCGATGGAAATATAAGAACTCATTGTCTGTATTTCAAATTAATAAAATATACACTCTGCGATTACTTTTAATCTACTAGAAAATACATACTTGAAAGTATTGAAATTCGTATATTCTTTTGAAATCAATTAAATAAACGAAAACATATAAATAAGAATTCATTGGCGATGGAAATATAAGGACTCATTGTCCGTATATAAAATAAGTAAAATGATTCTCTACAAATTGTTTTTAATCTACTAAAAAATACATATAGGAAAGTATTGAAATTCGTATATTCTTTTGAAATTAATTAAATAAACGAAAAGATATAAATAAAAATTCGATGGTGATGGAAATATAAGAACTCATTGTCTGTATTTCAAATTAATAAAATATACACTCTGCGATTACTTTTAATCTAATCTAAAATATATATTTGAAAGTATTGAAATTCGTATATTCTTTTGAAATCAATAAAATAAACGAGAAGATATAAATAAGGATTCGTTGGTGATGGAAATATAAGAATTCATTGTCTATATTTAAAATAAGAAAAATGATACTCTGCGCCTACTTTTAATCTACTAAAAAATACATATAGGAAAGTATTGAAATTCGTATATTCTTTTGAAATCAATAAAATAAACGAGAAGATAGAAATAAGAATTCGTTGGCGATGGAAATATAAGGACTCATTGTCCGTATTTAAAATAAGTAAAATGATTCTCTACAAATTGTTTTTCATCTACTAAAAAATACATATTTGAAAGTATTGAAATTCGTATATTCTCTTGAAATCAATTAAATATACGAAAATATATAAAAAATAATTCGTTGGCGATGGAAATATAAGGACTAATTGTCTATATTTAAAATAAGAAAAATGATACTCTTCGACTACTTTTAATCTACTAAAAAATACATATTTGAAAGTATTGAAATTCGTATATTCTTTTGAAATCAATTAAATAAACGAAAAGATATAAATAAAAATTCGATGGTGATGGAAATATAAGAACTCATTGTCTGTATTTCAAATGAATAAAATATACACTCAGCGATTTCTTTTAATCTACTCTAAAATATATATTTGAAAGTATTGAAATTCGTATATTCTTTTGAAATCAATAAAATAAACGAAAAGATATAAATAAGGATTCGTTGGTGATGGAAATATAAGAACTCATTGTCTATATTTAAAATAAGGAAAATGATACTCTGCGCCTACTTTTAATCTACTAAAAAATATATAGAGGAAAGTATTGAAATTCGTATATTCTTTTGAAATCAGTAAAATAAACGAGAAGATAGAAATAAGAATTCGTTGGCGATGGAAATATAAGAACTCATTGTCTGTATTTAAAATAAGAAAAATGATACTCTGCACCTTCTTTTAATCTACTAAAAAATACATATAGGAAAGTATTGAAATTCGTATATTCTTTTGAAATCAATTAAATAAACGAAAAGATATAAATAAGAAATCGTTTGAGAAGAAAAAATAAGAACTTATTGTCTGTATTTCAAATTGTTAAAATATACACTCTGCGATTACTTTTAATCTACTAAAAAATACATACTTGAAAATATTGAAATTCGTATGTTCTTTTGAAATCAATAAAATAAACGAAAAGATATAAATAAGAAATCGTTTGAGAAGAAAATATAAGAACTTATTGTCTGTATTTCAAATTATTAAAATATACACTCTGCGATTACTTTTAATCTACTAAAAAATACATACTTGAAAATATTGAAATTCGTATATTCTTTTGAAATCAATAAAATAAACGAAAAGATATAAATAAGGATTCGTTGGTGATGGAAATATAAGAACTCATTGTCTATATTTAAAATAAGGAAAATGATACTCTGCGCCTACTTTTAATCTACTAAAAAATATATAGAGGAAAGTATTGAAATTCGTATATTCTTTTGAAATCAGTAAAATAAACGAGAAGATAGAAATAAGAATTCGTTGGCGATGGAAATATAAGAACTCATTGTCTGTATTTAAATTTAATAAAAATTAAACTCTGCGATTTCTTTTAATCTACTAAAAAATATATATTTGAAAATATTGAAATTCGTATATTCTTTTGAAATCAATAAAATAAACGAGAAGATAGCAATAAGAATTCGTTGGCGATGGAAATATAAGAACTTATTGTCTGCATTTCAAATTAATAAAATCTACACTCTGCGATTACTTTTAATCTACTAGAAAATATATTTTTGAAAGTATTGAAATTCGTATGTTCTTTTGAAATCAATAAAATAAACGAAAAGATATAAATAAGAAATCGTTTGAGAAGAAAATATAAGAACTTATTGTCTGTATTTCAAATTATTAAAATATACACTCTGCGATTACTTTTAATCTACTAAAAAATACATACTTGAAAATATTGAAATTCGTATATTCTTTTGAAATCAATAAAATAAACGAAAAGATATAAATAAAAATTCGATGGTGATGGAAATATAAGAACTCATTGTCTGTATTTCAAATTAATAAAATATACACTCTGCGATTACTTTTAATCTACTAAAAAATACATATTTGAAAATATTGAAATTCGTATGTTCTTTTGAAATCAATAAAATAAACGAAAAGATATAAATAAGAAATCGTTTGAGAAGAAAATATAAGAACTTATTGTCTGTATTTCAAATTATTAAAATCTACACTCTGCGATTACTTTTAATCTACTAAAAAATACATATAGGAAAGTATTGAAATTCGTATATTCTTTTGAAATCAATTAAATAAACGAAAAGATATAAATAAAATCTCGATGGTGATGGAAATATAAGAACTCATTGTCTGTATTTCAAATTAATAAAATATACACTCTGCGATTACTTTTAATCTAATCTAAAATATATATTTGAAAATATTGAAATTCGTATATTCTTTTGAAATCAATTAAATAAACGAAAAGATATAAATAAGAATTCGTTGGCGATGGAAATATAAGGACTTATTGTCTGCATTTCAAATTAATAAAATCTACACTCTGCGATTACTTTTAATCTACTAAAAAATACATATAGGAAAGTATTGAAATTCGTATATTCTTTTGAAATCAATTAAATAAACGAAAAGATATAAATAAAAATTCGATGGTGATGGAAATATAAGAACTCATTGTCTGTATTTCAAATTAATAAAATATACACTCTGCGATTACTTTTAATCTAATCTAAAATATATATTTGAAAATATTGAAATTCGTATATTCTTTTGAAATCAATTAAATAAACGAAAAGATATAAATAAGAATTCGTTGGCGATGGAAATATAAGGATTTATTGTCTGCATTTCAAATTAATAAAATCTACACTCTGCGATTACTTTTAATCTACTAGAAAATATATATTTGAAAGTATTGAAATTCGTATGTTCTTTTGAAATCAATAAAATAAACGAAAAGATATAAATAAGAAATCGTTTGAGAAGAAAATTTAAGAACTTATTGTCTGTATTTCAAATTATTAAAATCTACACTCTGCGATTACTTTTAATCTACTAAAAAATACATACTTGAAAATATTGAAATTCGTATATTCTTTTGAAATCAATAAAATAAACGAAAAGATATAAATAAGGATTCGTTGGTGATGGAAATATAAGAACTCATTGTCTGTATTTCAAATTAATAAAATATACACTCTGCGATTACTTTTAATCTACTAAAAAATACATATTTGAAAATATTGAAATTCGTATGTTCTTTTGAAATCAATAAAATAAACGAAAAGATATAAATAAGAAATCGTTTGAGAAGAAAATATAAGAACTTATTGTCTGTATTTCAAATTATTAAAATCTACACTCTGCGATTACTTTTAATCTACTAAAAAATACATACTTGAAAATATTGAAATTCGTATATTCTTTTGAAATCAATAAAATAAACGAGAAGATATAAATAAGGATTCGTTGGTGATGGAAATATAAGAACTCATTGTATATATTTAAAATAAGAAAAATGATACTCTGCGCCTTCTTTTAATTTACTAAAAAATATATAGAGGAAAGTATTGAAATTCGTATATTCTTTTGAAATCAATAAAATAAACGAGAAGATATAAATAAGAATTCGTTGGCGATGGAAATATAAGAACTCGTTGTCTATATTTAAATAAGAAAAATGATACTCTGCACCTACTTTTAATCGACTAAAAAATACATATAGGAAAGTATTGAAATTCGTATATTCTTTTGAAATCAATAAAATAAACAAGAAGATAGAAATAAGAATTCGTTGGCGATGGAAATATAAGAACTCATTGTCTGTATTTAAATTTAATAAAAATTAAACTCTGCGATTTCTTTTAATCTACTAAAAATACATATAGGAAAGTATTGAAATTCGTATATTCTTTTGAAATCAATTAAATAAACGAAAAGATATAAATAAGAATTCGTTGGCGATGGAAATATAAGAACTCATTGTCTGTATTTCAAAATAATAAAATATACACTCTGCGATTACTTTTAATCTACTAAAAAATACGTACTTGAAAGTATT
Organism: Ptychoptera albimana; assembly: GCA_961205885.1. Classification (NCBI taxonomy): domain Eukaryota; kingdom Metazoa; phylum Arthropoda; class Insecta; order Diptera; family Ptychopteridae; genus Ptychoptera; species Ptychoptera albimana. The sequence goes on along the minus strand of OY540803.1, from coordinate 11,083,925 downwards.
GAAATTCGTTTATTCTTTTGAAATCAATTAAATAAACGAAAAGATATAAATAAGATTTCGTTGGCGATGGAAATATAAGAACTCATTGTCTGTATTTCAAATTAATAAAATATACACTCTGCGATTACTTTTAATCTACTAGAAAATACATACTTGAAAGTATTGAAATTCGTATATTCTTTTGAAATCAATAAAATAAACGAAAATATATAAATAAGAATTCGTTGGCGATGGAAATCATGGACTCATTGTCTGTATTTCAAATTAATAAAATCTACACTCTACGATTACTTTTATTCTACTAAAAAAAATATATTTGAAAGTATTGAAATTCGTATATTCTTTTGAAATCAATTAAATAAACGAAAACATATAAATAAGAATTCGTTGGCGATGGAAATATAAGAACTCATTGTCTGTATTTCAAATTAATAAAATCTACACTCTGCAATTACTTTTAATCTACTAAAAAATATATATTTGAAAGTATTGAAATTCGTATATTCTTTTGAAATCAATAAAATAAACGAAAAAATGTAAATAAAAATTCGATGGTGATGCAAATATAAGAACTCATTGTCTGTATTTCAAATTAATAAAATATACACTCTGCGATTACTTTTAATCTACTAAAAAATACATACTTGAAAGTATTGAAATTCGTTTATTCTTTTGAAATCAATTAAATAAACGAAAAGATATAAATAAGATTTCGTTGGCGATGGAAATATAAGAACTCATTGTCTGTATTTCAAATTAATAAAATATACACTCTGCGATTACTTTTAATCTACTAGAAAATACATACTTGAAAGTATTGAAATTCGTATATTCTTTTGAAATCAATTAAATAAACGAAAACATATAAATAAGAATTCGTTGGCGATGGAAATATAAGAACTCATTATCTGTATTTCAAATTAATAAAATCTACACTCTGCAATTACTTTTAATCTACTAGAAAATATATTTTTGAAAGTATTGAAATTCGTATATTCTTTTGAAATCAATAAAATAAACGAGAAAATATAAATAAGGATTCGTTTGTGATGAAAATATAAGAACTCATTGTATATATTTAAAATAAGAAAAATGATACTCTGCGCCTACTTTTAATCTACTAAAAAATACATATAGGAAAGTATTGAAATTCGTATATTCTTTTGAAATCAATAAAATAAACGAAAAGATAGAAATAAGAATTCGTTGGCGATGGAAATATAAGAACTCATTGTCTTTATTTAAATAAGAAAAATGATACTCTGCACCTACTTTTAATCGACTAAAAAATACATATAGGAAAGTATTGAAATTCGTATATTCTTTTGAAATCAATAAAATAAACAAGAAGATATAAATAAGAATTCGTTGGCGATGGAAATATAAGAACTCATTGTCTGTATTTAAATTTAATAAAAATTAAACTCTGCGATTTATTTTAATCTACTAAAAATACATATAGGAAAGTATTGAAATTCGTATATTCTTTTGAAATCAATTAAATAAACGAAAAGATATAAATAAGAATTCGTTGGCGATGGAAATATAAGAACTCATTGTCTGTATTTCAAATTAATAAATTATACACTCTGCGATTACTTTTAATCTACTAAAAAATACATACTTGAAAGTATTGAAATTCGTTTATTGTTTTGAAATCAATTAAATAAACGAAAAGATATAAATAAGATTTCGTTGGCGATGGAAATATAAGAACTCATTGTCTGTATTTCAAATTAATAAAATATACACTCTGCGATTACTTTTAATCTACTAGAAAATACATACTTGAAAGTATTGAAATTTGTATATTCTTTTGAAATCAAATAAATAAACGAAAACATATAAATAAGAATTCGTTGGCGATGGAAATATAAGAACTCATTATCTGTATTTCAAATTAATAAAATCTACACTCTGCAATTACTTTTAATCTACTAAAAAATATATATTTGAAAGTATTGGAATTCGTATATTCTTTTGAAATCAATAAAATAAACGAAAATATATAAATAAGAATTCGTTGGCGATGGAAATCATGGACTCATTGTCTGTATTTCAAATTTATAAAAATCTACACTCCACGATTACTTTTATTCTACTAAAAAAAATATATTTGAAAGTATTGAAATTCGTATATTCTTTTGAAATCAATTAAATAAACGAAAACATATAAATAAGAATTCGTTGGCGATGGAAATATAAGAACTCATTGTCTGTATTTCAAATTAATAAAATCTACACTCTGCAATTACTTTTAATCTACTAAAAAATATATATTTGAAAGTATTGAAATTCGTATATTCTTTTGAAATCAATAAAATAAACGAAAAAATGTAAATAAAAATTCGATGGTGATGGAAATATAAGAACTCATTGTCTGTATTTCAAATTAATAAAATATACACTCTGCGATTACTTTTAATCTACTAAAAAATACATACTTGAAAGTATTGAAATTCGTTTATTCTTTTGAAATCAATTAAATAAACGAAATGATATAAATAAGAATTCGTTGGCGATGGAAATATAAGAACTCATTGTCTGTATTTAAATTTAATAAAAATTAAACTCTGCGATTTCTTTTAATCTACTAAAAAATACATATAGGAAAGTATTGAAATTCGTATATTCTTTTGAAATCAATAAAATAAACGAAAAGATATAAATAAGAATTCGTTGGCGATGGAAATATAAGAACTCATTGTCTGTATTTAAATTTAATAAAAATCTACACTATGCGATTTCTTTTAATCTACTAAAAAATACATATAGGAAAGTATTGAAATTCGTATATTCTTTTGAAATCAATAAAATAAACGAAAAAATGTAAATAAAAATTCGATGGTGATGGAAATATAAGAACTCATTGTCTGTATTTCAAATTAATAAAATATACACTCTGCGATTACTTTTAATTTACTAAAAAATAAATACTAGAAACTATTGAAATTCGTATATTCTTTTGAAATCAATTAAATAAACGAAAAGATATAAATAACAATTCGTTGGCGATGAAAATATAAGGACTCATTGTCTGCATTTCAAATAAATAAAATCTACAATCTGCGATTACTTTTAATCTACTAGAAAATACATATTTGAAAGTATTGAAATTCGTATATTCTTTTGAAATCAATTAAATAAACGAAAACATATAAATAAGAATTTGTTGGCGATGGAAATATAAGAACTCATTATCTGTATTTCAAATTAATAAAATATACACTCTGCGATTACTTTTAATCTACTAAAAAATATATATTTGAAGGTATTGAAATTCGTATATTCTTTTGAAATCAATAAAATAAACGAAAAGATATAAATAAGAATTCGTTGGCGATGTAAATCATGGACTCATTGTCTGTATTTTAAATTAATAAAATCTACACTCCACGATTACTTTTAATCTACTAAAAAAATATATTTGAAAGAAATTGAAATTCGTATATTCTTTTGAAATCAATAAAATAAACGAAAAGATATAAATAAGGATTCGTTTGCAATGGAAATATAAGAAATCATTGTCTGTAGTTAAATTTAATAAAAATGTTACTCTGCGATTTATTTTAATCTACTAAAAAATACATATTTGAAAGTATTGAAATTCGTATATTCTTTTGAAATCAATAAAATAAACGAAAAGATATAAATAAGGATTCGTTTGAGATGAAAATATAAGAACTCATTGTCTATATTTAAAATAAGAAAAATGATACTCTGCGATTTCTTTTAATCTACTAAAAAATACATATTTGAAAATATTGAAATTCGTATATTCTGTTGAAATCAATTAAATAAACGAAAAAATGTATATAAAAATTCGATGGTGATGGAAATATAAGAACTCATTGTCTGTATTTCAAATTAATAAAATCTACACTCTGCGATTACTTTGAATCTACTAAAAAATATATATTTGAAAGTATTGAAATTCGTATATTCTTTTGAAATCAATAAAATAAACGAAAAGATATAAATAAGGATTCGTTTGAGATGAAAATATAAGAACTCATTGTCTATATTTAAAATAAGAAAAATGATACTCTGCGATTTCTTTTAATCTACTAAAAAATACATATTTGAAAATATTGAAATTCGTATATTCTGTTGAAATCAATTAAATAAACGAAAAAATGTAAATAAAAATTCGATGGTGATGGAAATATAAGAACTCATTGTCTGTATTTCAAATTAATAAAATATACACTCTGCGATTACTTTTAATCTACTAAAAAATATATATTTGAAGGTATTGAAATTCGTATATTCTTTTGAAATCAATAAAATAAACGAAAAGATATAAATAAGAATTCGTTGGCGATGTAAATCATGGACTCATTGTCTGTATTTTAAATTATTAAAATCTACACTCCACGATTACTTTTAATCTACTAAATAAATATATTTGAAAGAATTGAAATTCGTATATTCTTTTGAAATCAATAAAATAAACGAAAAGATATAAATAAGGATTCGTTTGCAATGGAAATATAAGAAATCATTGTCTGTAGTTAAATTTAATAAAAATGTTACTCTGCGATTTATTTTAATCTACTAAAAAATACATATTTGAAAGTATTGAAATTCGTATATTCTTTTGAAATCAATTAAATAAACGAAAAGATATAAATAAGAATTCGTTGGTGATGGAAATATAAGAACTCATTGTCTGTATTTCAAATTAATAAAATCTACACTCTGCGATTACTTTTAATCTACTAAAAAATATATATTTGAAAGTATTGAAATTCGTATATTCTTTTGAAATCAATAAAATAAACGAAAAGATATAAATAAGGATTCGTTTGAGATGAAAATATAAGAACTCATTGTCTATATTTAAAATAAGAAAAATGATACTCTGCGATTTCTTTTAATCTACTAAAAAATACATATTTGAAAGTATTGAAATTCGTATATTCTGTTGAAATCAATTAAATAAACGAAAAGATATAAATAAGAATTCGTTGGCGATGGAAATATAAGAACTAATTGTCTATATTTAAAATAAGAAAAATGATACTCTTCGACTACTTTTAATCTACTAAAAAATATATATTTGAAAGTATTGAAATTCGTATATTCTTTTGAAATCAATAAAATAAACGAAAAGATATAAATAAAAATTCGATGGTGATGGAAATATAAGAACTCATTGTCTGTATTTCAAATTAATAAAATATACACTCTGCGATTACTTTTAATCTACTAAAAAATACATACTTGAAAATATTGAAATTCGTATATTCTTTTGAAATCAATTAAATAAACGAAAAGATATAAAAAAGAATTCGTTGGCGATGGAAATATAAGGACTTATTGTCTGCATTTCAAATTAATAAAATCTACACTCTGCGATTACTTTTAATCTACTAAAAAATATATTTTTGAAAGTATTGAAATTCGTATATTCTTTTGAAATCAATTAAATAAACGAAAACATATAAATAAGAATTCGTTGGCGATGGAAATATAAGAACTCATTGTCTGTATTTCAAATTAATAAAATCTACACTCTGCAATTACTTTTAATCTACTAAAAAATATATATTTGAAAGTATTGAAATTTGTATATTCTTTTGAAATCAATTAAATAAACGAAAAGATATAAATAAAAATTCGATGGTGATGGAAATATAAGAACTCATTGTCTGTATTTCAAATTAATAAAATATACACTCTGCGATTACTTTTAATCTACTAAAAAATATATATTTGAAGGTATTGAAATTCGTATGTTCTTTTGCAATCAATAAAATAACCGAAAAGATATAAATAAGGAATCGTTTGAGATGAAAATATAAGAACTCATTGTCTGTATTTCAAATTAATAAAATCTACACTCTGCGATTACTTTTAATCTACTAAAAAATATATATTTGAAAGTATTGAAATTCGTATATTCTTTTGAAATCAATAAAATAAACGAGAAGATAGAAATAAGAATTCGTTGGCGATGGAAATATAAGGACTCATTGTCCGTATTTAAAATAAGTAAAATGATTCTCTACAAATTGTTTTTAATCTACTAAAAAATACATATAGGAAAGTATTGAAATTCGTATATTCTTTTGAAATCAATTAAATAAACTAAAAGATATAAATAAAAATTCGATGGTGATGGAAATATAAGAACTCATTGTCTGTATTTCAAATTAATAAAATATACACTCTGCGTTTACTTTTAATCTAATCTAAAATAAATATTTGAAAGTATTGAAATTCGTATATTCTTTTGAAATCAATAAAATAAACGAGAAGATATAAATAAGGATTCGTTGGTGATGGAAATATAAGAACTCATTGTATATATTTAAAATAAGAAAAATGATACTCTGCGCCTACTTTTAATCTACTAAAAAATATATAGAGGAAAGTATTGAAATTCGTATATTCTTTTGAAATCAATAAAATAAACGAGAAGATAGAAATAAAAATTTGTTGACGATGGAAATATAAGAACTCATTGTCTATATTTAAAATAAGAAAAATGATACTCTGCACCTACTTTTAATCTACTAAAAAATATATATTTGAAAGTATTGAAATTCGTATATTCTTTTGAAATCAATAAAATAAACGAGAAGATAGAAATAAGAATTCGTTGGCGATGGAAATATAAGAACTCATTGTCTGTATTTAAATTTAATTAAAATTAAACTCTGCGATTTCTTTTAATCTACTAAAAATACATATAGGAAAGTATTGAAATTCGTATATTATTATGAAATCAATTAAATAAACGAAAAGATATAAATAAGATTTCGTTGGCAAAGGAAATATAAGAACTCATTGTCTGTATTTCAAATTAATAAAATATACACTATGCGATTACTTTTAATCTACTAAAAAATAAATACTTGAAACTATTGAAATTCGTATATTCTTTTGAAATCAATTAAATAAACGAAAAGATATAAATAAGAATTTGTTGGCGATGGAAATATAAGGACTCATTGTCTGCATTTCAAATAAATAAAATATACACTCTGCGATTACTTTTAATCTTCTAGAAAATACATACTTGAAAGTATTGAAATTCGTATATTCTTTTGAAATCAATTAAATAAACGAAAACATATAAATAAGAATTCGTTGGCGATGGAAATATAAGAACTCATTATCTGTATTTCAAATTAATAAAATCTACACTCTTCAATTACTTTTAATCTACTAAAAAATATATATTTGAAAGTATTGAAATTCGTATATTCTTTTAAATCAATAAAATTAACGAGAAGATAGAAATAAGAATTCGTTGGCGATGGAAATATAAGGACTCATTGTCCGTATTTAAAATAAGTAAAATGATTCTCTACAAATTGTTTTTAATCTACTAAAAAATACATATAGGAAAGTATTGAAATTCGTTTATTCTTTTGAAATCAATTAAATAAACGAAAAGATATAAATAAGAATTCGTTGGCGATGGAAATATAAGAAATCATTGTCTGTAGTTAAATTTAATAAAAATGATACTCTGCGATTTCTTTTAATCTACTAAAAAATACATATTTGAAAGTATTGAAATTCGTATATTCTTTTGAAATCAATTAAATAAACGAGAAGATAGAAATAAGAATTCGTTGGCGATGGAAATATAAGGACTCATTGTCCGTATTTAAAATAAGTAAAATGATTCTCTACAAATTGTTTTTAATCTACTAAAAAATACATATAGGAAAGTATTGAAATTCGTATATTCTTTTGAAATCAATTAAATAAACGAAAAGATATAAATAAAAATTAGATGGTGATGGAAATATAAGAACTCATTGTCTGTATTTCAAATTAATAAAATATACTCTCTGCGATTACTTTTAATCTAATCTAAAATATATATTTGAAAGTATTGAAATTCGTATATTCTTTTGAAATCAATAAAATAAACGAAAAGATATAAATAAGAATTCGTTGGCGATGGAAATATAAGGACTCATTGTCCGTATTTAAAATAAGAAAAATGATACTCTGCGCCTACTTTTAATCTACTAAAAATACATATAGGAAAATAAACGATACAATAAAATAAACGAGAAGATAGAAATAAAAATTTGTTGGCGATGGAAATATAAGAACTCATTGTCTGCATTTCAAATAAATAAAATCTACACTCTGCGATTACTTTTAATCTACTAGAAAATACATACTTGAAACTATTGAAATTCGTATATTCTTTTGAAATCAATTAAATAAACGAAAACATATAAATAAGA